>CM072864.1:5422500-6022500 GCA_036937835.1 Pampus argenteus | reverse complement strand
AGAGGGAAATTTTCACTTCACCATAATAGTATGTATATTATATTGATACGACTAACCAACTATACTTCTATATTTTACATTTTATCAGCAGTTTATATACATAGAGACATGAGAGTGCTAAGGTTACTTCCCCACTGACTTATCCTAAACATGTATTTACTGGCACTGCTTTTCTCTGTAAAGTAGTACATTGATTACATGGATAACCATATAGAAATGTTGCATGCGTTAACAAGACCTGAACCAAAAAGGACATAAACCACAAGGTGAATCAAACACTGATCTGTAGTCGTCTGTGTTCAGGGGACCTGCTGCCAGCTGACGGTATCTTGGTCCAAGGCAACGATCTGAAGATAGATGAGAGCTCCCTCACAGGAGAGTCTGACCACGTACGCAAGTCTGTGGATAAAGACCCCATGCTGCTCTCAGGTTTGTTTTCACACTTGAGTGATTGTCCTCTGCCACCTTTTTTACTACTTGGAGGACATCATCATTCTGTCTGTCTGTGAACATGATGACTTAAAGACTCGCTCAGCTCTGATGTGTGTCTACATCCTGGCGCAACTTTCTAAAAGTGGACGAAATAACAGAAACACCTGACAGTGTACTGAAATAAAATACAATTGCTGTAGTCTATTTATGTTGGTTATGCAGAAATATATAGATAGACAGATAACAGATATCCGGACCAAAGACTTCCTTTTCCGTTTTTTTCTGGGCGCTCTTTACAGTCTGATTAGCAACTTGAGACATCCAGACAACATTTCGGTTAAACTCTATAAACAGATATGTGCATATGAATGCAGATACATTTTTAAAAAGCGAATAAAAAATGATCAACAGTCGATGAGCATTTCAGACAACGCACTCTACCTCTTTTGCTCTCCACACGGACTGTTTACGGGCATGCAAAGCCTGCTCAAACATACATACATCAATACTGCTCAGACTACAAACAGAAACAAGAACTGTTTATCTGTTTATGGAGATTAGGTCAAATCAAATCAATTAATGGAGCTGCATTTGCACGCAGGGCCTTAGTTATGATTGAGGACACTGAGTTCATGTCTATGAATATTTCTGTTTGATTCTAATAGTTTTCAACTAATTAAATTAAATTAAAACTAATCTGAAATCCTTCATAATAAAACATTTTTGTGAAAAAAAAAACATTACTCACAACATTTTTATTCTGGTAGATTTTGGTTTGATGGATAGTAAAAACGTTATGAGGTGGGTTCAGCTAAAATACTCGCTAAACAATTTAATTTCATTCAAGCTCATTGTTTTGGTTTTACAGCCCATAATTATACTGTTTTAGTTGTTTCTCATCACATCACCATCGTCAACAAACAGACAAAGTTAGAGAGCGGCTGGGGAACAGTTAGTAGCATATACATATGCTGGTAATATGTGGATGTTGTGAAAGATTGTTGCACTGCCCCCAAGTGGCCAAAAAATGCATTAATTCAGGTATAACAGTTATTTGATGTTTCAAAGTGTAGGAAGCAAAAACCCACATATATGAGCACCTCTGAGTTTTATTAGTTTTATTATGTTCATACCAACTAAGCAAGCCTTTAACTGGCCAAACTGCATAACATTTGACCCACTTGCCAGAATTGCAAGCTTTGGATGCTAAACCCCAAAGGCCCAGGGTGTCTTTGCTGAGGTCAGACTATTTGTCTGACTATTGACATCCTCGTGAAGGACCTCACAAGAATTGCAAGTTCACAATTTGTTTTTTTTATATCTGTTACCATTTGGGGCACCACTAAACCAGCTATCTGTTTGGATGTTAAGGTACCCATGTGATGGAGGGCTCAGGCAGGATGCTGGTGACGGCTGTTGGGGTCAACTCGCAGACGGGCATCATCTTCACCCTGCTGGGTGCCGGAGAGGTGGAGGAAGACGGTAAAGAAAAGAAAGGTAAGTTAATGAGAGGAACCTGTGGCGGGATGTTACACATTTACATAATGTTGTTTTGGATTGCAACGAGACAACGATAGAGATATTGTTGTGGAAGCACTTGAACTTTTTAGCAGTGTTATCTGCTCGTACAGCTAGATGAATGGGCTTAATATTTAGTGACACATCAGAAGCGCAAATGGCTTTGTTCTTGAAAATGTGCAAACCAGTAAAAGTAAATACATGCTTATGAAATCCAGGATGAATACTCCAAACTGCTCTCTAGTCGACTTAACATGCACGCCGTGTTATGTGTGTGTGTAGAGTTAGTCAGGTGCCTGACTGATTTCAGATAAGAGCTTTAACAGGAAACACACCAGTTTAACCTCATAGATAATTTAGCCCACATCCTCTGAATCCCTCTCTGCACTCCCTGTTTCCCTCACGTTTCTCTCTGCATATCCATCTTTCTCTATTCCTCACACTCTTGCGCCCTCTTTTACTTTCTTATATCTGCCGTTACTCTGCCCTGTTCCTCCTTCCCTCCCTTAATCTGAGAGATAGAGAGAAAGAGGCTGAAGATTGAATCAATTATTGAAAGAGCAGGGGAGAGCCAGGGAGCCGGAGAGATTCAGGGAAGAGTGTTGGTTGGTCAACTCATGAAGCATTAGGCTGTGCTCAGATTTGTTTTGGAAAGGCCCTGCAGTCAGATCAGAGCTGCAGACAACAGCAGAGGCTACACAACCTTTCAGAAGCACTTAAGGTTAATATCATTACTAATGCACTTATCCATGCCTCCTCCAGTTGCGCATGGGAATGTGTGCGGTATTGTCGGCATCCAGAAAAGGAGAAAAAAAAAAAACATCTGTGGATGAATGGTGACAAATTAGCTGACGATTTTATGAAAAAAAAAACAAAAAAAAACTTTTATTGCTTGTTTCCCTCATTCTGTTTCCAAAGTGTCAGTTGTGTACTAGGATGTATTGCACTCAGCGTCTGTGGGCTGGATCATTCAGTCAGTCATTTACTGGAGCTAATACATTATTCATAAGGCTTCTACAAATGCCATAACTTGTTAGTTTTTCTTTGTGCAATATGGGTTTGCTACGAGGCTGTTTACTTTTCTCTATGAGATGGCTCTCATTTTAAATTGAGGTTTTCATCTTTTTTTCTTTTTTTTTTGGTTTTATATAGTCATCTGCAAACATTTTACTAGCGGAGTCATACGTACAAACACATTTCTCTATTTGAGGTTTTTATTCTTTCCTTTTTGCTCTCTTTTGTTTTCCCTTTTTTGCCAAATCCTTTCATATACCCCCCAAAAACTTTCCTTCCTCACACATTCCCCAAACAGAGGACAGTACTCAGTTGCTCATCTCTACAGATGCCAGTCACAGCACAGTCACCAATGGTATGTGAGCATAAAGTTGTCTGCCCTGCCCTGTTTCCTTTCCTCAACAATGAATAGACCCCAATACACAGTCTATGCTGGACTAATATGTGTATATATATATATATAAATATCTCTCAGTCTCCTGACCCAGTGTATGACAATGTGTGTGCCTTTATTACGCTTCCCTTTAGTATTGTTTCTTTGTAGGTTTCTGTTTTTTTAGCTGTCCACATGAATTGTTGATAACTAGGAACGTGCACACATATGAACACTACTTCACCATGACTGTCTGGCTTTCTATTCCCTTCCTTTCTCCCAGGAAAACAACCTGATGGAGCTGTAGAGAACAATCAGAACAAAGGTAAAAGATCATGACATATACAGTATACGTACATGTTTGTCTATGAAGTTTAGATGCGGGATGAGCTTTGTGTCAGGTGCAGAGCTGAAGAGTGTTTTTTCTTTCTTTTTTTTCTTCCTCTGTGTGTATTTCAGCCAAGAAGCAGGATGGGGGTGTTGCCATGGAGATGCAACCCCTGAAGAGTGCAGAGGGAGGAGAGGTAGAGGACAGAGAGAAGAAGAAGACCAGTGTTCCAAAGAAGGAGAAGAGCGTGTTACAGGGCAAACTCACCAAACTGGCTGTTCAAATTGGCAAAGCAGGTGAAGAAGTGCTTTTATTAAGTAACTTTATACAATAAAACTGAACACTTACAGTCAATTCTGTAGCGTCAGTCCCACAGAAGTGAAGTAAACAGTGACTGACTCACTGATAAAGTGGCCGTTCTTTGACTCTCCCCACAGGTTTGGTGATGTCAGCCATCACCGTCATCATTCTGGTCCTGTACTTTGTCATCGACACGTTTGTCGTCGAAGGTCTGTGTGTATACATACAATTACCAGGCAGTCTTTAACCCATTAATGTTCACCACTCTGCTGAGTATAAGTCACGTCTTTAAAGTAGGCCTTAATATGAAGTGTGGTGTGTGTGTTGCAGGTCAAGTGTGGCTGACAGAGTGTACTCCGGTCTACATCCAGTACTTTGTCAAGTTCTTCATCATTGGAGTCACTGTGTTGGTGGTGGCCGTTCCTGAGGGCTTACCTCTCGCTGTCACCATCTCTCTGGCTTACTCTGTCAAGGTAGATCCACCACATTTCCACATGAAAATGCAGAAACTATTGGTTCTTTAACTAGCGTTACAGTGTGGACAGTGACCAGACCGGAAACAACCAGTTTAGAAGTGATTTACTGTACTGATAACTGTAATAACATCAAGAATGTAATTTGCCACCATCACTTTTACAGTTTCAGATAGAATAGTGTCGTCTGACTGTCTGACTGTCCGGCTGTCAACGTCCAGATGAGTTGATATAAATGTTGATGCTGCTTCATGTGCTCACAGCAATAAGAATTATCAGTTTTGTACAGATTATAAACAAATGTGTTAATCAATCAGTTTTAAAAAATGTTGTTACCTTCGTACAGAGCCAGGCTAGCTGTTTTCTAGTATGGGAGTGGTATTGATCTCATCAAACTCCCAGTACAAAAGCAAATGAGCGTATTTCTCAAAATGTTAAAATATTTGACACTAGAATTGAACATAAATCAATAAGATGAGCAGGTTACAGTGCTCTTTGGTAGTAAAGATGCAAATATCCTACATTGAAACCAAATTATTGATTTCAGCAGGATCCAGTAGGGACTTAATAACCCAGCAGTTGTCATAGAATTGTTTTCATTTTTTGTTGGATTAACATTATAATGAAAACATAATAACAGGATGCCGGAAATAGCAGTTTTATTTATTTTTCATGGTTTTGAAAACCCCCAACTTCATTGTGTCCCCCCACTTCTAAAACCAAACCTATGCCCTTGACTCCAGTGTGTTTTCTTCAGTCTTAACTTGCACTACTGTGTGTGTGTTATAGGCCACCCGAGGATTTTCTGAATAAGAAAAGTTAGTCTGTCCCTGCTAATACGTTTATAGGCAGCCTGGTATGACAGCACTTAAGATAAGATAAGATACATTACAGATCCCGAGAGAAACTGATGAGGATTGTGGATAACCACATTGGCTTTAGGTCATTCAATCAACATTGCAAATTGTTCTTCCTTCAGCGTTCTTCCTGGAAAGTGTATGCATCTTACGCTCAATAGCTTTTATGCTTACACCTACAAAGTCATACTGAAATGTAATCAGAGCGTGCAGCTTATTTCAGTGGAGCTACCAGTGTGAATCCACATTACAAATCACACAGGTCTTCACTAAATAAACACTAATTAATGAATAGAGTTTTCATCTGTGTGTTGTGTATCATCCTTCACAACGATCCTGAATGATAAAAAGGCTAATTTTATCTGCCCCTGGTTTTTCATTGAAGTGAAGCGTTCCCCTGTCTCACTCTCTCCTTACCTCCATTAATCCATCTCTCTCTGCCTTTGTCCTTCTGTCTGCTATCATCCCACCCTTCACATATCCCTCTGCTCTCCATCACTATCTCATATGTAGAAAATGATGAAGGACAACAACCTTGTACGCCACCTGGATGCATGTGAGACCATGGGCAACGCCACGGCCATCTGTTCCGACAAGACCGGCACCCTCACCACCAACCGCATGACTGTGGTGCAGGCTTTCTTAGGTGAGTCAAAGGCAAAAATTCCTAAATTATGATAAAATATGGTTTTATTGAGCACCTGTGTGTGTGTGTGTGTGTGTGTGTTTCACACCACAATGAACATGTGATGCAATTTTGAGATGCATGAAATAAAACACTGCCAGTGTAAGCAGATATAAGGACAACTTTAAGTGTTAATTAATGCATTTATCATATATTGTAACTTTTCCTATGAAGCATCCATAGCTGCTGGATGATAAATTAGACAGTATAACTTTATAATAAACATTTAACTGTTTATATATATCATCAACAGGCATGTTTTAAACAGATTATAGAACTTCCCCAGAGCTTTCAGCCACATCTAATGGCCTTCATCAGTGGATGGAGTTTGCTCAGTTCTCATGAATAACTAAATGTGTACTCCAGTAATAAGTATTATACATATAATTATGATGAATATGCCACAGATAGAAATACAGTTAATATAATAAATATGATAATACCTGCTTCATATTTAATGTTCGCCTTTCTAGACCACTCAAAGCGCTATACACACACACATTCACCCCCATTTATACACTGATGGCGGGTTCATACTTGCTCTGTACTACTAATAATAACTAATACCAGATACCTAAAACTCACCTTTGAAACCAATAGAAACAAACTTCTACTGTATCAGTTGGAGATAGCACATAAACTGCATGAACAGAGATAATTATTGATATGTATTAAAGTGAGATGGTTGTTGCTTAGGTGATGTGCACCACCGTGTGGTCCCAGACCCTGGACAGCTCAATCCCCGGACACTGGATCTGTTAGTCAATGCAATCGCAATCAACAGTGCCTACACCTCCAAGATCATGGTGAGTCATGCACAGACAGAGATGTCATTGTTTTGCAGAAAGTCATTTTCTGGCTTTATCCTTTTTTTCCCCTCTAGACCCTTCTGCAGTCCTTCATTGTTAATGTTTGGGGGAAAGGGAGGAATTCAGGGGATTCAGAGAATAATTTCACCTGTCCCTCATCATTTTCGTTTCTCCCTGTCTTTCTGCTTATTCCACGTCTTCCTCTCTGACTTTCTCGCTGTCCCCTCTAATCCACCACTCCAACTTGCTTCAATCTTACTCTCTATCAGCCGCCTGATGTGGAGGGGGGTCTGGCTAAGCAGGTGGGCAACAAGACGGAGTGTGGCCTGCTGGGATTTGTATTAGACCTACAGCAGGACTACACCACTGTCAGAGATCAGATCCCTGAGGAGAGACTGTACAAGGTAGGGGACCAAGCAGCACATACACCTGCACAAGTTCCAGTTATTTATAGCACTTTGAAATAAATGACAAGAAAGGTCTATCACAGTTTATCTCAACAGACTATAAAATTGTGTTGCTTGCCCACAAACTTCATTTGCGGACAGGAGGTTATGGATTATTGACATGTATTTAATTAATAAGCATACCCAGCCATCACATTTGATATATATCACAGTTTAAAGCTTTATGTGACAGAATACACAGTTGCAGTGTGTTGATGTAGGTTTGAATTCTGTGTTGTGTTGCATAGTAGACATGGACCATACTCGCTGGTATTATCTGTTATAAATGTATTCAGAAGCACCACAAATGTCACCAGCATAACTTCCCTTGTATCTCTGCTATAAAAGCAGCCATGCATAGACCAACATACTTGTAGAGAAATGAACGGATTGATAGGGTTCCCTTTGTCTCTCTCTGCACCTGTGTAACACTATGAACACTCACAAAACGATGTCTCAGCAAACGCTCACACAGCCCTGCCACACACGTGCCCTAACAAAAATAAACGTTAAGCTCCAAAATGTTAAAATATTAATACATATATAGCTGCACATATATAGCCAAAAATGCCATGAGACTCAAATCATCAAACATAGGCAACAAATGCTGTTCAAGTGAAAAAGGGTGGAGCTGATTTTTTAATCTGTTTATTACACAGAGGCAGGTGTAAACCCTTATAGTTTAGTTTAATTCACCAAGTAGTTATGATTAAGAAAACAAGTTTTTTAAACATTTTTAGCAGATAATTAAAAATATGAGTCATAAAAACAATGCAACATCAAATAGGGAAAAAAAACATGTATACAAGTGAAGAAATAAAGAAAAAGAAACAAATCAAGACAGAATTGTGAAGACTATAAGTGTGCAAGAGATGCAATACATAACCAGACACTCAGATCAGGGATATATCCCTCCACCTCTCTTCTGAGTCATCTCTCCTCCTCTCTCAGGTGTATACATTCAACTCAGTACGTAAATCCATGAGCACAGTGATCAAGCTGCCGGACGGTTCCTTCCGCCTCTACAGCAAAGGAGCCTCTGAGATCATGCTGAAGAAGTGAGTGATCCGGGATGATCATTAGATCATCAAAACATTTCTTCTTTTTTTTTTCTCTTTGTGTAACCATTTGCCGTCCTTCATCTCTGTCCAGGTGTTCCTATATCCAAGATGCTAATGG
This sequence comes from Pampus argenteus, assembly GCA_036937835.1. Classification (NCBI taxonomy): domain Eukaryota; kingdom Metazoa; phylum Chordata; class Actinopteri; order Scombriformes; family Stromateidae; genus Pampus; species Pampus argenteus. The sequence continues at coordinate 6,014,086 of CM072864.1, read as the reverse complement.
AGAAGCGCGCAGTTTCCGCCCACGTGACAGAGATGAGATGGTCAAACAGGTGAGACACAGTAGTTTGATGACTCCCACGTACACAACAGTATCATCAATATATCGTTGTCAACAAATACAAATACAACATGTTAATTAGCCAGTTTTAAGGGTGTAAGCAGGTAGACTTTATTATTGTTTGGAGAGAGCCATAGGCTAGCTGTTTCCCCCTGTTTCCAGTTTTATGCTAAGCTAGGCTAAGCTAATGGTCTTCTAGCTTAGCATTTCCCAAAATGCCAAGCTATTCCTTTTAAAGAAATACAGCTGTTTGGTGTCATAATGATGTTCTCTACAGCTACCGTATGTTCTGCTAAGTTAGCTGTCTTTTGTAACATTAGCATATTAGCATATTCGTTTCTCTCTGTAAGACAGAACTGCCTTGCTAACTCAGTCTAGGTAATACCTTAAATATTAGCCAGCATAAATAACTTTTACATGTTATAGATAAAGAATCCAGTTGCAATCACAAACATCATTAGCAACCAGAAAAACACAGGTATTTGTTCCCCATACAGTACAGCAGATTAGCCTGTGCAGACTGAGTGCAGTTTCATTGACTGACAGGCTGACTGAACTAAATTTGGCTCATGATGAACACAGCTTGTGCCGTGAGAAAAACAACTCTTCTCCTTACACGACTTTGTTCCGGCTCAGTAATTCAGTTTGCGTTGTGGCAGCTTTATGTCACCTCTTCTTTACATCACGCTGTCTCTTCCCTCTGCTGTCTGCAGTAGGCTGGAGGTCTTTTCCCTACAGTTATGTCACAAAGTATTCCCACAAAGATACTCAAAAGGTCACCAGACATAAACTTCAAATGTATATACAGGCAAATTGTTTTATACTTCAAATAGTGGAATGTAAAAGACATTTCTGTGTCTTCCTGATCATAGTTTTAATAATGATTGATTATTAGGTGATTGAGCCAATGGCATGTGAGGGATTAAGGACCATCTGCATTGCATTCCGTGACCTGCCGTCCAATCCGGAGCCAGACTGGGAAAACGAGGCAGAAATAGTAACAGAGTTGACCTGCATCACTGTGGTTGGGATAGAGGACCCTGTACGGCCTGAGGTAGGAGTGCTGATAAATAATATGTGAATCTAATCTGTATTCAACAAAACAATTGACATTGTGTAAACAAATCTCACTGTCCCCCCCGCCCCGAAGGTGCCTGATGCCATTCGTAAGTGTCAGCGTGCGGGCATCACAGTGCGGATGGTAACTGGTGATAACATTAACACAGCCAGGGCCATTGCTGCTAAATGTGGCATCATCCACCCCGGGGATGACTTTATCTGTCTAGAGGGCAAAGACTTCAACCGACGAATCAGGAACGAGAAAGGAGAGGTGAGTTGGGGTCTCATGCTAGTCAAGTGCAGGGTAATTTTATATAGTCATGGGACATTGGGACAAGAACCATACAAAAAATAAAGATTTCAACTCATAATCCAGAAATGTCAATGCAAAATGTCTCAATAAAGTGTTAAATATCCTTCTGCTCTGATGTTGAATTATCTCACATTCATGTCTGATGTGTGGAGGTTCCCATCCCATGTCACCGCTGATGTGACTATATCCACTTTAGTTGGTCCTCACTATTAAAGCAAACATTTGTACCGGCTTTGCTTTCATCTAACCCATTTGGCTTCATCATTTGAATTTAGTAGAATACTTAATGGGATGGATAGCCGCTCATTAGTACTGTTGCTCTGCACTGTTCTATGCAGCGTGAATTTAAATGTACACTCTAAAATGCCACGTGTAAATTACGATTATGTAAAAGCACGACGTTGTTAAAATGATTGCAAGTCTTTGATCCTTTTCCTCCATTACTCCTGTGTATAGATGGATCTGCCTAAGACTTTGGATCAACAGTGACATCTAGTGAAAGTAGAGAATAGTTTAGAGACTGTAACACTCTCACCTCCTTCTCTCTCCATCTGACTGGCAGATTGAACAGGAACGTATTGACAAAATCTGGCCCAAACTCCGCGTGTTGGCTCGATCCTCGCCAACCGACAAACACACACTGGTCAAAGGTGAGTCTCAGGTTTAACACACACACACATGTTCATTTGCACACACGTTCTACTACAGCCTCTCTTTCCTCCCCTGTTTGTGTCCAGGCATCATTGACAGTACCGTCATAGAACAGAGGCAGGTTGTCGCAGTAACAGGAGACGGGACCAATGACGGGCCAGCGTTGAAGAAGGCAGATGTGGGATTTGCTATGGTAACCTGAAATATTATTCACAATTATTGTTTATTTGTTGTTAAAACCCTCCTGTAGTTATTCATTCATGCATTGTAGTAATCAGATAGATGTGTATACATTAATCTTGGAGGCTATTAGTTACTACTAGTTGTATTTTTAATAGCAGCAGGACATTGTGATACTGCTCTGGAATATAAATTGAATGCTCTGTCCTCACTCTATCAATGTCCACCAGGGTATCGCGGGGACAGACGTGGCTAAAGAGGCGTCTGACATCATCCTGACCGATGACAACTTCAGCAGCATTGTCAAGGCGGTGATGTGGGGACGAAATGTCTACGACAGCATCTCTAAGTTCCTGCAGTTCCAGCTCACCGTCAACGTAGTGGCTGTCATCGTGGCCTTCACCGGGGCCTGCATCACTCAGGTAGAAGGATTTATGAATAACACGCACACAGCAGAGCTATATCTAGACACTGGGATGCTTTTACATTTTTACGTTCTTCTATGTATAATATGCAAAAGGATGTCTACTTGCATATAGTTTCATTATTATCACTGAACGTAATCCTGACGAAGATGGGCTCAAATTAAGATATGCTGCCATAGCAACTAATCAAATAGAACAAACCTTCACGTCTCTGATATGGCAGATCAAAACACATGTGGTGCTGCATCTGTACGCAATATAAAGAAGAAATAAAACCATAAAAATGGAACAAGCTTGTTTTGATATTCGTATAGCCGACTGAAATGAATGATTTAACACAAAAAAAACTGTTCATGTTGGAAAAACATTACCCTGTGAAAAGGGAGAGAAGCAGCCTTTTCACACCCACCAGTGTCGGGTTTAGTGAAGCCAGACTCAGCTGAACTCAGTTGGTGATACAGGCGCCTGGTTGCCAATCTCTCTGCAGGACTCTCCACTGAAGGCGGTGCAGATGCTGTGGGTGAATCTGATCATGGACACGTTTGCTTCTCTGGCCCTGGCCACCGAGCCCCCCACTGAGTCCCTGTTGCTACGGAAACCATACGGCCGGAACAACCCGCTCATCTCCCTCACCATGATGAAGAACATCCTAGGCCACGGAGTGTACCAGCTGGTCATCATCTTCACCCTGCTGTTCATAGGTACACAAACACACACACTGTACTATTGAAACAGTGTGAAATAGCTGTCTGCATGAATAGATTTATTGTTGGAATACCAAGAAAAAAAAACTACTTCTTTCACACATCTCCTCTTCTTCAACCCCCCCCAGGCGAGCGCATATTTAACATCGACAGCGGCCGCAACGCTCCACTCCACTCCCCTCCATCTGAGCACTACACCATTATCTTCAACACCTTCGTCCTCATGCAGCTTTTCAACGAGATCAACGCCCGCAAGATCCACGGAGAGAGAAATGTCTTTGACGGCATATTTGCCAACCCCATCTTCTGCTCCATCGTTCTGGGAACCTTCGCCGTGCAGGTAAGGATGTTTTTTTTTGCTATCTGAGGATGTTACAGGAGAGCTGCTGGAAAGATATAGAACATGTATGAGATCATTCTCACAGTAACCTGATGTTCTGTCCTATAAAGAGTCCAAATGTTTTTATTGAATACAGAAGAAATGCTCTGAACAGGGAACTGTGAGTACCGGAAAGCACAGACAAGCAAACAAAGACAGAGTGAGGGATTGAGAGAGAGGAGAAGACAGATATTTTTTTCCAAAGCTCTTCAGTGCTTGTTGGGACTCTGGGGAGAAACAAGAGAAGAGAGAGAGCTTCAGGGGGATGGCAGCGAGTTTGGAGTTTGACAGTTCAGAAGGATTTAGAAAGGAGGAGATGAACGAGCTGAAGACAGGAGGGTGAGAGAGAGAGATAGAGTGAGATAAGATATTATTACTGTACCGTACCCTCAGTGAGTGTTATGACGGTGCAGTTTGGTGTGGAGATGATAGCGTCATTGTTCCTGCTGTAAATGATCATGTAGCTTTTTTTAAAGCTTTAAAGACCCACAGTGGAAACCATCACCAAAACAGTGCTGCTCAGTGTCATTATTTGGAGAGGGATGATTAATGTGGTTGAGGTCATATATTTATGAGGGTAGGATGTAGGTGGAACTCTCATCCGAACAAAAAAAAAGCGATTTATATATATATATATGCAGAAAGTCCATAAACAAGTGCGTTTTGTGCATTTCTCTGTATTTTTCCCCTGTTTCCTCTGTATAATAAACACATAACTTTCAGAATAGCCAGTGTGTGAGTTTTGACCAACACAGTGATTCCCTGGTTGATTCACAGCAACACAGTTTAATGACAAATCGTCAGCAGAACCAGTTTTCAACTGACAGAATGAAACTGTTCAGAGATCAGTGCATGGCCTGCACTCTGCCAATAATTCTTCTAAAACTTGCTAATTTACAGAAAAGAGATGCAGGAGCCAGGAGCTGGTAGGTGAATAGTTTGGTGTATATATATATATATATATATATATATATATATATATATATATATATATATATATATACATACTGGCCTATGGAACATAATTCATAGTTCTCCTATAATGATGCTAGAATGGATACACACAAATCTTACTCAAGCTACCATAACATGATCATTTACTGATGGTAACAGGTATGAAGGGTTAGCTGTACCTCATGTTCCTGTGCAGACGATGTTGAGATGCAGCAGGGAAAACGCCGCCTTTTATTTTCTACTTGAAATCGTGACAGACTAGAAGATAGAGGTGTTGACTTTTTACTGTACAGTGTGTGATTGGTGCATCAGAGATAGATGCTGGTGTTTGTATGCGTGATGTGACCTCTCTGTGTTTCTGCTGCAGATTGTGATCGTGCAGTGGGGAGGGAAACCCTTCAGCTGCGCCCCTCTCAACATGGAGCAGTGGCTCTGGTGTCTGTTCGTGGGAGTTGGAGAGCTGCTCTGGGGGCAGGTAAGCAGCTCTTCAGCCTGCTGAGTCAAACCACGCTGAGCAAGTGTAGGCTGGCAGGCCTGATTTACCTAGAGTTTTCCCTGAGGTGAGGTTAAGGAAACATTATCACACTGACATTAGATAACACTGCATTCAGTGGTGAAACTGACAGTTGAAATAATCTAGTAGGAAAAAGAAAACGGCTCACTAGCGTCTTTCGGTCAAATGAAAATCGTAACCAACCTGGCTTCCAGGTGATCGCCACGGTGCCGACGGAGCGGCTGCCATGTCTGAAGGAGGCGGGTCTGGGCCTGGAGCCAGGAGAGGAGGAAGGAGAGGAGCTGGCAGAGGATGAGGAGGAGATCGACTGTGCAGAGAGAGAGCTGCGCCGCGGACAGATCCTCTGGTTCAGAGGCCTCAACCGCATCCAGACCCAGGTACCGTTTAACCAGGCCTCCAAAACAAACCGCAACCCAAACCTTTTTCATTGGATGACACCGCAGCACCTCAAGCAGAAGCTTCTCATGGTCATGATGCACACGCAGTTTGTTTAAGGCTCCTTCCAGGTAGATGGGGAGTGATGTTAAATTAAATGAATTAATTAAAAGCAAAATACCCACTTTTTAAACCAAGTGCTTTATGATGAAATGAAAATTATTTTGAGGGGGAAAATGCCTAAATAAACTGCCAGTATCATGACCTTTACAGTCAACAGCATTATTGTTTAATTGATTTAGTTCATCTCTGATTTGTTGACTCTTCTTTACTAGATGTGCAGTTTTAGATAAGTGTCTCATTTGTTCTGTTTAAAAGTCACTTCTTGTGCTGTTCTTCTCACTTGTGCCAAACATAATGATTCACGTTTTTGTTTTTTTTTCTCTCTCCAACACAGCTAACTTTTCTGTTCTTCTCAAATGTTGTGAAAATGGCTTCCTCTAACTTGGAAGCGGTATTTAAACATCACGTGAGAGGCATAACCGTGACTGGGCGTGTGTGTGTGTGTGTGTGTATGAGTGTTTACACGTTGTGTGCAGACTAAAGCTAAGTAGACAGGCTGTTGACCCGCTTGATGACTTGAATTGATTGATTGTGGCGCTGCTTTGTGTGAGAACGGACAGAAAAACAGCGTCAACATGAGCAGCGTTAGAGAGGCAGACTCTCAGCTTAAGTGCCTGTCTTAAAGTGGTCAGTTTTTCATTAACAGGATTTGGTCTGAGTGTGCAGGCAACAAATACACCCGCACACACACAAAACCTCATCTACACATCCAGAATATAAACAAAAAAGCTCTTTCTGTCAATTCCGCTGTGACGGGAAATATTTTAAACAGACTACAACACACACTAAGACCGGCCTGTCCTGCCCTCACTGAGTGCTGCTGTTTTGTCTCTGTCCTGCAGATGGAGGTAGTGAGCACGTTCAAGCGAAGCGGTTCGTTTCAGGGAGCGGTGAGACGGCGTTCCTCCGTGCTCAGTCAGCTCCACGACGTAAACACTATCTCTACCCCCTCTCACGTAGCTCTCTCCACCGCAACAGCCAATACCAGCCCAGCCCCAGGGAGTGAGTCCGCCGAACGCATGTACACACACACACTGCGAACACACTTGCAGTCACTTTCTTCTCTCACACTCAATTCAGAGACACAAACACACACACTGCTGCACGGCACGTGGACTGCAGTATTTTACTCTCTATGGTTGTGTCCCCTTCCGGCTCGCTCGCTGCTCGTGTGTGTGCAATGTCTTTTCTTTTATTCCCCCCTTTTTTAAACAGCAACCAGTCCTGACCAGCTGTGCAATTCTGGTCTGATCTGGTCTGGTCCGGTCCAAATCCAGATCTAGTCCCAGTCCCAGAGTGTGTTTTTTGTTGTTGAGTGTTGGTAGGTTCAGGAGGCGGCTTGCTGTCCTCTCTCTGTCTGGGGCGTCCTGACAGAAGCGGAGCAGCGGCGTTTTATAAATAAATAATTTTAAAAACAAGACTTGTGTTTCAAAGCTGGAAAAGAGGATTTAAACTATGAAAACAAACTTTGACGTACCCTCAAGTTCAGAGAGCAAATGGCAGCTCCTCCTGCACCGTGTGTTATTTCCTGTCTGTGAATGAGGTCAAGCGTGTGGTTACTGTGGTTGACCCCAACATGTAAAACATCTCTAATGTAAAGAACTGGTGTCATTTGTTTCTCTAAAAAAAACAACACATATTACTGTAACAGTTCTGTGACTCTACGATTCGATTTCACTGACATACAATTCATACTCATTATCAAATGGCTTTCATATGGCTTCTGCTGTTCTCTAAACTGTAAACCTTCGAGTATAAAAGCCCCATAATACACTGCTGTTTCCAAGCCTACAGTAAAAAAAAGAAAAGAAAAGAAAAGTTCCCTCTTCCTCTATCACTCTTGCTTTCTTTCTCCTTCTACTGCTCCTCTCACCTTTTGTTTAGTGCTGCAATTGTTGTCAACTGGTTATTTCCGTCTCCGTATTTCCAGCTTCGACGTCACAACTTTGGCTCTCCTCCCCCCGAAGTCTCCAAAAACTCCTGATTTCTCTCTCTGTCCAGTCTCTTTTTTTCCTCTCTCTCTCTCTCTCTCCCAATCACGGTTCTCTCCTCTTTCTTCTATATTTATGAGGTATTACAGGTTCCCTGTTTGCTCCAAGTCAACAGAAATAATCTGCGAGATGTGTTTTAATTGTTCTCCATAAGTAGAGTTGTTATTTTGTAGACGTATTTAGATTTTACCAGATCTAAATACAGGCTCTTGTGTAGCATATTGATAAGATTTCTTTAGTAGGTTTCTCTTCATCCTCCCCCCTCCCCCCGTTTCTATTTTTTTCTATCTTTCTTTATCCTTAACCTCATCCCTTTTTGTCACCCTCCCATCTCCTTACTAGAGTAGCATCCACCCCTCATGTTTTCTCTTGATTTCTCTATGTCAGTTCTGCGCGTGTCTGTGTGTTTACGTGCGTGCACTTGCTGACATATCCGAGAGCCGTAGTTTGACTTCTGTGAGTTCTCCTGTACGTGTGTGAGAGTGTGTATTTAAATGTGTGTGTGTGTGTGTGTGTGCATGCATGTGTGTGGTTGTGCTGTCTTCTCATTTGATTGACTTCATCAGTCTTCTCAGTTGCTTCTCCTTACCTGCCTTGTTGCTCCCTTTTGTCCATCCTTCCCTCCTCCCATTACACACTGCCTCCCTCCCCACTTTGCTCCATCACCTGTAGGTGTAGACAGGGGGCGGCGGGCAATGTCGATTAAACAAGCCTTTCCTAAATTTCCCACAGTTGCTGACATTTAGCGTCTCCAAGCATGATGTCCACGCGCCGCCTATGGGTGTAAAAACAGAACACCTCATTGTTGACTGTCTTCATTGGACACTAAGAGTTACCTGAGCTTAAGTACTTTGGAAAAACATCCTTCTCTCCGTCACTTTACAGCATGACTGTAATGTGTAACAAGGCATATTACATTATTACATGCGACATTGTCTGGCTGATAGAAAAGACTGCTAATGTGAAGGTATGGACAGAGGGATGTACAGTCAAAGTATGGCGCCAGGGTTCAGGTCTCATCACTGCTAGCTCATTGCTTGCTTTTTCAATTCTTTCCTCCTTCATTTGAAGAGCTTGTTGTGTCCAAATCTGTTACTCGGCGGTCGTTACGACACGTACGTGCATTTTGAAGTCATTCTCTTGTTCTTGATGACAAATGGATTTGGACAAACAAACGGGACAAGGAGGGAATGTGAAGGAGCAAGCATTAATGTTGAGTTTAATTGCTTCTCTGAATGGCTTCATGTCGTATGGAGGACAATAAAATGTTCAGGTAGTATAAGAGAAGTATATTGATTGCAGTTATGGGATAAGTTATTTCTTATTGTCAATAAATCCCATGAAAAGACAATAACAATAACAATAAACTGACCACTAATAAGCCCAACAACTACATTTATGACACGTTTCTATATGATTTATATTATTTTTAGTATGAACCACACAGGGTAGGGAAGTAAGAAAATATAGAGTGATAGACTATTATTTGTGTTGTTTTGTTATGGGATTTGTTGACAATATAAATGTAGAATATCACCAACCTTAACCTTTTTAGGATAGCGGATAGCGATTTATTGGATAGCGGGCAGTGAAGAGGCAGGAAACAATGATAACCTATGACCTCTGTGCCTCCACTGCTGCTCGTCCTCAGTTAGCTTCAGGGTCATTACTTCACTGACGTGTGTAACCCTTGACGACCTTTTAATGCCAAATCTATCATCACAGGGTGAGAAAAGAGCCCAGGCATATCTTAAAAAAAACCGTCTAAAATATTAAAAAGAGATATCAAAACGACATAAGCTGACATGTTTCATGCTTTCATCCGTCTGAGCTGTGCCGGACCGTAGTGATCCCTCTGGATCATTTGAACCGATCTATGGATCCTGTTTGTTTTCATTTCAGACTGGGCTAGTTACATCTACCTGCAATTACAGTAAAGTTGAGAAAACAGATGGATATTAGAGTTTACTTTGGTCAGGGAAGATAAAGGGGAATCCATCCTCAGCTCCTCAGTTCTTTGCTAATGTTCTTCCATATTTCAAAATAAGATTTCAGCGTCCACCTTCAGTTTTTTGTTCCTTAAATGCGTTAGGAGGCATGAAGAGAATATGCATTGAATTGAGGAAGGATTGCTGAGGTGTTGCTATAGATTAAAGCTCAGTCATCACATAGGGTGGGTGCTACTCGAGGTGGGGCCACATGGTGGGGAAACAAGAGCCATTAACCAGCCATCTACCTCACAGCTTCTCCCTGTATTTATGTTGCAGTTTCTTCTCATCAGCAGTTGTTTTGCACACAGCAGCCTCTACCTTCCAGCGCCTATTTCCTCCTCATACTTTAACCGTCATCGTTTTTCCATCAAGCACTGCTGAAAGAGCCGGCAGGGAGAGAGGGAGAGAGAAAAGAAAAGCGGGAGCGAGAGAAAATAAGTAACACAGCAGTGCCCCAACCTCTGGTCACAGTGTGGGCGTTATATACTCGAAAGTTTACTCTGTCCACCGAGACAAAATGAAAACAAACTGAGCGAAGTGAGAAAGTAACATTCTGAAACCTTCTCAGTCTGCATGAGGTGTTTTTCTACTGTCTGACAGGCTCTTTGGAAAAACAGATAAGCACTGAACCTACTGCTTGACCGTCTGTACGTTTGTCTGTCTGTCTGTCTGTCTATCATGTATACCAGAGTCACATATAGAGACTCCTCTTAGTCTGGCCAAATGCAGCACTGACTCCCATTCAGCTGCCTGACCATCCACCTCTCATAATTTTCACAGTTTGGATTTCAGTCGGTGTTGCGGTTCTTCCGTGTTGATCTCATTTGGCCAAACTGTCTCTATGTAGGGCTCTGCCTGCCTGTATCTGTCAGTATGTGTGTTTGCATTGAAACTGTCTGTTTTTCTGTTGAGCTCATGCTGCTTCTTTTCCTCTGTTTTGGGCTTGTGGGAAGGGTGCATGGAGCAACTGCCATGGCAAAGGAATGTGTTTACGCACGCATACACCATACACTGCATATGGCACCTTGAAGTACACTTTATAGGCCTCACTCTGGTGTGTGTGTGTGTGTGAGAGAGAGACAAAGAGAGCGTGTGTGACAGAGACCTGATTCAGCATGACCTGGTTGTTTCTCTATGTGTGACAGGTCTGACTTTGAACCAATCACTTTCTGTTTCTAGTGATCTAACCAATCACATGCTGTTCTAACCCGCTGATTCTCTGTGATGTCACCGTTTTGTTTTGCAAGACTTTTTTTTATACATGTATATATAAATATCTGGCAGCAACTTCATCATCAGTATCACCATTATTTCAATCACTCTGCTCTCCTCTTTCTCACTGCTGCATGACTGCAGTACATTTTGCAAATGTGCATGTGTGTGTGTGTGCATGTGTGTGTGCGTGCGTGCGTGTGTGTGCGTAGAGATGCTGAATGGCTTTGATGTGTTCGCGTGTATGAACCAGCTTTCTTTGACAGCTTTCTGATGCATGCAGATGCCAAACCTCTGAGCTACACACCACATGGAAACAACTAATCTGCTGCTGCATGCACGCTAGCGTGTGTGTGTGTCTGTGTCTGTGTGTGTACGTGTGGTCACTGCTATAGGTTCTTGCCAATTTCTTATTTTATTGTACGTTAAACTAACACAATCACTCTTCCTGCTTCTTCTCCATCTGTGCCTAACAACCATCCTCTTCTGAGTGTGTACATGCATGTGATCCAGTGTGCTGAGGTGCGAGTGTTCCCTCCCCACACATGCTGTATCACTCACACAGACACACACACACACACACATACAGACATGCCATGTGTGTATGATGTGTGTGCAGCTTCTGTGGTCTTTGTGATGGTGGCTACTGAGTGTGATGTGAGTGTGAGAACTGACAGAAACGTGTCATTAGCCTCATTTTGAAACCCCCCCACCTTTTTTTTTTCACGTTTGTCTTTTGGAGACACTCAGGATCAGGTGGACGCTCTCTTCATACTGAATTATTAAAGATATTTGTATAAGCAAAGCAAAGTGAAATGAGCGTTGAGCCGACATACTTTGATGAGTCATCTAGATATTGAAACTTAAAAAGTAAAGCTGTGGATACATTTACCTTTAAATTCAGACTCATACCAAGAAGCTGTCTTCTCCAACCAAAGTCATACTTTCAATTTATGTCCACAGTCTTTATCACTTAGTAACCGTCTCACATTAGAAAACAGGTGAAAGTGACAAGTCCCATTTGTGCTTTTATCATAAAACATCTTAAGGTGACTGTTCACATTATCTGTGTTTTAGAGCTTTCTTTAAGGAATAGCTTGGCATTTGGGAACCGATACCACCCTCATGTCTGTACGGTGTATATAAAGCTACATCTAGTAGCTGCTTAGCTTAGCTTAGCTTAGCATGACTACATGCCCCATGTTATATCTCTAGAGTTTCAGCTGGTTGATTGACAACCTCATTGTAACAACAAGACATCATATGTTATTTACTGAGATTTAAAGGTGTTTGTTACTTTGTTACCAGGCTAACTGTTTCCAGCCTTTATGCTAAGATAAGCTAACTGGCTGCTGGCTCCAGGGTCATATTGAAGGGACAGATATGAGGGTTGTATCAATCTTCTTATCTAACTCTCATAAACTATTAAACTATTCCTTTAAGTTGGCCTCGCCTGTTTTAGTTGAATCCAGCCAATAAGATTTATTTATTCCACCTGGTCCTGAGTGTCCCTCTGTCTGTCTGTCACTGTTTGTCTGCTGGAGGACACAAGTCTGTTTCTGGGCTTCCCTTGTCTGTTTTTTCCTGTCTCCTGCCTGACTTTCTCCTCTCTCTTTCTTGTGATCTCATCTTTCTTCCTTTCGGTAGATGCGAGTGGTGAAAGCGTTCCGTAGTTCGCTGTACGAGGGCCGGGAGAAACCGGAATCCCGCAACTCCATCCACAACTTCATGGCCCACCCGGAGTTCCTCATCAACGACCTCATCCACAACATCCCGCTGATCGATGACACTGACGTGGACGACGAATCAGAGCTCAGCAGATACCAGCACCTGCACCCGGCCCTCCGCAAACCTCCGCCCCCTCCCACCCAACCCCAACCCCCAGCCCGCACCCGTCCCACCCGTCCTTACCGTCAATACAGCCTCCCGGTCACCCCGTGCAACCGAAACAACAACAACAACAGCAGCAGCAGCAGCAGCAGCATCAGTTCAACGGTCACCCACCGCAACAAACACAGCACCATCGCAGTTCCTACCATCAACCGGAGCCCCTATCACCACCACCAACACCACCACAACCATCACGGCAGAGATAGGCCTTACCTGGCCCACCTCTACTGCGTGGAAACCTCCTTATAACCGGGCTGAACATGGGTCAAGGGGGAGGAGGAGAAGGGGAACAGAGTCTTTGGGGGAGGAAAGGGGGAGGCAGAAGAGAGGGCTGAGGACACACATGACATTTCCATCTGATCTCCCTGACAACAAGCAAACAGGAGGGAGCGGACAATGACCGGAGACTTCTGCTCACGACTCCCTGAGAACATTGCGACTTTCTCTCCCTTTGCCCCCCCTCACTCCAGCCCTCTCATTCTGACCCACACCCCCGCCCACACCTCCTCAAATCCCCACCTCCACCCTCTCGTACCCTCCCGCCCCACCTTGACCTCACGCACAATTGTCACACACACACGCACAGGTCTGCTCTCTGCCGCATTGTCCTGAGTGATGGTGGGTTGGGGGGAGGGAGGGGGATGGACATCCCAAAAAAACAAAACAAAAACTACACATCCCTCAAAGCTTCAACACAACAGGGCCATGTGGCTATGGGGGCTGACTCACTCTGTTTCTATCTATCGTTGCTCACCTACCTGCCATGACACCACAGTCGCCATCACCGTTAGCTCCAATCTACAGCCACTTCCAAACCACAATATGAGTCCCGCTTCGTCAAAGCTTTAACTCGTCTTCTGTCATTTCCATCCTCTGATTCCTTTTATTTCTCAACATAATGGTGCTCATTCATTTCTTTCTTTTCACATTGCTTTCTCTCTGCTTGTGGAATTTATTACATAACGCTTTTGAAAAAAAACAAAAACATATGATTTTCTCTTCTTTCACCCCCCCCTCCTCCTCTCTCTCTCTCTTCTTTCAATGTGTGTATATGTAGTCTTGTCCCTTCTGAAAAAAAACAAAAAAAAAACATAACAAAAACAGAAATTGCAAACAAAGATACTGTTCATTTAAACCTAATAGTAAATAGAATGGCTGCAAAAACATCTAAAGAATGAGAATATATATATATATATATGTATATATATATATACATATATATATATACATATGTATATATAATTTGAATGTTTGGGAAGCGACAACACAGAACTCTTCATGTCCATTCCTGGATGCCACCCCATAAGTCACATGACCTGTTATTTGTAATACTGTCCACCCTGCTGTGAGATGATAGTGTGGGATCTCACATAGATTTTGATGTATACATACCGTACATTAGCCTCATACAGCACTAACTTCATTTACAGCCTCCAGCCATGTTGATGGACTGATGTTTGGCTAATATTTATGGACGTCCTCTTCCAGTCTCCTCGTTTCTGTTCCGTCATCGTCTCTCTTGCTGTTCTTCAGTTGGTTCTGTTTCGTCTCGTCTCTCTCGTCCCTTCTGGTCTTTCGTCGATGGGTGTGTGAAGCATTAACCCTTTAAATGCCATCAAACACACAATGCACAGGCGATGGCCCTTTAAGAATAACATGCACTCACTTCAAACGCGCTCCTGCTCACCATCGGGTCGTCTACCGGCGCCCTCTTCGTCAGTATTGTGGACAGAGACGTTGTTTCATTTGATCTGTTGGGTCCGGTTATTTTTCAGAGAAAGGATAAAAAATTTAAAAAATTAAAAAAAAAAAAAGATTAATCCTGAAAAGCAACCAACCACTTGAGTCTAATGTCGGTGTTCAGTTTTGGTTACTCAGATCTATCAGGTACAACCAATGAGAGCACATGTGTCATCGTGTAAATACTGTGCGTTCCCCACCATCATGATGTACAATTAGTTCCATGATTTGGAACTTAAAGTTACATGAGAAAACCAGTGCTTTCATATCTGTGTGCTGCATATGAAACTGGAGCCAGGATACACTTAGCTTAGCCTAAAAACTAGCAACAGGAAACAGCTAGCCTTGCTCTGTCCAAAGGTAACACAATTTGCCAGGCTTGCCGTTTCCCTCCACTTCCAGTCTTTCTGCTAAGGTAAGCTAACTAGCTGTAGCTTTACATTCAACACACAAACATGAGAACGCCATCGACCGTCTCCTCTAAACCTGTTCAAGAAAGCAAAGAAGCGTATTTAAAAAAAAAAAAAAAACTATTCCTTTAAGACATTATGTTGAGGCGTAACCGCATGAGCACGCCACGAGAAAAAAAAAAAATATCTAAAAAAAAACAAACCCCACCCGTCCGCTCGTGACATCACATTCCATAGAACACACATTCCAAACAGCCGCATCACATTCCGAAGCAGGTGTGTTGCACCAGATGTGGGTGACCCGCTGACTTCATGTTGACCTGGTAGCGCAACTGCAATGCACAGACACACACACACACCACCCTCCTTCCCCCTCCCCTCAGTTGTCTCCTGGTGACTCCCCTGAGTTCTCAACTGGTCCCACCACCAGAGAAAGGCAAGGGCAGATAATATGCAACAGACTGCCATGTCAACACGTGTACCCCGATTAGAAACACGGCGTAAAACAGGGATCATCACTCACACACACACACACACACAGCGAGAGAACACGTCTGCCCTGCTCGTTATGTTTCAGGATGCGCGCAGGGTTCTCTGGGAACACCCTTACCTGTACAGAACTCTGTCTTTTTGAATGTTCATCATCATCGTCATCATCATCACCACCTGGACCTGACCCGTCAGCAGGCAGGTGGTGACGTCGTATCGGTCTGTCTGTTTAGAAGCATGCATTTGGTATCATTAATGTCACTCTTTTATGTGTTGGTAAATCATTTAGGCTACTGTCACTACTGTGTGCTATGATCTCTCCACATCTGCTCTCTTTCTCTCCTCTCTCTCTCTCTCTCTCACACACACACACACACACACACATCCTGTTCTATTTCACAGCTCTATCAGTGCTTTCTGCACGCGCACACGTATACACCGAACAGGCGGATTCATCTACAGTGGTGTAAATTTGACTGTCCAGTTCCAGCCATCTCTGTCCATCCGTCCAGCCACGTTACATCATGATGTTGTGAGATAGTTTCACAGAAGGCAAAACACAATGTGAAAAAGAATATATTATATTTATCAAAATTATAAATTGTACAACTGCACCACTACTGTACAGATCGCCCCAAACTTGCACATGTGCATCTTTGATTTACAGGTACTATGTTCCTGTTACACTTCTTTTTTTTTCTTCTTTTGGATGTTTCTTTATTTTAATCCTATTGCTTTTTGTAAAGAGAGGAGCAACAAAATGGAAGCGCTTGTATATTATTATTAATATTATGATTATTATTATTATTCTTGATTTTCTCCACCGGTGCTCCCACTGATGGAAAAAGACAGTTGCACATTCTCCTGAGCATATTCTGAGGGCTGTGTTTTCTGTCCATTGAACAGCCCCTGAAGCGTGCAGAGGTGTGGAGATGCTTCTAGTCTCTTAAGACCAGAGACACCACTCTGTAAATAGGGAACAGGAGATACAAATGTACCTCATTATGATCTAAAGGACTGGACAAAGCGGGGACCCAGGGAGGACGGAGAACTGGAGGGTGACGCAGAGCTAGAGACTGCAGAAGTGCAATGCATCCACAGTGAGCATTGTTTAGGCTGCTCTTTTAGATCTGCTACAAGTATTTACTGCCATGTTACGATGGGAAGAAATTTAAGGTTTTACATTATTCATTATACATACTGTTGTAAATATCGTGTGGAATGGTCCCCCTTCTTGCACAATGCAGTGCTGTTCTGCAGACAGAAAATGCAGCCTTAACTGTGCTGAAATGACAAAAAAAAGACCAAAAAAAAGAAAAAAAAAAAACTAAACATAAAGACTATTGAATATATTAAAGAGTTACCTGCCTGTTATTTAAGCGAATAAATATCTATATATGAGAAAGAACACACCTGTATACTGTAGACTAAATCTGTATGGAAATCTAAGAGAATTTAATGGGAATTAAGTCCAACACCTTTTGTCTGTATGAAAGAAAAAATACATCAAAGTATTCTACAATAATAACTTTGACAAAGTCTGTGTGGTCCTGTGTTGTTTGTTCACGCTGATGCATTTGATAGTTTGTTTGCTTTTTTATAGGTGCAACAAAGTGCTTCACTGCTGACTGAAAGATTCATTTAACCAGAACACATGTAATAAAAATGTGCAGTTTCCAGCTTCAACAAAACTAAGTGGCTCAAACCAACAGCAGTAAAACATATAGTATGTATAATTAATCATATTCACAATGGCTGGATTCCATTCAGGTGTTTTGCTTCCAGTCTGGTTTGGTAGCTTGCAGCAAGAAATCCCAAAGTTAATATCAATGTTTCATATTTTTTCTTGTGCATCTGTGTGTTTTACAGGTATAATCACACACGTTTTTCATAGTTTAAGTCGTCTACATTTATGTGAAGAAATATTCATCCACTTCAATCTAAATATCAGTGCTGGAATATTCAAATACTATAGTTAGGTAACAAGTTTAGTTACTTGTATTTTACATGAGTAATTGACACAAATTTACTTCTTATTAATCATCTCATTACCGTTTAGAGGGGTCTCTACACTCCTCGGTGGGAACATGGACAAAACTTGATGCATTAGTAACCTATTACCAATCAAAGAATGTGATGTACTCTATGATTTTACATATTTCATTTTTAAAACATTTGTAGGATTTTGAATGGAGAACTTTTAGTTGTAATAGTGTTTTTACACGCGACTTATTTAATGAAATGTTCTCTTATTCTGACAGCACCATCTAGCTAACAGCAAAACCTAATACACCTAAATTAATATAATATACCTATTTAGGTATTAATATACCTAATAATATTAAAATGAACCTCTATAGGTTATTCAGACTTATCTAACTTGTACTTTTATCAAGTTGTTTTAGTATCTAAATCATCCAAACAGCGAACTGACATTTTTCTGTCTGATAATCCTAAACGGAATGAAGCCATTGATAGCCCAACACTGCGCATGCGTAACACGGCACGCTTCCACATTCTGTCTTGCTTTTCTTCACGTGAACCCTCGGTGAGATGACCACGTGATGCTCAGACGTGCACGGATCCCATTTAAAACCACATAATGTGATGTTAACTCGTTAGATGTTTTTGGTGCTTCTAATAACACTGACGCTGTTTTTGTTGCTCACTGGTTCACCTGCATGGATACAACCTTTATTGATATCAATCAATTACACCCGTCATCAATCAGTCGGTTTAAAAACAGTCCAGAAATGTCTCATGACTTCCAAATCTTACATACAACAGATGTGCTCATGTTGTCATATATGAGCAATAAAGTCATGTGAATGGAGACATTTCCTGTTTAAAGTGTTATGTAAATATACAACCTTTTACTTTTCAGATCAAGTGTTCCAGCCTCAAACATGCATCTGCAGCATTGTGCTGAGTGCTCATTTCTATGTATAGAGCTCAATTTAAATGAGTCCAAACACAAACTGACTGTAAATCATGTATAATATATATCGTTTATGAAGACACGTTTTTCCATTAGGAAATGCAGCTATTAGTTTTCAACATGCTGGGATGTTGTTTTAATCTTTTTTATCTACTGGGACGTTCAGAGACATGTTGACTATATTTATTACACAATACAATCACAAGTGGCTGTATGCAGAACAGGTGAGGTTTATTATTGATCACTGTGTAAAGCTGTGTGTTTAACACTCACTTACAGACATCAGCGTTCAGGTGTCACTGCGTTCAACTCCTTTGCTGCAGCAAAACACACACACACACACACACACACACACACACACACACACACACACACACACACACACACTGTACTATTTTACTAGATATCCTCGTCGCTGTTATGCTGCATTTAAACCACTAGAAACGGGTCACACTGCAGTTTAAAACATACACGAAAACTACTGTAAAAACACACCAAAGTCATTGTTATTAATAATTGAAACTCACTTGAAGTTCTCTCACTGATACAAGACAAGGCTCACATGTATCTTGTGTTTAAATCTGGCCATCAGCACGTCCAGAAGAGTTTATGCCTCTTTTTAGCGTTTTTCTGTCTCTGGAGTATTAACTCATTGGTACATCAGTAACATGAGAAAAACCTCAAAAAAAAACTAAACTTGACTAGTCATCAACGATGAAAATGAGCTGAGTGACGAGGACGTAATCTACAGTCCTGCTTCTAAATCTGAATATTTACACCCTACGTGACTCATTTAAACAGAAAAGGGGATTCTCGTGTTATTCCAATGTCATCTCAACATTATGGTTTCATGTCAGTAGAAGCTACTCAGCAGTGTAATATTACAGATATAATATTAATAGAAACAGCTGCTGACTTTTCATGATGGTTTTGCTAGTCGAGTATGTTCTACAGAGGTTTTGATTGCTGAATGTTTTAGCCCACACGCTACAAGTCACACACGCTAAAACAAACATGCTTTATATCCTGAACACATCACAGCAGGATGAGGCAACAACGAGAGACTCTAAATTAAACAATTAGGTAATTATCCCAAATGTGCATTGGTACAGGCTGCTACCACTTTCACATCTATGCAATAAATATGCAGCTGAACAGCAGCCAGTTACCTTAGCATGAGCTGCCTCTGCCTGAGGCTTCCCAGCATGGCCTACCAATAAATCTAATGCTCACTAATTACCCAATTCGTGTAAAAACAGGTTTTACAGTGTTGTGAGGCTGTTTTTAGTTTTATGCTAAGCTAAGCTAAGCTAAGCTAAGCTAAGCTCCTGGCTGTAGCTTCTTATTTAACAGATGAGTGCTATCAATCTTCTCATCAAACTCTCACCAAGAAAGCAAAACAAGTTGGGATTTTTTTAAAAAATGTTTTGAGAAGTGTTTGAATGTAAAACATGTGTGACTTGAAGTGAATGGGTTAAACATGGACATATTATTATACTGCAGGCTTTGTGCTTCCAGGTCTTGTTTTTGACAACCTTTACCAGACTTGACCCAAATGTTCAGGAATAGTAACACCTCTATCGGCAGAGAGCTTGCTGTTTAGAAAGAGAAGAAGAGATGCATTAATATCAACAGTACAAAACAAGACACAGTAAATATATGTAACTGAAACATCATGAAAATATGATTTATTTGTCCAACATTTGTCAAAGGTCATTCGCCTCAAACAATATTATCCAGTTATATACACATTT
Source organism: Pampus argenteus (assembly GCA_036937835.1). Classification (NCBI taxonomy): domain Eukaryota; kingdom Metazoa; phylum Chordata; class Actinopteri; order Scombriformes; family Stromateidae; genus Pampus; species Pampus argenteus. The sequence goes on along the minus strand of CM072864.1, from coordinate 5,993,937 downwards.
ACATTTATATTACACTTTTGACAAAGCAGATCATGTCGATGTATTTATTAAATACATCCAGTGTGTCTTAATATTGAAGACATAATTAGGAGACGTGTAGCATTCTCCGTGAGTGATGGAGCAGCCATATTCAGCTGCTGCGTGAGCTATGCTGATAAGATGTAAAGATGTTGTGGAGTACTGGTGAAATATAGTCACGTATACCATTTGTTACCGATACTACCTTTTAAAAAAATACCAGGCCAGGTTGGCAGCAGCTTGTCCAGCCTCTTCACCTTCCACCAGCAGAATCCACTTTAGCATAAAGAAAAATAGGTGGCGCTAAATGAAAAGTATTCTTTTGTACAATGGTGCTGGTTCACAAAGAGCATTTACCAAAATAAAAGTATATACAGACTGCTGTGGTTTACACTGCAGTGCTGTGTATCTTCAGCTTTTTAGATACATTATCACGGATGATGTTTACAATTTGAAAACCAATCCAAGATCACTCTTTGTGGACCTTCACCTTCATCTTAACATCTTTATGCTACTACATTTGACTCAACTCTACATGTTATTATCAAATCAGTTTCATACAGGAATAACTCAAACAAAAATGACTGAAATACTCAAAATCCACTAACTGGAAGCAGAACTGGCTGTATAAAAATAGAATTACTGCTGAATGCCAGTTAAACAAAAGTCTTTTCTTGTCTGATCCTTACCATGGAGTCAAGCAGGTAAAGGTGTTCAGAAAGCCACTCATCCCCCATGGTAGATCAAGCATTACCTAGAAGAAACTGTCAACAAGGTTTAGCAGTAACGTGTACTCAATCCACCTTCACACAAAAAAACACATGCACATTCAGCAGTTCTTAGGAACTCTTAACTAGTTCAAACAGTGTTCCACCGTCAAGAAAGTTCAGAGAGAAGTACTTGACCCTACATTTTGAGCGATGTGCTTGCACTCTCTGCACACTTAGTGCAGAACTCCACTGAGACATGGTTCTTATCCACATGTAGACACACTCCACCAGATGTCTCCTTCTCCTCCACTTTCACGCGCTTCCTCGGCAACGCATAGTCATGGTCATTTGTGTCGGGCCCCTGTAAAAGCGAGGAAGATAATTTCATCCCATTCACACCGCTCAGCCTGGACAAGAGCTGCGCTAACATGCTCTCATTGGCCAGCACAGCCCTCAAGTACCTGGTTTCATCTTCCAACTCTTCTACTCTCTTGGTCAGCTGAGAATTTTCCTTTTTGAGGATGTTGTTTTCCACTGACATGAGGCCAACTTTCTTCTCCAGGCCGTTGACGTACTCTTTCTTCCTGAGACGATTCAATCTGGCAGCGATGGCATTTTTGTTGGTCATTTGGCTTGACTGGTTCTGCCTGTTTTTCACCTTTAAGCCCATTGACATTCTGTCTGGAGATGAGGCTGTTGAAGCTTCAATCCCAGAATCTTGATCCTTGGCGCTGTACACACCAAGATCCGCCAACTCCATATCGAAGAGAGGGGAGTTTGCATCTCTTTCAAGTGTCCATTTTAAGTCTTCAATTCCAAATAGGTCATCTAGCTCTATTCCAGTGGTGTCAATGTCATCAGTTGGGAACTCCACTGGTGAATCTTCTATAGTTTCCACTGCATCTACTACTTCAACCTCAAGGGACTGCATTTCTGAGTTGTTGACAGCACGGCCTCTTCTTCTAGTGATCATAGTGACTTGTTTAACAGGACCACAAGATATGAAGTCTTTGCCTGTGGAAACAAAGAAAATATACTGTTAGCATATGATGCAACAGCATATAAATGTATAATTTCAATATACAAAAAGCTATTATTTCAATCAATGTAGCTCGGTAAAGGATATAGAATAAAACTTGACAAAATAACTTTGCTGCTAAAATAGAATAAACAAGAAAAAAATTTCACTTTCAAGATTGTGACATGTAAAGTGGTTCTTCTGGTTCGATTCTCTCGCGAGATCTGGTGAAACGTCTAACAAACGTAACCGGCTCGTGTCAGCTAAGCCATATAGCAATAGCGACAACGTTAGCATTACACAATACTTTTCAACGCGTTACAGTTCTCCTTGTCACACATGTGCCTCACAATACATCAGTTTAAAATGTAGTATTTTACACTGCTAGTAATGTAATATACAAAGAATGGCAATTATTATCCGTATCGGCACAATATGCTACAATTAGCTTACATAACGAGGCCCAGTTCTTCTCATTACATTTGCACTAGCAGTCGGCTAACGTCTGCTTAATATCGGTGGTTTAACTAAACAGTCTTTCTAAAAGCTAGCATCTACATAAATATATTATTTGGCGTGTTTAGTAGCAAGTATTCTCGTTAAGCTACTTAACAGGCGAATGCCCGCGCAGTTTTTGTTAGCCAACTTAGCAGCTAACGTTAAGCCCATGCGGCGCTTACCAACATGACGCAGCATCTTTTAGTTATTATCAGATGCTGCTGATAACTTACCGTTCTGGTTGTTTTTTTTAATGCAGTACTAAAATGCTGCGATCCGGTCTCTTGACTGAGATGTGCTGGTTAGTCAACGTTTCACAACTGCCCGCAGTTTGAAAACAAAAACTAACAGCGTGTTCAAACGTCTGAAGTGGAAACCAACGTCGACCTGGAAAAACACTTCCGGATGAATCATTCAAAATAAAAGCCTTACTGTCGTTTGCTCAATGAAGTACATTTCAAAATAATGCAGTCAGTACTAACTACAAACAACAATATGGCCAAATCAACAATATATGCCATTCTCAGCAGGATCATACAAATAAAAGTATGTATGACATGCACTAAATTGTATATTTCAGGTAAATATGTAAACAATCTGTCTTGTTAAATTTTACTTTATTTGTGTATCTTTTATTAAGTATTCTGTCCTATAATTTCATCCTACATGCTGCTCAGTTGGTTAGGTCTCCCTTGAAGAGTTATTGACTATGTCTCTAACATACAATCCCATTAAAACACAAAGGTTTAGGTATATTTTGAGTATTGAGTAGTTGAGTGTCTTTTTTTTAACATTCATACAAACTCTGGATCACTAGATATGTCTCTTCAGAAATGTAACAGAACAAAGTAAGTAAACAGAGTACCTATCTGTGCTGTAGTTGGCCAGTCTCCACACTGGACATCCTGCAACATGGCATACATCATACATTTTAAAAGAAGACCATCATACTCTCTTAGCAGGAAAGAGTTTTATTGAACATAAGTGCAAAATAGAAAATGTGTTATAACTGAAAGGTATCAACTCCAGAAAACCTCCATAGAGACTGACAATTGTGTTAATGATGAGAGGCATCATGCATGAAAGGTGTAATTTAAAAGACAACCTCACTGTGTTCTCAATACACCATCATAACAAATGAACCATATCCCACATCTACCTCATATTCCTGCCTTATTATAAAAGGTCTGCACTATAGTTTCACCACAGCAGAAAACATGCAGACTTTCAATATCAATGAATCTGCTGATTATTTTCTCCATTCATTGATTTATCATTTCACATATGATATATTGATAAGTTGAAAGAAACTTGACCTACAACTGATAGTTCAGCAAATTAACATTTTTCAGGATTTTCTGATATCTTATAGATAATAGCAGTTTTCTAGAAAATAATTAGCAGATTGATAACCAATAATAATTAAGTGTCAACCCATAATGATGTAAAACAGAGAAAAAGAACAATCTGTATTATACACCAACAAAAAGCTGTTTCTCAGTACTGAAACTGACTTATTTTAATTTTTTTGCTCCCCAAAGTGTCAAAACAACAGCGAACAAGTTCAACAACATGCCAGAAGCTCCGGACTCAAAACAGTTGCAGTCCAGATTTCAGCTTGCTCACATCGCTGTGGTTCCACAGGAGACCGTCAGCTGTCCTCGCCGCCGCCGAGACTCCTGGGACGCTGTGTGGTGCGGCGCTTTCCACCTCCACTGGCTGGTCGAACACAGTCATTGTTGAGTAGTTGTCCACCATGAGGCACGAAGGGTCATCTGACTGTCCGGGGACCTTACCAAGAGGATAGTTCTTCCATAAAACTTTATCAACACACACCTGCCATGGAGAGCCTCTGAGCAACGTTGCTTTTTCAGCCTGAACATCCGAGCAGTTGTATTCCTGGGAGGATTTTCCCCTCTCCGTTTCAGCCAGAGATGATTGAGTGTGGCGCCTGGAGCGCTGTAGCTTCTCGTGCAAACTCTCCAGTGTGTATATCGGCTGCTGCTTCTGCTCTGGGGACGGATCGCATTCTGAGTGCGTCGTCTGCGTGTAGATGGAGCAGAGCTGGAGCAGCTTCTGCCGGGTTTCCAGAGGAAGAGGATGCTCCATGTCGTCTAGGATTACCTGCAGCAAGTGAGGTGTGCTGAAACAGGGAGCTTCCAGGCATGCAGAAAGCAGCTGCTGCCACCTCAGCTGGATGCGGTTCACAAAAATCCTGCCCTTTATTCTGGCTTTCTTCTGCGACTTTGTTTCAAAGTGGTATTCACTAAATTTGTTGCTATTACAGAGGATGATTTCTGAGATCCAAGCGGAAATATAGAAAGCCCTGTGATTGTTCTGCTCGTTGGAGACCAACTTGAGCTCAACGAAGAGCTTCTCCAGAAGGAGGTGAATAAAAGACGGCGAGTTGAGCATCTTAAGCAGCGGCAGCCAAAAATGCAGGAATGTCTGAGGGAGTCTGGAAATGGCAACGTCGGGAGTTTCACAGCCGAGTGTCTCCAGCTGGTCAAAAGTAGGAACTAGAAATCCATCTTCCAACATCACATCGACCAGCAAATCACTCGACTCTACAGAAAACTGCTTGATCTCCCCGAGCAGCCAGCTCATTTCTGCAAAAGGGGCAGGCCACAAGCTCTTCTCTCTGCCTCCAGGAAGCGCGTCCAAAGCCTGGTACTGTTCCTTTTCAAAAGAGATCAGCAGTTCCCGTGCGTTCTTGTACGCTTCCATTTCTTTTTGCTTTGCTATGAGCTCATCGTCTTGCTGTTTCAGGTCAATCTCTTCATCCTCTCCATCAGACTGCGAGTCCCAGTCCTCATTAGGCCCTCCTCCCAGCTGTCTGGACCAGTACTCCTGCTGGAGCCACTCCAGAACCACCTTACATCCTTTACGGCACCATTTCAAGGTAGGGAGCTTCCGGTGTGTGAAATCATGCCTCAGGTCTACGACCCACTCTGGGATGTTCAGGTTCCCAGCCAGCCGCCTCAGTGGCCGTGCGATTCTCCCCTGCTGCCGCTCCGTGATCAGGTTGACAAACCGGACCAGAGCCGCTCCGTACAGCAGGACCAGGTCAACCCCGGCCAGCTGTCCTGACTTGTCCAGCACCTGACACCTCACCAGGTCCGCCGTGCAGTCCACCGCCACAGGTGTGCTGCTGGAATACCTGCCTTTCCAAGCTGATATCCTCTGCAGCGCAAACCTCTGTAAACTGGAGTCCTGGGAGTAAAGATACTCCAGCACCTGGTCCCACTCAGCTTTGTTGACCCACGCTACCACATGGCGCTTCTTCTCCGACCTTTTCTTCTTCATTTTAACGCTGGTAGAGGAGTACGGAGGACTTACGGTGACACCGTGTACACATAAATAACTTAAATGGCGAGAAGCTGGTGTCGTCTGGCAGTCACTGTCCGCAATATGGCAGAAAATAGCTTAATGGTGTAGCGCTAGTGCTCGGAGCTACCGATTGTATCCCATCCCGGAAATGACGTTTGTAACTCTTCTTCTTCTTTTGATGTTATTTTGCCGGTTGCTAACAGCTTTCGGTGCATTAGCGCCACCCATTGAGCTGAAGTGTGGACTAAACAGCTACTCTAATATTTCTACCAAACAAAGGATTATAATCAAAACAATAAATAATGATCATCACAATTAAATAACTAAAACTAGCCAAATAAAACGAATAAATAATAATTATAAATATTGATCATAAATACTCCAGTAGGAGTTTCTAACACGTGTCACCTTTACTGATATTTTGCTCTCCATTTTTGAACATTTTCTCTCTCTGAAACATATTTCTGGCAATACAATAAAACATAGTCCACCGTTTCTTCCTCTCCGCAGTATTGACACCATTATTATGTTTTCTAATCACATATAGAGAACCATAATCTCTTAATCTAACTCTCTCCTCCAGACCCAACTCGAGGTTTATTTTTAAAATAATCTTCCTTTTTCTTTCTTTGTTCCATTCAGTCTGCCTCTGTTTGATTTGTCTAACTTATAACTTACTGATATTTACATTAATGTGGCTGCTGACAGTCCTCAAAGCCCTTTTTGCTGCTTTATCCACCTTCTTATTCTCATCTATTCATGTATGGCCATGAATGACACAGAACAAACAGACAAACAAACATTTCATTTAGCAAATTTTAAATAATGATTTAGTAGTAGTTGGTTGGTTGGTTGGTTTATTTAAAAGGATTTAGATTGTAATTTGTATATTTATTGTTTTATCCGCATTCCTACGCAGAATGTGGCGATAATGCACGAAGAAGAAGAAGAAGAAGAAGAAGAAGAAGAAGAAGACTGTAATACTATAAATGACCTGTAGGGGGCAGCATCACCATTTCTGCGTTTAGTTTCATCAACAGAAGAAGCTTTGATCGTTTGGAAAATGGCGGGTGCTTTGACAGAAGAACAACTTGCACAACATGTCTATGCTGCTTTACAGGTAAAGTTAAATAATAATAATAATAATAATTATGATTATAATAATTGTCTGTGTGGAGCTAATGAACCGTTAGCTTCCGTTCAGTGTATGAATAGTAACGTTACTACAGTAGGTCAAATATTGATAGTAGCTGCGCTCACTTAGTGTTTTCAAGCAGTACTTTTTTGTCTTTAAACGACTGGTTGAGCTTTCTGTGGATGTGATACTAAACCTTATATGGAAAGATGTATCTACATGTTCCCGCTGTCATGTTATTGTTGTTTCTCTTCTTGTGTGTTTGTCTGTGAAGGCTGCTTCCTGTCCCTTGGTGGAGGGTCTGCATCTCCAGGAAGCAGACAGCATGCTGCAGCTGCTGTGCTCTCCCTCCCAGCACCGTACAGACATACTGACATGGATCTGCAGAAGGTCAAAATATAAACCAGATGCCACAGCTGTATATATAAAATAACAAGTGTTTCTGCACTGACTTGATCTTTGACTTTACAGCATCAACCCAAACTTTGCCAATTTGACAACGAGATCCAAAGACCCAGATATTTTGACTAAAGGTAATAACATACTGTTGTCTTTGTTGAGCTAACCTTGCTACACAATACCTGGGTTTGGAGGAAAGTGAAAGCAGATAATTCAGTTGCTTCCCTTTTAAACTAACATAACTACTGTGTTTTTTGTTTTTTTTTCTTTTACAGAGATGGCCATGCTTGGACAGGAGCTGATGCTGTGCAAAGCTGATAACCTGAACCTGATCAGGGTGAGAGGTTACATAAAACTGATATAGATGTAATCATTTTCTATTAGATGACAGATATGTCAGCCAAGATGATGATGGAGGCAACAACCAATGATCAATGATGAACAAAGATAAATTGTTGTCTGGGACTGCATTTCAGACCTCTTTTGCTTTTCACACAGACTGTTTACTAGCATGCGACCAATGTGATTGGTCCATACTACAAAATCTTACAATACAGCAAATAATTAGCAAGAAGTTAATGCAGAAATACAAAAATTGTTTCCCCCTTGATTCAGTTTCTTTTCACATTTGATTTGAGAAAATGCTCTCTCATTGCTCAGATGTGATCCAGAAAAATCGAGGAAACATACCTGATTGTTAGTCCAGTTCTGGCCTTAGTTCATCGAAGGAAAGTAAAGATCAGCTGGTAACGAGAGCTACACCTTGTTATTGGGTCAGAATACATTCCCAACACAAACAAAAAGCTCCACAGTTTGCTCCATTAAAACCACCAAAGAAAACGCTCTAAAAACTGTGTCGATGTTGCATAGTTACATGGGAGAGCACTCTCAAGTTTAACTTAAATACATCCCACTCAGTACATATGTCATTCATAATTCTTTTGGTTATCTTTTGTGTGTTTATGTAAGGAAAAAGAAAAATCAGTATTAGCCACAAAAAATCCAGTTGGGCTCTTATGTTGGGTCAGGTACTGGTAAGACAACACTGCACAGCAGCTCATAACACTATGTTGTGCTTCATCTTTTGTCATTTTTCCACCCAACTCATCCAGGGTGATACAGATCCTCGCCAGCAGCTTCACTTCCTGCAGCAGCTTCTAACTCTAGTTCCAGGCTCCAAGACGTCTGCAGCACACAGAGTGGATAGTGAGATGCTGCTGAACGAGCTGTTCGCTAATGACAATCTGCCTCACCTCACGCAAATGCTCAAACCCGCACTTGACCCTTGGCCTGCAAACATCAAGTATGTACACACTGTTTGATGATCCTGTTACACACATCTGCTGTATGGTGCCATTCTGTTAGAATATACTCCTGATATGTGGGCGTTTGGTGGACTTTACCTCTCAAAAATATGTTTTTCTTCTTGTTCCTACAAGGTATCTTTACATATATCTCCTCTTCAGCCTCTTTTTTTTTTTTTCTTACCTCACAGGGCTTTACGCAAGAATACCAAGTCATCTTATAAATTCACTAGAGAAGATGGTGCTGATGTTGCTGCTCTTCTGCAGTCTACTCAGGCAGCATTGGAGCAGCTTCAGTCCGGGGTATGTAGATGTTTTTTATTATTATTATAATTATTTTCTAATTTGGCACAGCCACACACACAGCCTCCATAGACTTGGCTGGACTGAGCCGTATGTCGTGATACTAATATATGAATCTGTTTCCTGTGTCCTTCTCTTTCTGTCCTCTGTTCACCCTCCAAGTGTGAATTCCTGAAAAATGAACCACAGAGTCCCGGCGTCTTCGCTCCTCATACGTTGCATGTGGCAGCGCGTGACCTCCAGCAGTTGATGGCAACTTTCAGACGCGTGTACGAGACAAACCTGAAGGCTTATTGCAACAGAGATCCCCCCAGCTTCAGCACAGAGGCTGATGTCTTCCAGAGAGTACACCGACTGCTGCTGGCCTGCAATACGGTATTAAGACACGCATACACATGCAAAAAAAATAAAAATCTCCAGCGATGCCTTAACTGTAGAACTCATCTTGTTTGTCAGGAGTTGGAAATGCTAAGCGAAGTATCAGAAGCGTCTGCGTCGGTGAGCGGGGACGTGAACCAGCTACAAACGCAGCCTCGCTACTGGAGCGGACGAGACAAGCACACGTTACGTACGTACGAGTGTGTATACTCTTTCACACATACGCTTTGTTGCATGCTGTTCATTTTTTATTTTTTTTTCGCCAGCGGACCAATTGGAGGAACTAACCAGGCGATACGGAGACTTTCTCAGCCGGCTTCATTCCTGATGGCGTCCCCAACACCAACCTAACTTCCAACTTCTTTTTTTTTTTTTTACCAGGCAACATAAAATAATGCATATTTGATACTAGCTCCATTGTCTAACACTAATATGTAAACTATATTACTGAATAAATGTTTTATATTGCATCAGTCTCAACAGTTTGTGGTAATGTTTTCTTTTGTGATTATCTGCGACAATAAAACAGAATATTAATCATCAGCAATTTTGATATTCAGTAAAAGTAAATTAATCCAGGATAAAATTGCAGTTCTGGACTGTTTTTTCTTACCAAAAGATACTTTGTTTTAATAGTTACAATACATATAATATACATAAATCTAACAATTACTATTATTGATTAATCTGCCCAAGGCACCATCTTCAAATGACTTGTTTTGTCCAGAATATAATCCAAATTCTTCTAAAACATTTTGATCAGGATGACAGGAAGTTATTGACACCTTACAAAAAAAAACAATAGACGAATATCTTGCATGTTTCCCAGCTGGTAACTAGCAGTGGGCTTTTCTTGTCATTTATTACATATTACAAGTATGTACACAGTGTCACACCCTATGATCCCACAGCTTCAACATCCCTCTTGATGTCAGTCCAGTAATTAAAACAAAATAATAATAATAATCATGTAAAGTCCTGTCAGAGACATTTCTGAAGTGTTGACAGCAGCTCCTTCTTTCCTCTGATCAGAAGCCTTTACTGATCAACCAATCCTTCAGCTCCTTATCAAAATGACCTTTGACCTTCAGGATCATGGTGACCTCGTTGACCTGTGTGGGCAGCTCTTTGCCCGTCACCTCTTTCAGGTACTGCTTCACGTCCTTCTCCAGTGCCCAAATGTCCCCTTCCACTTTCCGTACCAGCGTGGTCTTGAGGCTGCCCTTGGTCAAGTCGGTGTAGACCGGGATGTTGTGCATGCGGGAGCGGCGGATCATGTAGGGCAGAGCCGGCGGTGAGTCTGCCGGAGGGGTCCAGCCAGACGGGGCTGCCCCGGCGTGCTTAGGCGGAGCGGGGATCCGTGTCGGCGGGATGAGCCGCTCGACGAACTTGTATTCCTCCGTAGACTCTATAATCACAGGCTTGAGTGCTTCTGGAGCAGCGGTACAGACGAGCCTGAGCCCGGCGGCAGGAGGTGCTGGGGTCCGGCCCAGCAAGCTGAAGGCGCCCCGCGGAGCGCTGCGGAGAACCGCGGAGCGAAGACTTAAGCAGGCTGACATGTTGTCATGTGTGGAGGGGATGTCGTCCCGGAAGTAGTCAACAACTTCCTGTAGCGCTGGGCACAGCGCCCCCTATTGGACAATGTAATATAAGACTGGACCTGTTGACACACAATCATAAAAGCACTATGTGAAAATATGTAAAAGTAAATGTTATTATTATTATTATTATTATTAAAAGCATAGCATTTTATGCTAGAATAATTTATTTCTAGGAGGCTTTAGAGCCAAGTACAAGAACTTCAGCTTTGAGTTTAGTGGCAGAAATTTGCAGATTATTTAATACAGCTTCACATGATTTAATTCTCCTGTTTTGTTGTGTTCATTTTTTTTTTAAGGTTTTAATGTTTAATTCCTCTTTTGTTTACTTTAATTGATTAAATAATAATTGATGATCGGGGGGCAGACAGTTTCTGTGATGTTTTCTGCCTCCTGGTCTCAACTCTGGGTCGTCATGGTTTCGGCCTGCTAATAAACTTTTTCACATAAGTAAATAGGCAGACAAGACAGAATTGAATTGGATTTCATAATGTCTCTAAACTGTTTGAACTACTTCTCAACACGTTCAACTAAAGAGAGAAAAAGGCACTTATAGTAGGAGGGACCTTTTGTCAATGTCCCAGCTTGTAACTGGAGGAGCTGCCTGACTTGTTAGTCCTCTCTACTCTGCTCCATCCGCTTTCTCTGAGACTATATCCTACAGCACGTCATTCATCAGATCAACAGCAGGAAGGACAGTTTCCTCAACGCTGCTGTACAGTTGTCAAAGAGAGGAGAATGGCCCGGGTGGACAGACTGAACAAAGAGGACGTAGCTCTGACTAAACTGGATGACACCGAGGTAAGCAGAGGTATTACTATAAGCCATTACTATCCTGTTTTACTGGTTTATCTGTTCACTACAGGGCCGTGAACAGATCAGCGGCCAACATTCACCATTGTATTGTATTCATTAAGCAGAAACGTGCAGGACAAATCCTGTAGAGACTTGGTAATTGATGTCATGTAGATTAAACCCAGTATCATTTACCACAGATACTGGACATACACTGAAAAGTACTTAAAAAAAACAACATTTGAATATTAGTTATATACCGTATATGTGTATATAACAAATCCCAACTCCTGCTGAGATGAATGAAAGCTTTGTGAGCAGAGAGAGTTGCACCCAGGTGTGATGTTTTGTCTACCTGTGCGACAAAGTACAGGGAAAATGCCTTTGGCGGCTGATGTGGTGTACACAAGAAGGCAAACAAAACAGATGCTTCCTCTCAGTGGTGCAGAGAGACGCTGTAGTCATGACGCTGTTTCTACTCATTTATTTTCCTCTCCTGACACCACTGTCACTGCTCAGTTTCACTCTACTCCCTCTATCAGTATCAGTTCGTATAACAAACAGTCAGGACTCTTAAGTTAATATGTGCCACGGCATGTTGATTCTTGTTGCCTCACTCAGTGACCCAGACGAGTCATCACCTGCGTCTCTGCCACTCCCTCTTCTCCCTTCACACCCGCCACACCTGATGTGACACACATAGCAACACAATATAAAATACCTCTATGTGATTAGAACAAGCACGGACCTGACAGCATGTACTCAGATCAATCAGACCTTTGAAATAGGAAAGTGACATTACATACATACTTTTGACCGTGATCTTGAACCTCTCCTCTCTTAACTTGCAGGCGACAACAACCCTCCCAGGAAAAGTAGTTCGCCCCATGAATATAAATCACTATGCCAATAAGAAGACTGCAGCTCAGAGCATGCTGGACGTGGCCTTGCTGATGGCCAACTCGTCCCAGCTGAAGACTGTTCTATCTGTGGGGCCTCAGTACCGTTTCTACATACACCTCATTGTCTTGCTGTCTATGTCCATCATATTACAGGTCATGGTGGGGCTGCTGCTCATCTTTATTGGCAAGTGACTTTTTGAACTCCTAGTTGTTATCATTCCTCCTTCTCAACCTTTTTTTTACACTTACAGTACATACCGTCTATATATTCCCAAAGTTTGCATTCAAAGTTGTAAGATGATGTCAGAAGTAGTTTGTATATTCAATAATTCAGTAGTTTGTTAAAGGAAGCTGCTTACAGAGATAGTCACGTCTGTACGAATAATAATAAAATATAAATTTAGAGCTAGCAGCTGGTTATCTTAGCTTGACATAAAGAATGGAAACTTGACTGTCTTATCCAAAAGTAACACTATTATTTATAATATATTATAATATATTATAATCAACGCGTTAAATCTAGTTTTTCAAATCCTTACACAAACTTTGGACAGAGCCTGGCTTGTTGTTTCCAGTCTTTATGCTAAGCTAAGATAAGCTAAGCTAAGATAAGATAAACTAAGCTAAGATAAATTAAGCTAAGCTAAGCTAAGTTAAGATAAACTAGCATAAAATAAGATAAACTAAGCTAAAATAAGTTAAGCTAAGTTAAGCTAAACTAGCATAAGATAAGATAAACTAAGATAAATTAAGCTAAGCTAAGTTAAGCTAAACTAGCATAAGATAAAATAAACTAAGCTAAGCTAAGATAAGTTAAGCTAAGCTAAGTTAAGCTAAACTAGCATAGGATAAAATAAACTAAGCTAAAATAAACTAAGCTAGCATAAGATAAGATAAGCAGCTGTCTGTACATTAAGTTAGCATATTATCAACACTCAGCTCCACTCAACTAATTTAATTAAGCTTTCTATTTGCAATGTAATCTTAAACTAAACTAAACATCCTGTCTCAGTACATCAGTTTCCTATCGCCCGTCTTTCTGAAACTGTTACTCGTCATATTATAATGCAGCTAATTCGCTTTTTTTTTTTGCTGTTTTGCTGATTCTGTGCGAGCAGTGAAGTACAATCTGAACGACGTGAGGACACACACCAAATTAAACTGGATGAACAACATCGCGACGGTCTTAGTCTTCTTCACCGTCCTCGTCAACATCTTCATCACAGCGCTTGGCTTTGAGGGACATACTGTTGGGTAGGCAATGTGGCACACAGTTTTATATAGAGCAGGCTCTCTTATTGTTGTAAACTCATTGTACTTCGCAGGTTGGCTGTGTCTCCTGCGATATTGACACCTATGACTTCCCCTCTGCCCAATGACACTAACATGACTGGTGGCATCTAGACCAGTCTTTGGATCAAAAAGAAGGTTGTAGTGGGACAACAGCCTTTTGTAACTTTCTGTATGAGCACCTACTTCAAATAATGACTTGGGTGAAAGGTGTACCAGCTGGAGCAAACCTTTAACCTTTTCCTAAATGGATTCAGATTAGGACTGAGAGGCTTTTGTGGATCAAGGCCCGGACCCAGACTAGGAGTTCCCAGGGTCACATCATCTAAGGATCGCCAAGAAAAACATCATTTTCAGTGACCAACGACATAGTTTTGGATCACAGCTATCAATCAAAGATGGACACATTATCTCAACCTAAAACCTCAGTTTGGCTACTTGCTTTTTATGCTTTGACTACAGATGCCAGGACTTTGCATTCTGACATTTGCATTGTTGATGTATTCTTAAACTTAAGTAAAAGCTCCTACTATGTATAATATTATATAATATGCTTTACAATGTTGATAATGTTTATAACTGAGCTGCTTTATAGTTTCCATTTCCCGCCCAATACCAACCAGTCATTGGGTTGCGCATCCAAGTATTTGTAAGTGACTGGATGAATTGGATGGTAATTGATGTTCTCTGTTCTGCTACACATCTGATAGGTCAGATTCCAGGAAGTGGTTTCTGGTTGAATTGTTTGTAATAAAATGGCCCTTATAAATAAATCCTGAGCTCCATTAACACTTAACATTTTATTCACTAAATTAAATTTCAGTTTGTGTTAATTGTGTTCTGGGACTGGAGCTATGGAGGTGAACCTTTTTTTTCCTTCCTACTGGTCCATTTAAAGGGTCAGTCCACCCCCCCCGTCTCCTCCCAGACCTCTAATAGTATCTGTCATTCATAAAGTTTTAGGTTTATTTGTCCAGATGAAGAACTGTTGCCTCCATCTCAACACTGCGGCTCCTCAGCAGACTTATTTGTCGAATAAGGTTGATTGATTTTCTATCCAAAATATGACTTTAAATAATCTAGTTCACAGAGGAATCACTTGTTCAAATATCTTTTAATTGACATTTATCATATAGACAACAGTCTTTGGTTTTTAGTTTTTCATGATGACATAAAAGGCTTCAACTTGTAAAAAGTCTGTTGTGCTATCTCATTACATTATCTTACAAATAAAAACAAACAAACACCTCTTTTAAGCAATTAAAACACAAATGCTTTGCATAGTAGTAAACATAGTGGAACATTTAAGACATTTTTCTAAAACAGCTCGTCACTGTAGTTTTTAGCAAACGTTACTCAAATAGGGAAATGGTGCATTTGTTGGGGACTATTTTCTGCAGTGGAATAATACACAATTAATTTTATAGCATATTTCTGACAGAAGGACACTGTTTGTGGAATTGAGTCAAAATAAACTACAGTGTGTGTGTTCATAGTAATGACGGTACATGTCACTCAGTGTAACAGTGTGGCTCATTGGTGAGTTTTTAATAGTTTTTGGAGGTCTTATGGCACAGAGGAATAAGATATATACGAGGCTTTGACTACATATACAATACTTGTTCATTTGTTTGGCTCTGCACAAGTTGACAGTAAAAAACTATAATAACCTTTAAAATTTCATGGAATGTGATATAACTTTACTAATAGTTGTCAAATGTTGGACTAAAGGAGCAAAAGCTCTGTAATCTGCTAAGAAATCAATGGAAATGAGTTTTGAACCAGACATCCTAAAAGCAAATCAGATCTATTGATCATTAAAGTCTGAAAGGAGTTTTTTTTTCACCGTTCCTCACATGGCAGTAGGCGTAGTAGAAGACAGCTGCTAACACCGCTAACAGCAGCAGCAGCCGAATCACCTTCCACACGCAGCCTCCGGACTTTGTGATTGGCTCCCTGGATCGTCCTGCACTGTGATTCGCTGTTCTGCTGCTGCTCTGGATAGAGGTCCTGTGGTCATGGGAGGAAATTTAGACAAGGATGTGTGAACGTATTTGCTCAAATACACACAAGTAGTTTATATTACAAAACTCACTCTGTATCTTGATCTGATTCCTTGTCTTCATCAGGCTCAGCTTTACCTCTTTGTTTCAGCCTGGGTGGAGAAATATTTACATTTTAATCCAGCAATGTAAAGTATTGAGTGATATTATAATACTAGTGCAGTAATCTGACATATTTTATCTTGTTTTAAACTGTGTGTGTGTGTGTGCATGCGTGTTGAAACTGTACTCACATGTCCACATAACCTCCATGTCTAACCTATGAAAATAAAAGCAGGAAGGGTTGTGAGACAGTCACAGGGCATATGATTTTGACACAAATGCAGGGAGACAAGCAGCCAATCAGGACTCACCGGGCTGTGGTATGTCGTGTAGGTGATGACCTCCTCTGTAAAGATAGAAAACACATCAGACTTGGACACAAGGCTTGGAGTAAATTACACTACATTTAGCAGTGTCAGCACCAGCCTGTACATCAACATCAGACATTATTTAGCTGATTATTGGATCCAGGTTTGAAATGAGTGAAGTATACGAACAGTGCAGGCCAGCCTACCTTCCTCTCTGTAGTAGGTCTTATCAGAGGAGACTTTCACTGGAGCGTCCTCCATCACCTTCTCAAGCTTCTTCTCGTACAGCTTCCGAGTCGAGTCTATGTTCACGCAAACGAAAAAAATATGAATACATTAAGTCATATTAAGTTTACTCAGAATATTGATAAGTACAGCCAAATGGAAAGAACTAGTAATGTCCAAAATGGACTAAATGGCAATGAAAAAGCAATGAATGGAAATAATAGATGGGTGTGAAGTGTGTGTATGTGTGTGTTTATGCAGATTTGTGCATATATATTAAGTATATATATATAAGTACACACAGTGTATCTGTCTGTCTTGTTATATTAATGATAAATGCTTTTTCTCACCTACTATGGGTCCGTGTTTGACGCCATACTCAGCAAGCAACTTGGTGATTTCCTCGTCACTTTTCTCACTCAAAGACATCCCTACAGGCTACACAGGCAGATAGATCGATTGATATGTATTGATTGATATATTGATAGATTGATACATAGAAAGAAACAGCATGGCGAAGGCAGAAAGGGCGGTGAGTTGTGAGTCCTGCAGCCCAGCAGGAAAAGCTCAGAAAAAAGAAACGCTGAATTATAGTAAACGCAACATTTCTTTAAAAAATGTAAAAAATAAAAAAAATAAAAAGCAAATAATTTGACGTTACAACGTAAGTTTTCTAAAAAACGCTACCAACACGTTTATTGCTATATATGGATATGTTGAGGGCAGAGAAACAAAGAGAAACTGATCCTTAAACAAACATTTCAAATGTCGCGGAAGAGATAAAGATAACAAATTAATAAAGATAGCAATAAATAAAAAGAAAATGCATTGTTTCAAACTGTAAATGAGAGGAAGTCGTTTACCTTTGAGTGTCCTGGGTTGAAAATAAAAACGTCTCTGAAAGCAGAGGAGGAGCCGACTGGAGCAGCGTCACGTCTGGCAACATCTGGACGCTTCACACATCCCACTTTAACATCTGGACGCTTCACACATCACAGTTTAACACTAACCTGCCTAATCAATCAATGTAAGATCACTGATCAATGAACACAGTCACTGTTTACATACTCTGAATCCGTTCAAGGATCTTTATTATCCATCACCAGCATATAGCCAAAGCCAGACAAGACATAAAGTTATAGTTATCAGCATGGAAAAATATGGTCAGGCTTATTACTCATTGATCTGAAATGAATGCTTTCAAACTAATATTTTGTCACAAAATGTTCGTGAGCATATTTTTATTTTTTAAATTATACAATAATATTAATACTTAACACGTATATATAAATTACATTTCTGAAGCCAGTAGATGTTCATACATTTATTTATTGAATTTATTGAATGCATTTATGTGAAAGGTTTTGGGACTGATGTGGAACATGTATTTGAAATGTTGATTCATTCATGAAAAATACCAGTTAAAAGGTGTGATACGTGTCGTTTTCTCCTGTTAACATTAAAATATTGTGGATTGAAAATGTTGTTGATGATGCTGTTACTCCTTCATGAATAAAATAAAAGGCTTTATTGCTCAAACAGTATCTTGAAGGTATTTTAGGTAAGAATAAGCTGGTCTCTCTCTGCAGCGCCCTCTGGTGGTAGAAAGTCAGTCAGTTTTCCAGGAAGGGCGTTGGCTCCAGACTCCAGTAATGTACACATGTTCCACTCTGGAAACTCCAGTGTGTGTATACACACACACACACACACACACACACACACACACACACAGAGACACACACACGTCAACATTTCCACCAAGCTTCATCAAAAACTGATAGAAGCTGTTTAACAGAGTTTACTCAGTATATTGTGAAACACTGTAAATGTAAGTGAATTGTCATTAAGTTTATGTTGTGTGTTTTAGATGGTACAATCTTGATATATATTCATTTATTCAAAGACACACAAAACACACAGCCGTTAGATTGACAGAAAAATACTTATACAACTTTATTGTGTATCAAAATACTGTCTTACAAACACTTTTAAAGCCTTTTTTTTTATTTAGGACAAGATTGATTTTTTTTTTTGTTCTGATGTATAGATTAGGCACAAAGCGAGCTGGAAGAATGAAGGGAGGGGTGGGTGGCAGCTGAAGGGGTGAGATACAAAAAACAAAGCAACTTCTGCTCTCCTGTTTTTTGGTCATTGCGTTTTTTAAAGGACGTGACATCACATCGTCTTCAGCCTTTCCGTCGAACACAATTTTCTTTCCCTTTTTTTTTTTTTTTAAAAACTTTTTAAATTCATATGCAAAAAGTTCCATACTCAAAAGTGACGACGCCCGTTTATGTTCGATGTTATTCTGAATCAGAAGCTTTTCTGAAGAGTTTCGCAGCCTAATGAACATGCAGAGCAACATGTCGGTGTCACACATGAAAAGCACACAGAAAGCGTCGTTTTTTTTCCCAGCATGTGCGAGACAAACCACGAGTAAGCTACTGTGAAATGTGTCTTTTCTCCTCCTCCTCCTTTAATCTTCTGTAACTATTTCTCTACTCCGATCCGTACTACGGTTTTAAGAACACAGCACTGCCTAAAACTGGATCACACTAGCAGCAGGTAAAACAACTAGGTTAGTTAAAACAAAACAAAAAAAAAAGAAATCATGAACAACACACGCTAGAAGTGGACTGGGCCGAGTGCTGAGCATTTACTGAGCAGAAACACTACAAAAAACTACCCCGTGTATAAGTAACAGACGCTCATATGACTTTTTTAATGGACAATTAAAGTTGTTGCACCAAAAGAGTGTCACAGTGTGTCAGGAAGGCACTTTACTTCTGGCACTCTTTGGCTAAAGTCCTGTGATTGTTCATATAAAAAGCCTACATAAAAGTGAATCCATTATTTATGTGTATGAGAGTAGCTCCTCCAGTGTAAACAGTAACCTTCCATCCAATGCTAGGCTCAGCGAGGCCAAAAATCTACTGTTGCTACGCTAAGAGCTATGCTATCGTTCTACACTAGTTCAGACTGTGTACTAATGTCCACTTACAGTATGTCCATGACGGAAAATGTAAAAGGCCTAAGGCACAATTGACTGCTACTTTACAGTAATATAAAAAAAAGGTGCATCTTTCTCCTCCCAAGAATTTACCGAAGGATGTGATTAGCAGAAGGAAAATGGAGTTAATAACATGATGGGATAATCAGTGTCTATGGGTTTTTATCTTTGGGAGATATTAGACTGGGTTTATAATAAGCCTGGACACTGAAGATGTTGGTTGATAAAAGGTTCAGGAGTTTTGGCTGACGTGACAGTTTTCTAGTCGGTTAAATAGTTACAAAACAAGAAGCAAAAAAAAAAAAAAAAAATGGATAAAAAATCTTAATTTGTAACATGGGAGGGAATTGGAGCTGTAAACAATGATTGTTTGGATTCTCAATGGAATTGTTGTTATGTTAAAACAGTGGTATGATGAGTTTCTGATCGTGAAGCTGGGTTTTAGACAGTGATGTGGTAGGGACTGCCGGGGATGTGCTCATCTCCCCATTTGACCACCAGGATGTACTCTCCCTTCTCTTTGAGCTGGTAGCTGACGTTGTACAGACGGTTGCCCAAATGTTTCACTAGGATCTCCTCACAGGGGACTTTGGGGCCATCCACACCAACCAGAAGCATGTTACGACCTGTGGACAGAGACGGAGCACATGAGTATCTACATCGATATGTAACTGATGGTGCCATACAGTACACTTATAATATGGCATTATACATTTGCGCCTCACTCCTGAGCTTGCACTGGGACAAGTTGCGAGTAATTTAATTTGGTAACAAACATCACCATCATACACACCTGCTTTGCTACAGTCAACACTGAAGCTGTTCTTCTGACCAATGAAGCCCTTGGTCAGACCCAGGCCCTTAGCCGTCACCTTGCTGGCATCCGACTGGGTGGGAGCAGCCTGCTGACTACAGCTGATTGCACAAGTCACAGGGTCAACCATGACAGAAGAGGTTTCATGCATACTGTGGCTGGACACAAGCTTGGCACCTGGAAGATGGACAATTTACATTTAGTTTTAGTCCATTTTTTTGCATTTTATATCAAATCTAGCACTTTTTTCTTCTTCCTCACCAGTGATCTTGGCCTTGAAGGGGCTTCCGACGATGTGGTAAGGACCGCCGTATTTGATGGAGATGAGATAGTTTCCGGGGGCCATTGGGATGTACGTGACCCTGTAGCCCTCGGGGCACTCCACACAGTCCATCTTCACCTTGGAGGGCCCGTCGATGGTCACGGCTAAAGCTCCAGGGCCTGCGTTGCTCGTGTTCACCACAAATTCACATGCAGTACCTGGGAGATTAATGAAAGACAGATGAGGATTGATCTGATGATTGAGGTTCTGTTGGTTCTGTGTAGAGGGGCAGCGTGTTACCTGTGGTGCCTCCCTCCAACCCTGCTCCATAGGCAGACACCATCCCAGGGTCTCCGGCCTGGCCCGCCTCTCCAACACGGATCTTAAATGGACTACCAGGGATGTGACTTCCATTGAACTTCACATCAATTAGATAGAGACCATTCTCTCTGGGGATGAACCGGACTGCGTACTTATCTAGACAAACAGAGGAGGGGAAAATAGGGAATGCCACAAATATTCTCCCCAAATACGCGACGTCATTTCAGTGTAATCAGGAGTTCAGATGAGTTCAGCCTTCCCTGCGGTTACCTTGGTCAATCTCAGTGATGCAACACTCTTCGAGTGCTCCTGATGGGCTGTGGACCTTTGCGTCGATCACACCCTTCGCTCCATTAAGGCTGACAGCAAATGATGCTGGTTGGTTCACCTTCAAGCCCGACTCCTGCTCAACAACACATACTCACACACTCAACACTGTATCACCATTATTGAATAAAGCAGATATCTACAGCTAACGTTGCCCTGCTGACCTCTACATATTCAGACATATTTTTGCTACTCCTTACCTGGAGGGGGCTAACAAGGCTAAAGAGGAGGGCTGTACAGTAAAACGGCAAAGACAGCAGGTGTTTGTGTAAGTTGAAGAGAAACTGAAGAGGACAGAGAAGGTGAAAAATGAGGTTGTTTTTATGAGAACAAGACACAGCATGTCTATATGTGTGAACGTGTCTGAGCTGTCTGCATGCATGTAAAAATGTATGTTCATTTATGAAGGCCAGTATTGTATGGAAGCCATTTTCTGCCAGGAGAGGCAAAAAAATAGATGAAAAGTTATGCATCATAAAAATAAGTCAAAATGACCATATATGCCTTATCGCAGAAGGTTGACTTAGTTCATAATTTTTTTCTTTTTCTGTCAGCAGCGGGCTTCCACAGTACTGCGTGTACTTTAGTGAGTGTGTACAGAGACAGAGAGGAAAAACAGCCCATGTCAGACCTCTTTAACCCTTTAGCGCCCCGCATCACTTTTAAGAGGTGGGAGGCTGTTGAAAGCCTTTAGAATGAGGCACGAGAAACACACACAGTCCTCTAGTATACCAGAAGCCTTTGCACTGCCCAACAATGTAGCAGCCGCTGATCCTATACCTGCAACTCTGACCTCATCTTAAACAACTCTTTAAGACTTTCACTACTCTGCAACCAAAGTATTGAACATTAAACTTTTAGAACTTATTACATATCCTATTATAAGTTTCTTGTATTGTACAGCATTGTGTTCATGATATTACTACTTCAATCTGACAAAAAGTCAAACTACAAGCTGCTGCTGCATTGTGGGCAGTGTACTGTGGCCTGGTGTGTGTGCACACGGATGTGTGTGTGTCTCAGAGCCTCACCTGAAGACTGGCAACAGTGAGGCGACGGGCGTCGTCCGACGGCGAGGCGACGGGGACGATGAAGGGGCTGTCGGGGATGTGCTCCTCATTGAAACGGATCGACACCTCGTAGTCTCCTACAGGAGAATTGATGTCTTGTCACTTCAACAGTCACAAACAAAAACACTGACAGGGCTCCACAGCTTCTCCATTGAAAGGCAATCAGCTATATTACCAACGGCCACATACATGCAGTACTATAATAATAAAGCCGCATTTAAGAAGATAATGTGTTTCACTCCAGCATGCTTTGAGTTTTCCAGCCTTCGTGAACCTTTCCCTGTCTCTACTCTCACCAGGCTCCTGCACAATGTAGGACACTCCACTTGAGCCGTCTTTGCGGTCCTCAAAGGCAATTTCAGCCTTGCTTGGCCCCTCGACAGCAATACTGAGACCTCCCGCTCCAGCCTCCCTCGTCCAGATGCTAAATTCAGCTGCACACAAGATGGGGGTCAAAACAGAGTCAGATACAGCATGTTCAACAATTTATCACAACACGCGCACACTAATAATCCAGCCAATACACCAACCTGGTACTCCAGCCTCTGCTCTCTCCAGACCTGGCCCTCCTGCACGGACCTTATGTGCTCCTCCCTCTCCCAGGGGCCCAACAGTAAACTGGAATGGGCTTCCAGACACGTGCACGCCGTTGTATTTCACACACACTGTGTGCACACCAGTCTCAGTGGGGACGAAACGAATGCAGTAGGTGTTGTTCTCTCCCTCCATTATGTCAGCCTTGTGAACCTGGCCGGATGGGCTGGTCACCTGAGCAGTCATGTCCGCTATGCTGATCTCTGACAAGACAGGCAGACACATGTATGAGACTATATGTATTGGAATGGTTGAGTAACACATCTAACAAGGCACACAAATGTGGCGTTGACCACAGAGAAACATACTGTGATGTTATTATTTACCTGGGATCTTGAGGCTGAGGTCGCACTGGCTGCCAACATTGGCGACTGATGCTGCTGTCCTCTTCCTGGTGATGCTCTCCTTCATCCTGCCCTCGCCTGTTACCTTCACTGTGAATGCACTCCCTGTGCACATACACACACACACAATTTTGATTTGATTTTCAGTTTAATAATTCAGAACAACATCTGCTCTGTGATCTCTGGTTATTTTAGAAGTTATGCACCTGGAACGTGTTGGTCAGCGAACTTGATGTTGATGATGTAATTGCCAGGTTCAGTGGGGCAGTAGGTTACTTTACAGGTGCCATCCTCCTGGTCCTCAGTGTTAATGTCCACTTTACTGGGTCCCTCAATGGACAGACTCAGACCACCGTAGCCTGTATGGAATAAATATAAGAGTGTGTGAATTTTTTTTTTTAAATCTAGATGATTTAAAATGAAACGTAACAAGTTTTTAAGACATAACATAAATACTTTTATCAAGCGTGTACCTGCATCACGAGTGTCGATGATGAACTCTGCTGGCTCAAAGGTCCTGGCCTCGCTCAGACCCTGGCCACTAACACGCACACGGCTGGCATCACCGATCTCAGATTGGTTGATCATAACAGAGATTGGGCTGCTAGGAATATGGCGGCCGTTCTTCTTGATGTTCACCAGGTGCTCTCCAATCTCCTTAGGAACGAATGAGATGCCTGTGACAGACACACATGATTATGCATTCATGTCCAATTAGTGCACATTAGTAATTCACTTCTTTCCCAGAGTTCTTGTGTTTTCTCATCTGGCAGGTATCTGGGGGTCGTGAAATCTCGACTTGATTTCCACTTGTTTACATCAGACACCCACTCACCAACATGTCCATTACGGAGCATCTTCAGCCGACAGGGTTCCTCGCGGCCCGAGGGCGTGGTGAGTGAGGCGGTCAGCTGGCTGAGATCTAGCTCTCCAATGTCTAGTGGAATATCAGCGGCTGATCCCACCTTCAGATGGGACATCCTCATGGAGTCATCACCTGGAGACACAGCAGTGACGTGAACACACTCGGAGTAGAGAAGATGAGATATGACTTTGGTTCCCAAAGTTATACTGTCACTAACTAGATCATTCTTGGCCATGTGGCGGCTTTCAATGGGGACAACAGTGATAGTGGCCTTCATATTTCCAGTAAACAATCAAACAGTTGAGGATAAATAATATTACCAGTAATCCTAGCAGAGAAGGGGCTGCCAGGGATGTGCTTGTCATTGTATTTCACCAGGATGCTGTAATCTCCCGGCAGGACGGGCAGGTACGACACAGTGCATGTCCCATCCTGGTTGTCTACACAGCTGATATCTGCCTTAGATGGACCCTCAATGGCCAGAGACAGACCGCCTATATGGACATTATATGTTTTGTGCGATTACATTTGTCCTTTAATTTCTCATTTTAGCTTTCTCTTCTGCTTTCTTTATCTTCGGTTATACATTAGAAGTAATAAAAAAA
This sequence comes from Pampus argenteus, assembly GCA_036937835.1. Classification (NCBI taxonomy): domain Eukaryota; kingdom Metazoa; phylum Chordata; class Actinopteri; order Scombriformes; family Stromateidae; genus Pampus; species Pampus argenteus. The sequence goes on along the minus strand of CM072864.1, from coordinate 5,969,409 downwards.
GTATTTTAAGTCAGGTATATACTGTCATGTGAGTGCTACATACCTTCCCCAGCATCCTTAGTATTAACAGTGAAGACAGCAGGCTTGTTGACGGTGCCATGGATGAGGCCAGGGCCATAGGCGCTGACATTACCACTGTTCATGTAGTCCACATAGAACTGTAGGGGACTTCCTGTGAATGAGAAGAGAGTAGAGAGAAGTAGAAAGAACGGTGATTTGTGATGACAGTTTCTCAACAATAATTTTGAGGTAATGCTTCATTGGGAAAGTCATACCAGGGATATGGATGCCATCATATTTGATGTCCATCTCGTGCAAACCGGCCTCAGTTGGAGCGTACTTGACAGTAACTGTGCCATCCTTGTTGTCTGTAATATCAGGCTTGGCCACCTTGCCTGATGGCATTCGGACCTCACCTTCAGTTTCAGACAGAAACATATGGTGAGACATATACAACACTGAAGACCAGGGTTCAATCTGTCATTATCGTGCAGACTTGTTTTTACGTTACCTGTGATCTCTCCCTTCTGGATAGTGAATGGGATGACCAGGTCAAACGGTCTGAGCCCTGCCACATCCAGGCCATTCATCCCCATTGGTCTGTCTGTTGCCTGGGAGACAGATGGCAGAGGTCAAATACACTGGAACAAACAACAACATCACACAGTACAGGACAGAGGTGTAAAAGCTTCCGAACACCAACAAACAAGATGAAATGAGACAAATCGCGGGATGAAGTGACTGACAATGAGAGTGACAATGATGATCATGGTCGTGGTGATGACACCGACACAAACTGTGGGAAGAATGATATGAGGACAAAAACACTGGTAGGTCAGTGGAGAATGAAGAAGTAGCCATTTTGCAAAATGTGGAGCTGGCAGGCCCACATTGATGATTTTTTAAAATGGCTGCTTTAAATTGACATGGAGCGCTGCTGAACAGTTGGACTGCACAATGATTTATAGAAAATGTTTAATTTCAATTTAGCTGGATGCAAAATACATGTATTGCAAGTGCAATAGTCAAGAGTGCCTTTTTGTTTTTATGCAGCTCTGTTGCGCAGTCCATGTGTTTAAGGAATCCTGTTTATGAGTTGGACGAACAGGATGGAGGGAAGTGAAATGAGAGAAAAAAAGCCCTCTCAAAGATGAAACACCTGCAATGAGAGACAGCAGACACTGATGCAGGCTGATGAACAGAAGCCATGTGTGATGATGAAGGAGAGAGAGAAGAGGAAGAGAGGAAGTAGGACCCAGGGATGTTGAACAAAATTGAGTTAATGCTGAGAGGGATGAAAGAGGCTGGAGACAGAGGTTTTTAGGTACCCAGGGCTGTTGAGCGTAGTACTGGGGCATTTGGCTCTGCTGCATGAGCTGGTCTGATGGAGCTCCTTCCAGTGCCTGAGGAGGGTGGGGGGTGGGTAGGGGATGGAGAGGGTAAAAAAGATGGAAGGGATTGGAGGGGAATAAAACAGTAGTCAGAGTGATTTTGAAATTGTGTGGCGCCACCAGGACCCAATCACGAAGCTTCTGTAGGGAGAAACAGTGTCAAGGATCTCCATGCAGCATCTCACCCTCACTCAAATATTCATACCTAATGTGATTATTTTTGTTTAAAATATGCAATAATCCAATGTCCATGTTGTCCCGCTTGACAAAAACCTGCAGGCATCCCAAGTCAACATCAGACTGATTTTAGAGCAAATCATAGCATCTCAGCTCTTAGTTCCATGTTTGAATGATTACTGGCTTAGACAATAAGAAACAATGTACCTCCATATTTAATCATATTTTCTCTTACAAAGACTATCTTATGTAGGACTGGGGAGAGATGCCTGTAACTGGTTTAAAGATTATTCCTGCTACCAATGGTGTGCCGCAGGGATCCATCCTGGGCCCTGTCCTGTTCACGCTTTATAGAAATAAGATGAGTCTCATCTGTGTGTGACTGTAAAACTAATCTTTATGCAGATGATACTGTGTTATACTGGATTGCTGATTGTGTTCAATCATACATTGAAATACTATAACTTTTGAAGATGCACTATGCAATAATCAGTTGATTATTCAATCAACAAATTTTTTTTGATAAACAATTAGTTGTTTGTAGTAGTGTGGTAATTATTTGGTCATCCATTATAGTAAAGTGAATTTTGGACTGTTGATCGAACAAAACAGTTTACATATTACATTTAGCTTCTGAAAATTGTTGTTCCACTAAACTGTTAACAGGGTGTTGCAGTCAGTCAAACCTACCCTGTATAAATAAAAAGTAAAAAATTTAAAATTAACTCACCGTGACTTGGAAGGGACTGTTAGGGATGTGCTCCCCGCCGAAACGAACGCAGATGACATACTCGCCAGGCTGCGGTGCGGTGTAGAAGATGTCAAAGGTGCCATCCTCATTTTCTACCACATCCACATCAAGTTCCGCCCCCTCAGGCGTGCACACGCTGCATGTCACTTTGCCTTTTCCAGCAGCTTTGGCATCCACTGTGATGACTGTCTGTTCGCCAATCTGGATGGTTGGGCCAACACCAGCACCTGAAGAATTTAGAAGAAAGTCAGCTGTGAGAGATATTTAAAAAAAATATTTTTTAAATATTATATGAGACACTCCCTTTCACACACTCAACATTCAGCATGCACATTCCGCAACCATAAGACAAGGTTAAAGTTGGATGAAATCCAGTCATGTTATATCCATCAACTATATGTTGTTACCATTGATTCATGTTATCATCATACAGTTTCCATGTAGAACTGAAAGCTAGATTAGCCAACGTGCCATTCCACCATGCCACCCGTCCTATTCTGTTAGTCCATTAGTCTGTCCAATTAAAAATGTGAGAGGTAAACAGAGACATACAGTTATGAAAGACGAAGTGAAATATTAGCTGGAAGGATAAAAATTGTAGGGTAGAGGGAAATGTACGAGAAGATGTTGAGAAAAAATAAGAGGATGGGAGAATCTGTTGATAGCTGGTGCCACTATTCTCCATGCTAACAGAAAGTACAGAGATAGCAGAGCAGTTCCTCTACATCACAAAGTCGTTCAGTAGGCTTACCTAAACCATGACCGCCGATTGAGACTGACAATAGGAATGGTGAGAAGCAGGGGAGCGAGAGAAAAAAAGTGACAAATAAAAGACAGTCAGGTGGGGGTGGGGGTGGGGGGAGGCAATAACTGTGCTCCAAACACTTGAATGAAAACAAACGGTGATGGTGGAGTGTGAAGCAGGGAGGGGTGGTGTGTGTGTGTATGTGTGTACAGCGGGGAATGGGGGGGAGGGGGGCACAACATACCAGTGCATGAAAAACAACAAGATATGAGCAGCAGGTACGCTGACAGAACATTTGCCACTTTAACAGATGTGAGTGTTCATGTTTGATCTCTGAGGACTTTTTAAAAAATAAAATCAAGTTATAATGCGATATTATGTCCTGCGATTACTGTGAATCACATCAAAACTGAAAAAGAAACACAGGGAATAAATCCGAACATTTTACATTTTAGGAAATGCACTTTGCTTTCCTATTGAGGTTTAGAGCCAGTTAGCTTAGCTTAGCATAAAGACAGGAAGTGGAAATTCGTAAACTGCTAGCCTGGCTCTTTTCAAAGTATCCAAAATCCACCGACAGTACAATCCAGGTACATATATGAGAAATTTGAGTGAGAGTAATTGCCACTTCTGCAAGATATGAACAAATCATGAGTAGGAAGTGTATAAGAACAGATGCATCTATAACGGTGTGTCTGTATGTACCTGTGACAGTGCACTTGCTGGCGTCTCCTGTTGGCAGGGCCCTGATACGGTAGGGTGAATATGGGATCTCATCCCCTCCGTACTTAATGAGGATGGTGTATCTGCCGGTCATGTCCGGCACATAGGACACCAGGTAGGTACCATCATGGTTGTCACGGATATTGGCCTTCTTAGGCTTTCCCTCTGGGTCCTGCGGGACGGGAACATTTCAAAACGGTTACCAAAATAATAATAATAGAAATATTTTTTATTACATGCATCCCATTGTGTGTACTCACAGTGATCTGCACAGCCAGCAGTCCCTCGCCGGCATCTTTGGCATCAATGGTGAACTCAACAGGCAGAGAGGCAGGCACCCCGGTGGTGTTGAGGCCCGGTCCACTGGCACGCACCTTACTGGCATCATGAGTGGGAAGCACCTTCACCTTGTATGGGCTGTCAGAGGGATTGTACACAAACAGATAACACTGAAGAGGAGTATTTAGATGTTTTAAGAAATTTTGAATGTCACAAAAAAAAAAATCCATGGAGGTTGAAGTGTTTGTGTATGTGTTACCTGCGTGGGATCTCCTCATCAGCATACAGTACATTAATGGAATATGGACCCTCCCTGGTGGGAACATAGTTGACTGTGTGAGTTTGGTCGCCGTTATCCACCACTTCCACAGGCTCCACCACACCTGAACACACCCACACGCACACACACGTTAAAAAAAAAATCAGTCTTTCAATCAAGTGTTTAAATGTTGACTTGTGACTATCACATAACAAGCTTTAATCGTGAATAGACACACACAGAAACATTAGAACACACCTTTGGGTCCTTGCACGCGGACCTGCAGTGGGGCCACTCCAGCTTTGGAGGCGTCCACTGTGAATGCCTGAGGGATATTGGCTCTGACATTGTTGCTCAGCCCTGGACCCTGGCACTTCACCTTGGTGCTGTCCACTGTGTCACTGACTGGCACAGAGAATGGACTTCCTGAAGAGACAAAACATAAGAAAAGTTAATGTTGAGATAGTGAGACCATATGTATTTTATCATATGGAACCAGTACACCTGAAATTTCTGGACTGCTTTGGAGATAATCTAACCAAAAGAACCAATAGAACCTCATTAAACATCATTACCTTTGATTGGCTGTCCTCCATAGGTGATGTTGAGGTTGTATTTGCCTGTCTCGTAGGGGACATACTCCACACTGCAGCTGCCGTCCTTGTTGTCAGTGCAGGACATTTTGGCCTCTGATGGACCCTCCATTGCCAGACCAAGACCACCAGTCCCTGCTCCCCTGCAGAGGGATAAGGGTGGACATTAAAAATACATGTGAAAAAACACTTCAGTGACATTTGTATTTTTTGCTTCTCGCTGAACACTTGGTCTAACTTACCGGGTTTCCACTGTGAACTTGTTGGGTTTGTTGGTAATACCTCCTTTTAGGCCAGGGCCATGCACGCGTACACGAGCTGGATCACAGCCTTCAGTGACCTCAACGTGGAATGGACTCTTAGGCACCGGAGAGCCATCGTAGCAAACCTCCACATTGTGTGGGCCTGAAGGATACACAGAAAATCCAAATCATGTTATCACAGAATTCAAACTGGACGCACATTGCCTCTAAACCTACGAATTGCACAGATGTTGTATGTTTTAACTCACCCTCCTCATAGGGAGTGTATTCTACGTTGTAGGTTCCATCTCCGAGGTCTGTGATCAGGGAATCCGTACGGCTGCCGGAGGGGTTGCTGATGAGTGTTTTGATGTGGTCGCCTCCAGACTGTGTGAGAGCACGAGCATCCACGGTGAAGTCCGTGGTCGCCTCGCGGAAAACACCTAAAAAACATGTTAATAGAATGTTTGCAAGCTTGTACACGCTTAGATTGCATGATATTACATGTAGAAATGCCCTGATCCGATTCAGATACCTCAAGTCAGGAAGTACAGAATTGCAAACTAAACTCAATGCAAACAATTCCAATATAGAGCATTCAAATATTTAAAGAGCAATTGTGTGAACGTAAAACATCTATACTATCTTAGTCTTTGGCAGGCGGTTGATTTACCTTTGCCCTCCACTCCTGGTCCGAACACACGCACTCCGCTGGCGTCGACAGCAGGCTCCACGTTGAGTCGAGCAGGGAAGTTTGGCACATCCTGGCCACCGTAGCGGATGGTGAGAGTGTACGAGCCGGGATACAGAGGGATGTAGGTGATGGTGTATGTCCCGTCTCCGTTATCCTGGATGTGAACCTCAGCCTCAGTGCCGCTGTCTGAGATGATCTCAATGGTCAACTCTGCCGGGCCAGCGTTGGTACAGTCCACGATAAACTCCCCTGTCTCCCCAACCTTGGCACGCTCCAAGCCTGGGCCAGAGCAGCGCACCTGAGAGGAGCAGCAAGACAGCGATAAATGATCAATGTGTCAGCAACATAATTATCTACTTTTTTCACCTTTCACATATTGTTCATGAACAATATAAACGTGTAACAATATTGCTCGCCAATTAACTATGCCCAACCTTGGAGGGGTCTGTGGCGGGATAAGCTGTGGGGCTGAAGGGTGATCCGGGGATTGGAACTCCATCATATGTCAGTTCAACCTGGTATGGCCCCGCCTCCCGAGGGATGAACTTCACCTGACTGGTCTCTGGGCTCAGCCCTGGCTCAACCTGCAAGATATATGAACAGGATTTTAGCTAATTAATATTAGGGTTAATTATATAATATATAAGCCTGGCATGGTTTTTTTTTTTCTAAGGGAAATAAATTAAAATTGTGTGCCATACCTTACTGGTCACTGGTTTCCCTGATGGTGCAGTCACCTTGGCCGCAACCTTGCCCTGACCACCAGCTCCCTTTGATTTCACAGTCACTTCCTGGTCTTTGCCTACAGTCATCTCTACAATGACACACAGAGCAAAGAGAGCACTGTGGAGTTGAAAAACACACTGATCCAGTTTGAAAAAATGGACAAAAAACACCCCCTATATGTTCTAGATATTGCACACATGTTGTCACAAAGGCAATACTCAACAAATGGATGATGCTAATGAACAATACAAATGGCTGTTTACGTTGTAATGGATTGTTAAAGAAAAAAAAAGTCCATAAAACAAATATATGAATAAAAAATAAGACAATTGAAGCCCAATTTTGTCATGAAAAGAAAAAAAGCAAGAAAGTATTTAAGTAAACAAAACAAGAAGAACCAATAAAATTAACATCAAACATATACTTATACATATCATCAACATTTAGCTCTGGTCATGAACCGTATGTTAAACACAAAAATGATATATAAAGGTTTAAAATAAAGGTGTGGAGAGAGTATGAGACGGATAACAGGAAAGTACATACTGCCTCCTAGGCCTGTGACATTGATCTTGCTGAGGTCCAGTGTGGGTGCTACAGCAACGCTGAAGGGACTCTTGGGAATTTGATCACCGCCGTAGGTCACAGCAACTCCCAGAGGACCCTGGGGATGAAGGGGAGGAATGCCGCAGACGTGGTCACAAATTATAATGTAGGAAAAGGTGCTAGAATAATGCTGCCTTGACTTAATTTAACCACCAACATAAAGCAAAGCCTGTTTCTAACTGAACAAACAAACTAAATATAAGTCCATGACGGAACTCGGTTAAAGGAATAATTCAACATTTTGGAAAATCTGCTTTTGTTTTATTGCCATTAGTCAGTGGAGAGGATTGATACCTCTCTTATGTCTGTTAGTTGGACAGTAGCATTATTTAAGTACTATTTTTCTCCACCTGCTCCATAAGCTTGCCAGGTAAACAACAGAAACTCCAGGAAGTCACTTCGTCCAGCTACTGGCAGGACTAGGATAGCTGTTCCCCTTTTGTTATCCTTTTTATGCTAAACTATAGCTTAACGTCTCTTGATTGTAGCTTTATACTTAACACAATCTTCTCATCTCACTCTTGACAAGAGGATAAGTTTACCAAAATGTCAAAATGCTATTGGTATGTGTGAAGAGACTGATGGGTCAATCCATTGGTAGCAAGAGGATGCTTACCTGCTGCACAGGTGTGTATTTCACAGTGTGTGTGTTGTCATGGTTGTTGATGATTTCAAAGTCCTTAACAGCCTCTCCTTTCACTGGACCGCTGAAGTTGCAGTCCAGATTTGCCTTTCCTGCTCCTTTAGTGTTCACGGTGAAATGAGTGGGCTTGTTTAATTCAACACCTGAGAGAGATTAATATTATACAATTTAGGTTTATAAAGTTTTACTTGTAAATAGTATAGAAGATAAAAAAGGAAATATTTCACACTGAGCAACCAACTGAATAGCTCTTTTACCACTGCGGCTGAGTCCTGGTCCTTCAGCCTTGACTTTACTGGCATCATGAGCAGGATCCACTTTAACCCTGATGGGTGTCATTGGAATAGCCTGAACAACACAAACACAAGCAATACGGTCTTCAAACGTATACATTTGAGCACACAGGTATAAAAGATACATGCACGTCCTGCTCTCATTCATGACACAGTGCATGATTTAAACTCACCTGGTCAGCGAACAGGACCATGATGGTGTAGCTGCCTGCTCCAGGAGGAGTGTATTTGACAGTGAACGTGTCGTTGTCATTCCTAATGATGTCAAAGTCGATGTCGGCCTCTGCGGGTCCCACCACTCCGGGGGCGCACTTGATTCCTATGCTGATATCACCTGAGGACACACATTAATCCTTTCAAACTAAAGTCCTACTGTCACTCGTCAGTCATTCATAACATTCATTGCACCTCTACTGTTATTTAAGCAGTTGGTTAAAGGGAAAAACACATTAAAACACTTCCTATAAAGAAGAAAATGTCTTAAGATTTGGACTTTAAAATTATTATGCAGTGCTAGACACTGCGCTGTGATTTACTGTGTGAAATGATGCATCAGTTAAATGTGGCTTTACCTTGACCAGCCTCAGAGCAGTCGACAGTGAAGTATGTTGGCTCAAAGGCCTTCAGGCCGGTCTTGGCCACCCCAGGTCCTGATACCTTCACCTTGTTTGGATGACAGCCTGCCCCAATATTCATCTGTGGTTAAAGCACAAAAGTAAGAGAGACATTTCTATAATATATATAATGTATAATATAATATATATATATATTCTTTGTGCAAACTCGAGAAAAAGCAAACACTCTCTGAATGCTTATATGTGTGTGTGTGTGTGTGTGTGTGTGTGTGTACTCACCCTGAATGGGCTGTCAGGGATGTTAACTCCTCCCCAAGAGACCATGACAGTGTGTTTTAAGGGTTTCCGTGGTGTGTAACTACAGGTATATGTGCCATTGCCATTATCCTTAACCTGGACGTCTAAAGGAGTGCCTTCACCATCCTGTAGAGACATGAAACACCGAAAAGTTAATTAAGAGAAAACATTTAAGTGGATTCAAACGTCTAAAACGTGAAGACATTGATGCTTGAGGGGCTGAGTAAGGACCAGATAATCCTACACATGCAGTAGATTCTTGTTGTATATGCTTAAACACACAAAGCTCTACCTGAGCCGATATCTTCAGAGGAGCTTTTCCTCCTTGCCTGGCATCGACTGTGAACTCGGTGGGCTTTCCAACAGCCAAACCACTGCTTTGAAGGCCTGGACCATGTGCCTTAACCTGGAATTAACACAAATTTATTGAGCTGATTATATTATGAACAGAAGTCACTCTCTGTGACGAATAAGGTGCCGTTTGTCCACTTGAACATACTTTGTCAGGGTAGAAGTCTTTTCCCGGCGCATTGACAATCTCAGCCATGAAGGGAGAGTGCTGGATGTCTTCGCTGTTGCAGAGCACATGCACCGCATACTCCCCGGCCTCTGTGGGCCAGTAGCGCACGTCACAAGAACCGTCGCCCTTGTCATCACATTCAATCTTGGCCTGAGATGGACCTTCCACAGAGAAACCTGAAAAAAAACAAAGCGAGGTTAAAATGTCAGCAAGTAACTGAAGGTAAAACTTTGGATTTCCTGTGTTATTTCTCTGGCTTCCTTACCGAGTGTACCAACGTTATCTCCAACAGCTTCCACCACAAAGTCGGCAGATTTGCCAACCACACCACCCTCCAGTCCTGGACCCCAGGCTCTCACCTTCTGCTGGCCGGCTTCAGAGCCAATCTTGACCTCAATGGGACTAAACGGAGCAAAGCGTGATCAGTTTGGTTCAATTGTAGTTCAATTTGTTTCTGGACAAAAGTGTACCTGCGGGGAATATGCTGTCCTCCCCAAGTTATGGTGATGGTATAGGTTCCAGGTGTGGTGGGGTAATACTCAAATTCATAGACACCATCTCCAACATCTTTCCTTTTACATGGCTCCTCAAGACCCTCTGCAAACACAGTGATGCATATTAGTTCCTCTTTTTTCCTTATCTGCTAATAGGCCACATATACTACCATTTCAACCAAGTCATAATAACAGACACTTTTTAAAATTAGAGCCACGTTATGAATACAAATACAATATTCACTCTCCTTTTAGCTCAGTTTTGGTCAACTCCTGGCTCTATAGGTGCTAAATGCTTTACCAGTTAGTTGCTAACTTTGTCTTCTGTCTTGGTGCGATGCAGCTTCTGTACAGTATGTTTTATCAGAGCTGAAAACAGCTGCCTGCTGCTGCTGGAAGATGCTAAAACGTTCAGTAAAACTGACGATCTGCACCGTCGAGTGATTATTCTCTGTGGGTTCATCCCTACGAGCGACTCCTTTCACATTAAAACAGTCGTTTGATTGATTAGAGCAGCTTTAATGGCACAATATAATACGTAGGGTAAATATCTCATGTCAAGCTTCAAATGGGTTTATGATCAGCTTGCAATATTAGACTTTACATAAAATGGTGGATTACCATAGATGGAGCATGAGTAAAAAAAAAAACCCAACTCACTGGGCCCCTTGATGGAGACTTTGAGCTCTCCAGTGCCGGCTCCTTTGGTGTAAACCTTGAAGTCCGCAGTCTCCTTCACCCTCAGGCCCTTTGGCTGCAGACCACGACCCTTAGCTCTGCAGAGGCTGGGGTTACACGCTGCATACAGACACACAAAAAGAAAATATGGGTGAGAAACAGACATAGAAACAGCGCTCAGTATTCTGACTCCAATATTATGACCATATGTGAGTCCAATGGTGGTTTCAGTGGGGAGAAAAGGAATGAGGTGTGGGGGTGAATGATATGAAACCAAAATAAATTTCCATCCAAACGGTACATCCATCACACTGAAGGCTTGCTGGAGAGCTGTTGGTGCTTCTTTTTTTGTCCTTTCCCTCCTCCCCCCTCTTCCTCCTACCCTCCACACCCCGCCCGTGCCTCTTTATCCATCTATCTTAACCCACAGAGTGAGTTTTTAGACCACAGTAAAGGAAGTGAGCCTTTAGCGTCACACAGGAAGTGGAATATCCTTCACATCTCCTGATTATGTATATACTAGGACATGTTGAGTCACAGTTGGATGGCGAGGAAACTCCACAGGAACACAGACACAAGTTATTGAATACAGACACAAGATATATTACAGGGTGTGGCCTGTTAAAAAAAAGCTATTGGCCAGAAGGTCATGACATATAAAAAAAAACCTCAGCATTAAAACTATATAATGACAAAATTATGTTCAACCTGGGGGCAAATCGACACTAGTGAGGTGCATTATGGGAAGGGTTTGTAGCGATTTTGGAGTTTGATGCATACTAGTGACTAACAGTTAGGATATCTTGACTGCTGCTATTTCGTTTTTGGAAGTATTAAATTGCTGGAAAAACCCTTAAAAAAAATCAAATCACAGATGCGATGAATTAAATCATTTTACCAATCTAATTAAATTAACCAAAATAACCTGGAAAATTCCAGGCTTGGAGTCAGATCTTCATTGATTGACTCGCCTCGAACATTTTATCCTGATTTGTGAGGAACTGAAAAATTCCATCTTACAATATAAGATAACACGTTGAAGGTTTTAATTGTAGTTTACTGCAGGATTATACTTGCAGTTAGGTGTTGCAAGATTTAAAGAAATTATTTTCTTAAACTATTACTATGTGTGATGGGCTCCAACATGAACACAGCATTTTCTGCCAGAGTTATTGCTGCACCACACCCACACAGTTCTGATTAAGAAGATTAGTTTTTTTAGTATTTAACTAAGCAATACCTTGAATATTTAATGCTGTAGAGAAATACTTTAGTGTCTGGCCTATTTGATTGGTAATCAGAAGATAAAAAAAGAAACGTATTAAAAACTGACGTATCATTTTCCAATTCCTAGAGAACATGACCACAAGTGAGCTGGGACAAGTGAGTCATCAAACTGCATATTAATGATGGTAGTTCATTAAAATATGAGAAAAATGTGGCAGTAATTCTTAATGGATGTGTTTAAAAACTCCTAATGAAGAGACAAAGCTCTGGGGATGCTTGAGTCATTTTGTGTTTGGAGATTTACAGGCAGATGTTGCACATAAAGCAAGTCAACAGAGGGAAAGCAGTCACGTAAAGTAAAGACATGCAGTTCCACAAAAAACAACAACAACAACACACAAATGCAGTCAAATATCTGCATGGGCAAAGTCATGCATGCAACAACACACACGCACAAATTGGGTACCCAAGAGAGATCCCAGGAAACAGGAAATGACAGCAGAAGGAAGAGGCCGTTCCAGAGAGAGGACAGATACCACCACGCCTCTATCAAAGAGAGAAGATAGAGGACACCACAACCAGTAAAGTGGAGGCAGAAGACAACAAAAAGCATTACACACAAACAGCAGAGTCAACAAATATTTGAGACACAAAAGTCTTAAAGAGTCACAGTGGATTTGGTTGTAGTTATAGTCATTATAGGCTCTTAGACATAACTAAAGCATTTCACTTTAAAAGCACATAATGTTAAAGTAAAGTCCTATACCGCTTCTCCTGAGGGATTGAATCTATAACTTCATCTCAACAGGACAGTCTTACCCTCTCCCACGTTGACCGTGAAGGGACTCTTGTTGATGGCACCACCTGCGAAGGTGACGTAGACGATGTGCTGGCCCTCCAGGGTGGGTTTGTAGGTGCAGCGGTAGCTACTGTTGCCCTTGTCCTCAATGGTGCAAGTCACTGTGTTCTTTTTACCGGTCGGATCCATGATCACCACTTCCACCTCTCCGACACCAGCTCCTGAGGGAAATGGGACGGAGATGAGGCCGATACAAGAATTGGAAAAAAAAAAAGTCATTTCATCATTTGAATCATCCGTGTTATTACCGGCTGTGTAGACGTCAAAATAGGTGGCCTTGTTTGCAATGTTGCCTGCGGGCTCGATGCCTGGTCCCTGGGCTGTGGCCTTGCTTGAGTCTCCCTGAGCCATGCCGACCTCCACCTCGAAGGGGCTCTTAGAGATGTGCTGTCCTGCAAACAACACCGTCACCTACAAAGAAGAAAGGAGAGAGTGATTTTAAAATCGATCCAGTAGATTGTCTGTTGTAAAATTGTTGTTGTAAATGTCTTGAAATGATTTCCAGTGTCTCCTGTCCTTCACTATAAACAGTCCAGAGTCAGATCACAGTCATGTAAGAGTCAGCCTTATGCATGTATGCATAAACTTCAAGCTTACCTTGTGCATGCCTGTGACTTTTGGGATGTAGTAGACAGAGTAGGTGCGGTTCTTATCATTGTTGGCTGTCACTTTAGCCTGGAGAGAAATGTTTAAAACGTGAACATCATAATACTTAACATTACGTGAGACTATCTCGTGAAGAGCAACCAGCATCTCACCTCCTCTCTGTGTCCTGCGGGGTCCTCCACGTAAACCAGCACCTCTCCCATCCCTGCGCTGATGGTCTCCACGGTGAACACAGCCTTCTTCATCACAACATTACCCACAGGCTCAACACCTGCAGGGAGGACGGAGGGCAGGAGAGTTGGGACAGTACATTTTATATAATCCTGGACTGTCTGTAGGTGCCAACTTAATGCATGATATTTAACATCTGTGTGTGTGTGTACCTGGCCCATAGGCACGGGCCTTCTTGGGGTTGAGTTTGGGTCTCAGTGGTGCACCAGGCTTCAGTTTAGCCTTGGGGAACTGGGACAGGTAGGTCATGACTGAATGTTCATCCACGTTGGGGTCAACAATCTCTTCTGGGGTAATCACCTAAGAGAGCAAGACAAGACCAATAAGATTTCTGAATGATAAAAGGCAGTTTTTTTTTCCTCCTTCACGTATTTGAAAGAGAAGGGAGGCTACAGCTGTATAGAAGGAGGGCTTGATTTGTTGCCATGGAGATTAGTACCCACAAAAATGAATGAGTAGTGTTGTGATTTAGTCAAAACCGCATACCAACTTCTCCCTCAGCTCAGAAAGTACCTGAGACAAACTCACACACACCAGAATGCCTCCACACACATATGCTCATTGTCTGATTTTACAACCCACAAAGACAGCAGGGGAAGGGATAATACCAGTTTCTTAGCAGAAGCGGAGCTGAAAGCGGAAATAGCGGTGACCACAGAGTTAACTGTCAGAACTGTGCCAATCATACCAACACAACGCTGTCAAGACACTCAGCAGTGTGGCCCAACCCAAGAAACAGCGCAGTAAACCGAAATCTGGTTAATTCCATTCAAACTCTTTCTATTAAAATGATGAACTTTTTTTGTTTTGGATACACACTAAGAGGGATTAAGGCGGTGTTGTTTCTCTACATGATGTCTGATTAAACATCCCACAGTAGGAAGCCTGAGAGCTGCAGACAGGTCAAAAGGTTAAGTTAACATAAGATAAGTTCAAAATGTTGGCACAACTTTACAACAACAGTCAGCATTAATAAGTTAAAAAAAACAAACATATTTTGCTGAACAGGGTCATCTGTGGCTACAAATAGCAGCTCTGAAATAATGCTAAATGCTAAAATGTAGTTTACCAGTAGCCAAAGAAAATAATCGTTTGAGTTTGGGAGCTGTTTCGAAACGTCCGTCAACCTCTGTGCTGTTCCCTTTCCCAGCAAGAAAACTATGCTGAGAGTCTCTGCCGAGTTTTGCTGTCATTTATGGACGCAGGCACACACACACACACACACACACACACACTGCAATGGACGCAGTGAACCATCTTGGATATCCATTTACTTTGTCACACTATGTCTGACTATATGGTAAAAAAACCACAACTTGTGTTTTTTTTTTTTATTAACTATTATAATGATAATAGTCCAAAATTATGTAAAGTTTATTTTTAGTTTTTACTCAAATAAGGAGGACAACCCCCAGAGCACCATAAAGCTTATTGGTCCATTTGGTTTTTATGTTACCTGTGGGATGCCCAACCAGTCATCGGCTTGCTGCATGGCCTCACGGGCGTTGTCCACTGGTTTGGTCTGATCCCACTGGTCCCAGTCAGGACACAGACCTGAGGAGAAGAGTGGAAGTTAGTAGGTGATGCAGGATGGCAGCCACCATTTAAGTAGGGGAGAAAAATAGAAAGATGCCAGGATAATATGACGGGATGCTGTGACAGAATTTTGTTGTGTAAATGTAGAATAAAAATTGTTAGATTTTTAGATGATAAAACAGATTTTACATTTTGTCCTACTAAGTGAATGCATGAACAGTATCAGGGAGTGAAGTGCAGTATTTCTGTTGGATTAAGGGACATTAAAGTTGACCTTAACCTTGCTACACAAAGAAACTGAAAGCTTTGTCTGTTACAGATAAATGGAGAATGCAAAACATGCAAAGTAATCTTTTTTTGAAGGCGATGCTGCAGCTGTAGTAATTAGGTGTCGTCTGTCTCCACGGTTCCTCACTATGTCTGCCCTTCAATTTATCTAGTGGATGTCACGATGTTCCTTTATTTACAAGCTGTCTTGGCAACGTGTCTGTGTCAGCAGCTATTTATTTACTTGTTCGTAATTGACTCAAATCTGAGAGACTGTTATTTTTGGACACTTCTGGAGGGAAATAAAAGTCCTTATCTGCAGCTCAGGGCTGTTGGTGATCCTTAGGTATGCCAAACATCCCAAGCATGTAAACAGAAACCTCCCTTATCTTTCACTTTCCCTCACCTATATCCCTCCCCCCTCTCACTAATCTCCTGTCCTGCTCCACCTCTCTGCGCACTTTCCTAATTTAACAGGACCATAATGGAAAGGTAAGTACCCCCTCCCACCCACTCTCTACTCACACCTGCCCACAGTTTTTACTCTCACACAGATGAGAATGACGCACTCATGCTTTCCCTAAACTGACCTCAGGTCTGCAGGCGTCAATCACTGTTGATGCAGAACGTTACCATGATAAGTGACGCACTAAGACTCAACGTGTACATCTCAACACTAAAGAACACTTAAACACTTAACACTTTTTTAAATGTCTAACACGCTTGCTATCATCCAAGATGGGTACATTTGTGCAACAGAATTCAAAGATTGTATAAAAACCCTGCTAAACCAACTAAAAAAGTTGGTTTAGCAGGGTTTTTGGTGACCGTGACGGATCTGTTAACCTTCAGATAAATGTTTCAGGTGCTTGGTACTTTGCTGGTGTTCATTTCAGACCCAGGCTGTGGGGGGAACACATGCAACACACACACACACATTCAAGTACTTCACCTCCACTGACCCCTGAGACATCCAAAACACGTCCCCGCTCTCTGCACATACACACAAATCCGTCTCCATGACACAAGAACACCAGATGTTCTCCTCACCTGGAGCACAGCTGTCAACCAGGGCACCCAGGGCCCGGCCGGTCTGCCAGTCCCGGTTGAAGTTGGTAATGGGAAGCTCGGGCAGTTTGTTCTGGATCCATCCCAAAAGCCTCTGCTTGGGCGTCTTCTGCCTGCCGTCATCTGCCTCTTCCTCCTCATCCCACATGGGCATTGAGATAGAGTAGTGCAGGATCAAGGTCCAGATCAGACCCAGGATCAGCTTCAGATTCCCATCAACAATGGCTTTAGAGTCTGGAGTCCAGAGGAAGAGAAAGGTGGCAGATTTTAAGTCATGTTTCAGAGCACAAAGTTATTATGCTTCATCCTTCCTTCAAAACACAGTTGCATACAAAAGATCATAAAACAACGTAGCTGCATTAAAAATGGATGAGAAATGGTAATAGTTTGGGCTGGTCTTTCCTGACCTTCTGCCTCATTATCAGTGTTTCAGTAGGGAGGATGTAAAATAATCTGTGATCCAGATTTCCACATTTCTCTTTGGTGTGCACACTGGAGTCTATCTGCTATCTAGTGTAAAGCTCAAGTGGGAGTGGGATGTATAGCTAAGGAATCATTATCCATGGTCTGGTCTGGGGAGAGATAGTGATAGTTTATGTTGACTTCTAACATGGTACTTTATGGTCTTTTGGACATCACAGCACTGATAAAGGGGTTGAATGACGTCCGTCTGAATAGGTAAAACATCAGTTCTGGTGCTGCTTAATGTTAGCACATTCTTTAGAAGACTGGTGGTTTGTCGAGAATGAATTATCTGATACAGGCTTAGGTGATAACTCAAAGGCAGGGGCTATGTTGTTGGTGATCATAAATGTATTTATTATTTAACCTCATTTTAGAGAGCATGAAAATATCATCAACATGCTTATCATCACTATGCAGATGACACCCTCATTTCCTAGAGCTATTTCACAGAGTGACTATGGTCCCTTATTCTCAGTGTTAGTGTGACTAAAAAGTTGGATGTAATTAAGTCTAAGACAGAAATCAGTGTATTTACTGTAGCAATAAGGAACAAGTCTTGCTTAGCTTGATACCAGAACTATAAAGAGGTCAAGTTAGAAATCTCCAGTCTCAGCAAATATAAGAATTAGAGATTTATTCATGGCTTTATTTCCAGCATTTACTCCACCGAGACTATCAGATGACTTCAGAAAGCTGCTACCAGAGTTGTAACAAGAACCAGGGGAACTGAGTATTATTTATCCCCGTTCTCAAATCTTTACAATGGCTTCCAGGTAGCTATTCAATAGATAAGTGCAATAAGCTATCAAATTTTTCGGGATAAATCATATTGAATGATTGCAATGACAACTGCACATCTACTAACATGTCTGGTTGCTCTGACTTACAATTGAGGCATTTCTCTGTGTTCAGACAGACCCACATGTACCATTGCAAGCAGAGGAGAAAGTGATGCAATCAAAAGCTAGCCCAGGCATGAGGAAAATAACCACATACACACACACACAACGCATACATACTATGACGTGCACACAAATATTGTGCAAGATGCAGTTGATCAGGAGGGATGATTGCTCAGTATCAAGCTTGAGGAAAGGGTGGAGCAGCATATGTGTGTGTGTGTCCTAGATGAGGATGATTACAACAGAACCAGAGACAAAGGGTTAAAGTTCTGGTCCTTGCAACGATTTGGGTATAATAATATGGTGTACAGATGGGCCCTGGTAGGCCTTAGGCTCTCTGCAGGGTCTCTATAAAACCTGTAAAGTTTTAGTTTGGTGTTAGTTAACGATCCATCGAACTGGATCGATTGATTCAATGATCGACGATCCAATGTCATCAATGCAAAGTGAAAACAATCCATATCATCATCATCATCATCTTTAAGGCTTTATTTTGAAATTCCAATGGAACGTCTGTCGCCATTTCCATCCAAGCGCACCTCCTTCCTAAACATGCTAGCCACGCCAGGCAGATAATGTGAAGCAGCCAAGAAAAAGACAATGCGGACATTTATTCACCTCTCGGGAATAAATCAGCAATGTGGAAATATTTTGTATTTTGGAGAAAAGACGGGTCAACAGACAAAGCACATGCCATATGCAAACAAAGCGATTTAAGACTTTAACACTCAGATAAGTGTTGTAGAAGACGTGCAAACAGACAGAATATGGCAGTAAAAACATAACATCTTTGAGCAGGGAAGAAGCTTTAGGCTATTCTAATTCAAGCACTGTTCACATTGTTGTCAGCTTCATTTGCTTTGTCATTGTTGTCTAGACTGGGATAATTCTTAGTGGCAGCAGCTCAACAATGTTGTTGTGAATGATACTAAAGCGAGACCCTTTTTTTTATCTGAGATGTTTTTGCATGAGAGTGCTGGGGCTGCAGTTGGGGGGCTGGGGCTACTGAAAAGGTTGAATATTTAAAGCCTGCAGTGGGAGGGCCTGAAAGTTGTTTGGCTAAGTGCTACGTGAAAGCGTTTGAGTACAAAGTTGAGATAGATGGGGGTCTAAACCAAAAGTGGGTGGAGTAATTTAATGCATGATGACATGTTCTTTGCCTACATGCTAAACCACATCTGGGTCCATCTCAGTTGGCTGCTCATCTAAGTTCAGGTTCCAACAGAGAGCAAAGTTGGTAAAGATGCCAACCCTGCGACACATGCTCCCAGTGGAAAGAAAAACCTCTTAAAGGCCTTTTTAGATGACCAATTACCATGGGAACTTTGAGTTGGATCATTATAGCAACCAAGGGGCAACTCAGTCTCCACTGGAATGATAGAAAGAAGAAAAAAGGAGGAGAGAAAGCACAGAAAAGCCAAGAAGCAAGAGTGATTATAAGGGAGAGAAAACGCAGCACAGAGGGGGGAAACAAGAAAGAGAAATGTTGCCTAAAGACAGATATAAAATGAACAGCTATCTTGTCATGTGTAACCATAGGAGGGTGTATCACAGGTCGGTACCTGCAGTAGGAATGCAGATCAGGTGTGTGTGTGTCTTACATAGCTGTCTGTCAAGAACAAGACCACAACATTATCAGAACCAAAACAGAAAAGGCCACAGCAGAGATGCAAACTAATGACTATTAGAATGCTTGATTTTCTTTTTAATTTAAGAATTGTCGGTCTGTAAAAAGTCAGAAATTGTTTCGCTTTCCATTTTCTGTCGACATATTGATCACTGTGTTTTAGACCAGTCAACATGAGTGTCATCCTTTTCCTTGTTGTGGGCTTCGTTCGGACATTAAAGCTTTCTGATAATGTGCATATGTGTTTCTCTTTGAGTCATGCCTTTATAGACAAAACCATTAAACATGCAAGGAATCTGCCAGCATTCCCGGCAGACCACAGCATACCGAGTCTAACAGAGCCCATATACGGACACAGACTGCTGCAGACTCCCTCTCTGCTGACTCATACCCCCTTCTTTGTACAAGTGTGTGTGTGAGTAAAAGAGACAAAGTCAACCGAGTATGGAGGCTACTGTATGGGGTGTGTGCATGTCTTTGGTTAAGCCTCTTTTTGCCCAAAAAACTCCCATGACTCATCTGTTTGGCATGTTGCTGCAGCCTCCCCCCCCAGTGACATCGATATGACATCATAGCAACCTCTGACCCACAGCCTGACCCGATCCCAAAAGGTTCTCCACAATATTCAGGTTCTTCTGCAACATCTGGAGCAGATTAGTATCTGGAGATCTTGTAAGACGAAGAGAGAAACAATCTGTTGGGACGTCCTGAGAAACCTGAAGTCTTTCCCTTTCTTGTCAATCACTCATTGTATCCTTATGTGTGTATAGATGGATAAAATATAAAACCTATTTGCAAGTCTGTCAGGAGACTACTCGTTGCACCAATACGGTATAAGACCATAAATCAAATAAATCCGGTCTATTTAATTCAACTGTCAATTCAAATGCACTTCATGTCCAGAAAAATACACAATATAACTGAGTAACACCAGAAAATGGCACCAACATGCATCCCTGTGTAAGCTTGTGATGTAGCGACTAAACACTTTTCTTTTGTAGAGAAGTTTACACTCCGGCAGAGCAGGTTAAATAAAAGTGGATAGTGCAAAACAGCTGATAAGCTGTGAACTCTCTGTTCTGCACTGTCAACAAAGATCTACTCACAGCTGGTGATCCTACTCAATTAACGTCATCTGCATAAGCGGACGTACGCACTCATTCATGCGCCAGTATCGTCATATTAAAGTGTGATAAAAGAAGCAACAACAACAACAACAACAACAACAGGTACCATCTAATGTCCTTTTGGGCCAAAGAGTCAGTACAACAGAAACAGGATGATTCATATCCCAACCGGTCGATCCCAGAACATGATGTACATGTTTATATGCATATAGAGCGGGGAAGTGGGATCCGATCACAAGTGGTCACTCGAGACACATGTTGGTTCTGATTCCAGGTGTGCACTTGTGATCAGATCACCCAGGATGCATCTTAATACCATGTGAACTGGGGTTCAGACAGCTTGCTTTTGGTCAATGGTGGCCAAAAAGCAGTGATTTCTTTTGAATGAACTGACTGAAGTTTGCAGACCTTTACTGGATTCTCAACCTAGACTGATAATTCGACTGATATTATCTTAAAGCAGATATATTTGTAGACTTTTTCTGTGTCAGCTGATATGAATTTCAAAAACAGAAAAAACAACACTTAATCTTATTCTATTTTAAAAAGGGATCCATATAAAAATAGTTATTTAATAATTCCCAAATTTCAAAAGTAATTTCTTACTTTCTTAGAAATAAATTACATCATCTCTTAGATTAAACGGTGTTAGTGATTACAACAGTAGTGAGCTGACTAGTAATTGTGATGGACTGCATTAATCTACCCAACTTTTATCACACTCCCACACACATACAGTAGCCTTTGCAGTATTCTGCGTGCATTATGTTGCCACCACTCAAAATTAAGCCAAGCAAGATGAACAACACGACATCAAACTAAAGTTAAACACAAATGTGAGCAAAAGACATCCTCCTCCCTCTATGGATCTACATATGTTTCACAATTGCAACATGACTTCATCTTGTAGCCTCAAACATCCAAAAGCTGAAAATCTTTGACCTGGAGCTCTCTCTTCTTTCCCCTCCCTCCTCTAATGCCAAGCAACAAGCCACACTGGAGCTACTACACTTCCTCCTCTTCCTTTCTACTCCTTCCAGTCATCCTCCTTCCCTCCCTCCGCTCTCCTTCTCTTCACTCCCTCCGACTGGAAAAAGTTCCTCCTGGTTTTTTAGCCTTAAAAGGGCAGAAGCAAACTGGATCTTGGCAGCCCTCCCATTCTCTGGGCTCTGGTTACAGATGGGGGGAGGAGGCCAGGGGAAGGGAAGGGAGGGCAGAGGGCTTGGAGGGCCAAGAAAGAAAGGGGAGAGAGAGAGAAAAAAAAGGCAGTGAAAAGTGCTGTGTGGGACATATTTAAAGCCCGCACTGACAACAGCGCCGGGTGAGGATGGGCTGAGATATGTTCATTCGTGTGAGGAGATCTGATAGGCTAGAAAGAAAAATGAGGTTTGAAGGGAGAAAGAAGAAATGACGAAGGAAAGCAAGGAGAGGCAAGAAGAGAGGTGAGGGGAGGACATGGGCACCGCATAAAATGATGAATGGAGAGGTTTAATAAATACCATGCGGCTTTAATCAACTGTTTGTTTCCTGGAAGAATCTATGATCAACCATAAGAGCAGAGTTTGGGTTTCCAAGTAATTGATAGTTCTTGGCCTGGCAAGAATGATTCAGGTCTGGAAAAGTAGATCCCTTCCCGTTTTTTGGCACAGGAATCTGGGCTGTATGTGTTTGTGGGTAAAATATCTTGTAACATAATAACAGCAAGAAAAGCTGAAGTAAAAAAAAACTCAAAAAACTGTCATCATACAGTGTAGTTTTATAGGTTTGAGTTGGAAATGTGAAGTATTTTACACAAAACAGACTATTGCTACATTACAGGACACAGAATTACAAATACCTTACAGAACAACTGCAGATTTTAGTGATCAAGTAAAGAAAATATTGCTTTATGCTTGTTCAGTTGAACATGAGGAATGGGATGTAAGGGCATGTTTCCAAAAGCTGTGATGTAATGCAATAGCCTGAATACCACTGTGCTGAATGGGAATGCGCACTCTGCTAATCCTCAATATCCACTTGACCAGTCCCCTTTCGCCTGTGCAGACAGGAAGTTATGCTAATGATAATGAGCTGGCAGGAAATGATCCATTTTGACCCAAGTGAACAGTTAAACTCTCCGTTATCTCACTCTTTGGCCAACATTCCTCTCTGCCCTACGCTACACAACTCGTCCGCTCAACTTTTATCTTGTTTCTGAAGACGGAAGATTAATTTTAATGCTGACATCCCTGACACTGGACATCCCCGACTCTCAATTAAACTGTTTAGATTACACGAAAGGGCTACGTAGTAGCGCTCTCTCATCGTCTGATGACTGACGCTGCAGCTGATGCTGTAATAACCCGAGACGACTAGAATTAAAGTTGTTGTTGCTGCAGATATAATTAAAACAGTAAAGTTGCAGAGTTCGTAACTGCATAGAATAACGTCTGGAAGTCAAAATACTGAATCAAACAGGATGAAGAACTAGAGCTGGATTGATAAATCGATTGGCCAATTTATTACCTGATATTAGCTCATTGCAGATCTACGTATATTATATCAATGTATATGTCAGCTGATAAGTAGTAATAAATTGTATTACAGAAATTACAAAGATATACGTGAGATAATTATAGAATGTAAATGTATTGAATGGATGCATATCAAATGTGTTTGTTTGCGTTTAATCCTTATGCAAAAGTAACCAATCAATCATATATTGTCATCCAAATATATAGATTTTGGTATCAGCTATCTGTCAAAGCTATACATTGAATTGCACTTTGGGCCACAGTGATGTCACAGATTCATCCACAAAGTGTTCAGGCAGCGGTGTGTGTGGACTTATTCTTAGACCTACTGGTAGCTATGTAGCAGTGTGTCAGCAACTCTTTTGAAATATTTTTATACAAAACATGTACAGTTGAAAATCCCGTCCACGTGTCATTGGCCTCATCCAGAGGAAAAGCAGTTTAATACGCTAATCCTGTTTGTCTAGCTGTTCAAATCTACAAAAAAAACAAAACAAGGGATGTCAATGCATCTGACACACACTCTGTCCCAAATGCACGGTACCAAATTCACATGCATGCATACATATGCATATACATTTCTCTGAACTGACACTTTTTCTGTTGCACGCTCTCTTATCACGCTGCAGATGTCCCAGCACACCTGTGAATATAACTCTTATAATTAAGCTATCTCCATGTCACCAAGAGATCTTCTCCTCTTCCCTTGTTTCCACCCCTTTATCAGTAATACATAACACATTTCAGTATTATGCAACTATGTAACAGGAGCGGGCAGCCTGTGTGGCAACATACAGGCTGTCTGTCTCAACATGCACCGAGCTGCTCCGAGGCAAAGACAGGAGAGCAACCAGGTACAAAGTTACACCACAGCTCTGTTCCACTTCACATCCTGCCTGCGTGGACGACGGGGAAAAGGTTTTGGCACAATCGCTGCTATTTTATCGTTTCCACAGACGCCACACAGGTTCAGTCAAGTACAGATAAAGTGTTATAAAGGCTTTTAAAAAAAATAAAATAAAATAAAAATCAGGGCTGGGCTGTTGATGGGCTAGATGCTGCTGACAAGAAGCTCACGTGGAATGAACATCAGCGAAAAGAAAACATGATTTAATTACTAAAAACAGTCTTTGTGTGCTTAACGGCTAGTGTGTGTGTGTGTGCTAAAGATGTAACGAACAGGATGATGCCAAGTGGAATGATTGAGCTTGTTCAAACAAAGGTGTGATGAGCACGGTGGAATATGTACACAGGCTGTCGCCACACAGGAGAGCACAACAAGGATGCTGTCACTGGGTATAAGATTTAGATTAGTTTGATCTACAAACTAGATATACAGACAGACCAATGTGGAGCCATAACGGTGCTTCAGCAATGCATCTCACCTCATTCAGCACACTGCCTGCTAGATGGCAGCCTTGCCATTCTTTAAACTAGACTGAATCCAAGTTCTCCTGTGGATTTATCAGTAATCGCGTCAGTAGTCTGCTGCTGCCGCTGCCAGATCATGTGGGGGGTTTTTTTGTGTGAAAACTGCAGAAAGAGAGAGATTACCTGTTGGGTTTGAAACCTCATTATAGCGAACACTAAACCTTCAGTGTGTGCTGGGAACGTGAAGCTGAGTTTGTTAACTGTTGAGATTGTCACAATTTCCAAATAGTGGCGGTTGCAGATAATAACCCTCATCTGAGTGATGCTGGTGACGTTGTTACAGTAGCTCTGCAGTCCGGTTTAGAGTTACAGAACTGTTTCAGCCAAATATGCCAATTGATTGATTGTGAAGCGATAGTTAAGCCATTTTTTTTTGGACGAGAAGATCAATACCACTCTCATGGTTATACTCCAGAAACTAGCTATCTTAGCTTACCTTATCATGAAGACTAGAAAGAGTTAACCATCCTTTTTTCACCCAACAAACCAGCACCTCTAAAGCTGACTAATTAACACTTTATATCCTGTTTAGTTAATTGGTACAAAACACAAATAGAGACTGTACTGGGTTATATGCCAGACTATTTCTTGGCCGGGTGCAGTGACTTTGCTGGTTGTCTGGCAACCTCACAGTCGCAGCACGACTCCAGGAAGTCACAGTGTTTGAGAGCCAAGAAATAGTCCAATAGCCCCCCAGTAAACCACAATTTATCTTTGTGGCTTTTATAATAATTAAACTAATGAAATTACACACTTTAATGATGAGCTTTAGAGCTTGTTTTACCTTCAGAAGAGAATTATTGACAAATCAGTTATTAATATTAATGATTATGACATGATCATTAGCAGCCTGCAGCCTTAGACTGGCGTAGTAGTTTGTACTAATGTAGTTTGCTGACTGGGTGTGTCCAGTTTGTGAAATGAGAGCAGACTTCTCTCTCATCGTCAAATGAGTCAAAGGAGCAGCTAGGATGAGGTTGACTCAGCTGCATATATAGACAGACAAAGCCGGGTAGGATGGCTCATTGAATACCTGCAGGGGTGGTGTTTAATTAAGCACACAATCAGCTGGCATCAGTATCAGAAAAATGAGGCGGAAATGCACAGATAATATCTTATACTGCCAACCACAACCTCAAAAAAAACAACCCAGAGGCTGCTCCATCTCTTCCTCTGTGATACAGAAGATGAAGTTTGGGGGTCCAGTAGTGTTTGATATGAAACTGTGCAGTCACATCACCTGTTGGCTGCAGTGGGAAACAGTTAACATGTGTGTGGAAACCAAAAAAGTGAGTCAGACATTCCTCCACGGATGACAGGGACTCACTCACGTCTGATTCACAGACTCAAGTCACAAACTGTTGCTTTTTTCCTCCAACCATAGACTCTCTGCTGATAAAGGTTTTGTCTCAGAGAAGAAGAAGAAGAAGAATATTGCTGTGCGTCTTTTCCAGGTGTGTGGAGGGTAAAATATCAGAGGAGTTTTATGCAATCTCACCTACTAAAGGAGATTAAATTTAAGTCATTGCAATGATCGCCTGTATGGGGTTAGAGATGTTGCCAACACATGAAAAGCACAGATCAGCAGAAAATGTAATTGACTTGTATTCTGATAAACAACGGCTAAAATCACCAGTGTTGTGAGCAGGCAAGCAGCTGCATGTAGGCAAAGACTATTAAACCCAATTTTATGTCACCAAGCGTGAGCCAAGCCCAACCCCAGCCCACTGCACGACATGAGCACAGACAATAGTCCTGTGTCTCTGTCTGTGTGTGTGTGTGTCCTACTAGGCCTGAATTACATCCCCGACCCACAAACTTTGGCTCGGACAGGCCCAGCTTAGACAGCAGGGGGACACATGAAGCCTTGAGGGGGTGGGGTGGGGGGTCGTCCCTGCAGCACAGTCAGACCCCCTCCTCCCAAAACAAGCCGCCTCAAAAAAAAAAAAAAAAAAAAGAATCTGGACAAAAAGTGCTGCGAAGGAAACGCCTGCTTTCTCACTGAAAACACCGGCCACCTTCCTGTAGGCTTATCTAACGTCCACAGAAGAAGAAAAAAAGTGTTTCCAGCAGTATTTCTTTACAACATGACAGATCGTTGGGTTGTTTTGTTTTTTCTCCATCATCCTGGGCAGCAACATGCTCAACTTTTATTCTGTCAGGGACCCTCTACATGCACATTTACATGCACTGTCCTTTAAATGATCACCATCCATATGGCAGTGTTCAAAGGATACTTGAATTAAAAATAACAAACATATAGTTACACAAACAAAACAAAAACAGTAGAAATGAGCCTCCAGCTGAGACAGTAGCAGAAGCTCCTTCTGGCTCATTCATTACACTCAGCATGGTCTGATCTGACTCACCTATAGACACCAGCTTGATGTTCTCCTTATCCAGGAACTCCAGCGCCACCGACACGTTCTCCAGCTGCATCTGGCGGAAGGTGGGCCTCTGGTTGTACTTTCTGAACATCTTCTTCTGGGACAGGACCTCCAGGAGACCGATGAGCCGCAGCCCGTCTCCGAGGTCCGTCTGCAAGTTGCCGATTCGCTTGTTGACGCATTTCAGGTGCTCGTTACACCAACGGGTGAAGGTGTTCTGCTGGATCTTCTTCCACGGCGCATCCTCGGCCAGGTCTTTCTCCGTGGCGGGCATTTCTGCGTCCTTGTCCGTGGAGAGAGCGTTAGGAGCGGGCGCGGCGCTCTGGTGGAGTCGGGGATGGGAACCACTCATTTTTATTGACTCGGCTGTCTCTCGGTTCGCTGAGGTTTTTTTCTGGGTGGAGTCTGCTCAACTTCGTGGCCGCTCCCTCTTTCTCTCTCTCTCTCTCTCTCTCTTTCTGTCTTTCTCACTGACTCCTTTAGCCTCTCTGTTTGAAAGAAAGGAAAAAGAAAGAAAGAAAGGAGTGAACACGGGAGAGTGACTTATAGCCTGGAGATAGACATTTCGCAAAGAAAGTAGGCGGTTATGGCGCTGGAAAGGAGAAAGGGAGTCATTTTGGATAGGCTGTAGTCACACAACGAGGCAGCTCCAGGCAATAATTAACTTGTTCATGTCCAGGACTCTCAATCAAAGGCATAAAGTGACCCACATTTCATACAGATGGGAGACAATGTGAGAAATAAGCACATCCTCACATTATCTAATTAATATAACATGATGTTATTGTTAATGGATTTTAACCTACTCACAACTTTAAAAAAAAGAAGAAGAAGAACAGTAGTACTCATGCATTTATACCTTAAAAAGACCTAAATATGATGTAATTATTGGACCAATTAATAAATTAAGGTATTAATTTTTCGCAAACATGAAGTAGAAACCTGAACACAGGCCAGGAGGAGCGAGGGATCAAACCATCAACCCTACGGTTGGTATTGAACCATCAGTTGGAGATGAAGGGCCCACGTTCAGAGTCCCTGTGTGAGTGATAGGAGCTCATTTAATGCTGTGGACAGAGTTAATGGGTCCCAGGCAGCATTGAAATAAATATTTTAAATACCCAGAAGGATTTGAGCTGTGTTTGTTTGTGTCTGGTGCCCTGTGTGCACGCTTTATTCAACTTTCTTTCTCTGTTTATTTGTGCTGTGTGCGAATATATTTTCAGAGCCTACGTTTCTGTCTGTGTGACGTCACTAAGCCGTGTGTGTGTGTGTGTGTGTGTGCAGCTTTATCTGTATATGATGAGTCAGACACTGGAGCGTCTAGCCATCTGTCTTATACACCTCCTCTATTTGTCCTCACTGCACTATATAACCCGCTAATGACTGCTGCTAATGACAGACAGAGAGATTTACTGCAGAAGTTATGACACACTAACAGTCATAATGGTGGCGAGGTTAATACTCCCAGTTGTTTCTTTTGATACAACAGAATGCAACCTGTGAAACATATTGTAATATTTAAAGGGGCAGTCCGCTGCCAATGTTGCACAATCGGGCCAGTTTATTTATCAGAGGGCTCAGTTCTGTCTTAGAAAACAGTGTTCTGTGAGTTGAGATCTGACAGAAAACCTGCGTTATAAACCCGAATGTATAAAGATGAGAGAGCGTTTAACAATGATCTGCACCAAATGGGATTGTAGGATCCTGAATTTTTGAAGCTTGACTTATATTTGTAAAAAGTAAAACTCGGGATATCTCACACTCTGCAGCGTTGATTTTAAACCATTCTTTTGAAAAATCTACCTCTTACTCACAAGTTGACGTCTTTCTCTCTGTGTGTGAGTAACAGAGCAGCAGTGCCTGTGAAGACAGAGAAAGATGTGACTCGGCAGCTTTTTTGACTAAATAAGGAGTTCAGTGCCAGGAGCCGCAGTGTGGCCGGCAGCCATCAAGAATGCTTTGCCTTTGTCTGCTTGTATGTGTGTGTGTGTGTGTGTGTCTGGTCAAGAGGGAATCTGAAGAATGCCCCTCACCCCATAACAACCCTGGAGCCCCCAGCCTTAATAACACCCCAATAAAAGATCCTTATTAATGTAACACACACACACACACACACATTGGCACCAGCATGGTTTTACATTCACTGGGCCATTTAAAACAATAGAACAATAGAATCAGATTGTTGCAGCTCAGCTGGTCCCTGTAGGTGCGTAATTTGCTCCATTTTACAACTTTCATTACATACAGACTTGTCACAATAATTTACAGGCTTTGAGCCATTATTCAAATGTAAAACATATGATGATGATAATGGGTTTGAATTGTGGCTAAACAGGAAACAAGGCAGATAAACAGCAGTGCCTGTAACTGTAGCAAATGTAGTGAAGAGGAGAAGGAAGGCAGAGACAGTAAGACACAGACGACAAAAAGCTTGACGTAGACGGACGCTGTGATAGAAATGTTGCGAGGGGGCATCTGTGGGTTAAGATCATCCTGCAGAGCACGATGCACTGGTGAATTACTCTCCACCACCAGCAGGGTATTGTTTCATTGGAATTTGACAAATAAACAGGAGACAAAACAAAGGGCGTGGACAGATAGAGCTGACCAAAACGCATTAAAATGTCTCAGTATCTCATGACCAAGCTGATATCTCTGGCTTGTCTTTTGTCTCCCTCTAGTGATTATTCACGGTAACTACAAGTTTCTCTTTTTTTCCCCACTACTTTTTTTTTTCTTGTGGGAATCCTTTTAACACTCGTCATGTCCTCTTGACCCTTTTGCTTTTGTGAATGCATCACCTCGTCCTCGTCTCATCTCTCTGTCTGTAATATGGACTCAGAACTATGTTCTAAATAAGTATCTATAAATACTTATTTTGTTCTTAATTTGCTACTTAGCACTGATGTGTCTTCAGCTGATGTGTCCTGGCCGGCTTGTTAGGACACAATGGGGACATTGTGTCCTAACAAGCCTGTCGCATATCATACCCCTCCTTTGCTCTAAATGTCCTGTCTGCACATTCACCATAAAATCATGTAAAGTAGTCAAGTACTGTACTTCAGATAATGATTTTACATGCAATCAGTTTATTAAAATATGATATTTACTATTAAACTTCTCAGTAGTTTAGCTGCAGAGAGAAATTACAACAATATGTAGTAATATCCTGTAATACAATATACTATATATATATATATATATATATATATATCTAAAAGGAGTGTGTCTGGCTTTTGATACTTGGTAAATTTTGGTTAAAAAAAAATTCATAGTTATATTCATAGACCTTTACTGGTAATAGACTAGACTTGTATTTACTACCAAAACATGCTTTTCAAAAGATATTTAAAAGCAGCAGGCAAGCTACGCCAATGCTTTGCTGATACAAAGCTGTTATTGAAGAGATGAAGAGGTGCACATGATGTCACAAGGTCACTAATGTAAGCTGGAGCTTGACTATGAGGTAAAAATAATCAAATCTATGTCAGTACTGAAAAAAAGTCTTTAGGTTTAGCCATTATTTTACATTCAGCCTCCGAATTTAGAGAACATAGTTTAGGGCATCAGTGTTATTAAAATACAGTGAGGAGAAATAATTTGATGCTATGTGACAATATGACTATGAGGAATATGTTGTGTATATTAGATATCAAATATAGACAAAGTTAGATTAGTTTAGATAGTTAATTGTTAGAGCAGGAGTCTGATATGTCACCTACACCCAATGACCTACACCCACGCAAAGATGAGCAGAGCAGAGCGGAGAAAAGGAAGCTGCACACAAACACCGCTAACCACACACACACACACACACCCACACACACACACAGTGAGAGTGAGTCAAATGCACAGATTACAGCAACGTTATGGGTTTCCTCTTATTTGCATATATGGTCTGCGTGTGTGTGTGTGTGTGTGTGTGTGTGTGTTTTTCGGTGGCACTAGTTGGTTTGAAAGAAGGCCAAAACACTGTCAAATAAGAATAAGTTTGATCTGGCTGTTTACATCTACTGGTTCTCTTCATGGTCTTCATCACGTGTTTATTATCAAGCTATTAGGAAACCAAGACTCTGTCAGAAGTGTCAGCAGTAAGCATGTAAAAAAAACAAAACACGTCACTCCGCTGTGTTTCACATGAAGGCTGTTCAGGAATGTCCTGCAACCTGCAGGTTGCATACACTTTGACAATAAAAGAAGAGGCATGCTTCTCCTCACCAAACACACTGATGATGATGATGATGATGATGACTTGTAACAGTAATAATCACTACTTCTATTTGACACTGTGTCACTGGGGATATTCCTTGATGTAAACACTGAGTAATATAGGCAGTAATAAAACTCCAGTCAGTTCCAGTTGCAGTCAGATGAAAACCAACAGTCCTGTATCATGAGTCCTATTTCAGAACATTACGCATCCTACCCTCATACATGCTATAGA
This sequence comes from Pampus argenteus, assembly GCA_036937835.1. Classification (NCBI taxonomy): domain Eukaryota; kingdom Metazoa; phylum Chordata; class Actinopteri; order Scombriformes; family Stromateidae; genus Pampus; species Pampus argenteus. The sequence goes on along the minus strand of CM072864.1, from coordinate 5,938,030 downwards.
TAATTCTAAAATGTGCCATATTAGTATAAAAGCACTATTTAACGTACTAGAAAATGTGTATTAGAACCCAGACCCCTTGTTTTCTTATGGAACTAGTCAGTATTTTTCTCATTATGTCTGGAACCTCAGGAACTGATTCCTTCTGGAAGAACATTACATCGTCTTCACACACACAATATATATTTTATATGGCTACATGTCATCATATTGCTTACTTCCATCCTATTCCAGCCTGATCATTTATGATGTACGAAATATCTAATTCTATAAGGCAGTCAGACTCGCCATCACTGTCCTCACTATCAGAGAATCATAGAATCATTTCATCCCTTTAAACCATAAATTATACAAAAAAAAACACAGACCGGGGTCGTGATTTGACACCAGGTCTCCATCCATGAACATGTTAGTTCTAACAGAAACTTTGAGGCAACACATTTAAACATCAACTGAGCAACTGAACACATGTTATCTTGATTTTACACACACATATGTCATCACACATTACAAAAAAAAAATTGTATGTTTAGCTCAAAAAGACTTTCTGTATCACTTGGCGTCATTTTATGAGGAGCGCGCAGCGTGCACGCACACGCACATACGCCTCATCTCGCGGTGTGAGACCCGCTCTGGGCGGCGGAGGGCGCAAGCGACCACCACTCGGCCCCCCCGGTGAAAAAAAAAAAAAGCAGTCAGTGTCCGTGTATTACCTTATTTGGTGTGGAGCCCCTAATTGTCGCGAGCCAAACACCGGAGAGATGTTTAAATCCGCTGCTGCGTGCACGCAGAGGAACGGGCTCGTGCCCATAAACAAACTATGGAGGAATAGACTGATGGAGAAGCTCCAGGCGAATATATTCCCAAATGTTTCACTACATGCGCCGAATAAAAACGTGTCAGGCGGCGTCAAAGCCTCAGAAACACTCTTAAAAAAAAAAAAAAAAAAAATTAAATTAACTTAAATTAAATTAGTTAATAAGTTTGAGAAACAGCGGTGCGTGAGGCGCAGCAGCAGCAGCCCACCCGGTCAGAGCAGCACACCCTCCGGTACTATGTTTCCCAGCTCACACCGGTCCAAACACACATCATCATACATGACAGAAACACTTCATGACACACATTGATAGCCTGTAAACTGGATTTGAATCAAACTTACACACACACACACACACACACACACACACACACATATACTGTATATACATATAGTCAGGAGAAATGATGGAAAAGCTCCCACCGTGACAACACGAGCAGCATCTCTCAGTCACATCATCTTGTCCACAGCGGGGTAAAACTTACATGTGTGTTGCAGGCTGTGATCTCGGGATGTGTGTGTGTGTGTCCGCTGTCTCTCCGGTCAGGTCCGCTCAGTCACTGCAGTCACTTCACTCTCAGAGGGTGTGTGTATGTATGTGTGTGTGTGTTTGTCTGTGCTGCACCGAGGTCCCGGACCTCCCTCCCCACGCGTAGTCCCGGTGGGGGGAAATGGGTGTATTTGGTTGTACTAGTTGCGCAAAAGAAAGAAAGAAAGAGATAGTCCCTCCGCTCTTATGCTCTTCTCTACCTCTCTCTCTCTCTGTCCTCTACCGTGAGAGCCTTAATTGGTAAAGGGGTGAAGCATCAGAGGTGATGGGGGTGTAACTCTCTCTCTTTCGGCTCTGTGCCTTTTTTTTTTACATGGGTGACGTCATGACCGCGCCTTCAGGATTTTAAAGGTATGATGTCACCGTCCCATGAAGTACTCCTGTCTCTCCCATCCCACCATCTTACTTTTATCTCTCTCTCTCTCTCTCTATCTCTCTCTCTCTCTCTCTCTCTCTCTGTGTGTGTGTGTGTGTGTGTGTCCTCTCTTTCCTGTTATCTGTTACTGTTCAGGCAGGTCGGTGAACATGATGAGCTGTGTTTCCCTCTGTCAAACCCTGATCCCACTGACTCAACAAATATGTGGGAGATGTGTATGTATGTGTGTGTGTATGTGTGTGTGTGTGTGTGTATGTGTAAATGAGTGAGTGAGAGAGAGAGAGAGAGAGAGAGAGAGAGAGAGAGAGAGAGAGCTCTCCAGCTGAGTATTGGCTCAGGAGGCAAGAATGTGGCCTCTGCTGTGTGCCCTCTACTCACAGTTCATCAGTCTGGTGGGAGGACGGACGGACGGAGGGAGGAAGGATAGGAGGAGGAGGAGGAGGAGAGAAGAATGGAGTCAGAGAGGTTAAAGAGAGAGTGGAGGAGAATAAAGAGAAAATTACAGATAAACATAAACAAAATCTGTAAAATATCCCTTTAACTCCCGACCTTCAACCATGTCTCTGACACACTCTGTTGTGTCCTGTGATTTGGTATCATTTAACATTTAAAAAAAAGATTTATTCCTTTTCAATGTAAAAAAAACTTTGTACACAAACACCGTAGAATAAAAGACAGGAGACAGAGGGTGAAGGGAAGGCAGAGAGACGTGGGGGAGGTTGGGGGAGATAGAGAGGAGGAAAGATGGTGGGAAGTTTCAGCAGACACAAGAGGAGAGAGAAGAGGGGGATTTATGGACCTTTATAAAAGCACCATAAAACTTTGACTTATCAGCTTGTCCCTTTAACCCCTATTCAGTTTTCTACATGGAATTGAGTCATGAAGTAACATCTATGTGTGCATGCGTGTGTGTGTGTGTGTGTGTGTGCTTGTGCGTGTGTGTGTATTAATCAGAGCCAGATGTTTGCAGTCGTGGTTGCGAGCTCGTCCAGTCGGTCAGTGACATCATCTGTGTGCAGCAGCTTACTTAGGAGTTACATCACCAGAGACTTATTTGTTGGGGTAAACACGCACGTGCGCGCACACGAAGACACACACACACGTTTTTATATAATTGAGCGGAAGACAGATAAAGCAGGACAAATAAATATCACTATGATGCAGATTCCTGCGGCAGCCACTTCTCTGCTTATGTTGTATCTGCATCTTTGCGATAAGATGTTTTGCACTGAATTCTTTGTTTTGTCACGTGATAAACAATATTAGAGGACAATTGACATGTGATGCTGCTGGTTTATATGGCAGGAAGGCTTAGAGATGTTTTAGACATGTTGCCCAGCTGCAGAGATACAGAGGCGATGGGTGAGTAAAAGTATGCAAGTGAAACATCTACGTTTAAAAACATATTAATGCTCTGATACGGGAATTATTTGTTAAAACCTCTATTTTAAAAGTTCTGCTATTTCTCTGTAAAGTCCATCCTCAGTGTTTGTGCCCTGGAGGCTTCAAGTTTCCATATCACACTTGCTTAAGTTTGCATGCTGAACGTGGCTGCAAGTACGTGGCTTGCAGCTTGAACCCCCCCCTCTTTAGCAGATGGATGTGAAAACAAACTCTAAACATACATCATCATTCTGCACAGAGAAGAGAACAACAGGGGTTTTTGAAGGGAGGAGGACTTTAAAGGAAGCGATTAGGAGGCAGCTCCACATCTTTAGACTACATTAGGGTTCATCATACTACTAATATACAATACATCAACCATACAAAGACAAGACAAATGACACAGATACCAGAGTAAAACAAAATGAATTTCACTCAAGGATAAAAGTCGTTTTTGGTGGCGATTGAGAGATGGAGAATAAGAGAGATTTCTTCTGACAGCATTTTAGGATTAAAGCGAGTTTCTCCTCCAGATTTAAATGCTACCACCGGACTATCAACATAAAGTATATGAGAATAGCTTATTGAGTTGTAAAGATAAAGACACATTCAGCTGGTTCCAGACAACCAATTTGGAGGTGGAGGTTAACGTCCTGATCTGAACGATTTAAACTAAAATCACCACAACAGGAACATTATTCCATAATTACTAATGATGAAATACTGAAAAGCTGCACACTGGCTGGCTGGTGTCACTTCTAAAAGCATCTCTGCACCTTTGCGTGGGAAAAAAAATGCTAAAGCTCAAAAAAACAAATAGCTACAGAATAGCTATAATATAGTTGGTGTCTTATTATGGCATAGTATATAATAGTTATACCGGTATGTGTTAATGATGATAACGTACTGGGGAATTGTTGTATAGATCTGGTGTAACTGATTTTGTTTGAACAATGTAAAATGAAGCTGTCCTTTTTGAGGTAATTACAAAGAACAGTGTATAAGGGCATTTTACATATACTTTACATGCATTTAAAAATGGATGGAATAATAGCCAACAGGTTATTTTTGAAGGCCTAAACAAGTGCTTAAGCGCCTCTAAAAGGAGGAAGAAGAAGTAACAGAGGAAAAAATCTGTTCACATCCTTTAGTAAGAATTAGAAAGACAATGAGTCAGCCGGCTGAGCGGGACCGACACTCTATATTGAACAAACTCGATCCATACGAGTCCACGTGGTGAATAGTGGCTGAGACGGAGTGTGTTTTAATGTACATAGAAGGACAAATGACTAGTTAAAAAAAACCCAGAGAGTCTGAAGCAGCTGCCTCGTAACAAAGCGTCTCTCTGTTAGCCAGTTAAGAATCTAAAGAGGTAAATTGTTTAACTGAAAGTGATGGAGGAGGCTGTCTAGCATGGTCCTCAGGCTCTTGCTTTCTGCCTCTTGTTCATTTTTACACACACAACACACACACACAAAGTCATTGTCATCATGATTGCACACAGACACTTTGATTAGAGCCATAAACAGCACCTTAAACCCCTCTTGCAGGTAATTAAAACATCTGTCTCAAACTCAAAGGCGCTCACACACACACACACACACACACACACACACACACACACACACACACACACACATAAAAAGTGGCTCTCATATGACAAATTTGGGTAAATATGGAAAAAGAACATTAACTCATTAAACAGAATGGAGTCCATATTTAGATACATGTGAAATATGGAGCAGACAAATGAGTTACACAGAAACAGAATGAGGAATGGCTATAAACATGTGACCAAGACGACAGTGCTTAACGCTTAACGCTTGAACATCGTTAGAGTAAGACAGCCATTATACAGGGTTTAAAAGTTGCAAACAGCAGCTCTATTTATGGTTAATAAAGCATGTGGTAAGTTATCCTGCAAGGCGCTGTGTTGGCACATAGCCCCTATCGTACATGTTGGATTAGTTTGTACCGTGAATCCTGTATTTTTGCTCTTTACCTCGTGATCAGATGAGATGAAAGATCAAATAGTTGAGATAACTTCTCAGAGTTTAAAAAATCCTTTCTGTGAATGTTAGAAAACGTCTGTGCACTGGTGTGTTAGCCCAACCGGACCGCTACAGGACAAATGCTCGTTGTCATTACCTGCACACACACACACACACACGTGCACACACACGCTTCATATGTGTTATCAGCTCTTACCACAAACACAGTAAAGTGTAGTGTGTGGATTTGAAGATGAGAAAACAGAGTGCTCACACTGACTCACCGAGCAGCAGACTCTGCTGCAGGCGCTCAGAACATCAGGAATAATTAGATGTTTGCATCTGTACTGTGTGTGTGTGTGTGTGTGTGTGTGTGTGTGTGTGTATAGTGGGTCTGCATATGAGAACAATATGTGTGGTTCAGTTTCCTGCATATATGCATACTGTATCCAATGGAAAATATGTTCATATCTCTTCCAGGGGCTTCCTTCTGGGAAATCCCTCTGTATGTACATATGTTTGTTTGTGTGTGCGTGTGTGAGAGTGAGTGTGTGTGTGTGTGTGTGTGGTTTAAACCAGATGAAGTCATGTAGCTGTTTTCTGTTAGTCATCTTGCTGAGCCTTCAGCTCTGACACCAGCTGCTTCAACTATAGTTGGCACACACACACACACACACACACACACACACACACACACACACACACACACACACACACACACACACTCTTTAAAATACATTCAGCCCTCATCGAACTGAATCTCAGACTTCAATATTAATGCAAATTCTAACGTGTGTGTGGAATAAAGTGGATATTTTCTACTAGATACAACTTGTGATCCAGTAGTGCAATTAAAGGACGCTTTTATAAAAGCAGTTCACCATGTTACCAAGAAACAAATCAACAAAACATCTTTGTAAAATAAGAAGGAAAGATATTCAACAGGTATTTTAGGAAATGCTGAATGTAACTATAACAATGGTTGCTTGAAAACAACAATGACAAAAAAAACTCCACAGGATGCTTTTAATTTGAAGTGCATTGTTAGCTCATGCGGGTTGGGCAAAGTTGTATGCATTACACAACAATGAAAATATCATCATTGCTCTTGCAAACCACAACCACACTTAGAAATGCATTCATAGTAGTAAAAAAGGAAAACAATATGCGACACAGTATAATAAAATAGGCCACAACATACAAATTCAAGTAGTTTTTATTTAAAAACAAAAAACAAAAACCAAGCTCTGAGCCTAAATGTAAAGTTTGTTACTATATGCTGCCTCCTAACAGCCCGTATCTGAAGGGACTTTAGTTTTATAAATAAAAAACTTTCATGTACGATGGCAAACCCCGTGAGGATGTGCAGTGTTTGGGTGGAGGTGGTGGAGCGGCAGAGATGGACAGAAGGACATTTCAGCTACTTCAGTAACTCTGCTCTGACATCCAGCTCTCTCTTTCGCTTTTCACTCCCTCTCAGGCCATATTAAGAAAATCACAGATAAGAGGAGAACAGAGCTGAGAGAAACCTGGACCCATTCCCAGATCTTCAGTTCCTGTTGTATAATGAGTACATGGGGATGGGTGTGTGTGTGTGTGTGTGTGTGTGTGTGTGTGTAATCCACACATGCACACTTTTGAATTACAGTATAAGTAGAATGGATGTTCATGAGAAGGCAGCCTATTACTAACTGTAGTGCGTGCGTGTGTGTGTGTGTGTGTCTGTGTGTGTGTGTGTGTGTGTGTGCATTCCATGTGGATATTGAAATTAGACAGGGGTGTTCAGCATCAAGACAACACATTCATAGTCTTTAAAAGGAGACTTGACTGAAGTGAATGAATCAGACTACAGGAATCTGTTGCTAGTAGCTGCTGGCAATTTTGTAAGGACACATACAAATACACACATTGGATACATACACACACACACACACACACACACACACACACACACACACCCTACAATCTCACATACAGCTGTAAAATACAGACCGGCTGGTAAGGGATGTAAGTGCAGGTCTGATGAAGGTGATCTCTGTCTATACTCTATGAAGCTTCTTAATCCCCTCTGCCTATCTGTTAATATGGGTTTGGGCCATTTAATAAGCAGGAACACACATACACAAGTACATTTAAACACTCTGACGCCCTTCTCTATCTACAAACACAGCCTTTTAAGGTAAGCGCTCCCTTCCTCTTTCCCTCTCTCTCTCTCTCTGCCCCTCTTTCTCTTTGCTAACTCTGTTTCTGTCAATTTCAGCCTGCCTGTACCCCCCCCCCCCCCCCCCCCTCCTCCTCCTCCACCCCTCCTCACCACCACCACCATTGTGTTTTTATTTTTTCTTATTCCTCTGGCTCTTTCCCCAAGCAAGCACTACTGGATTCCCTCATGACCAGCGTTCCTCTCTTGGGTTTTCTACTCTTTTGACCTAAACAGAGAGGAGGCTTGAGAACTGTGGAGAACAGGACAAACAAATCAAATAAGGACACAAAAAAAAGAAGCAAAAGCAACAAACGAGGCTTGCAGCCACACAGAAATCTGGATATCAGTGTGTCGGCCTGGTTTGTGCAGGGTAGCATCGGTCTATTTTCATTACACTGGATTCTGGGATCATTGGCTGCAAATGAAGAATGAAGAAGAAGAACCTTTGATAAACATGTTTGGTGGCTTCTGCATTTGTATTTGTGTGTGTGTGTGTGGTATAGAGATGAAGAGATAGGCTCCAGTAGTTTTGTCCATATAAGGGGGGAGGAATGTGGAGAGAGAGAGAGCGAATGAGAGAGAGAGAGAGAGAGCAGCTATGAATGACTGATCATCCTCTCTCTCCCTCCATATGCCCCCTCCTTCCTCCTCTAAATCTTCCTCCTCCAGATTTCTTTTCTTGCTTTCATGTGTGCACAAAAGAAAATGTATATAATCCTAATGTTGGACAGTTATGCACAGGCATATACACACTACACACACACACACACACACACGCACACACACATCTCTGGGTCAGATAGAGTACAGTTTCAGAGGCTGTGTGATCTCAGTGACATCATCATGACCCCTGCCAAGAGGCTCCTCTTAGTCATCCAGGTGACAATGCATCACAGGTACGGCACACAAACTCCTGAACACATCACACCTGTGTGGCTCATTTATCATATATCTGTGTGTGTGTGTGTGTGTGTGTGTTTTAGTCATCCGTTCAGCCTCTCTACATGATGAAATATAAAGTGACAGCCTTCCTCATCACCTGCGTGAGAACTGGATTCATTGGAAACAGATGTGAAAGGAAACAAATAATGATGTCATGCCAGATGAAAGCGTGTATTAGAAATGATGCATTCCTCTTGTGCATGAATGTGTCACTATGCGTGTATGTGTGGGGGGGGGGGGGGGGGGGGGGGGGGGGGGGGGGGGGGTGAGCAAAAACCATTTCCATTTAGAGAAGATAAAATAAGGCTGGTGGGGGGGGATTGGGGGGTCAACTTCTCGTGATCCTTCTTCAGCTTCAGTTGGACGCCTTTGATTGATTATGTCAATAGTAATATAAAAAAAACTTCATTAAGATAAAACATATTACAAAGTGCCCCAAGATAAGACAAATCAATGCATCATGTATGTTGTATAACACTTTTTGTACAGGTTAGTGCTGTTCAAAGAGTTTTACACAAGTCTGACACAATTTGAGACTAATACACACGAGAAATAACAATTATAAAAATACAATGAAAACTATAAAACTAGAATAAATCAAATAAAACCTAGATAACTAGATAACAGACAATTCCAAAAAGTAAAATAAAATGATTGATTAAAATAAATAATATATAACATAAGAGAAAATACGAATAGAAAAAAAAATAGAAAGCAAAATAAAAATATGTGAACCAAGTCCTGACAGCAAACGCTACGTTATCTCTGTGTTTGAGTCTAGATGTTGGAACGATAAGAAGAGAAGAATCTGAGGCTGTCCGGGAGCAAAGAGGGAACATAAGAAAATAAAAGGTCAGAAATATGAGTTCAAACCTTTTAAAAAGCCATAATTACAAACATGAGGTTAGAAAATGGACTAAAATTAAAATGACCAGTGAGTCTGGAGTCTGGCACACAAAGCAAAGGCAGGAAATTACCTTCATAGAATCACATTGTTATTGAAAATGTCTGTTATTAGATTAACAATTAGTTATAGTGTGTCTCCTGTGAGGCCCTATAGCCCATGTTCATATACACTCCCTCTCACACACACACACACACACACACACACACACACACACACACACACACTGATCGGAAGGCTGCTCCTGAGTGAACTAAGATGACATCATATGATCTCATTACTGAAGCAGTTGAGCTCGACACACAGACCTGCACAGACACGACCTGCAGGGCGAGAAAGACACAGACAGACAGTGAGACAGAGAGCAGCAGCAGCTAGTTGTTCATATATAATCTGTAATATTATATACATATATATAAATCTTTAAAATGATTTTGAGGTGATTTAGTGTCTGTCTTTAGAGTTATTTTCTTTTTTTTTGGGTTTGGTGTGTGTGTTTGTGTGTGTGTGTGTGTGTAGGAGGGGTTGACATGGTTGGTTGGTTGGTTGGTTGGTTGGTTGGAAGACAAGCTGCCTGATGATAAATGATAATGAAGATGGTTCGAAGGATTGAGTCATGTGTTTCTTGTTTTCTTGGTCTCCATGGTAACGCCTCATTTTCACTTCTAGATCAGTAATACAGACACCAAATGCCCACTCAGCAAAAACGTTTGTTGATCCAGATCCACCCAGATACCGTCTCACAACGTCATTATTTGTGTCTTTCCTGTTAAGAACCTATCAAATTTCAATAAAACGCACACAAAATGTATAAGGTCATCCAAATCTGTGGCAGACACACACAGACACACATACTCACACATGTACACACATGCTATCTCTATCTGATTCTGTAATACAGAGCTGTACTATTGAGACTTCAGACTTGGGTGTCTGGCAGACTTAAAGGACAACACTTAATGACAATAAATAATGTGTTGGTCTGTCTTGAAATACTTTCCAAAAAAAAAAAAAAGATAATCTAAAATTAGTTTTGATATGAACACACACACACACACACACACACACACGCTGTTTTGGTCCTGTCGGTGGTATGTTGTTGGGTAACTAGGAGGCTGCACTGTTGAGAGCGGAGGTAATACTCAGAGAAAATGACTGAAATGTAAACAGGGACTGAACCTGGTCAGTTGCACACTTCCCTGCAGAGAACACGTTGCTGTAGGTGATGACATTTTCTTTTTTGGGATTTAAGATTTTAAAACTTTCTGGTGTTTATTTTAACTGGCTTTTAGAGCAGTGGCTGGCTGGAGTTGACTGTGTAGTACATTATCAATGCCACAATGTTCTAAATGTATTAAAACAGCATACTTGTACACACCCATGCACACACACACACACAGATAAAATGCACCACCCAGACACACTTCCGTTTTCCATGTAACACTCAGGGTGCGAACACACCCAGATGCATGCATCACTCACACTGGTCAGTGGGTAGTTTCTCTCTCTCTCTGTGTGTGTGTGTGTGTGTGCGTGTGTGTGTGTGTGTGTGTGAGTAATGGTGGGGTTTTGAGATTTCAATTCAGAGTTGATGGTGTGTTTATAGATAACAACGAACCACAGAGTGACGCCTACAGCAGTCATTGTGTTAATAATTAAGTTCATTTGTTCTGTTATTTCACATCTACTCTGCAAATCTAATGTCACTAATCTGTTCACCTACATACTTATCAGGCATTCAGAGGACTGAATAAATGTACTCTCCCTGGATACAAGCAGGAAACAGGTTTAGTGATATGAAGAAATTCCCTTTAAAAAGATTAGTTTGACCTTTGGGGAAATAAACATATTCTCTTTTTCATTGAGAAAAGTTGATATCATTCACATCTGTACATTAAATATGAAGCTAAAGCCAGGAGAGGGTTAGCTTAGCTTAGCATAAAGACTGGAAGCGGGTGAAAACAGCTAGCAGACATGTTGCTAAACTTTGTTTTTTTTTGCGTGGATGAAACCAATAAGATATAACATGTTAACTAGTGATCTTTAGAGGTGCTTTGTTAGAGCAAGGATAGCTGTTTTCCAGTCTTTACGCTAAGCTAAGCTAAGCTAAGCATGTCCCCTGGCTTTAGCTTTAGTGACCAGATAACGGTGTTTATCAACAAATAGGTTCATGTATGTTATTAAAACAACGTCACACACAGATGTGCCTTATATTTGGATCTAAGCGGGAATTTAGTGCTGTTTTTAAGCCTCGTCTGACAAACTAGGATGTTATTTCTGTTTAAATGTGTGTGTGTGTGCTACTGTCTGCAGCTGTGTGTATGTTCTGTCATTGGTCACTAGAAACAGGCACATACTCTAGGACCATTTTTGGTCTTTGCTCCCTTTCCATCGTCATCCGTGCCCTTCACTGAGGTTTAGCTCAGACACAGGAAAGTCTGCTGGAGATTTAGACAAAATACAAGGACTAGACAAGATAGGGAGGCATCCTCAGAGCTGATAGCTGACCTTCACATGCTTTCACAAAGCTGCACAGGGATCCCAGTCAGAGTTCAGCGGCTTTCCTGACTGAGATATCCGCTTTGTGTTTGAGATAATCTCCTAAACCGGACCAATGCAGAAGTGATCTAAGCACCTGCTTAGGGCTCAATGCAATTCTTAAATTATTATTTAAAAAAATGGCATCAACATTAACATTGCTACAACTTATCTTGTTACAGCTTCCTCCGTTCACTTTATGTCACTGTTTAAGTATGTATTTAATTTATCTAATATTGTCTGGTTTTTTTTTTACATTTGCATTTTATTTTATACGGAAAGCAATTTAAGTGGTTAAATTTTACAGTTTATTTTGAAAAGATAAGTGTGTTAGATTTACAGTAGGTGTGCGAATGATCAAGTATTAACAGTAGTCAAATATATTGGCGGTGTCACCACATCCCCACCCCAAAATCAATTTCTGCCTAGTGCCCCATAAAGACTCGGGCCGGCTCTATAAACCACAGTGTAGCCACTTCCTGATCACAGCTGACATGAATTGACTTTGTGTTCAAACAGGATATAATTTCTTAATTCACAGTTTGCATTATTTTATTCATGTAGGTCCATTAAGGTCTATGTAGCAGTTTATATCTGATGTAAACCGTGAATTCACAATTGACAAGTCAATGTGTGAAGCAGCAGCTCCTTAACTGAACACACTGAATGATCAAAAGGTGTGTGAGCAGACCAAATATGATGCCTGATAAGACAAGCATAAATAACCCGGACACATGATTGATACTGAAGGATGTCGAACAGCTCTTGTTTTGTTGAGTGATGTGGGAGCAGCTTTCATCTTGAGTCAGAACATTTTCCAGCCAGAGAGCAACATTTGTTCTGGATTAACAAGAATTTAGATATGAGCTCATTGTTCCTTTTTAGGAATTAGCAAAGTAGGGTGCAGAGAAGGGGAGGAGGGGGTCTATCTAATGGTGTGAAATAGTGCCATCTAATGGTCATTTTATATATTGCATCAGGAATCTCCACTGACCTCAAAAGGATGTCTGCTGAGAGGATGAAGCCCAACACCTGCCTGGTAGGGCTTATTCACAGCAGGTGTTTTGACACATCATAGCTGGAAAAGCACTCATTCACAGGTGCAATAAATCACATGAACAACAGCGACATTTTGGTGTGTTTAGGGGCCCTGGTTAAACACACTATCAATTCTCAATTCTACATTCAAAAGTACACAAGTGTTGTAAGCAAAATATACTTTGAGTATCAAAAGTCATGATTAATGTAATTGATTACACCTGTGCTTTTCCTGTCATAAAAATAGACATGGAGAAAAGGTTAAATACCTTTGCTGATACAAGTTATAAATTGATTTATTAAAAAGCTCAGTGACAAACAGTGTGCTTCCTTGCATCTGAAATGTGTAACCATTGTACTTTATATCCCCACCCACCTCCTGCATCACTCTCTTTCTCTGTTTCTCTATTTTCCTGCAGGCCTGGAGTCATCTTGTTCTCATTTTCTTCTCTGACTCTCACTATCTGTTCTCCAGAATGAGGAAGTGGACAAAGTGGTACCGCTGACCTCCTCGTTTAGATTTGTCCCTTGTGTTGGCCTTGACCCTTGCACAACTTTGTTAAGTAGTACACTCTGACTCCTCACAGTACACAATAAACACACACGAGCACACACACATAAAATGCACCACCCAGACACACTTCAATATTCTGAGTAACAGACAGGGTGCGAACACACCCTCATACATCAGTCACACTGATTAGTGGGTAGTTTCTCTCTCTCTCTCTCTCTCTCTCTCTCTCTGTATAAATTTGCTATGACTGGAAAGCTTAGATTCTTTTTAATTCAATGAGCCAAATTATATTCACGTGTGATGATGTCAGTCCACATACAAGTCATTTCATTGTAGTGAGACCATTTTTGAAATTTGATCTCACTGTAAAAAAACGACCTATTATATCCTTTAGCATAATCACAACTTCATGAAACTCAACAACCACAGACTAGAGACCTTTTGAAAATCACAGTAGGTATAAAACACATGTTTAAGTGATGGCTGGATTCCATTTAGCTGCTCGAGTGTCTGGGCCCTGCCGTTGTGTGTGGCTTTCTGTGACACTTTACACTCTGAACTGTTCCTGCAGTGTAATGTCAAAAAGCAGTGAAATTACCTGTTGCACCTTTTCCACCTCTGATAATAGTTTTTTACGGCCTAAATTTGGACAATTAAAGTTTAATCTTTTTCACCTACACAAAATACATAATGACAAACACAAGTCTTATGTAAGAAAAGACAAATTTCTCCCTTTCTAAAATCTGTTATGAGATCTGATTATGCTATGTGCTAGGAACAGTTAAAGTCTGATTAGGATTAGACATAAAAACCACTTGGTTAGGGTCAGGAGTTTTAAATCTATATCAAAAACAGAGACTACGAGTCTATATTCCTATGAAATGTTAGGCCGAAACTGGATAAATATGGACCTAAGTTAGTAAATGTTTTTATAACTTGTCCATAAAAGGTATAAAACTGCGCATGTATACATGTAAGGTTAACTAACGTGGATGTACGGTAGATGTCGCCCTGAACCACAGTGTCGTCGTGTCAAACTACATTTCCCAGCATTCAGTTGAGACTGTCAGTTGCTACTACGTGAATTTCTACAACAATATATTTCGCTACATTTTATATATTAGCCATTTATATCACACCTAATGCATGTTTAAGTAAAAAATAATGTGTTTATGAATATAAAATAATCCCCTCTCAGTCACGCGGCGCCCATATGACGTAGCGGAAGTGGCTTCATCTTCCTTTCCTCCATTAGGTGAGTGCGTGGTAGGAGCGCGTTTTCTTCGGCTCTTCATTAACTAGGCAGATTTAAAGTTATTTTTCACGAAACATATCCCCGGTTTATTAAATAACACCTTCTTTATTTGTTAATTTACAGATTGCAACCATGGGCCGCCGACCAGCCCGCTGGTAAGTTCTGTGTTAAACGGATTCACTTAAGAACCGAATGAGTCCCAGCCGGAGGAAAATGGCCCCGGTGTCGAGCCTCTACCATGTGGGCCGTTACTCCGTGCTAGCATGCAGGCCTTTTGACACACTGCTGTGTTATTAGTGTATTTAAATACACTCCAGTATTTATTAGCTTATGGTGTTAACTGCAACGTGTCTAACGATTGTCACTAAATAACGTATCTAATGCAAAGCGCTAGTTTGGTAGAAGGTACTTGAGCTAACGGCAGCTAGCATAAAGCTAACGCTAGCATACCGGTGTCAAACTTAAAATATCTGCCACACTTAATACATATATACGAATATACAGCTAAAATGTACTCTGCCCGTTATATTTGTAGTTTTCTAGTAAGAGTTTCTACTGCCATAAAGCTGGGTATTTATCTTCATGAACACCAGTGTCTATTTCATCTTTTCTACTTCATTCATGTCTTTAATAATAAATATTGAAGCTGCAGCTGTATTATCAGACTGTCTGCATACATCCTTGATGAAGGAGTAGACTGGCAAAGTCTATTTTACTTATTGGCAGCAAATACCGTATAAAAATGTAAACTACTATTAAACACCAGATTTCTGATCTATTATTCCTCTGTGCTTTAGAGCCTCATGATGATTAATTAAACACATCAGAGTGCCATAATGTTGACATTTTGCTTTAATATTGATTATTACACATAGTCACACATAGCCAGAAATGTTAAGAGGACTAACAGTATTAATTCACCTCTGAATATAGTTAACAAACTCACTATTTTTTCTCCTGTTTGAATGACATTTAAGCTAAATTTAAGTAAATAAATGAAGCAAATAGCTAACACATTTACCACTTTTTGTCTCCCATAGCTACCGATACTGCAAGAACAAGCCCTACCCCAAGTCCCGCTTCTGTAGGGGTGTCCCTGGTAAGATGTTTCCACTCTTTACTCAACGTTGGTGTTGTGCTGAAAATACTTATAGTTTGATTAGTGCAACATTGTTTAGCTTTAAAATTTCAAAAAATTAGCGGTTAAGATGTCAATTCCCGGTTGTCTTTCTGGTCATTTTGTCCTCAATGGAATTGTGTCACAGTCATGTGATGCTCCTGCAGTTTATTAAGCCGACTAGTTCTGCTGCGGTGCGGTTCTGGTGTGCAAAAGCTGCAGACAGTGACTCTTTGGTTGTGTATGAACTCAGCTGGGAGGTGCTGAGTGCTTTAAGGGACCACTGAGACAACTTATTGGACATTTTAAAGCATTATTAGTCTCATTTCATACTCTCAGAGCTCATAATGTGTATATATTTTTGCCATCTGTTGTTAACAAGACTGTTTTTCTCCTCCCTCTTCCATTGTATGTAGATCCCAAGATCAGGATCTTTGACTTGGGCAGGAAGAAGGCCAAGGTAGATGAGTTCCCTCTGTGCGGCCACATGGTCTCTGATGAGTACGAGCAGCTGTCTTCAGAAGGTGAGTCAAAGGAGCCGTGATCAAACACGGAGCGCTTTCTGTTAGGCTATTGTGGTTCTTTGCTTCTCTTGCTTGTATCTCTCACATCTTGGTACCTCCCAGCGGGGGATACGAGAGATGCAAGAGAATAATATGGGGATGGAGAAATTAAATTAACCAAATCGCTCTCCCAGTTTCATTTTAAGGAGACTGTAGTTACTCGTGTAGAAATAATGTAAGTTTAAAAGCAACACTGACGCCTAATAACTGCTACTCCATTACTGATTATGGATCTGTTACAGTTTCACAGCATGTGACAAAAGTATCTCTGAAAAACGCACAGACACAAGACGGCAATAAATGCTTCAAGTTAAATCTGAAGCCTAATTAGTTTGTAAAAGATCACAGGTCAAAGTAGAACAAGCACGTTAATTAACCTTAATGATGGCTGCTTTCCATTTCTTCGAGACAGTTCATCAGCTGTAGTGTTGCGTTCGCTCACACTCGGGCATATTAATGAATCAAGCCATCTTTAGTGTTACTACTTTTCCTGCTTTGACATGTAAATTGTCTGCTATAAAAAGGCTCTGTAGTAACTCCAGCTGTGGGCGTTAGGATTGTGGCTGTACTCTTTCCATGGATCAGTCAGTTTGATGAATAAATATGTAGCGCTGCAGTTGGTGCAGTCGTTCATTACATGTGGCCTGACACCTGTAGTTGAAGAGTTTTCTCTGCCTCTGAACAGAAAAATGAATTTAAACAGTGTCTCAATTTGTTCACAACCTGTTGCCACCTGCTGATAATTGTCTGTGATTCTCTGTAGCTCTGGAGGCTGCCCGTATCTGTGCTAACAAGTACATGGTGAAGACCTGCGGTAAAGATGGCTTCCACATCCGCATGCGTCTGCATCCTTTCCACGTCATCCGCATCAACAAAATGTTGTCCTGCGCTGGAGCTGATAGGTGAGCGCCTGTCGTCTGTGTACACTCTGATTTTAACTAAAGTTATTATATGCATTAATTAATTTGTTGTCTTCTGCTTGTCAGGCTCCAGACTGGAATGCGTGGTGCTTTTGGTAAACCCCAGGGCACCGTGGCCCGTGTGCACATTGGTCAGGTGATCATGTCTGTCCGCACCAAGGCCCAGAACAAGGAGCATGTGGTCGAGGCTCTGCGTAGAGCCAAGTTCAAGTTCCCCGGTCGCCAGAAGGTAAAAGAGCATGTCGCCCTTCTCAACACACAAGTCTTGTTGATTTTTTTTTTTAATCTTAGTTCTTGAACAATTCAAATGTCTTAATTGAACACATGTCAGGAAAAGTAGTGACCTGTAATGCTATCATGATGCCACTCTGCAGTCTATTAAGCCGACTTGTTCTGCTGCTGTGCGGTTCTGGTGTGCAAAGGCTGCAGACAGCAACTCTTTGGTTGTGTATGAACTCAGCTGGGAGGTGCTGAGTGCTTTAAGGGACCACTGAGACAAAATGCTCATCAAAGGCGCTTCACAGGCTGTTATTCTGTTAATTCGGCTGTTTGCAGATGTTTGTTTGGCCTGTTGTAAACCTATATTGACTTCTGTCATTATTCTGTCACTTTCAGATCCACATCTCCAAGAAGTACGGCTTCACCAAGTTCAATGCCTGTGACTTTGATGACATGATGGCTGAGAAGCGTTTGATTTCAGATGGTTGTGGGGTGAAGTACATCCCCAGCAGAGGTCCTCTGGCCCGCTGGAAGGCCCTTCACGCTGTCTAGAGCAGCTGCAGGCTAGACAACCAATAAAAGTGGGTTTCATTACAAACGTGGTGATGGCTGTTTATTTGATTCAGTTCATATGTTTGGTAATGTAAAATAATAATGTTCAGATTTAAAATGGTGGGAATGGTGGTACAAGTCAAACCCGCTTGATGTGTTAAATAAATGACTCGATGACTCGATGTTTTTGAATGGAAGATGTAATCTCTGAAAAGGATTGTTCATCCAAGTAAGCAAGTAAGTTTTAATTGGGTTAAATGTAAAGTCTTAAATCAAATCAGTGCATGTTGCAGCAACAGATGACATTAGTCTGACAATTAAAAATAATAAATATATATATATATATATATATATATATATATATATATATATATATATATATATATATATATATATATATATATATATATATATATATATATATATATATATATATATATAACCATTCTTTATTCAGGGAAACCTTGACTGAGCAAATTGCTCTTTTACAGCAATGCCCTGATCACAACAAACACAAACAATATACAATAAATAGCCCAAAACGGTTAACAAGATCAAGTTAAAACGGGTAAAACCAGTTTAAACAAGATCAAAAACACAGTTTAAAACAAGTGATCGATTTAATCTACTTGAGATAACTATGACCTGGATGAATGAGAATATTCACAGGCTCAGTTTAAAACAAGATCAGTTAAAGCAAGAACACTGTATTTCCCATACCATGTATTAACACTTTAAAACAGACACAAGTTTGGCTTATTTCAGTGTCTCTTGCAGATGGTTCCATTTAGTGGGTGCATAAAACTGAAAAGCTAATTTGCCAGCCTCTGATCTTATTTGGGGTGTTTCTAGTGTCAACCAGTCAAGGTTAAAATCCCCTTAAATGACAGTTTCAGAATGTGGCAGAGGGGGGGGCGATAAACACCCACCATAACTATGGAGTGGCCACCTAATTGAACCTTAATAGCTAATAAATCATACTGATCTGGGACAGAGGAGGAGACAATAGTAGAGCAGTTTATCGTGTTTCTAAAATAAATAGCTAAAATAGCAAAAGGTTGTCAGAAGTTAAAAACATAAATTGTCTATAATGGATACATAAATGTGTGTAGTTGGTACCCGTGAAGTATTTAACTACTTACAATGAGCTATTATGATTTTAATTAAAGTTAAAATATGCTTATAATGCACTTAAAATAAAGTGCAAAATATTATAATCTGAAATCTGAACTATAATCTGGGTATTACAGGTGACTTTCAATTAAATATATAATCCTCCGTAAAGTTGCTTATAATGATGTGGATGAGTAATGGTTATTAGTGCAACATGAAGGATGTTTATGTAGCACAGGTTAGACCTGCTGTATCTGCCTTGTCCATGTAGACGGTACGTCTTGACACTGCTTTTGTTGTCTTCAACATAACTCTACAAACATGACAGGCTTTTCTGGATATACTGTCCCTCTCAATGTTAAACACTTGTCCTCAATTCAACTCATAATTTTGTAAAAGACCTGGAGAAAGCACTCATTACCATCTCCAAAATGTCTGATTGACTCAGAGATTAACTGCTTTGTCTCCGCTGCTTTCACCAATACAAAACTAACCTGATAACATTTTTAGAATTTTTTTCTTTTTACCACAATTACTAAAAACTTTCTCTGTGTATGTGCACCAGAGGTGAGAACAGGTGTGGTCTCCTGCTTTGTGTTACCAGTGTGGAGGAGCAGATACTAAGAGGCCATGCTGCCTGTTCACATTCACTCATAGCTACGTATGAAAGCAGAATGCATTGGAGCATTCAGCCGGTGGTTGTTGGTGTCCAGCTCGGGAACACACTCTTCTTCACGTCTCTGCCGATCGTAGTGAAGGAACGATGCATCAACTCTACTAAAAACTCCACATCGATGGAGGACAGCTGGCAGACCAGCATGGCCAACTTCTTCATAATTTACAGGATCCTGAGCAAACTGATGCCCATCCTCCCTGGCCTGTTTCTGGCATGGTTAGGGGACATGGGCTGGAGGAAAACCACTATTGTGGTGCCACTGGTGGGCTTCATGCTCGCCAGACTCGTGATGCTGCTGATGTTGACCCTGGACTGGCCTCTAGAGGTGTTGTGGGTGGAGGTAACCCTCACAGGATTATGTGGTGGCTTTGTTGTGTTCTGGGGTGGCACCATGACACTGTTGTCTCTGAGCTCTGTTGAACAGGAGCGCTCCAAACTCATGATGAGAACAGAGTTGTTCAAAGGCTTCGCCGGTTTCACCGGCTGCATGGTATCTGGACACTTGTTTGATTTCACTAGCGGCAGCTTGAGACCAGGCGTCATAAATATGGTGGTGTGTTTACTGCTCAATGCATTTTGCGTTCTCTACATTGTCTTCTTCCTACAGGTGAGTGTGTGTGTGTCAGTTGATTTTAATTTCTAATTCAACACAAGTCACTATCCTAGAGGGAAAAGTGTTTTAGTTTAACTAAAAAAAAAAACTTTCTCCTTGCAGATGAGCCAGAAAACAATTTAAATTAATGAATTTTGACTTGAAACTGTCAGCTTCTGCCCTTAGTTTCAGCTTGTTAAAATATTGAATGATTACTACCTAGCAATATTAGCAATATTTTATGCATATAGGGAGTCTTTGTCAAATTGTCAAATTTGTACTACCTGAGTCCAGGACTGGTAGTAAAAATACCAAATTTATATATCCATACAAGCTAGCAAACATTTTCTCTCATTCAATTTAATACATGTAAATTTAACAATAATTAGGAAATACAGGTTTTTATTATGGATACTTGAATGCAACACAGGGTCATTGAAAAAGCCTTTAATGAGGATGTTTGTGTCTTTTTCACTATGGTAGTAACCATTTAATCTTCAAAGACTATCATTTCTTGGCCTAATAAATCAGTGTAGAACATTTTTTGTGATATCTTGCAAAAAAACCAAAAACAATAATTACCTTGCCAGATGTAAGATGACATCAGGATATGGATGATACACATGTACTGTATTCCCATGTAGGTAGAAGCTTCCAGTGATTACAAGTGCCTGAAGAACCTCAGTACCGAAACATACCAAAAAGTGTCTGAGCGACTGAACATTGTGCTGCTGTGGACGGCAGGAGTCCTGTTTTATGGTGCATTTTCTGCAGCTGAAAACATCCTGGTTCTTTTTGAAGTGGTGGAGCCGCTGCACTGGACTGTGGCACAGGTGAGAAAGTCAAAATCTTTTCAACCAGATATCTAAATTTGTATTCTACAGATTCTCTAGTCACCGTGATATAAATGCGTTTTCAGGCAACATATTAGTGCGGATGTAGCTGTAGTTCACAAATAGCCAACAAAACACAAACAAAGTTTAATCATCATATTTAGATTAGATCAGTGATTAAATAAAAAAAATCATAAAACAATCAAACATGTTCAGCACTGACTCTCAGTATTATAACACTGCTGTGACTCTTCCAGGTGGGCTATGGGAATGCATCTGGCTTCCTCGTCATACTTTCGAGCTTCCTGAGTGCCGTGGCCATGTCACGGTGGGTCAGTGATCTCACTCTGATCACCATCGGCATGTTGTCCCACGCAGCTGGCATGTTCCTCATGGCCTTTGTCACCACTACATACATGTTCTACATAGGTAAGACGAAAAGTAGGTTTTATATTTATTTTAATTTTATTTTTTATCATAAAACTCCTGTCTATATTTTAAGGTAAATTATTTGAACATCTGATCATTACATTGTTAACATCAACAACTACAGCTCCAATGATGATATGATTTTTTTCAGCCCTTGCCCTGACACTGTTCTCCCTGATGCCCATACCAATCATCAGATCCCTACTGTCCCAGAAAGTACACAGATCTTCCCATGGTGAGTTAAAACAAGTCTACAGTATGCGGGCTCTATGGGTGGTTAGTTGGTCTCTATATAAACTACCTGCACATGTTGATTAAGCAGGAGGTGTCTTTTATCCAGGTATGGTCCTCACCTCACTGCAGCTGTCTTTGAAAGTTTCGGGCGTGGGCTTCGACCCGCTCTTTAACAAGATTTACCAGCTCACTCTCTACTCGTATCCTGGTTCTGTCTTCCTCATATCCAGCATCGTCACCATCGTGGCAATCATACTTATAAGGTAACAGGCAGTGTTACATGAGTTAAAGAAGAACAGAATCAATGTCCTTTAATGTGACATTAAAGGACATTTCTCTTGTTTTCTATGCATGTTTTTGCAGAGTACTTGACAGTGGACTGGCTGTAGGGTTCAGATACCAACAGGTCCATGCAGAGGAGGAGGCTGAGACCAGTTCTTATCCCTGACTACAGTGATGACAGTCACTAAAGGACGTGAACTGTGTTTGCACAGACACACACGCTGAATATCAACTCACCGAGCAGGAGCAACTATGAAAGAAGGAAAGAGGAGGAATTTTAAATATGCAAACATTCATGCAATTATACATGTTTTGCTCTTTTGTTTTTCCAGTCAGTGGAGTCTTGAAGGAGGGAAATATGTGTTATGTGACATTCCGTGTGCTTTTCTGAAAGAAAGTTTAAGTTTAAACACACTTTTATGTGTGAAATTGGTGAAGTTCCCCTTTAAGTCTGAAGGAAATGGAAAGCACTTGAACTATTTTACTTTTTTTTTTTAATTTATTAAAAGAAACTTTCAAAACACAAACAAAATAAGGATCCTGGTTTATTCAATATTTAACAGATAGATTCACAATTTCCCAACATCTCCTGACTGAGTGGCATCTGGCATAGAATATAACCTGAAACTAAGAATAGTTGTGTTTTCGTTAGCTTTATATCTGAGGTTGCAATCTGCAATCTAACCATTAGATGCCACTAAACACTACACACTGCTCCTTTAAGAACAACCAACCTTTATATCAGCGCCCTCTGCTGGTGTGTTGTGAGCATTGTCACAGACATGACCGATCTCATTGGACAAATTGTCGGACATGTGACGTGATATTTATGGAAGAAAAGCTTGACTTATGTTTGAATGAAGTTCTGGCTCTACATCTGCAGAGAACATAATCTGTTCTTTATTTAAAATGTGTCCAAAACTGTTTTGTTTTTCTTTGTCTTTTGTTGTAAATTGGAAAAAAAATAAAATTAAAAATCATTCTAAAATACAGCTGAGCATAAAATGGAAACATATTAGTAAGAGGTTATATTTAGACACTTCCTCTCTGCTTGCCTTTCCTTCACGCCCAGTGCAAAATTACACTACACACAGTTTTCCACAGGATATGATATGTCACACTTGCTTTTACATGTAATACCTATCAATAGTGTGCCTGTGTGTGTGTGTGTGTGAGATACCTTTATCTTACTTTTACACTGAATTCTGGGTACAAGAACTGAAACTCATGTAGCTGTTAGTAGAAACTGTCTTGCCAGCACAGTTTCTGCAGTTTGCCTTCTGGTGGAGCATCGAGTCCCTCCCACAGGAACAAGACGGCTTCAGGTTTCACATAAAACAGGCGCAGCGAGAAAGCAGACAACCCCACAAAAAAATCAAAGAACTAACAAGCCGGTAAGTTGCTGTTGTTTTACTTCACCTCTGACTCTGGAGTGAGTCAAGGGAAACAATCTTACTGGAGAATGTGACTTTGTAACCTGAGAAGTCAGCGTGTGTGTGTGTGTGTGTGTGAGACAGACAGAGCGTACTAAGAAAACACATGCTCTGTGTTCATTATAAAGCATATAAGTGTTTTATAACTGTTTTTCCTTGTGGCCACATTTCAACAGGTTTGTATTAGTAGTATGCAGTATGCAGGAAGCAAGGTCACTACAGCCTGTAAATACATTTATACATTCATATTTATATATAGGTGTGAAAACAGATGTACATCCCATAATTCACTTCCACATTTTTATCTTGACATCACGTTTGGTTTGAAAAAAGGGCAGAGCAGCAAACGCAGCCTCCGATCATGTTAACGACAGATATCCTGCTTGGATTCAAAGAAATGGAAATCTGCTTTTTGTGTAGATTTAAAGGAGTAGTTCTGATATATTTGATAATATACATTTATTGACTTTGTTGCCTGGAGTTTGATGAGAAGATTGACGCCACTCTCTGTTCAGAGAGACAGGACTGATCTCATCTAAGTCAACAAGAAAGTCAATATGTTGCTTCACTGTGATACAATACAATGAGACAGATAGGACTGAGGGCAGAGGTTGGTGGGGGTGGGTCTCACACACACACACACACACCAACACACACACCAACACACACACACTGTCCATCACTCACAAACTCATCAAATGACGTAACATGCTTCTTACACACTAATCTAAACACGTCTTTTTCATTTTTACACCTAAATATAATAACTAGGGCTTCAATTATTTTTTTGATTAGTGATTAACCTGTCGATCATTTTCTCCATTAATCGATTAACTGTTTGGTCCATAAAATGTCGAGGATTAACGAGGAGCTGGAAACAGAGAATTATGACTTTTATTTTCTTAAACAATGATTTTTTTGATAGTCGGCAACAAATGGACTGATGTATTGGTGTGTGGGGCATTATAAGTCAGATCTCCCTTTTGTGTCTTTGTGCTCAGGGTTACTGTCTGTTTTCTGCTCTGTGCCATGGGCTCCTCTTCCCTCCTCCTCCTCTTCCTCGTCTCCTTCCTCCTCGTCTCCTTCCTCCTCAGTGTGTGTGAGACACACAAGGCTTCAGGTTTTAGGATCTGTGCCTTCAACCTCCAACACTTCGGGGAATCCAAGTCCAAGAAGGACAATGTCATGAAGACTTTTGTCAGGGTAAGACGAAGAAGCCTGAGATGGATTTGACCTCAGTTTGAAACATCAGTGGACAAATGTTTTTTTTTATTCCCTTTTGGATTACGTAATTAGACTGTAGTTATTAAATATATATGAATATAATACTAACTTTAACCAGCACCCTGTGTGCATTACAGTATGTTTACAGGCAATTAGACAGCAGAAATACAAAGTGAAAACATAGTTGAGTGAATAAATAAATACTATTCTTTTATATCACAGGCAAATATCTGAATGTCGTGTCACTCGTGTGTGTGTGTGTGATTCAGTATTGTGTGTGTGTGTGACTACGATGCGTTTATTTCAGATCATCACTCGCTGTGACATCTGTTTACTCCAAGAAGTGAGAGACGTCAAACAAAAAGCTTTACCGAAGCTGCTTACGGAGCTTAACAGGTGATTACACACACACACACACACACACACACACACACACACACACACACACACACAGGTTCAAACAGCAGTGATAATAGTCATATCCACTTTTTCAGCTACGACACTCGACATCAGTATACAGCTGTGGCCAGTGAGCGACTGGGCAGGTCTGAGGCATACCAGGAGCAGTACGTGTTTGTTTACAGGTGAGAATAAATGTACAATAAATGCAGCTTAAATATATGCGGTCATGTTTAATGCCGTGTTTGAACGTGTCGCAGGAGCGATACAGTGACAGTCACAGGACAGTATCAGTACCCTGATAATCGACCTGGAGATGTGGACGCCTTCTCCAGAGAGCCCTTTGTCGTCCGCTTCAGGGCCCCAAAGACAGGTCACTGATACTTAGGATGCACATCTAAGATCATGAAAAGCATCGTGGTGAAATCAATGTATGTCATGTAATTTAAACGCATCACTCTGCATCCTCCAAAAATCTATATATTCAGCCATAAAGGAGTTTACCCTCATACCTCAGCACACCACTCCAACCAACACCACCAAGGAGCTCGATGCGCTGTATGACGTTTTGCAAGATGTGAAGAAGATGTGGAAAACTCAGGTATGATAGCTCATGTTTTACCGATCAATGCCACAATCACAACTGAAATAAGGGAAGGAAAAAATCCATTATGATTTTACCGTTTCGTGCAGAACGTGATGCTTCTCGGGGACTTCAACGCCGACTGCGGCTACCTCGCTAAGAAGAACAGGAAGAACGTGCGACTGATAACGGAGAAGAACCTCTTTTGGCTCATTGCAGACAGCACTGACACCACCGTGAAATCCACCACCTCCTGCACCTACGACAGGTACACTCACACTCCTCAAAAGGCCTGCTCACACCAGACATTTCTTTCATACGGGGCACATGAAAGATGTTTCCTTGACTGATCACTGATTCTATGAGTCCATAATGTGTTTCAACAGGATTGTTGTTCACGGGGAAACGTTTGCCAGCTCGGTTGTTCCTTCTTCAGCCAAACCGTTTAACTTCCAAGAGGAATACCAGCTCACAGAGGATCAGGTAACAGGACGTGTGTGTGTGTTGGTGTAAACATGCAAATGCAATTAAAAAAAAAAAAAGCCAATTTCTGTTGTATAGATGTACACTGAGGTTTGTTCTGTGGTGTTTCTGCTCAGGCGCTGGAGGTCAGTGACCATTACCCGGTGGAGGTCCTTCTGAAGGACGCCGCATCCAAACCCTCCTTCAGCCTCTTCCTCTTCCTCCTCCTCCTCCTCTTCCTCCTGCCCGTTACATTCACCTAAGGCTGAGACAAAAAAAAAAAAAAAAGTCTCAGTCAAAGATGATGCTGAGTTATATCCATGTGTCTCAGCCCATGACAAAGACAGGCGATAAAGTGAAAGTTACCCATTCGATCAAAAACATGATCGGGGACAATTAATGGTCCCAGTGTGCAAAGTTACATAAGACGGATGTTGAAACGCAGAGCATGAACAATATTTACATCATCATAGATTCTGTGTTTTTTCAATGTGTGAATGTAAGAAAGTAAAAAAAAACACATCTGGAGAGGCTCTCGATGCTACATGAAATAATTTATCTGTAAAATGATGCGAATGTATAGAGGGGGGGAAACAAAAGATGAGATTGTTTATTATTGAATGTTGATGCTTCATATACAAGCAACATATGTAAAAAAAAAAACCAACAACAATGTAAATATTCTTTTTGAGATGTTGTTTTGGGACGCTATATAATAAATTTATCATGTCATAAAGTGTCGTGGTGACGTTCATACACATATCTGCTCAGAAGGAGACATTATGACATTTTGTTGTTCTTCTTTTGTTTCTATTTTCTTCCTCTATTTCTACTTCCTTCTGTTTTCCTTTATTGCAGTGTGAAATCTTTGTCTCTCATTCTCATAATTTAACTCGACTCGACGTTGTTGTTTCTTTTCTTTCAGTGCTGACACATAAATTATGTGTCTTTAATACTAATATATTTCTATGTCTTTTTAAGTGGAGTCTGTGTCCGTCGTCTGAGCTGCAGTATGAAAGCTTTCTGATCACAGCATAATGATCAGCATCCAAATTATGAAACGTACATTGCAGCAAATGTAGGGCCTGTCAGACCTTAAAGGGACAGTGTGCAGGTTGTATGAGGTACTTATACTGCAGCAGATTACAATCCAACGCCTAGAGATAAATTCCTCATAGATACTTGCTAAAACATGTATTAGCATAGTTTGCCTGACACGATAACAAACCGTCAATGTTCGATATTTTCCGGATCAAATGAGTTGAAATTGCAAAATAAAGATTGCAGCACCTCAGGCTCTTGCACTGAAAACCTGTTGGGGCACCTTGATAATTACGAAATACAATAATCCAGCCTGGAAGTAAATACATGGATGAGTAATTCAAACCGAATGTGTAAATGAAAAATCAGCGATGTGGAGATATAGCCACATAAATAATAATAATAATATTATATAGTCCTAAAATGTAGGCTGCATCTGTTGTTGATTTTAGCCACAACAAAAATAAAATAAAATTGTTGTTTATTTGTTATTTTATAAGTTAAGGTGTAAAAAGTGCCAGAACTTTTTGTGCTGTTAATCACTTCAATTTTTCCATCTGGGGTTGTTATTATTATTTTTCCATCTTTTCTTTTGCAGCACCAAAACGAGTAAATAACCTGAAATTATAACCTCACGACATAAAATAAAAAAAAAACAAAGAAACGTCTCTGTGTGATTAATGAGTAACGAGTAGAGAAATGTGGGAAATAAACAGAGTGTGCTCGTTAAAATATATGAGATTTAGTTTGAAGCTCACAGTGACATCAATAAGACACGTTCAGTTAATTGCTCCAGATCACAGCTGTCATATAAAACAATGATTGAATGACAAACCATATAATTGTTTTTTACACATACTAAAACAGTCTAAAAAGAAAAAGCTTCGTAAGTACTAAATGAAATATATATTATTATATATGAGTATGTACAGCACTTAATATATAGCTGGGGCTCCTTCTGCCTGAATTACTGCAGCAATGCAGCGTATCGCATCTTCCTCTTCATAAAAGCTCATAGATTTTCTATGGGGGTTAAAGTTAGATGAGTTTGCTGGCCAATTAAGAACAGGAATACCATGGTCCAGTGACTGATAGATGTGAACAGTGGTGTATAACAGAAAGCAGGTTTAGTTAAACCTGAGTTTGTTAACCTGAGATGACTTTAGCTCATTAATCACATTAACATGCAAGAAGTAGAATGTAAGAAGTTTGTATTAGTTTAATTTTAAGTCATTCAAAGACAAGAAACAGAAACGTGTGTAAAATGTATTTTATTTTTCGCTGGCAGTTATTTCTGAAAGAAAAAACAACTTTCCATTCCTATCAAAAAATAAACACCAGCCTTGTAAAAGAAAATATGTACATACGTTACCCTTCATATATGTATTTGCATCATAAGCAGTAGCTTGCTCAATATACAATCATGTTTATCTGTACCTGAGTGTTTAACATTTTAAACTAACAACTTATCAGGTCTACAGGCCACAACTACAGAACAAGATGTCACAGCAGAGTTTACTTATGATTCTAATATTCAACAAACCACACAAGAAGTATCACCAGGACAGCCCAAACATAGCAATGTTGCACAAATAAAAGCAGGGAACACTGTACAAATAAATACATTTAGCAAAAAATATCTCATTAAAAGACAAAGAGTGCAAAAACTAATATAAAAACACTAATATATATATAAATAAAAATATAAGACAAACTTGCTTAAATGCAGAATCATCTTAAACTGAATCCAGATACAACAACACACAGACAGACACACACAAATCTGACACTGAGATAATCTGATTTTCATACATCTGATCCACAAACAAAAATTTATAATCAGAAGGATTTTAAAGCTGCTAATCTACACATAAACACAAAAAGTTTCATTTTCTAAAGACAGTTAAAGTGTGTGTACCAAGTACTAATCTACATTTCTAAAGTTAAGTGAAAATAGTTTAATTTTTATGAAGAGCTTTGATTATCCCCAAAAAATATAAATATGTAAATAACTTTATTTATTTATTTATTTATTTATCTCACCGGTAAACCTTTGTAATCCTAAAGTTTTTGTTCGGGTAGCTTTGAAAGAACAGTGCAGTAAAAACTTGGATGAAACCTGGTGATGATTAAATGATTGTTTGTGACATTTTGAACTTACAATTCATTAATAAGTATAAAATATATAAAATGTTACACCGTTGGTATGAGACAATTAATACATTTTTTTTTCAATCTGAGCTTGTTTCATAAATTAACATAAATTTCACTTTTCTTCATCCAATCAAACCTAAATGTGCTTAAAGTTTTTTATTGACGTCACCTTCACCTGTCGAACCTGTCGAACCCGTTTAAGAGCAGTGACGGCAGTTATGAACCGATAACATACTGACTGCGTTTAAGCAGTAAACACGCAGGACATTTACAATACTATAAAATACTATTTACAGGAGTGTTACTGCTACACGCCGCTCTGCTCCTTTATCCACCTGCGGTATTTGGTAATCCGGGTGTAGATGCCAGGTTTGTTCCTGCGAGCGCAGCCGTCGCCCCAGCTCACCACGCCCGCCTGGAACACCTTCCCATCAGGGCCAGTGACGGACAGCGGCCCACCAGAGTCACCCTGGGACAGTCAGAAAGGAGAGTTTTTAACTGTTTGAAGAAATGCTGGTTCCACAGTTGGATCATTGATGTACAGACGCTGGTACCTCATATAGCAAATCTATGAACCCCCCCAAAACATCGTCTCACTCTATTCTGTATGTTGTGTCTATAGTTTTAGACTAATTCTTTGTGTACTTCTTTCCATACGTTTTCTTTTCTTAAATGCTGGAAACTGCCCGGTTGTGTGATTTGTGTTACCTGACAGGAGTCAATGCCTCCTTTGAGGACTCCGGCACACAGCATCATGTCAGTAACGCCACTCATCAGATGTTTACACACTGTGCTGTTGATGATCCCAACCTCCGCTTTCTGCAGGATGGTCGCAACATTACCTGACAAGACGAGACGGAGAAATCATCGTGAAATTTGTGCCTGATATGATCCAATTACTTCTTTAAAACATCATATAAAAATCTAATATGCAAGTATTTTTCTTTATTTAAAGAGGTGCCAAAAAGAAAATCTCTAAAAACCTACTGTACACCATCTACTCAGCACCAAATTTGAAATCTTGGTATATTATCCATTAAATAAATGTAGTGGAGTGGAAGTATAAAGTAGCATCAAATGGAAATACTCAAGTAAAGTACAAGTACCTACAATTGTACTTAAGTACAGTATTTGAGGATATGTACTTAATTACTGGATAATTCTCCTTAAGAAAAATCAAAGATGTCTGTTTTCAACCCACCTCCCTCACGGGTGGCTCCCCAGCCGGTGATCCACGCCTTTTGGCCAGCTGGGAAGTCGTAGGTGGGGGAGGGCAGGCAGATGGGCCAGATGTTCTGGTTGAGGGTGACGCTGGAGTCCATCTCCATCAGGGCGATGTCGTTGTTGAGGGTAATCTTGTTAAAGTCCCGGTGAGCAATGATCCTCTTCACATTCCTCCTCACCGTCCACTCGTTGATCTGACCCTGCACGTGAAGCCCCAGCAAGGCCTGCCATTGGTCGGCCTGAGAGTACCTGCGACAATGTTTGAAGTGTTATTTAAAGGGTGAAAGGTGGCTGTAAAAGTGTGTAGCTTTCTGTTTGGTGTTAGAATGTGTTAAAGAAGCTGTGAAATCAAATTTAGCAGCATAATATATGAATAAATTATTATATATTATATATTTAGTAGCCCCTACTTGTCTAGTCCGTTGTCCTGGACGCAGTGGGCGGCGGTCAGCAGCCAGCGGGAGCTCAACACAGACGCTCCACACACGTGACCTTTGCCCCTAAAGTGGAGGCTGACCTGCCAGGGCCACTCGCCCCGCCGGGACGCCTCACCACCCACGATACGAGAGCTCAGGTAGGGCCTCGTCCCGCACTCTGAAAACACACACACACACACATAATATTAACATAATGAGTTATAAGAGAATAACTGTTCAGTCTACAGGATGATATTGATATTTATATTTGAGAGCCTGCAGGAACAGATCTGTATGAGCACAATTACATTTATTTGATATAATAACAATAATAATAATAGTAATAACTTAATTTATAGAAACTACCAAAACAGCTGCAGGAAATAGAGAGAACAAGCTGTGTGTGTGTTAAACGTACGGCAGTTGTCCTCGTCGGAGCCGTCCTGACAGTCCTGCTCTCCGTCACACTCGGGGTTCAGTTTGCTGATGCAGTGTCCGCTGCGGCAGCGGAAGGTGAACTCTGAACACCGCTGCAGCACCAGAGCTGGACGATGAGACAGACACAACATGAGCAGAGACACGCAAACATGCCAACACCGACACGCAAACATGCCAACGCTGACGCACAAACTGACACACAAACATGCCAACACTGACATGCTTGTTTGGTCTATAAAATACTGAAAAATGCCCATTACAATTTCTCAAAGGTCAAAGGTGACGTCTTTAGATGTCTTATTGTGCTTTAAAATTTACTAAAACAATTAATAAATTAGCAGTATAGCTGATGATTTATTTTCTTTTGATCAACGAATCGATTAGTCAGATAATCTTTGCAGCTCTACATACAAGCAGGTAAATGTCGCTTCCTAGCTGATTCAAACCAACAGAAATCAGCTCAAAACCGTCTGTCACAGATTAAGCTCCAATCAAATTAAAGTAACAATCTCGTAGATCTCCATTTTGTTCTCTTTGGCGCCACCATATGGAGGTAGGCAGTAATTGCAGGTTTGTTTTGGACGTTATTCGACTTCACTACCAGAGATGTGAGACACGATGTCACGGTAACAAAGACCGGAGAAAACAGCATGTGACCCTTCTCAACCAACCGCTGGGTGACAGAAAATGCGCCACTAACTGCGCCACTTGTAATTTGAATGCAAGGTGGGAAAGTTGCCACCGACACCCAGTTTGTAATAATCATAATACCAGAAATGCAAAGGCTTTCATCAGTGGGCCATAGGCTTAACTTCATTTTGAATAAGCGTGTCAGTGCAGCGTTGGTCCTCACATTTTTCACATTTAGACTCATCGGATCCATCGGAGCAGTCGTCTTTTCCGTTACATCTCAAATTCTCTGAGATGCATTTTCCGTTTCTGCAGGAAAACTCTCCTGGTTTGCATTTTACTACAAAGAAAAAGAAAAAAAAACAACAACAGTGAGATCTCCACTTATGAAACTGTTTATAGCCTGAGCTTCAATGTAAACAGATTTAAACCCTATTTCCCATCTTTTAGACTGTTTTCTGAACTGGTCCAGTATTGAGTGAGAGTGCTTCAGCCATGTAATCCATCGGGGCAGAGACCTTCTTATTTTGCAACAAACTTAGCTTTGTATTCAGCAACCTGTTGCACGTGTACAGCAGCTGCATTCGTTCACAGCTCAGTCTGACTCACCGCAGTTTTCCTCGTCAGTGTTGTCGCCGCAGTCGTCAACCCCGTTACACCGCCAGAACTTCGGTTTACAGCGGCCGTTTTTACACTTCATCTGAGACGCTTCACACTCTGAGCAGAGACACGAAGTGAAAAAACAAAAAACGTCTTACGATACTTTCTAACTTCTGTAGTCTCAGCTCCAAGCCCATTGGTTACTTCTGAAGAATCGTGAAAAACAGTTCATATTCATATATATATATAAATATATATATATATAAACAAATTTGGTGCTGTGGTGAGATGAGATTATTTAAAAAACAAAATATCCTATTATGTATATATTTTTGTTTTCTGTGTGACATGTCTGTCTTCTGGTTGTGTGATTGGTTGGCTTCTTGCCTCAGGAGCCAATAGGAAGGGTTCTTCTCTTCCTGCCAGGCCTCCACCAGCCGGTCTGGTGAGTTTTGTTTGCATGCATCACACACACACCACACCCATCATTGTCTATCTATCTTATCAGGTTTATCTTTCAACATCTGCACTAACTAAAGTCTAAAATAACTCCACAGTCAGTATTTTTCATTGGACTCACTGCAGTTGTCCTCGTCGGCGCCGTCTCCACAGTCGTTCCAGCCGTCACACTGCAGAGTTTTGTTGATGCACAGGTTGTTGTTACACTGGAACTGTCCCGGACAAGCTGATCAATGACATCAAACAGTCACGAAATGCACTTTGTGTCTATTTGTAATTAAGGATTAATGAAATTCTAATAAAGATGTCTTACGGTCATTTGGGATAAAGGCTTCATATTCGGCGGTAAAACCCTGGTCAACATAAGACCAGTCGGACTTAAATGTGACAGCGATCGCGTTGCTTCTGCTGGTGAACACGGTGCTATTTAAATTACTGCCGCAAAGCCTAGAAGACAAGAGAGACAGGAAGGAAACACAGTCAAACGGAGAACAAGAAACATCGATCTTTAGACCATCATTAGTGATGTCTACATACTGTAGACAAGTAGCTGAACCTGGAGTCTTAAACTTAGCTTCCGTACTGTGATGTACGTAATATTTGAGGGGTATAAAGTTATAAAAGGGATTTAAATCAGATCCTTTACATCTGATTGGACGGCTAAAAAGAGCGAGCTTCAGAGAGAAACAGAGCTACAGAGGACTGTTGGCTCCACACACACTCAAAGGAGGATCATCATCTCCCTGTAGCTGCAACTCAAACCCTTCGTGTTCAAGTGTGACCACAAGCGAAAGAGACGAATTAGGAAGTACTGAAACCAAGAGGAAACAACACAGAGGATCACTGACCTTTGGCCGTTGACGTCGACATAATCCTTCAGGCACCGGTTACTGTTCTGTCCCAACGAGAATTTCTTGAACTGAACTTTAACAAATTTTTCCTTCGGGACCTGAAAAAGACAAAACAAGGAAGACAAAGATCATTATGAAACACAGAAAATCTGACGGATATCACTGATTTGAATTTTTACAGGATTTAGTCACTTGATGTGCTCATTCATGCCTGTTTTAAAGAGTTAAAGTGATGTTGCACTGTTTATTTGTAACTAGTTGACTAGTTGTGCAAGACTTTGCCTGCTGCACCGTGAAAGAGCCGAGAGAGTTTTTATATTTAGACTGACCTTGATGTCCCAGACACACGTGATGGTTGGAGGATAGTTGGAGGGGAAGAAAGGTGAAGAGAAGGTGTCTTTGTCCCCCGTCAGTGTCCCTCCACACTCTGAACGAGACGAGACAATTCACACTGAGGTCAAGCTTCATCAATGAATCACAATCAATGATCACATGAAACTGATAGTGAAGGTCACAGAGGTCACAAGAGACTGATTCAATATTATGAAACGACTAATGCAAAAGTTCAGGCCTGCACACTGAAGAACACAATCAACATTTCACATTTTAAATTTTACTTTCATTATTCAACAATTAAACTACAGCCAAGTCAATTAAACCATTTAAGTTTGAATAAAGTAAAATTATCTGACACCACCAGACTCACGTTAGAGGAACCATTACTGTTTTAGTGTGTGTGTGTGTGTGTGTGTGTGTTGTCCCTCGTACTTTGTTTAGTCAGAGGGATCTGGGAGTAGTTGGCTCTGAAGCCGGGGAAGTTCTTCTCCTCGCTGGTGACCAGAGTCAGCAACATGACGTTCCCAGAGGACAGGAAGGACAGAGAGCCATGAGGGTACCCACACTGTCTAAGAGAGACGACAGAAACGCAGCGCTGTTAGTCCCCGAGGCTGCTGGCGAAACTAACAAGTACTGTACTTCACGTCTGAACTAAAAGTATCCGGTCTCACTCTGTCAGGACACGGTGCTCTATGGGAGCCAGGGAGTCGTAGATCTTGATGAAGTCCTCCTGGCAGTTGTCCTCCAGGATCAGCGTGTGGAAGTCCAACCGGACGCGGTGGCCGGGGTCCGCCCGCAGCCTCCACTGCAGGTAGACACTGGGTGGGTACGAAGAGTCTGGAAACCCTGGAGACTGGATTATTCCAGCTTTACTGACGTGGATGTTGAAATACTTCCTGTCTGAAAATACAATATCAACAGTCAGCAGGAGTTTTTTTTAATTGAGGGGACGGTTGAAGGTTGATTAATGGCTTTTATTTTGCTCTACAATGATCCATCCAGATAAACGTGAGCACTCATTTCTCAGTATTGGTCTGGGAGAGAAACGGATGAACTCCGGCAACATTTTTCCAAGTGATAAAAAGGCAGATTTGGTCACATTTCAAATATAAAAAAATTGAAGCTTAAATTAGAGTATAGGGTGACACACAGGTTTCCAGCCTGGTCCCAGTGACTTCTACATTGATAACTTCATCATCACTCTGTGTTTGAGCAGAAAAAAAATCATCCAACGCCAATAAAAACTGAATTCTTACCATATGACGACGTCCTCATCATGCGTGGATCAATAGCTGTGAGCAGAAAGACACGCAGGAAGAAAAAAACGTTTATTAAAACCGGACAGTCAAAAGTCGCTCTAACACTGCCATCTACTGGTCAATCTAATAAAAACTACAAAAATTATCTTTTAAACATTTCTGATCATTTTTTAGTCATTATTTAAGCAAATATACCCAAACATCTTCTGATTTAAGATGTGTTGATTGAATAATTTCATGTATATCATTCATGACAAACTTTTGAAGACTTTTAAAAGACGTCATCTTCGACCTTTAGAAAATAATCACAGGCTGTTTTTTTTTCACTAATCAATGACATTAACGATTAACTGATAGTGGAAATAAAGGTTGGCTGCAGCTCTACTGTGAGATACTGAGCGGTCACACCTGTTGAGACGACGCTGTTGACGCTCAGAGCGTCGGTGGGTTGCAGCAGCAGGCGTCCCTGTCGGCCCTGCTGACTCTCCGCCGGCCGCTCCAGAGACTTGATGGCTTCATCCAGTGAATCCTGCTGAGGGACGGGGAGTTCAAACTCTGCCTGGTAGTAAGCCACCACGCTGTCACCGCTGTTTCCCTGGCTGCAGCAGCAGAAACACAGTTGGATGAGGAGGTTTTACAGTTAAACGTCACTTTTGTTGCAATGAGAATTGAGCAAGTTTTGATGACCACTTCCTACATTAATTACATGTAATTTACCAGCTTTAAAAAAACCCCACATGATTTAATGTTTAGTGAATCTTTAAATAAATTTCAATAAAAAGCAAAGTGCTGAATGAGTTTAAGTTCGTGTTCGTGATGCGACTCGTACCTGAAGGCCTGCACTGTGGAGCCTTGGAAGTATTTGTCCAGCACTGAGTTTTTGGAGTAAATAAGTTTCAGCTGAAAGATGAAAAGGTCACATATTTAACACGTGTTCAATCACGTCAACGAACACGGAAACACAAAGCAGAGGAAGAGACACTCCCATGATGCTTCAGGACTGTGTGAAGTCTCACCTGCTGGCTGACCTGAGAGGCCAGGTTTGAAAACTGAGGACTGCTCGAATTTTCATACTCTTCCAAGAAGAGCTTGTTATTGATTCCCATGGAGCCGATGTAGACTCTCTTCACTCTGAGGTCTGTACGTACTGGAGACACAGAAACATGTGAGACAACGTGTGAGTTGTTCTGCTGGTTTTACGTCCCTTTATTCCTTCATCATGAACAGTTTGATCATGTTAGCTCCAACTAATACTTCAACCTGCTGCCCTCTGGCAGACGCTACAGGGCCATACCAGCCAAAACAAACAGACTCAGAGACAGCTTCTTCCCAAGGGCAGTCACCATACTGAACTCCAACCTACACTGAACTGACTTGTTTGAACATTGAACACTGAACTACATCGTATACTGTAGTTATCATTTATTTATTTGATATCTTCACTGTAACCTTTTGCACCATTATGTCATGGCTATCTGCACTTTATCTGTAAATTATAATGCCTTAATACCTCCATCTGTTTATGCTGTCAGCCACACCAGTCACTTTATTGTCATACCTGCTGCTGATATGTGCCTGTTTACCTCCAGGCTTTGCACAAGTCTATGCAACTTTTTAAAGTCAGTAGCTCATATTAGTAATTGTACAGTCTATGTTAATTCTTGTACTTGTAGTTTTTGATATAGTAGTATATATATATATATAGTAGTATAGTAGTAGTTGTTATAGTTGTTTTATTGTACATATCTCTACTTGTTTATGTATGTGTGCACACTATGGGGTAGCTTGTAATCTCATTATACTTGTATAATGACAATAAAGGCATTCTATTCTATTCTATTCTATCTGAATCGAGGGTCTAAGGACAGGATGTTGTATCGCTGTATGGATTGTTCTGATTTGTGATACTGGGCTATAATAGACTCAGCTTGACATCAATGAAGGCCTCATTCTTCCTGCCGTGTGTTTTCGTAAATTAATGCCACTATTCATACACAGCTTTGGCAATACTGATTATGGTCATGCCAACAAAGCTCTTTGAATTTGAGTTTGAGAAAGTGGGGAAAGAAATCAACCTTGACACAGTTTAACTACTGGAAAAGTCCATTTTCTCTTATGTTTACATCCAGTGTTTCTGCTGCAAATGTGATAGTAAATCACTTGGAACTGGGGCTGGCTGGGTGAGATGAAATACCTTCTTCTAGCTTCTTATTTTAATCCAATTTTTTTTTAGGACATGGTGTGCAAGAATAATAAAAGAGACGCACCACCTGCTAGGCTGTCATCACTGCACATAAAACACACACACACACACACACACACACCCCTGTAGCACCAGATGCTTCAACTCAGTTTCAGAAAACATTCAGTAACTGAGCTGCTCGGTTTAAGTAAAAACCTTCACATCAGTCTAATATTTGCCTGCAGCACGATGTGTTACTTTTATTGACAGTTAGTCAGCTGACTCTGTGTGGTTAAACTGGAGGCAACCTCCACTGTGAGAACTGAGCACGTCTGCTTTCCTTTTGTTGGATAAATAGAAGTTGTTAAAATGAGCTCACGGTGGAAGTGCCAGACTAACAGTCCGGTCAGCACAGCCAGAGCGGCGGCAGACAGCACCAGAATGACTCCGATCCACAGCTTCTTCCTGCGGCCGGGTTTCTTCTCCAGCTGGTTGGAGTCTGAGGCCGGCAGGAACTGAAGCGTTGTGTCCCAGTCAGCGTCCTGCAGAGATGTGGAGGAGACTCAGACTTAACGTACACACACACTGACTAAAACATCCAACACCTCAGATGACAGGAAATTGGTTGTTGTTGTTGGTCGCTACAACAAAACGCTAAAGCAATATTGAGCAACACCATTTCTTTGCTTCCTATCTGATTATGTAATTGCCATTAGCAGTATTTGTTTGTGGTAATTTGAGTGAAGCGGCCCTTTAATGGCTGCTATCAAGTCTTTTCACAGGAACCTGTTTTAATGTCTAATGATGATGATGATGAAACATAATCTTCCTCCTCTATTTGACAGATACTAAAACGATAATATTTTATTAGAGCTGCAACAATTAG
The DNA here is from genome assembly GCA_036937835.1 of Pampus argenteus. NCBI lineage: Eukaryota > Metazoa > Chordata > Actinopteri > Scombriformes > Stromateidae > Pampus > Pampus argenteus. The sequence continues at coordinate 5,899,415 of CM072864.1, read as the reverse complement.
TCCAAATATTTGATTAGTCGATCTAGATGTGAATGAAAATGTGAATATTTTTGTGGCTTCTTCCCTATTCTTCTTCTTCTTTTACGGCTTCTTGTGTTCGATCCAAAAGAAACTTGTTTATGTCTCAGTGAACCTGTTAAAGTGTGTGAAAGTGAAGCAGGGTGTTGGTCGACAGGAATGTCTATAGTGCCATGCTATGTCTTTTGATTTTACAGAGGTGCCACACCTGTGACTGTGTCACGTCAAACTGTTGATCGGGTTTCTCCTGAAAAGCAAAACCCCTGACATCTAATCAGCAGTTCATTTAGTCAACAGTGCAAATGCAAACTGGCTATAAATGCTGTGGTAAGTTCATGCTATCTACTTGTCCCCATACAAATGAACATTAAGTAATAAAATAGGTAGCACATCAACAACTCAGAAACTAACAGCAGCAGATGAATGGACAAGAAGTAAATGAGGAGCTGATCAAAAGAAAATGTGTCAACAAACAACAGAAACCAGTACATACAACAGAAACCAGTATAGACAACAGAAACTAGTATAGACAACACAGACCAGTATAGACAACATATACTAGTATAAATAACATGTCTTCAACAAACAACAGAAACCAGTATAGACAACATAAACCAGTATAGACAACATAAACCAGTATAGACAACAGAAACCAGTATAGACAACAGAAACCAGTATAGACACCAGAAACCAGTATAGACACCAGAAACCAGTATAGACAACATAAACCAGTATAGACAACATAAACCAGTATAGACAACATAAACCAGTATAGACAACACAAACCAGTATAGACAACACAGACCAGTATAGACAACACAGACCAGTATAGACAACATAAACCAGTATAGACAACATAAACCAGTATAAACAACAGAAACCAGTATATACAACATAAACCAGTATAGACAACATAAACCAGTATAGACAACAGAAACCAGTATAGACAACATAAACCAGTATAAATACCAGAAACCAGTATAGACAACAGAAACCAGTATAGACAACACAGACCAGTATAGACAACATAAACCAGTATAAACAACAGAAACCAGTATATACAACACAGACCAGTTTACACAACATATACTAGTATAAATAACATGTCTTCAACAAACAACAGAAACCAGTATAAACAACAGAAACCAGTATACACAACAGAAACCAGTATAGACAACATAAACCAGTATAGACAACAGAAACCAGTATAAACAACAGAAACCAGTATAGACAACATAGACCAGTATAGACAACAGAAACCAGTATAGACAACAGAAACCAGTATAGACAACATAAACCAGTATAAACAACAGAAACCAGTAGACAACATAAACCAGTAAATAAATCCTTCTTTTTTTATTATCCATGGTTTCTCTGTTTCTATTTTTAATCTCAGGTGATACTGTCAAACCTGTACATGCTGTGACGTCACGCTGCGCTTAATGTTACAGGTGTTGGACTCACCTGCTTTGGGGTGAATTTATGTCCTGAATCCAGTGAATCCATGTTGATTTCACGTCCCCTGCTGTTTGATACCGGTGCTATTTATTTATTTATTTATTAATTCTTCAGTTTGTGTTCCGCTTCCTGTCAGTGAACGTCTCTCTGCTTCCATTACAGACCTGCTGACATGGCGACAGGTGAGCAGCGGCAGGTAGAACAGGTAGAAAAAAAACCCCAAAACAGGTTAAAAGTCGTTTTGTAAAAGTTTAAAGTAACTCAGTAACTGCGGGAGTCGTTACTGTTACCGGGCCGTTTAAGTTTAAGCAGGTTTAAACGGTGATTACCGGACGAGTCACACCGATACACCTGCTTACCAAAGATCACAAAGCACCGACTGTGAGAGGAGAGACTGGTCACAGACAGACACACACACACCACACATACCTGAAGTTCCCATCATCCATTGCGCGACTAAAAAAAAAACTTTTTTTGTTACTTTATTAACAACATTTTAATGACAAGTTAATAGAAAGAATGAAAGTAGATAAAGTAGTAAGACACTATTCATCATGACTGATGTGTTGCAGTCTTGGTTCTGTTTTTATCAAACTGTTTAACTTATTGTATTGATTTTATATAATATTTGTATTGCTTGTCTTTTTCTATTAATGTATGTCGATACACATGAATTAGACTTCAATAAAGTTTTCAAATGTAGCAGCTTTATAATTGTACAGAAACAGATTAAAAAAATGAAATTTTTGTTCCTTTACTTCCACCACAGCTCAAACAGGGAAACACAAAGAGGGAATCTGCTGCTAAACAGACTGTAAATGTGTCAGATATCCACTTGATATGACTAACTCACACTGATGAAGACTCATAGAAGCTTCACATATATATAATAATGTAATGTAATGTGACATACTGTATATCTTTGGTCTTTGTTGAGTATAAAATACACTATATCTATATACTATAATCCCACACTGCTGTTGTGGTGACTTTATCAAACGTCGACCTCATATGTGATCCTCTAAAACAAATCCTGTTCCACATTCAGGCGGTGCAAACTCCTCAGACACTGTTGGGATGAAGACTTTAATAGTTCATTCTCCCTGTAGTGAATTAAATGTTTCCTTCTTGCTTGGTTGCTTGTGTTTTCTCTCTAGCCCTTTAATTTTATCCTCCGGGTCCTGCTCTTCTGCGAGCCTCCTTTTTTTTTCATCCTTGAAGCTATATCAATTATTTCTCCCTTCATCACTTCAGCTTTGGACCTTTCCTATAGTGTAGATGGAGAGGCGGTGTCATCATCATTTATAGTATTCAGTAAGTATTCAACCAGATATTTCTGTAATTCCTGCTGTATATTAGATTAAAAAGAATAACCCCCTTCAGTTACCTTTATGGCATGTTTGCATGAAGCGCTGTAAACCTGATTCATGCTTGATTCTTTAATTATTACATGACCACCTTTCATCTATTCCCAGGAGATTCAGGAGTTTAGCCTCGAAGAACAACAGCCATTCACAAAAGACCCCATGTGACTCTAACGACTGTCGTTACAACACAATAGAACACTAACGAAGTCGAAACTAACTTTCACCACCCCCAACGACTGTCACTAAACGACTGTCGTTGGGCACATGGAGTGTTAATGAGCCAATGACATCACTGGCTATGTGACTGCCTCCACAGAGGTTAAATACCTGGGTTTCTACACCAGCTAGTTGGACTAGTCCCAGCCTAGTCGAGCGAGCATGAACTGATGAAGCCTCTTGGATGAGAGGTGAAACGTCTTCAAGACAAATAACCAAGTCCAGTTGCGATCGATTTAATCTACTTGAGATAACTATGACCTGGATGAATGAGAATATTCACAGACCTACATGACCATAGACAATCATACATTATTGTTGTTGTTTTTAACCAAAAACAACCCAATTTATCTGGCAAAAAAACCAAAGCAGAACTCGTTCTGGTTTCTGTTGTCTTTATTAGTGGAATGGAATATACACCTCTGTGCTTTAATGCTGTTTTCTCCTTCACTCATTCATCATGTCCACTCCTCTCTCACACTGAGACTGAACATCACTGTTCATCAGTTCACTGGAAGAAACGCGGTTCGACTCTGAAGCGTCTGAAGTGGTGTTTAACATCCTCGCCCGTCCCATTTTGGTTCCCTCATTTGTCATGTTGGGACAAGAGCGATGTGCTCTGTTATTTGGTCAGATAAATGCAGTGTGTCGGTTCGTTTAGTTCATTTGAAGGACAGGAATGAAAGCTGAAATTACAGGACAGCTCCAGTTGTGTAAACACCACTTCAGATTAAGAGCGACATAACCATTGAGACATTTTCAGTCCACACACACACACACACACACATAGACACACACATATATGTATATAAATCAGTGACATTGGTAACTCTGTGAATACAAATGAACCAAACAGAAATGTTCTTATTTCCTACCCGGCCGATGTCAGTCACAACGGGTGATTATTGGCAAAATTAATACTTTTACTACTCAAATATATCTGATAATACTTCAGCAGTTTTGCCTACGTAGGATGCAGGAATTTTACTTACAACAGAAGTATTATTACATTGTGGTATTTCTACTTTTACTTTAGTATCCGAGTACTTTGTTCACTGCTTTGGGTTTAAGTCATCTAGACAAATCTTTTGAGTCAATTTATTAATTTAAGACAATTCACTGATTATGATCATGGCACAAACACATAATGCAAACAACAAAGTAAACAATAGAAAGAAAAGGATCCGTCCAGTGAACACAGTCTGTTCAGTCTCATCTCTCTTTAAACTGCAGGAGAAAACAGATAAAATACCTATAACGGTATCCATGCATATTTGTGACTGCTCATCATACCAACACACACACACACACACACACGCACGCACACACACACACTTTCTGCATTCTGGCGAGGAACATGCCTGAATGATTTTTATTTTTAAAATCAATAATTCATTTATATAATCTGTTTTTATTTCTTCTCGGTAATCTAACGTACACTTGTCGGTGGTGCAAACACTGGTCTTGAAAAGTTTTGGGACGCGGGGGGGAGGAGGGTGGGTCGGGGGGTTTTTTTGGGGGGGAGGGGCGGGGTATGAGGTAAACAAACCAACAAAGAACAAATAAAGTTGTCATGCAAAAGAATCGATGAGACTTTTTTCCCCCATTGTGTGTGTTTTTTTTCTACTTTTTTTCACTGATAGGGTTGATAAACTTCTATGAATCAGTAGTGCTACTTCTACTGTACGAGGCTCATGCACGGAGAAATGCCAGTCACATACCCGACGACGCTCTTCTCTTCTATATTTTTTTTTCTTCTTTTTTTTTAATGGGAGGGAGGAGGGGGGGATTTGATTGGAAGATGCAGGTGGATGTTTATGATACAAAATATGTTACAGTTATGTACGTCTTGTCTCCTGTCTGTGCGTCACTCACTCACACTCGCTTCTGATGGTCGAGGAAACGCGCCGCCAAAATACTCACAGAGCAAAAGCCACGAGGCCGATGGCGTGCACTCTTAAAAACGGAAGTGAAGTTTTTAAATCACAGATTGAGCATGACGCCGCCGTGATTCCCATTAGTGTGTTGAGAAATGTAACAAATGTGTGTCTGAAAATGCATTTTAAAAGAAACGTTTGCAAAGAAAAACAAAGTCCTGCCCCCCCCCCCCCCCCCCCCCCCTTTTTTTTGTTTTAAATTAACCTCTGTTCCACTGACCTCATCCAGACCAATTTATATTCTCAAATTTAATCCATCGTTCGTTCTTCCAACCTAAAATCTGATGCTAAACTTTACTGTCCATATTCAGAGATAAATTTGAACTGTTTTTACGAACTTATGGCAACAAATATTTGAACAAAAGGCCCGGTCACACCAGAAAGTGGAGAATATTTTGCACCTTTTTATGTTACATGTGAAACAATGACTACTAGACGTCTGATATCCACATAGTCAGAGAAATAAAAAGCGAGCGTCCTCTTATTAGTTCAGATACTGAGTGTCCTTATTGAAGTTCTCTGAAGCGACGGCAGAGTTTAAAACTCTTGGTAAAGAAAATTATAGGTTTGTTATTATATTATAGTAGTTTAACCGACTTTAACACCACAGGAAACATTCGCTTGTCATTATGAGTAGATTCAAACTATCATTGTTTAGGGGGCAGCTCTACTAGCTCGCCGGGAAAACGCTTGTCCTCGTCGGTCAACTGCTCAAGTTCACGTTTCGAAATTTACCGATGTTAAATTTGATTAATATGTAACTTTACTTCTCTCTCTGCAAGCAGATCCGCTGATAACACTGATTCTACTAAAATTAACTGACTCCACTGTAAAATGTTAAAGTTTTAAATGATGGTGTGACCGGGTCTCTTTTCATTAAACAACAACATATCCCATAATTCTTAGCTACAAGCCATATGTTGCATGAAGACTAATGGAAGAAAACCTTCTCTTAGAAAACATTGCTTCATGTTCAGCTGACGGTTAAAGCAGCGTAGGTTGTGCTTGAAATGATTTACGTTAATAAATTAATCAAATTTTATTTATATAGCCCAAAATCACAAAATACATTTGTCTCAGAGGGCTTTACAATCTGTAGAGGGAGTGACACCCTCTGTCCTTAGACCCTCGATACGGGTAATCAAGGGTCACATTATGTGTTGGTTCTCATTCATTTGAACTGATACTGAAATATGTCAACACGAGATAGATTTGTGTTTTTTTTATCCCCCAGAGTGCACGCCATCGGTACAAACACGAGTTTAATGCTAAAGAGCTCTTAGTGTTGCCGTTTCTCCTTTCCATTGAAATCTATTGCAGAATACTTGCTCTCTCTCACATAACATAAATGAATTTCTTAGTTGCTTTACATTTTGTTCCCTGCAATAATTACTGTAGTTTTTAAACACACACATTATTATTGTTATCTTTATTATTCTGTTCATTTATTGATGCTATTTTCCTGCTTGTTGTAATGTTGCATATTTTGAAAAGTAAAAGGCTTTCGATCCCAGTCTGGGGGGGTCAGTGTCGCACTAATAAACACTTTTTGAGCTACAGACCAGACTAGTTCATATCAGAGCGGATGAATCCAGTCCGGGATTCATCATCTAACTCAGCCCGTTTGGCCCTTATGAAGTTACGATCAGCTCAGTGTAGTCGTGTGAACAGTTTCCAGGCTCAGCATCGGTCAGTCCGGTTTATGTGCTCAGCAGCGTCTGTATCATCGTTTGACGTTCTTTACCTCTTGCAACTGGGTTCGGAATAAAAAGCACTTATGATTTCCTCGACTTTCGTAAAAACATGACCTGAACTTTACCCTCAAGACTCCTAAAAGATTTCATAAGGCTTTGTTAAGATTCAAACCTATGAACTTTACATTTCAAGCAGAAGAGGTCCAACGATTGGCTCAACTGAGCCTCCAAAAATCCAGTCTGTCGCTGCAAAGACGATAAATTCATCCTAAAGAAAGCTTCCTGGTTGAAGGTGAAATATGTTTGCATCATTCTCCGCACTCTGATTTGACCTGTAATGGTCTTATAAACACCTGTCAAACATCTCAGGAAGGCCAGAAAGCCTCTGAAGCCTCTGAGGATTGTTTGGTTGTCCGTCGATCGTCTAAATCACAACTTTTTCCAAAGGTTTGACGTTTGACGCTGAACCAACAGTCCAACAGTCTCTTAGAATCAGCTGCGAGACCGACACTGTCCTCTTAGTCTCTTCATGCCGGGTTCACACTCAAAAATATGACCATCGTCCTTGGCTGCCATTTTGTACCCCTCCGGTAAAAGTGTGGTGTTCAATTGGGACGCAAAATGACGCCAACAAAAACCAGTCTGTCAGCTGTTTTTTCGGGATGCTGAACGTCTTTCACAGGAAGTCTTGGCATCTTTTCCTAATGTCGATTGAGAACAAGCTCTCCCCGAGGTTTGTGCGATGGGGTTAAAAGGTCAAAATTGTGCAGGGGGGTCAAGTGCGTGTTGGGGTCTAAAATGTACATAAAGGGTGATTCTTAAAACTCTTAAGGTCTCCAATGTTTGCTTGATTTTTCAGCTTTCACAGACTGCCAATTTTACACCATTGTACATTTTGTCTCCAGTCTGATCAGCCATTTTGTCTCCGTTCCGGTTCATTCGATGTAAATCCACAAAATGGTGAGAGGAAGTGAGAGCAACCAGTCCTTGTCCCCAATTTCTCAGCTAGCAGCGCCCTGGGTTCAGGATCAGAGGTTCACAGGGGTTCTCAAAGTTCTCTGGGAGGGAGGCTGGTGGGGTGGCGGGGTGGGTGTCGGTTGGAGGGGAAAAGTCGCAGGTTATAAGGAGGAGATTTTGACACTGTCTTGGGTGTAGGCAGTGGCCCGGGTGTTCCGTAGGATGCCAGGGATGGGGGCGGGTGACGGTGGGAGGCTCTCGTCAGGCGTGTTGGCAGGCGGCGTGGGGATGCTGATGATGGCGGCAGTGAAATCTTGTTCCCCGCAGTTCAGCTTCAAGTCATCTGTCTGGGCGTTCAGACTGGAACGACTGAGGAGTAAAAAAGAGACAAACGCTAAACATGACGCACATCTTAACCACTACCATTATAGTTATATTTAGTTTATCTCTGGTTAAGACAAAAACTCTCAACGTTGTTTCCACAAATATGTCCAGAAATGGTTTTATCCTCTTTCGAAAAATTGAAAAAAATATGTAAAATTTATATTTCTTTACACAAAAAGTGAGGAGAATTCAAATGTCAGGTCGACCCTGAAACAAATATTATTATATATAATGAAATCGCTCGTCCTCTGTGTATTTTAAAGTGGATCTCTGAGGTACAGGTAGCTTTTCACACCATATTTGTTCATATTTTGGAAAATAGTCTCCATTTAAAAATTTGCTGAATTAGCTGTTAGCAGCTCCTGTTTGCAGTGCAGCCATGGATGTACATACAACTGTCACTGGATGACTTTGAAACTGAAGAAAACTGTGAAAAAATGTGATGATTCTCTGATTCTTTGTTTAGTTAGTTCATGAGCTGAAGAAGAGTCAACAGCAGAACTGTTGACTCTTCTTCAGCTCATGCAGTATGTTTGCCTGACCTTCAACTCTCTGGAGGAGCCTAAATTCTGTCCCTGTCCATATATCAGTGTATAGTGTTTCATCTGTGACATTAGTACAGTGTGTTTGTCTACAGCGTGTCAGTCTTCAGTGGTGAGTTTACGTTTGTTGTGGTATGGAGGTGGTTTTGATGTGCAGGGTGTCCAGCTCCTGGACGCTGCCCCGGCTGACGGATACGGTGGAGTTAGCCAGTCGCATGGCTGCTCTCCTCCTGGCCCGGCGGGGGCAGCAGCCGGTGGAGTTGTTCTGCGCCCCCTGTTGGCTGGATAGGGAGGTGCTGCGACTTGTCCTGAAGCCCACTGACTCCGTCATACACAGCTCGCTGTAGGTCATCTCGTCTGTGAACTCGTGGTTCTGTGAGGGGAGAAAGAGTGAACTTTCAGTCTCAATTAAATTAAATTAAGTTGTAGTTGAACTATGTATTAATATATACTATGTATAACCCAAAGACACAATCAAGGCCTAGCTGGCCCTGCCAGACGCTAAGGCCAGCTGTAAGTGATGCAAAGCTTTTTCAAAGAAAATGACATCACTCTGAGTCAGGGTCCATTCTTACAAGGGCCTGGAGGCTTGGTTAGTCAGAGCATGCAACCCTACTGGGGCCGGCCCGCCTACCCTTTTATACTTTTACATGTCTGAGAGAGCCTAACCTTACAGACTGGTTGCCCAAGGCAGTTGGGTGTAATACAGGGTGCAGCTCTCTGGAAAGCTGATCCGTTGCAAGGTACACCTGACCTGGTACATACATTGCCCTCAGGGGCTTGAACCGCAGATGCGTCCACCACTCCCATATGTTCGGAGCCAATCTGCAAAGCCCCCCCCCCGACCTGCCTATTTTGGGGGATTTTTTAGCCTACAGATAAGCCTCTGTGCTCTCTGTCCTCTTTGTTTTCTGCACATACAAGCTAATCTTCTTGGTAACTTCTTTGAAGTGAGTTGACTTCCAGGTCGACTTTTCTAAAGAGGGACGTGATGAATCGTATTCTGAGAGAGGAGAAGAAATCATCTTTTGTTTTGTTGCATTTATGTTGATTTCTTCAAATAAAAAAGGGCAGAAGGGTTTTGTCTGTATACCAATGGATTAATATTAATTATGTCCATCACATGACCAGGATTATGCTTATTTAATGTTTGCTTTGCTGTTGTTTCAATTGACTGCTGAGCTGCTCTTTATTAAGTCAACCTCCATCTATTTCTTGTATTTGTCCACAGTGAGATTCATTACCTGCAGCTGGCGGGAAGATGAGCTCCTTTATGAGTCGGTGAATCATGTGACCAGTCAGACTGTAAACACAATAAACTCACCGTCGTCTTCTCCAGACAGTGCAGCAGGTGGTTGTGTTGATGCTCGAACGCTGATCTGTTCTTCACACACAGAGCCGTGCTGTCACTGTCCCGGTCCTGAACACACACACACACACACACACACACACACACACACACACACACACACACACACACACACACACACACACACACACACACACACACACACAAACACACACACACACACACACATGCATGCACGCACACAATAAAACAGAAACACACACAATACTTGTAAACATAATTAAAACTGTATTATTGTTCTATAAAGTTGCAGCAGCGTGTTACTTCAGATAATTTCACGTGAATCAAAACAAAACAGGGATTTCATACTAAAGTCCAAGTGAAATCATAACATATTACATATAACATATAACATAGGGTTATCATCAGTTTATCTGTTGATTAGCTTCTTGAATAACAGATTAACTGTTTGGTCTATAAAATGTTGGGTCAGAAATAAAGAAAGACTAAAGAAACCAGAAATATTCACATTCAAGTAGCTGGAATCAATGATTAATAAAAACCTCAAATAGCTGGCGATTCATTTACTAGTTGGTGACTAGTAAATTAATCGACTAGTCATTGTAGCTATAATATCAATAAAATGAAGAAAAAAAAGATAATTTCCAACATCTTAAAATGAGGCTCCCTATTTCCATGTGTCACAGATGATCATCTGCAACCCTCAGATGAGATTACACAAACTGAAGGACTGATCCTCCTCTTCCTCCTCTTATTCATCCTCTCATTTCTCTCCGTTCCTCCTCCTCTTCTTCTTCACCCTCATTATGCACTCTATAAATTCATCCAACAGTCATCCCTGTCTGCTGCTCAGCCCTGAAGAGGGATTAAGACTCAACAATATGCATGTGTGTGTGTGTGTGTGTGTGTGTGATCCATCCATTTCCTACCTGAAGCTTAAACCCATTTACTGATAACAACATTTAAACCGAGTGAATGTTTCATCCTCTCAAAAACAGAAAAAAAAAGAGTCGTGATGAAGTGAAATAATGATGAATAAAAGCCTTCAGCACATCACGTTACATTAAGTGCACATTAACATCCAGTTTATTTCTGGATATTGATTTATCTATTTTTATTTTGTTATATATACTGTTATATACAGTATGGAAATGCATGCATATTGTGTATTTTATTCTGTTCTTTCATTTTTAGCACTTTCTAATAGCTGATTTTGATCCAAATTATTATTATTTGAAAACATTATATACGGTACTGAATAGAAAGCAGGTTCTCACACTCCTGCTATAGTAGCGCCCCCTTGAGGCTGTGATGTTCACGACACACCAGAAAAAAATGGAGAAACAATTATTCTTTTCTTAAAAATATAAAGTTTGTCCTGAAGGTGGCACCAGAGTAAAAATATTGTTACCTGGACAACAAAACAGTAAGATTATTCTACCAAAGAAATAAATAAATAAAAGCAAAGCATAGGCACAGTGGTGATATGTAATGGAAACCACCAAATAAATGACATAAATGTGAGATAATTCATCTCTGGAAAAGATTTGTGAATATGTCTGTTTAGTTTTTTTTAGTGATTTTGTATAATTACATTTTTTTTATTTCCCTAAACAGATTACAGTGTAATTAATATTCATGATGTGTTCCTGACATACAAAGAAAGATGTTCTGTTGATATTTGTTACAAAGCTAATTTAAGAACATATATGTGACGCCGAATATCTCTGTGTGTTTCTGTAGCTGTTTTACAACTGGAAACAATATAAAATTGAAAGTGCATATTAATTTAGAGCGATAGAGAGACACTACAGTAGAGTGAAAGAGAGAGAGACAGAGACAGTGAGACAGATAAAAAGACGAGGACCTGCTCGCTCAGCAGTTTGGAACTCGACCAATAACAAAGTCCATCACGAGTTTCTTCTTCCCAAAAGCAACTTGGCAACACAACAACAGAAGCAGGTCAGCTCCATTAGCAGGAAGCAACCACTGAGAATAACAGATGAGTTGCTCTTATATTCATTTATTATTTGATTTCCTGGAAGTTCGACGATAATTTAATGGTTCAGTTTTAGGACATTTTACGGAGAGGCTAAAAATGTTAAGTTGGTTTCGTTGTCATTATTTTTCATTATATATTTGAGTTCATAATTAGTCAGTAATTTGCAAAAAGTCTTGTTTTCACTGTTTTCAGCATAAGCACACTTGTCTATTTGTCTCCTAATAAAAACATGTCAGAATAGAGGACTTTTATTTTTAAAAACTGCTACAACGTTACTCATAGACCGGCACATCCAGGAACTTTGGCCTGCAACACGTTCCCATCCATTTTTTCAGAGCCCAACACTCACCATAGACTTTAATTTAATAATTTATATTTAAAATAGCAGCTCAAAACAAACCCAATAGAAAACCATCAGAATTAAATTAGTTTATAAATGACCCAAAGACGCTATAAGTCCACTTCACCTGCCGTAGAACACGACGACACTGATGTTTAACAGCTAAGTAAGTTAAATAAACAAAATTAAGATGTGTAATGTTACTGTTTAACATTAACATCACCAGTCAGCATGTTAACCCACATTATAAATGACTGAAGACGAGGCAGAATAGTAAATCATGTCTATATGTGTATTAAGTTGGATCTACATCTATATAATGCCTGAGAGCCTTACTGCATTATATTTCATTATATTTTGAATTGTCACCTGTTTTTTTTTTTTTGCATAAAGACATTTTCCAACAAAAGTCTCAAATTGGTTCATAGAAATTCCCCAGAATGCATAAAAATGTCAAAATTGCCAAAACATTTCCACTCATGTGTCCACCCCAGTATTCAACCTAAACCTACATCTGTGGTTTTCAGTGTGTTCTTTGGCATGTCAAATGGTTTATGAGCATCTGAATTTCTTCGGTAATTCCCTGAAAGCAGCCGGGGATTTACAGGACACGTCAGTGAAAGCTTTACGTCATTCGGTAGTATACAGGAAATGTGCTGATGTGCTTTTTAAGGAACAATCTAATATGTTAATATGTATATTAGACACACACCATTACACCGTACTAATAGTTTCAGAACTTAATGGTCTTAAAAGGCTTAGCCCACCTGATTTCATTTGTTTACAGCTCTCTAAATGTATCTCTCTCTTTCCACCGCTCTCTATCTACAAGCCTTTTCTCTCCATTGACTGAATCTCTGCCTGTTGGTGTATCATTCTCACTTGCTTTTCTTTATCTTACTCTCTCTCTCCATCACTGTATGAGTTAACTGAACTGTAATCCACCCTTCCTGTATATATATGCGTGTGTGTGTGTGTGTGTGTGTGTGTCTCACCCCGAGTGTTCGGTCTTCTTTGTACTGGAGGAAGGCGTTGGCTGTTCCTTTCTTTGCCATGCGGATCCGAGCCAAACGCACTTTCTGTTGGATAGAAAGACACAGGAAAACAGCATAGTCAGCACCGTCAGCACATCATATAGACACACACACACACACACACACACACACACACACACACACACACACACACACACACACACACACACACACACACACACACACACACACACACACACACACACACACACACCCTCGACGCCTTTCAGGTGAGCTGGTGTTTTTCCTGGAAAGCTCTAAAATTTTTGATGTTTGAATATTTAGCCTCCATCTTTATATGTGCTTTCCATAATATTTTATACTGGAAGTTCAGTCTCCCTTTACATTTGATATGCACACTACTGCTGTTTGGATTAGACAACAAAGTGTGACTTCATGCTGCATTCACTATAATGGGAATTATATTAGCTGACACAACGGTTCAGCTGCAGAATCTTTCTGAAGATTTAAAAAATATATATATTTATGAGTACATATAGGTATGCTGCAGCCATTACCACATTAACAAAAGCATCAACATACAGCATCAAACTCAAGAATTTAATATCCATTATTAATAAACGATCAATCAGAATGCACATTTGTTTTTTTCCCCATTGCATTTGTGTTTATAGTCTATATTCACAGTATAATACAAATAAAAATAACAAAGACTAATAGTGTTTTACACTCAGCACATCAGATATTTATTTATTTATTTATTTATTTGGTGTTTGTGTGTAAATCGTGATGCAAAAATACCAATAATGAATACACCAAAACCAAGAAACAAGGAATAATTTCATGTGCGAGTACGCAACACTTTACTGTCACCAGCATGTTGAGTTTAATGTACCATTACAACTATAAGCAACATTAAGTAGCAATTAACATTTTCTTCCAATTAGTTACAATTAGTATGTTTTTTCAATGGTTGATAATGTCAGAAATATATATTATATAAATATGTAAATATATTTATGAGTTATTATATGAAGAGTTTTGAAGTGAGGATGTGAATGTGTAAAAATGTGCTGCAGATCTACAGAGTTTTGTTGTTTCTGTGGAGGAAATTTGAAGGCTGTAGTCACTGAATGTAGTTTTGTGTGAAAACAATGCGAACATATCACAGTTTTGAAGCTATAAATCTATTTTTTTTAATTGCAAATGAGTGAATGAGTGAAGTTATTCCACTTATTGACAGTAAATGTCTCAGGTTAAGATTGTCGTTGTGACTTTTAATGTAAAAAGTGCTTCAGGCATGTTAAATTATCATCAGATTAACTAAGTGTGTTTGTTGTAGTAGCTTCCTCTGGGAGCCACTACATGTTTCCATAAAGAGACTGAAACTTTTAGTCGTATAGTTTATCTAAATCTCCAGACTCCAGACCTGCTGTGCTCTCATCTTGTCCGCCCGCTGGTTCTGGTGGTAGATTCGGCTGAAGTTGGACACGATGACGGGCACGGGCAGGGCGATCACGAGCACGCCGCTCAGCGAGCAGATGGAGCCGAAGATCTTCCCCGCAATGGTGTTGGGAACCATATCCCCGTACCTGCAGGGAGAGAAGGGCAGAGAGGAACATCATCAGCCGAAAACACTCACCAAACCTTCAACAACATCGTCGAGAGAGCAGGAGAAGCAAATTAGCACAGCCTTGTCCCCCAGATCCTCATAGGGAATCCTGGGGTGTTCTTAGGCCTGATGGGATGTCCGATTCCTCCAGCGTGTTGTGAGCCTTAGCCAGGGTCTCATCCTGGTTGGACAAACCTCTACAGGGAGCTGTCCTAGACAAAGATGGATCACCAACAGGCAGAGTGGGCTCCTCTCAGGAGTCCCGGATCGCCTTTATGGCAAATACTTTTGCTGGAATTTTATTGTTATGCGTCCATTAAAGAACCACATAGATGATGATGAGATGATAAAGGTCCCATAATGGCACCAACGCTTTCACCCAGCCCTGTGTTGAAAAGTAGTAATATCATAAATAAAGTTTTAATTTAATGTTTTGATCAAATTATCACAAACATCCAGTGTGGAAGGTCCTGGCCAAAATCTGTTGATGAGGTGGACTGCAGTAGGGATTATTTCACAGCATGAATGAAAACTTTGAACTGCTAGAGGAAAACTGAAGACTAGATGTCTTTAGTTAACCGATGTTAACCTGCTGGTGCTAGAAGAGAAGTCAGAGGATCACCAAAGTCAGTAGGATTCATCCTCTGAACCAAAGTTCATGACAACCCATCTGATCCGTCTGAATCAACCAACAGACAGGTTGTCTGTAGCAAAGAGAGGACATATTCTGATCATTTCCAGGTATATGTTTATATTCTGGGGCTCTACTGGAATATCTGTATGATTTATAGTTTAAAAACTCCTCATCTACCCTCCCCCACTGGTGAGAGCTGATTGGCCAGCTTCAGGAAACTTCATCCCGGAGGATACGTAAGCAAACTTGTAGGAGGGTTTAACCTCTTTTTTTTTTCTTTACTTCAAATGTCAACTTTGCAAATCCATCTGTACATATTGGAGCAGAATCAAGATCTGAAATATGAGAGTGGGCAATACGAACAACACATAGAATCACCATGGCAACCTCAGTAGAGGTAACTGAGGTGCAAATGAAGTTCACAAAAAGTTCACAAAAAGTGTGTTTATATTCCCTTTAAGTCGTAAAGCTAAACGTATAAAATGGAAAAGCTTTTCATGAGGTAGCAAGAGAACTTGCTGATTACAAATAGATAGGCTCATATCACAGTCTCCATACTGTAAGACACACACACACATATATATACACACACACACGGGTTACGGCCTTCACTTTTCATTGCACCCAAACCATAAATCACAAGGAGTGAGACGAGGAAGAGGAGGAGGAGATTACATAGCGGGCAGGAGGCCAGGATGCTTTGTATGATTCTCCTCAGACACACTGAACACTTCACAGCTGTTCTGATCCACATCTCGCTGTGAAACTCACCGCCCACACCGATCCAAAATCTTTTTTTTATTTTTTTTTTTTAATTCATTTCTGGCTTACATCAAGCGCAGCAAGAAAAATTAATTTCACTACGATCTTTCACTAAAATGAACCAAAATGCTTTTTTTTTTGCTTAATCCCTGTTATATATATATTTTAACCTTGAAATCTATTGATTTCACTGCAAAATCAATTAGCATTTTGAGTTATTAATTTGTGATTTCATAATAGAAAGCTAATAAAAATTATTAGTAACCATGGTTACTTTCAGCCTCTGAAAGTAGA
Source organism: Pampus argenteus (assembly GCA_036937835.1). Lineage (NCBI taxonomy): Eukaryota > Metazoa > Chordata > Actinopteri > Scombriformes > Stromateidae > Pampus > Pampus argenteus. Next base: position 5,882,873 of record CM072864.1, on the reverse strand, counting down.
TGATATATATATGTGTCTCGGGAAGCATTTCCAGCCTGCAGTCAGAAATGCTGTGAAGATTGAATCATATCTTTTCACTGCCGTATAAGCATTTAGATCCTTTACTAAAAGTACCAATACAGCAACGCATGTGATTATAATGTTCTCGGTGATCAAATGATTTACTGTGCTAAAGTAATTTTTCCACTGTTATAAATGGTGTCTGTCTCACTGTGTGAATTAAACTCTTTACATTCAAATATGCAAATTACCTCACATCCAAGTAATGAACTGCAGCTCTGTGCTCGTGTACCTGCAGCAGGGGATTAAGTCTGAGTCCTGCAGAATATAGAGCCACGACCCCATCTGCTCTACCAATGCTTATATCTGAGAGCTAATTTATATATATTTCATACTGGATCCATCTCTCGTTTGAACACTGCTAAAAATAAAGATTCTCACTTCAAACTGTTATAAACATTGTGTATTATGTTTAAATACATTCATTAAATCACTGTGGATTATTCGGCGTCGGAGGATTTGGATTTTACAGTGGATCCAAATCCATCCGTAACCCTTCTTTACATTTTACATTTCTAGTGTGAACACACATTTAGAAGTGTGCAAAATTAACACATAATGTTTTCAATGCAAACACCTGCACCTAACACATCATGATATACTGTAATGAATCAATGATTACATGTCATGCTACAGAAATTTCACTAAAAGTGAATTTTTTTTTAATGCTCTTTTGTATCTAGTGAACAAAGAATAGATGAACCTGACCTGTCACCTGCACTAGAGTAACTATAGCACAAAAAAGGGAGTTAAAATATAAAAATTAAGTACATGTTATGTAGTTAATGAACGAAACCCTGTAAGGCCACCAGCTCTGAAACCCAACGTCTCTTTAAGGCCAGTTTAGACAAAGGATTCATGACAAGGTCGATTTGGACGACAAATATCTCCAGATCTTCTTGTGCCAACTTATTGTTACTTGATAGCACCACTAACTGTACATTTTCTATACGTTCTTCACAATAAGCTTTAATATGGCTGAAAGCGATCAGTACAAACTCACTATCACTATCCTCACGCTACAAATCATCCAGCTACAAAAAAAAAAAAAAAAACAACCCTGAAAAGACAGCAGTTAGGACAGAAGTACAAGTAGTTTCGACGCGCGTCGTAATAGTGAATTACTGAAGTGTCAGTGGGATCTGTGTGCGATGACTGAACACAGGTCAGTTTTACTGGACCTCCAGCGCCCTCAGAAGGCAGCGATATTGGCAGCTGGGAGCAGATCAATGCAGATAACAGAGAGGGCTGAGAGGAACTCATCTGTAATTGTTGGCAAAAAAAACACTCGGGGGTGAATCGACACAGACGTCAAACTGAGGCCAAACAGCCCGGATGAATCACTAACTGAATCCACCCTGAACATCAGCTGGATCTTTTTTACAGGCTTACAGCAAGTCTATAAAAAGTTTATAAAATTAGCAAAAAGTGTGACCAGCTTTGTTAATCTTCATTAAGTAAAAGCTGGTTCAAATCAGTCCTGTTAAGAAGCTAAACCACTTGAGGCGACCCGATGGCCATCCTCATGGCTCAGATGGTGCTGGCACAGCTGTCATGTTTGATTCACACATTGAAATCATCTGACAACAAGCTTGTCACGTCTTTCAACACGTTATGCACCAGTCCATATGCTCTGTTTTTAGTGTTTTTTTTCACAGTGTTCGATGAGATAAAAATTTGCTCACTCAAGATTTTCAAATGTTGTGCATATCTCATATCGTCAAGATGCCGTGTTTGAGACAAAGAGAAATGTCATACACCACAAGTGAAGATGTTAAGATGTCTTAAAAATAAAACCAACTACTACCAATATGTGATCACAAACCGAAAAAATTAACCTGCATTCAGAACCAAATGAAAGCAAACTCAAGTAAGTAATACATAGTGTGTTTAAAAACATGCAGTGTGCAATGAAACTCAAACAGAAGTGACAGATGAAGAAACTAAACAGAAAAAAATGACTGATTGGAAAAGATTTATATGCCATAATCACCTTAAGAATGGTAATATCCATCCCCAGTACAAAGACATAACAGTCAGGGATGAGGTTGATTTACGCCACCCAAAACATAACCATGAGGATGATGAGACTGAGGATGAAGATGACAAAATATAATAATAATGATAGTGATTAAAATGACTAAGATTTGATGGATGTTGAGAGGTTTGAGAAAGATGCGCTTCACAAGGTAGAAATATCAGTTCAGGTCAGGTTAGCTAATGGGTTTGTTTAGCTGCTAAAATAGCCAACAGTTCATCAGCTATTAAATCTTACTGACCAACAGTTTATATTTGGTTATTATTCTCCATTATTCTCCATATGCAAAGTAAACAGCATAAAAACAACTGAAGGACAAAATCGTAAAACTTGTTTTCTTGTTTTCCTACATCACCTCGTGCTATATAACAAGACAGACAGCCGAGCGGAGCAGAGCTGACAGCAGGGTTAAATACAGCTCAGTATGTAAATGAATGAAGCTGTGATGGGCAGACAGCCGAATGGAGCATCTGCTGGCTGTTAACACAGACAGACATCTGGAACATCAGCCTCATTAGCCTGCAGTTTATGGACCTTGTGTTTCCTGGGTTGTAAAGTTTGACTGTGATTTTGGTAATAAGAAGAAACAACCCACATGCTGCATATGTAGTTCATCAGGTAATACCACCTGATGAACACCACCGTTATAAACCGTCAAACCCTCAATCGAAGCACCCTGAATTTAACAACTGATTGGATCCAGCATCTCTCATTTCATTTCAGTTTACTACTTTCACTCTTTAATCCTGAAACCAAACTTGATATGATGTGCAGTTTCAACGCTGTATTCTAATTCAATAGAATGCAATCAAACCTCGACACGATTCATTTTTACCGTATTTTTCGGACTATAAGGCGCATCTAAAATCATTAAATTTTCTAAAAAAAAATCAACAGTGCGCCTTATGTATGACCTTAAATTAGTTGAATAAAGTTCGACTTATCCGACACACGTTTCGTTTTCACTTATTGCGCCATATAATCAGATGCGCCTTATGTGTGGACAATGACAGCAACTGACATGTTAATTGACACTGCGCCTTATTATCCGGTGTGCCTTATAGCCCGAAAAATACGGTGTTCATCACCAAACTCCCGGTTATTTGTGATTTCCCAGGCTTCAAAAGTCTCAAAGTTTATAATATGAGCAGAAATTGAGACCACAGCTGTGCTTCATCGGCACAAATTATTTAAACATTCACATTATATTCCTATGTAACTATAAACTAAATAACTATAAAAATCTTGTCAAATTGACAGAACAAAATAAAATAACAGTAAGATAAGTTGGTAATAACAAGTTTTTCACAGGAAAAGGTTTCGTTCAGGTTTGCAAACGTTAAAGTTGGTTCACATTTGTCTGTTTTATCCTAAAACAGTTTATTTTAGCTTAAATTTTTAACATGTGTGAATATTACTTTAACCTATATTTAAATCCAGGATGAGCCATGCAGTCCCGAAGAAACCTCTAAAATGAGTTGAAACATTCAACAGAAACTTTTCTAAAAGTTGTGTTTACTACTGTGTATTGTATTGCGTTATATTGAACAGGTTACTGTGTCCACCTGTGTGTGTGACTGTGTGTTTTCCTGTCAGTCTAATTGATTCTATAATAGTTCAGTTCCCAGCAGACAGCAGAGCTTAACCTACATTGAACAGAAACCCTGTGACCTGACACCAGATCGGAGAGAAAATACACTAAAACTGAAGGTCAACACAGTTATTTTAGCAACCTGGAATACCACAGGGGCCAAAATTCACCTCTCTTATTTTTATTCCCCTCTAAAAAAAAAAAAACACTGACTACTTCACTGAGTTGGATGATGGAGTTCCTACCTATATCATTCTTCCAATATTATTGTTTATAGTGAAAAAATGAAAAAAACACACATATATTTACTCTAATATTTACCCTAACTATTCGCTCACAACCAACCATCACAGAGAGGAAAGGTGGACAGAGGAGACACAATATTGATATATATGAAATATGGGTGGAACTAGAAATGTTCGGCACGTCGGAGTAAGTGGGTTACCTGAACTACAGGTAGGGAAGCAGATCACTAAGCAAGGAGGCTTTGTACTAAAATATGAGCAAACAAGGGAATTAGAAATAAAGGCCTCTATCTCTCTCATATAAGTCTGCTTCCAATAAAGGATTGGTACTCTCTGCGGTTGAGGTAAATAAAGGCCCCGGCCACTATTAGAGGAAATACGGTACATATGCATACACAATCATGTACAGTACATATATATATCTGTACATACCTATACACACACAAAAAATAAATAAAATAATGCTAATGGTAAAAAAAAGAAACAGTTCATATTGACTAACTCATCAAAATTCATTTATCTATGTCAAATAATCCTTTGGTCCTTATATTTAATATTGATTTGCTCTTTTACGTTAGAAATTCACACTTATTAACCACCATCAGGTGTCGTCTTAGTTCATCAAAAGGTTTGCACTGCTCGGTAACCATGACGGCCAATATCAGACAGCTACCATGTTGGCTAAGTGCCTCGGAGAAATACACATTAGCAGAGACAAACCATTATTATTGATCGAAGGAACACTCCAACATTCAGTGAAACCCTCTTGTACTTTGTCTTTCCCAGAGTCAGATGAGAAGATGGATATCAGTTTCATCTCCGTTTGTCCAGTACAGACAGAGTGTCTTTAGCATAGCTTAGCGCAAAGACTGGAGCTGACACTGATACATGAAATATGGTTGACTGCCACCACACAAGTCAAATGAACCAAAACGCTAAAAAAAAAAAAAACCTTTTAAAAAAAATCCATCAAGTTTGCCAGTAAGCAAGAAAGAAGCAAAACGGTTGTTTATGTTAAGCATAAAGACTAATAGAGAAACAAATACGCCTTCCAGAAAGCAATCAAATTTATGCAAAGCATCATCCCCATTCCAATTATGCAGATGAAAGACTATTATGTTAAAGATAAAGTCATGATATAATAATTAATTATATATTATGAAATAACTAATAAACATGTTTATTCTTATTCTGTGTTTTATAGTCATGCCAGCATGTTTTTGGTTAATTTCTGTATGAATATGTACACTTCCTGTGAAAGGAAGGCGCCAGCTAAATGAGTGTGTAGGTCCTTTAACTTTTGGCAAGCAGGTGACCTGAGGCTGCTCTCTAATTGGTTAGGGTTGGGGTCTTGACCCTTTGCAACCCCTTTGTTAACCTGCCATCCTCCCTCTCCATCCTCTAGTAGCAGAGAGAGTGCAGGGGCAGGGGGGGTTGTTTAGTTGAATATGTTAATCTAGTCTGCCTCACTCATTGATCCTTTATCTGACTGAGGTTTGTGCAGGTTACAATCTATCGCCCAGTAGCCTAACTCTACTGTGTATTGATAAATCCATGGTGCTGAAGATGGATTTGTTCCTTCTGTCTATTAAATTCAAATTATAATCACAAATATAATATCAAGAAAATGTCATTCTAGTGACAGTTTGGAAGATAAAAGGCTTGTAAAAAAAAATGGCTCCAATATTTACCTGTGTGACTATGTCTTATTACAATATACATCTATTGGTTTTTGTGACTCATCTCGTTAATTTGTTTTAAAACGTGTCGTGCAATTAAATTATCAGCCCAGTTAGCTTCTTGGTCTTCAGGTTTGTGCTTAGTTAGGCCTTCATCTCATACTGGAAGCACAGAGATGAAACTTCTGTTTGCTGTTTTCACAGACGTCTCTAAAAAAGAACAAATCTGTCATTTGTTCTTTGTCTTCATCAAGCAAAAATAGTCCAAAAGTGGGTAAAATGCTAAACATAATCCACAACAAAAAGCGAGCCGATATTTATAGATGGCTAGACAGAAAAAGAACAACACCTGCAAAACATCAAGTACAGCAGTGGCCTCAAAAACACAAGGTATTCATTTATGATCCCATACCTCCAATAATACACACATTTAACTGTTACTGCTAATACACACACACACACACACACACACGCTGCTGGTGTGTGTTTTATCATTAGTGAGAAGCAGTAGTGGAGAATAACTAAAAGTTTTGAGGTACATCAGATGAAGATCTGATATTATAAGAAGCTTTTAAAATACAACCGTTTTGTCTTTTGACGTCTTACATAAATCAGTGTGTAGTCGGGTCACATTTCAGATGTCTATAAGATGTTAACAGATCCAAAAAGTTTAAACATTTTTCAACATTTCCTCACTTACCAAATAATGTCCTCACTCTGATGGTTAAAACATGTTCTGGTCCTCACTATATAGCAAGTACAAGAACACACACACACACACACACACAATGTATGTACACTGTACATATATTATACATACTGACATAAGCCACACCCCAATACACACACACACGTGACAGAGAAGCCTGGTTTATATTTAACTCATTCAGACAAACATAAAACATGACTTTATTGAGTTATCTTATTCACTGACCTGAACAATATTATTACACACACACACACACACACACACACACACACACACACACACACACAAAGAGACAAAGCAGCACAATGTATATCTAATAGGAGTGTGTATCTCTCACACAGATAGATACATGAGTCATCATCCGATAAGAACAGATAATTATTTGTTACTATATTATACACTGTGATTCACAGTTGATTCAATACGGTTTAATACAGCTTAGATTTAGTATTAGTACATTTATTCAGTTTCCATGCAAACGGATCCAACTCAAACCCATGTTGGAGTACTTATGATACACTGAAGACTAGTTTCATGGGGAGGGTTTCTGAGTCAGTGGTTAAGGTAAACGTCTCTCTCTGTGTGTGTGTGTGTGTGTGTGTGTGTGTGTTGCTACTGTTAAATGGATGACTGTATTAGAGGGCTTGTATCTGGTTAGTGGAGGGATGGAGAGAGGACACAGTTTCTCTTTATTTTATCTTTATCTCACCCTCCTCTCTTTATACAGTATATTTCCTTGAATGCCTTCCCCTCTCTCTCTTCTCTCCTTTATCTCCCTCCACATCTCCAGTTTCTCACCCCTCTCCTCTCCTCACCCCTCCTCCTCTCTCGGGTCATTATCTGCTGCTGCCGGAGCCAAGTCTCCATCCTGCAGCAGCAGAGGAGAGAGGACAACAAATCGAGTGGTAGCTTGACACAAAGCCAGGACGAGAGATGGAAGAAGATGAGGAGGACGGGGTTAGGATGGAGGGGTGTGGGGTGTGGGGGACGAATGAGAGGAAGGACGGAGAAGTGAAAGAGGAGAAGGAGAGAAGAACACAGAGGTCAAGAGAGACAGGAGGTAGAGTCTGGCTACTCTATTATTTCACAAAAATGTTTGTATCTGGATTTGTTGGAAATAAACTACCCAGAGTCTCATTTCCCAAAGATGATCATAAAATCCATTTGTTGAACTTTCTTAGGCTAAAGAAGTGATTCCCAAAAGCATCATCATCATAACTAAAGATTCTCAGAAATGATGACGATAGATCAACGAGTGACGCAGGAGGCCAAAATCCACAATATGTTCACACACTAAAAACACTGTAACGTTGAAAGACATCTACTGGATTTGACTTGGTCCAAGATGATGTCCTCAAACGTCTCATTTTCTCCACAAGATATTCAGTTATCAAAATAGCTGCAAATTGTCTAATCAATTAATCAACTAATCATTGCTGTCCTGTTGTGGTCCAACATAATTCAATAAAAATATAAGTTCTGGTTGGTTTATTTGTCTTAATTTCAGATTTATTTTGTTATCTACAGTAGATTTGTGGAAAAAAAACGACCTGAAACTTTCATCAGGGACAAATTATACATTTCATTTCCAGGTTTATATTTATATTCTGGGGCCCTAATGGATTATCTTTGTATGATTTACAGTTTAAAACTCTGCGTTTATCCCATACTGGCCCTTCATGCAGCCCATCATTTCAGCCTCTGTCTGAAACAAACCGTTTTAGCTCCGGAAACAAACTTTAAGTTTCAGGACTCCTTCTTTACTCCAAATGTCAAGTTGTAAAAAAAACATCTGTACATGTTGGATCTGAATCAGATCTGAAATATGAGAGTGGACAATGTGAACAACACATGGAAAAACATTAGCAACAACCTTAGCAACCAAGGCTACTGAACAAATGGCCGTTTACGGGCATGATTGACAAGCATTCAGAGGTTGAAGCCCTGGCTTGGGACTTGCAGGCATCATTTCTACATATGTTAACCTCAAGTTTTGGACATCTGACATCAGATATAAATAACAAAACCACAAAAAGCATGTAAAATGTTCTCACTGTGGCGACATCACTGTCAGTCAATCCATGAATTAAGGACACTCAGACAGACTCCTGCTGAGCCTCTGAGGAGCCCAACCCTCCATCTACTCGAGTCAAGCGTCGTAATAAATAAAGGTTTTACAAAAGGGGGGAACTCTCAGGAGGTCCGGGTCAGCCCGGTTCTTCTTCTGAGCTACTCTCGAATATGATGAATATTTCATAATAAGGATTATGTCATCGTGTGCTGAGCCATGACACAACAACACCAACAAAAACCCGCCGGAGAGGAGCGCGCAGAGGGAAAGAGGAAAGAGGATGGAGGAATAAATTATGTCTCCAAATATCCCTGAAAGCAGAAAAATACAACAAACAGATCGGGAGACAGACGTCTGCTGAGTCCTGATTGGAGCAGATAAGAATCCATTAGTGCCGAGTCAGCCAATCGAAAAACACACAGAGATTCTTATCTCCCACCTGTGATAGGGGAGCCAGCCAATCACAATCTAATTAAGGGACAGACAGCCAATGGTAATTAGTTTAGAAGGAGAGCAGGAAGGACAATTAAACAGCAGGGTGATCCCTCAGATCAGAGAAGAAGAAGTAAAGATTCAAGAATGAAATTGAAGCTTTTGGATTTCATCTTTGTAGTCATTTAAAAAAAAAAAAAAAGCTGTTAAATGGGAGGATTTGACATTAAACAAGTATATGTCCAGACTAAACATCTGGACATCTGAAGGCGTCACCTTGAGCTCCGTGACATTTTATAGACAAAACAATGAATCAGTTAGTCATGAAAATCACTCAGCAGATTAGTCGATAATAATTGGTTGCAGCCCTAAAGAAAATAAATTCACGTAAAAATTATGTCTTTATTGCAGAAACAGTAGCTCAAAAAGACCCTCTGAACATTAACTAGCTGTCATTTTGACCTCTAGCATTCAACCAGACTGAACTAAACAACCTTTAAACCTCAGTGTACCTGATAAAACACTGTGTAAAAACGTCAGATACAGTGTGGAACATTTGAATCTGAGGCTCAGTCCTCTGTACTGTCTCGTCTTCTGCCTCTAAACTGTTTGAATCAGGATTGTTCTTCACAAGGACACCAGTATCGACCGGACGAGCTTGATCATCGGCTCACTTTGTTTTTCCTCTTTGAAAACTTCTATTCTGGGTTACAGCGAGCTGCTAAAAGCCTCCCCCTGCTCTCCTCCTCGTCTTTCGACTTCCTCCCTCCTCATCTCCTTCTCCTAAATCCTTCCTCTCCTCTCCTCTGCTCCTCCACTGTAATCCGCTGCCATGTTTAATTGATGGCGTGATGATGAAAGTTGCAGGAGAAGGGATGGTTGTTCCATGTTTTCTCCTCCTCTGGTGAAGGAGATCTAACTCTTTAAGCAAACTGAAATCCTGCCACTCTGCCCCTTTTCTTTTTTACTTTCTACTGCCCTTTTTTGTGTTATTTTATTGTGTTATTCCTTTTTATTCTTTTCTTCCTTTTTAAATATTGGTATCTCTCCTTATTCCTTATATAAATTCATGCTTTTAAAGGGACAGGTCACACAGTCGATGATTCACAGAAAGCCAACAGCCCTCTGAGTGAGACTGCCAATGTCAACAACAGTTATAACTTTGGGTTATTGAGCCTTTTTTTAAAACACATTTGGATCTGAAGAAACTGAAAGGATTGAAAAGTAAAGTAAATGAAACTTGAACAAAATAAGAGAAGAAGAGGAGAAAAGTGACGGAAGCAGGAAAAAAAAAAGAAAATAGAAAGACAATAAAAGTCAATCACTTTGAGTCTATTTTCAGCATCAGTTGTTATTAAAAGCTGCAGAGACGAACTGAGTCAGATCACAGCACATCAGACAGAATCTAACCAACAAGATAAAGTGATGACGTCCTGCTAGAAATATTCACCTGACCAGGTCTTCAACTATGACACCTCTGTTAGCATCCAGTCCTCCAAACAGTCTGCATTGATTTCTCTTCCTGTGACGACCATCCACCTCTAACATTAACTAAGTAGTTGTAGTAAAAAAAGTAAATAAGTAAGTCAACTTTATTTCTATAGTACGGTATCTTTCAAAACCAGTGTTAACCAGATACATGTGCAGAGAAAATACAAAAGATTTCAGGTAGTGGTCATATATAAAGAAATAAAACAACATAAAAACACTAGAGTGAAAATTATAAAGAGGTTATAAATATGCCAGTCTGTACATTTAACTGCTGCATCGCTCAGGCAAATAAATAATGAACTGCAGTAATCTAGGTGGGGAAATGAGGGTATAAATATGTTGTTTTATCATCTGTGGTGAAGTGACAAATCACATGGGGTAGAAGACAAGGACGGAGCCTTGTGGGACTCCACATAACTCAACTGTATATGATCTGTTAGTGTGTATTATGTTGGTCGTGATGAACCTTACGGAGCTTTGTAGCAAGTTTTGGCTCATTGTTTTACTGTCCGGGTGCAACTCTAACGCTGTGATCACTCTTATTGGCAGTGTTGACGATTCAGCATACAGACAGGACGTAAGTGGTGAGTGCTGCAAATACAACAGAAAATGAATCAAACATCAGAGATGACAGTGGAGGAAGTTCTGACCACAACCCTGCTGCAAGTCAGCAGTCCTGCTCCCAAAACCACTGACAGAGAGCCTTTTAATGGAGACATAAAACTCTCTGTGTAAGTCTGCGTAACTCTGTCAGGACCCGGACTCGACCCCATGACGTGACGTGTCGATTGATACCTTTAAACAATAGAGAGATTCAAACCTGGAATATCAAACTGAGAATCAATTTGACATTTGAGCAGGAAGCTGTGCAGAACTAATATTAGACTCCAAACAAAATAAAATCAGCAGATGATTCCCAAAATAACACACACAATCTTGTTAAATGGAGCACAAAGAAACAAACTCACCAATAATGTATTTACTCTGAATGCCAAGTATGAACATATATTTATATTTGGTGCTGGCCTTTAAACTCCGACCACGTGTAGATGAATGCCATGTTCACGTTACTATTTTCACAATTTCAGCCTTATATCAGTAAAGTGTTTCAAAAGTAATGCTATCAGGTGCTATCTCCCTTTCAGACAGGCTTGACGTCATGGTTCTGGATGTCATTGTAACTCATGGAGAAATGACAGGATCTGGTTTGTAATTGATATGGACATTCAGCAGGACAACGTTGAAGGTGAGGCAGAGATACTGCATAAGATAATAAACAGATCTCCTTCCTGGAGTCATGAGTCCTAAACAGTAACACAATGCAGGGAACAACAGAACAAGGTAACTAAAATCCATTTAAGTTACATACATTTAGTAAAAATGAGGATTATTCTAAATATTTGGTAACAGCCACGTTGATGTTGGTGACATATGGTGACATATATGTATAATTCAAGTGGGATCCAAACATTATTTGTCTTATTTTTTTAAACTACCATACATTTTTTTTTTTTTTTTTGAAATAAGGTCCTGTGGTGCAGAAGTGAAGGGGACACTGAGGCTGTTGGTTAAAAACTAACTTAAAGATCTGTGTCTGGTTTCAATGTCTTTGTCTTTTCAACTTTTCTGCCTGTATTTGAAGAGCTCCAGCTATCAGTCACCAAACAGTATCTATAAGAAGATGAATCAGGCTGTTACTGCAGGAACTCTGGATGAACTCCATCCACTCGATCGCTGATGTCCAATAAACCTCCATAAATCCTAAAGACTAAAGATACATTTATATCTTTGTTTTGTTTTTTTACCTTTCAGATGTTATAACTAGAGGAAAATAAAAAAATGAGATTACATTAAAGAACAGGATAAATCAATACACATCACAGTTTGATTTTCTTCTTCTGTCATCTTCTAATCTTTTGCTTCCTGGTTTCCATTTAAAGAATTCCTGGCTTTGGTCAGGTCTTTCTTTTTCTTCCTCTTTGTCTTCTCTCCTCCTCTTTTCTATTTCTGGCCATAAGGAGTTAAACGCCACTTAAATGTTTAAAAGCCTGACACACACGTATACACACACACACACACACACACACACGTACACACACACACACACACGGCTCTGATATTCCATTACTGTCTCTCTGGTTTATCGTGTGTATATGAAGCGTGTTTCCGCTTGTGAGATACCTGATACACCACTGTCCACATTTAGTCACATTTACAGTATAATACAATACTTATAGCTCATATGTAAAGAGTGTAGTCATGTCTCCTGTTCTCCACTGTTAGAGATGGAGGGTATGTCCCAACTCACACGGCCTTTAAATGCAGTTTAAAGGACGAGTTCACAAGTTCAGTGAAAGTGGTTTTCTTCGCTGTAATAATAATTCCTCATTGCATGACGGATATGAATCTTAACATCTAAAACTTTTGTACAATACCATATATACACAGTATATGTAAATATACATACACATAATCCAAAAATCTATGTGATATTGACTGTTTTCAGGGAAGCTAACACACATTTTGTTTACTGTGGCCTCACGCAGCGTTACACTTGTCAAGTTGAGAATAAATCGGCTCTTTTGTGTTTCTCTCTCAGTTTGCTTTTTCACTCTTTCTGCTCCTCGCTCTTCCCGTTTTCCGCTCTCATTTTTTCTCCTGTATTTACATCTCCCACGCTCTCTCCTCCCCCCTCCTCTCTCTTTGTTATTAACTCGTCTCAGTTTGTCGCTGGAAGAAAGCTCACGTTGTTTCAGAGCCTCTTTAATGTCTTTTGTTAGTTTTGCATAATCCACATTTCAGTATTTATTTTTACACACACACACAAACTCACGTGACAGAAACAATCTGTGTGTGTGTGTGTGTGCGTGTGTGTGTGTGTGTGTGTGTGTGTGTGGTATTTAAATATCACATGATGTGTTTTAAATGTTTCAGATTGTCTCACATGAAGGAGAGCGAGGGGGGTAAAGATGGAGGAGCAAGGAAAAAAAGTAAAAGAGGAGAGAAGAATGTAAGGAAGACAAGGGAAGAAGAAGGGAAGGAAAACAGAGAGCAGAGGATTAAAAGAAGAAAAGATTAAAAAGAAAAAAGGAAGAAATGGAGTCGTAAAAGGAAAGAGAAATTAAAAAAAGAATAGAAGAAGGGGATGAGTTAGGAGAGGGAAAGATGGGAGGATGGGAGAAAAGAAGGTGGTGAGAGAGGGGTGGAATGAGGAGGTAAAAATAGGAAAGTAGAAACAAGAAAAGAAAAAACAAAAAAGGAGAGAGGGTGGAAAGCCGTGATAGAGAGAAGATGAGGAGGAGAAAGGAGAGAATCACACTGATGCTCTGTCAGGAACCCCTTAACATCACTTTTTAACGCTGAGAATCTCTCTGTTGTGTGTCAGTTCAGGTCCAGTTAAGTTTAGGCACGTTGTTCAAGAGAAAGGATGAAGAAGAAAAGATAATAGAGGGAGGAAAAGAAGAAGAGGAGGAGAAAGAAGAAGATGAGACAATAGAGAAGAAAAGGGGAGTTACATATGAGAGAGAAATAGAGGATGATGGGAGAAAAGAGAAAGGTGGAGAAAGGCAAAGGAGGAGAGACAGAAAACAAAAAAAGGAAGAAAAGGAGAGTAGTAGAAAGAAGAAATGTGGAGAAAAGAGAAGGATGAGGGTGAAAGATAAGTGAGGACAAAGTAAGGATGAGATAGACGGATGGGAGGAAAGCAATAAGAGAAAGAGAAGAGGAGGATGGGATGATGCTGCACTCAGATGTTGAGAGGAAATAATTGATGAGAGGAAAAGTTCTCCTCCTTCACTCTCACTCGTTCTTATCTGTTTATCAGGGACTCGCTCGGCCAGACAGCAGCTGCAGCAATTAGGGTCAGAGAGAGAGAGAGAGAGAGAGAGAGAGAGAGAGAGAGAGAGAGAGAAAGAGACAGACAGAGAGAGAGAGATAGAGAGAGAGAGAGAGAGAGAGAGAGAGAGAAACTGAGAGACAGAGACAGACAGACAGACAGACAGACAGAGAGAGAGAGAGACAGAGAGAGAGAAACTGAGAGACAGACAGACAGAGAGAGAGAGAGAGACAGAGAGAGAGAAACTGAGAGACAGACAGACAGAGAGAGAGAGAGCGAGAGAGAAAAAAACACAGAGAGAGAGCGAGAGAGACTGAGAAAAAGACAGACAGAGAGAGAGAGAGAGAGCGAGAGAGAGAGAGACTGAGAAAAAGACAGAGAGAGGACGGGGGGTCCTTGTATTTTGCACTTGTAAGGTGGATCTGACTCTACACTGTGTCGTGTAGAAGTTCAGGGTTATACTTCTTTAAGCTCTGTGATTGGTTTTTATTGAAATGCACCTTGGGAGATGTAGTAAAACGGTAGATTCAAAGCTTTTCAAGTCTGTTATGTGTCCATAGTGAGTGTAATTATTCCTCCTGCTCATACTGGCTGTTAAAATAGACCCTTTCCCCAGAGTTTCTATTAAAGTCTTCATTACTAGCAGGTATGTTAAAATACAGACCGATTTCCACCTCAGAGTCTTCATCAGATGAGGACACATGAAAAAAGTCTAGATTTTCTTTAGAAAACTATGAACACTATAGACTGGGACAAGGCTGAACTGGTATATGATTGACTGAATGTATTGTTTAGTTACTCTTTAGGGACTCTAAACCTAAACTGAGAGGAAGGAAGGCAGGAAGTAACGGACAGAAAGAGGGCAGAGAGAGGAAAGGATGAGAAGAGGGAGAGGAAGATGTAAAACTAAATGAAGGTGTGTGTGTGTGTGGGCCGATAGATGGTCCCTGCAGAGGGTCCAGTCATCTGGAAAACTGGGACACACACACACACACACACACACACACACACACACTACAGGAAGCTGCTCTCTGATTGGTTATCAGGTGTTAAATTCACAGCCTCAGGTCAACAGTTTGAGCTCTGTTCTAAATCAGAGCTCAAACTATATTAAACAGTGTGTAACCATGACAACGGCACTGATGCTCAGTGGAACTTGTTATGGAGCAACATTACGATTCACTTAAAGTCATGTTTCAGTTCACAAGGTGAATCTGAGTCTAATATTCACTCTCCGTTTGCTCCGTTTCTGCTCTCTACCAACTCCTGAGGGAAATATCTGGCTGTGTAGCTGCTAAATGCGAAACTCTGCACATACATCATTCTGCACACAGAGGAGGAAAAACATCCAACCAAAGAACAAGAAGACAAGCATGTCTTTGAGTGGACTTATATTAATAAGATATAATTATATTAACAAATCATAGAAAAAGTCTTTATAAAAGTCCTGTGTTCAGCAGGCTAGAGCAGCGAAAACAAAGGCTCTTTATATGTGTTTGTGATACAATTACAGTTCATCTAATTAAATTCTGTATGAATATATATTCGAGCTACTTGACAAAAGAAAATCATTTTATTTCTCAAGAAAATAATCTGCAGATTAATCGGTATAGGAAATAATCTATGAATTGCAGCCCTAACTCAAGCAAAGAGAAACTGCTGAACTATGGCTTTGTTCTCAGAAAGAGAAAAAGAGTTTTTATGAACTGCACTTTTTATCAGTTCATCACTCTTAATCCACACACACACAGTATATCTCAGCCTGCCCCTCAGCCCTTCACGTCACACTAAACAGCTTAAACTTAATCTTCTCTCTCCGTTCTCGGCTCTGACATTCTTCTCTCTCCAAACTTCAGTCTGTAAATCAGCTTAATGTGAAACCAGCTCTGATCTTCTGACGCTCCGAGCGTTATCAGAAGCTGTGGAGGAGACGGAGGGATGATTAGACGCCAGCTGGAGGTCGACAGGTGGATTCAGACCCGCCGTGATTTAATTTCCTTTGTTCTGTTCTGCTGTAAGGAAACCGATTCTATTCAGGGACGAGGTGGACGCTAGATGATACTGTTCTTCATCTTTATTCAGAGGTTCAACAGTTAGTCCTTCAGCAGCAATAATTTACAGGTTCCAGCTTGATGTGTATATTTTAGTTGTCTTCCATGATATTAAACTAAATATCATATCTGTCTCAATATGTGACACATAAAATTATACTTTAATCTGATCATAACATCAACCACACTACCACAATTCTTCAAGAAACACACCTGGGCGGTGCCAGTACCGCCCATCCAGTATTTTGATGCATGTGTGTGTGTGTGTGTGCGTGTGTGCATCAGGGGGATTTGTGGTGAAACTAGGATTTCCTAATCACATCAACAAGATAAATTACTATTCGTTGGATGCTGAAGGGCATTGTGAATGCTGTGTGTGTGTGTGACAGTGTGTCTCAGGGGTAAAAGCAAAAATATTAATTACATTTTGAAATAAATTCCTGCTTGTTGAAGGACACAGAGAAAGTGTGTGTGTGTGTGTGTGTGTGTGTGTGTGTGCGCGTGTGCGTGTGTGTGTGTGTGTGTCCTCTGGCTCTGTCTGCCGTCAGATTTTATCACCATCATGATGGTGACTGATTGAGTCCTTGTTCAACAATGTAAATTAATAATAATGGTGATTTTACATTTAATTTACATTGTATGGTTAAATGTGCTCAAAGATGTTTTAGAAGGGAGTAAAAACAGGATTTTTGTATTTTAAATGTTGATTTTTATTAATCCCGATTCCAATTCTGCTCGTCAATACTGATCGATTTCAATATAGTAAAAATTATGTTAAAACAAAAACATCTTTATTCTTCTAAGTGTTTGTCACGGTCCATCTTTAACTACTGATGTAACGTTAGCTCACAGCGTTAGCCACACGCATGCCTGCATGTAAACAAATCAACACGCTGTAATGTTGCATTGATGCATGATGCAGGCATATCCTACAGGCACATATATATGGTCCTTGAAGACATGTCGCCATTGTAATATAAAATAATAAATAATGGGTTATATTGCTTATAGGAACCGATAAACAGAATCAAAATTAACATTTCTTAATGAATTCATGCAAATAAACCCAATCAGAGTCAATCATATTTGCATAAAGCGCACTAAGTCTGATCTGATGCCGGCTGTGTTGACATGCAACTTTGAATTTTGTTTGAAGAGAAGAAAATGTATCAGCTGCAGGTGTGTATTCATCCTGCACAAGGCTGTATGTGAGAAAATAAGAGTTAAATATCCTGATGCTGCCAATTCAAAATCTCATAATCTGTGAGGAGAGAAATACGATCATGTTGCAATAATTGAGCGATAAAATGAGGTCCACTGTATTGCAGAGTTGAACAGATAGAAGAAGGTTGTTTTGGTGATCTGGTTAATATGTGTAATGAAGGAGAAGGTCAGCTAAAGATATGGACTTATAGGAGGAGGAGACAGTGACAGTGAGTTATATATGCAACCTAAACAGGCAGAATAACACCTGGATTTGCAGTGTGAAGAAGTGTCAGGAAGAACCGCAACCTACTGACAGACTGACAGTAATATAAAGTGACTGCAATTCAATTTCTGTTGTGTGTTTTAATGAGATTTTAACACATTTGTGTGAATGTATGAATGTGAAGCACGTGGAAATGAAATATGTCTAGTGTCCACACACACACACACACACACGCTGCTGCAAAGGTCACTGACTTTAACTTCAAAGCCTCTGAGGAGCAGCGGCTGGTAAAAAAATGTCCGACATAACTGGATGATTAAAAAATACCACTATTATAAAACATTAATGAAGTAAGTTTGTCTTGAAATACGCTGACATCACGTTACTTCAGGTACATTTTAAACACTCAGAGGGTCAAAACATGGGTTAACTTCAGTAGCAATCTGTTAGTTTGACCCATGTTAAACACTAACAGTGTTAGCTTCATGCTCTCAAAGACACCTTGACTCGTGGAGAGGATGCGCTTCAGAAACCTCCTCCCGCCTATCATTTCCTGCGTCCGAATCAAGGACAATGGCTGATCATTACCGTAACTTTCCGAACCAGACAATCTGACGTAACGCCCACTTTTCTTCTGAGTCATAATGATCTCAGTTTCTAAATTCAGACCCTCTAATAAAATCTTGTGCCTCACAAAGACCTAAAAGGAGACTTTAACAATCTATTTTTTCAATAATTTTGTCTGTGACTATGCTATAGGCACACAATGATGTGTATTCTCTGTTGGATTTTATAAGTTCATCCACAGTTCATATATATTAAGTCTATAATAAACTGTGCAGAAACAATACTACCTTTCAGCATCTTAGGGTTCATCTTTTAGGTCCCATTGAAACCCATTAAAACCACATTTATTGATCCCACAGCTGCTACAGCGTAACATCATGCATTCTGTTTTATAAGGCTTTCAAATTGAAGCCCTGGGTTCAAAATACTACTTTTTACCATTTTCCAGCTGATCGAGACATTTTCTCATTTTTAACCCTTTGTGCTAAACGCATGCTATTCTCCTGGTTTGCACTGGGACATTAATCCTCTTTATTATGGATACTGCAGTCAGATATATTAAAGCTCCTATCAGTATGTGTGGGAATAGATGTCTAAATGTGGGTTATGTGTGTATAATGGAGAAATTAGTGTGTGTAATGAAAATATTACATAATATTTTTGTGTTTTTCTTAAAAAAAATGTCACAAAAACTGGTATTTAAAAAGGAAAAAAATTCTGAAAATATGAATATATAATATATATATATATATATATATATATATATATATATATATATTATATATGTATTTGGTAGTTATGATAAGGTCTGATGTTGGCGAAAGCTCATATTCACTGTAACTAATTAACCTTCACTTTTGGCTTGTGTATTCAACCAAAGATAATCTGTGCGAGAAGATGCTCCACTCTGTTGTGTTTCTGTAGTTCCAACAACTTCAACACAGTGAGACATCTTTACTCTAAGATGATCAGTTTTAGTCACACGATTCCTACTAAACAAATAATTTATGAACATTTTTTTACGGTGTGCACCTCCATAGTACCATAATGTCTCAATTAGCATACCCTGATAATTAGTATAACACCATATTTACCATATTACATAATGACCTGAGTGGTGGTAAATGTCACGTTCCTCGAACATTATACACATTATACAAGTATGACCTGTTACATAACACACCGCATCCGTTTGGATTCATATTACCATTAATTTAAACGCTTGTGTTTTTTAGTAGATTTCAGCAACAAATTCATTTTAAAAATAGTGACAAGGTCAAAGGTCAACAAATCCAGAAAGCTGTTTTTAAAATCGATTGTTTGTCATTTTATGTATTTTTAAGTTTTAAATATTGTTGGTTTGTGCTTCTCAGATGTGATAATTTAATGCTTTTCTTTCTTGAACATGATATCAATTGATTTTCTTTGGGTTTCGGCCGGTTCTGTCAACTCCGAGGAGAGTCATGTGTTAATATTATTTTTATATTTATTCCTCAACATCTTCTCAAACTTTTACAGACAAAATGATTAATCGAGAAAATCATTGGAATATTAAATCGATGATATAAATATAACTTAATTTACTTTATTCAATTATCTAACAGGGATAACACATACAAATTAACATCAGTATGCGTCACATCTTTAACCCTAAACTGAACCTAATTCTAACCTGAACTTTAAAACCAAGTCTTAACCTCAAACAGCCCTTTGAAGTAGTGAAGATCGACCCAAAATGTCCGTATTTTTTCATACACAGAGATCTTCAGCTCTAGATCTGGTCTGATCATTTACACTCCGGCCCGCCTTCGTAGATCTACAGCAGCATAGATCAGAGACTCATTACAGCGCTGTTGCCAGGACCCGATCGATAGCAGAGTATTGATCGGTTTCACGCCGTGGCCCTCAGAAGCTTACAGCTAAAGGGAGACAGCAGCTGATTTCTGCCATTATGGATCTGTGGTGGAGTTTTCACTCCATTACAGCCCAGGAGGGAGAGGGTAGATGTACGGCCACGTAGATCTGCAAAACCCTGACCTCCTGTTCACATGACCCGACTCTCCCTCACCAGTCGCACAGAAAACCTGGTTCATATCCAGCTCGCCCACATTAAAAAAGAGAGAGAGGAAGATTTATTCATTGATCATCTTATGCAGGGTAAATTTGTCTTTTTTAATAGTCCTACACACACACACACACACACACACACACACACCCTTATCTCCAGCTCGCTTGCCAGCGTGCAGAAGTCAGCAGTTCAGTGCCTTGCTTGAGGGCATACTGGCAATAAAACTGGACTGTGCAGATAGATCAGGACTCATCTGCAAGATAAGAGCTCGCTATAAAAAGTGTGTGATTTAAAAAGCTAATTTAAACCCTGAAATTGTCTTTTCATGGCGTCCTATCTTTAATTACTGAAAAAAAGTCGAATCAGTAATTAAGGATAAAAATGTTGCAAAAAACAAACAAAGCTCCACAATAAGCTACATGTAGTAAGTACTATGCTCGTACTGTAGTATGCTCGTACTGTCGTATGCTCGTACTGTCGTATACTCGTACTGTCGTATGCTCGTACTGTCGTATACTCGTACTGTAGTATGCTCGTACTGTAGTATGCGTGTACTGTAGTATGCTCGTACTACTAGAATCATTAATTCCTTCAAGACTGATTGTGTTCATGTTGTGAGGAAGATATGAACTGCAGGACAAACACAGTATAATGAGTGTTTCTGAGGCTTCATAAAGACTCAACACGTTACTGCAATAAATTCTCTTCTAACTGATCAATATTTCCCACATGGGCTACATATCATTGTCTAGTAGTAGTTCCCTCCCTTTTTTTATTAATGGTCTTTATTCTTTGTTCAATCTCATGTCTGTTGTGTATTCAGATGCATTTTCATGATATAATGTGTAACTATTAAAACCATGTCAGTGAGTCGCAGGGGTGACATGTTCCTTCATTATGAACAGTGTGGTCATGTTTAGAAAACGGCTCCAAAGACTAAAAATCGATCATGTTTTCAGTCTCAACAGAGTATATATATATATATATATATATATATATAATGTCATTCAAAAACACCTTGTACTACATTACACATTTCTCAAAGAACCTCAGTACAAACATTATTGAAGCTAGTGAAGCTGTAATCAGAACCACATTCCCTCCTTTGAGAACTTTCATTCTGTTTTTGGATGTGAATCTGCAGTTTCTACAAACCGGATGGAGATTTTCTTGCAGGTTTCTGGATGTCAGAGGAGGGCCACGGCGGCCATTTTGTTCCAACCTTGAAGCGGGAGGAAAATGGAGGAGATAGACGTAGATGGCATCTGTAACTCTTATTTTTGATTTCTCTTTCTACCTGCGCCTCCTCTTCCTCTCTTTCTCCATCTCTCCATCTCCATCCATCGCTCTCTCCTCCTATTAAAACATTAACAGTGTGAGCCATGCATTGAGATGGTCTATAATTCCATCGCAGCTGGTTTTTTTTTAAGGCCGGCTGTTGCTCTCGCTCTTAGACTCATATACATCCTCTCCGTCTGAGGAAATGGCTGATTCCCATCTTGTTCTTATAAATAATGTGGACGATAAAGTGCTCTGCAGCAGCAAAGACTCTAAATAGCTCTAAATACAGACCAGACGCTAAAGTTGCTCTTATATAAAGATGCTCATTTCGGTTGTGAAAGCGAAGAGAGGATGTGATCAAATAATCAATTTTGTTTATATGTTGTTTTTTTTATGATGCCCAATGTTGAAAGAGTGTTGTGATTGGCTGTCAGGAACAGGTATAGGATAGGTTCAGGTCTCAGTTTTATGCAGAACCATGAAGAACTCTACTTGGTGTTTAAGGATGTCGTTGTTTGTCATCAGCTGGTTGGGCATGTCGTTGTCTGTGTTTGCTACAGTTGAGCAGGTAAGTATCCATCTACCGGTGAATGTTTTGTTCTGTGGCTCATTCAATAAGCTAAAGGTGCAGGACAGATATATATATTCATGTTTGTGAGTTATGTAAGGAGACTTTAGCAGGAAAGCTAACGTCGTTGTTTAGAGTCTGTGGAGTCTGTGTGATTTGTTGCAGGATGCTATCAGGCTCAGTGCGACTGTCTGCTCTGCCTATGATCGAATGCTATGTTATTGCTTTACGCAACATTTGATTTGTTGTATGGAAGTAAGAACTCCAGCTACATATGCAGATCATTGAAACGGTATTCGATCAAAATAATGTAAAAGCATATAAATATCTTCACTCTTGGGTTGTTTTTTTTGTCGCCTACAGCAGACAAAAAGACAGTTTAATTTCAGTTGGACTTTAAAAAATTACTTTTACACTTGGCTGTAAGTCACTTGATAAATGTGTCTCATTGTTCACACAAGATTTTTTACTCTTTAAGAGTAATTCTTACAAGTTTGCCCGGAGCCAGATGCCTTCAGATGTGGACCGGATGATCCGGTCGTAATCTTATTGGAAAGTATTCTGTAACCTGCATTAAATGCGTCTGTCCTTAAACACAGATCACATGTTAGTTTTTAATATTGTAAGACATTTATGTATCATATTCCTATTTTCTAGTTGCCCATCCAGAGAAAGTCCATAGAAGAAATTTCAGGTCGTCAGTGAATGAATATAAGATCTCCCCCCCTGTGAAATGAAGTTAATTAATTGTAATTTAAATTATTTTTTAGCAGCGCACCTGAAGGGAAACTTGGATTATCTTCAGTCCAGACACACAAACAAACAGTCTGCTGCATGTTTTCCTGACAGAGACAGCAGATTCTGGTTCGTCTCATATATATATTGCTTCTGGAGGGGGCTGCACTAGGTTTATGATTTTATACTTCCAGTTTATTTGCACAGTGATAAAACACAGGAGCAAAGCAATAAAAAGCAGCATGATGAAAAAACAATGATAACAAACTGAACAAAGAGAAACAAATGAGCAGATCGGGCTGCAGACAAGGAGAGGCGAGGCAGGGAGGTGCAGGGAGGAAGAGAGAGAGAGAGAAGTGGTGGAAAGGAGGAAGATGAGGAGAAAACAGGAAAGAAATAGAGGAAACACCTCGCAAAATACATTTAAAGCTAAATATGATCAATAAATGTTTAAACACAGCAGACTGTTTTTCATTATCGGCTAATCTTCAGATTATTTTCTTGATTAATCAGTTAATAGTTATAATTCTATAAAACCAGTTCCCAAACAGGCCATGGGATGCTTTTGCTGTTGGCAGGAGCTATGTGGAAAGACTACGAGAAGCTCAAGAAATACTGACAGTTTGGAGACCAGAAATAACCAGAAATAATAAGTAAAAGTAGCAAAATCACAGTGTTGAAATTCTCTGTTACAAGCAGAAGAACTGCAATCAAAATTTAACTTAATTAAAAGTTGACAAGTATCCGCGTCAAAATATACTTGAGTGCCAAACGTAGAAAATACTCAGAATAGCCTGTTTAATAAACAGACAAATATTTTAAAATAAAAAAATAATTAAAATATAATATGTTTGCCTGTAGTTTGTCTTCTGGGTTTGATTTTTCAAAAAAACAAGACTTTCACACTTAGAGAGCTTTATTAAATAATGCACTATCATGGAAACGGCTGCGTTATCACATTATGTAATACTGAACAAACCAAAAACACCCCGTCAGCAAGTTTAAACAGGTGCAACCCGTTAAAACCTGAAAAATAATTCCTATATTTATTTATCTGGATCTGTGCGATCGGTTCAGATCCAATCAGAGAAATCAATAACAGGAAATGTCTTCAATCGGAGAAGATCAGTTTGAGGCATCATTCGTCAAGGTTTATTGAAAACCTGATCAGCAATGAGAAATTTATTATGAGTTTAAAATCCATTAATCTGAAGAAAAAAGGAAGAGAAGAAGAAGTAGGAGAAAACAAAGAGGGATAGTCCCTAGAAGGAGAGAAAAAGAGAAACAGCAGAAAGAGAGGTGAGGAAGAGGAAGAGGAGAAGGGAAATGGAGGGTAAAAGCCTGAGTCTGCGTCATGTTATGCTGCCTTGAGAATCCATTTAGAGGCCGACCTCTCCCTGCTGATAACTAATGGACCTGAAGACTGAGAGGAGAGGAGAGGAGAGGAGAGGAGAGGAGAGGAGAGGAGAGGAGAGGAGAGGAGAGGAGAGGAGAGGAGAGGAGAGGAGAGGAGAGGAGAGGAGAGGAGAGGAGAGGAGAGGAGAGGAGAGGAGAGGAGCGGAGAGGAAAAGAGAGGAGAGGAGAGGAGAGGAGAGGAAAAGAGAGGAGAGGAGAGGAGAGGAGAGGAGAGGAGAGGAGAGGAGAGGAGAGGAGAGGAGAGGAGAGGAGAGGAGAATTAAATCTATTGATTATTGGTCAATCAATCATTCACAAGTGGGCGTCCTTCATTTATAAATCACTTTTTGCAAGCTGCTGCTGCTATTTGTGGCTTTAGCTGGCAGAAAGAGGCAGAGCTAGGTGGGATATTGTCTTATTTTCTTATGAACAGATTGTGTTTACACCTGCATGTGTTTTTCCTGTCCGTCCGCATTTTATTGTCAGGTGTAAATGGGGTAATTGTGGCTGCATTGATCGTTCCTTACTCCCCCAATTCCTCACTTGACCAGGAAATCTCTATGGTCCTCCATCATGAAGACTTTTCCAGTGTGCTTAGTTCTGTTCAGAGGAGTGAGGACTGAGGATTAGAGCTGCAACGATTTTCATTACCGATCAATCCATTATTTTCTCCGTAATTGATTAGTTGTTCTGCCCATAAATTGGCTGCTGATACAATATCTGAGTTTTGGTATCAAGTCAAGTCAATTACTTTATTTATCCCACAACGGGGAAATTCACTTATTACAAACAAGGAGGGTATCAATAACCAGAGCTACCAGATCTGCAACTTGCATGGTATAAACACTTCTATAAAACAACTCTCCCTTTTTCTTCATTCATTAAAATGAGCTAAACATTTTCAAATGTATTCCCACCGCTAGACACAGTGTTGTTTTACTACTGTGCACTGAACTGGAACGTTTGAGTCATTCACTGCTATTCAAACTTTCCCATTCACACCTTTGCACTTTCTCTGTTTTTCCTCCCCATTCACAGACAGGTAGGAGTATAAAAGGTATATAGATAGAGAAGAGACTCAATGTGTGTGTGTGTGTGTGTGAGACTGTTAAAAAGCAGTATGGTTGGTTTAGTCAGAGCTTATGGCAGTTCCCTGACTCACTCTCTATTTTTGATGCTTCCAAAGGCTTTTTGAACAGCAGATAATACATCAGTGCTGGAGAGCTGCAGGGTGAAGACACCATCATCCTCTCACACACACACACAAACACACACACACTGCAGCAGCGAGTGTGAGTGTGTGGGCGGCATCAGGGTGAAGATACACCATCGTACTCGAGAAGCAACGAGTGGGAGGTGCACACACACACACACACACACACACACACACACAGTTTCTCACACTTCATCGCATTTCATGGTGGAAAACAGACAGTAAAACTCTCCACCGTAACCAATAATAATGACATATCCGTGTCCCAACACAAAACAGGACAATTACAGCAAATAACCAGAGAGGAACATACACTTGCGTTGCCATGGCGATAATATTAACAGCAGTACATTTATCAGTAGTAAAAATAAAAATCACAGCAGCGCGCACACACACGCAACATAAAACTGATAAAATGGATGCTGGACTCACCCCAATGTTGTCATGGTTACAATGGTGTACCAGAAAGAGGCCGGGATGGAGGTGAAGGTGGAGCCCTTGGTGCCCTTCTCGGCATAGAACATGACAGTGGCGAAGATGATGATGGCCATGGTGAGGGAGAAGAGCAGGAAGCCGAGCTCAGAGGCGCAGCTCTTCAGTGTGTAGCCCAAAATCCTCAAACCCTGTGAGTGACGCGAGAACTTGAAGATTCGGAAGACGCGGAAAACCCGGAGTGTGACGAAAGCGCCGCTCACATCCTCGTTCTCAGGCATCACCAGGCCGATGTAATAGGGCATGATGGCTACCACGTCAATCACCGACATCACCGAGCGCATAAACTTACAGCGGCTAGGCGCGGCAAACAGGCGCATCAGGTACTCAAAGGTAAAGATGAGCACGCAGGCTGTGTCCATGCAGAAGAAAGCCAGTTGGTACTTCTCCCCGCAGGGAAGGTCTTTGACGCTACCCTTAGGAGGCCGGCAGGGGACAGTCTCCACCACATTGGCGATAACGGAGACCGCGATGAAGAAGCCGGTGACATAATAGAAGACCAGCGCCATGGTGGAGGTGTGGGGGTTCTCAAAGGCTCGCCACAACCGCTCCCTGGAGGTACTGTGTGGAGGGAGGGGAGCGTCCATCGCTTCGTTAGCCTCTGTGTCCTCCGCCAGGCGCTCCTGATTCTCCTTTTTCCTGTCTCGGTATTCCTGCATAAAAAAAAGATGGAGGGAGGAAGAGGAGGACGAGATTAACTCAGTTATCGTATACTGTATCTGAAGAAGTGAGTACTGTTCATGATGCTGAATACACGATCATTGACTAAAAGTGCTCGAAAGGACTAATTGGAGATGAAGTGTACTGGTTGTGGAGCTGAAGGTTTGCAAACATTGACTGACCGGAGTCAAGTTTGAGTCCAATTCTGCAAAGTCACCCAATTCTGGTCTGTAAAAGCCTTTGAAGGAAGTGAAATATCTACCGTAAATATTTTACTAAATGTCAACAGACATTACATGGTGGGAAGTAAAAGTACATCAACAGAATCTGTGAAATTACAAGAGGAATAAAAATAAAAACTGAGGACTGTTCCTCATTATAAGTTGTGGGGGAAGTGTTAAACAAAGTAAAAAAAGGAATATCTAGAAATTAGGATTTTACACTGTTCGGCAAATTTGAGGAAATGAATTACTCATTCATGAGTTATAGGAAAAGGTCAGTTATAAAAACAGAGAAATATATAAAAGTCAATAAAGACATGGCTGAGGAGGTGTGATGTAAAGTGTTCAGAGAGAGATGAGAGAACAAAGGAGTTGTTTATGACTTGTGAAAGAAATCACTTGCAGAAAGATGAGGTACAAAGCTTGCCAAAAAACTGTGGCAATAAAAATCAGATTGCATTTGAGCTGCTGGATGTTTCAAAGGGCTCATCACTGCTGTCTTAATGAGTTTGAGTTTGATAATGGAGTTTGAGAGCAGTGCTGGTTAGTAATCCCCCTCAGATCCATTGATGTTTTTACACTTTAGTCATTTAGCTGATGACGCTGTTCTCCTAGGAGACGTAATGAGTGCAGCAGCAGAAAAAAAACAACAAAAAAAAAAACATTACAGTCAACCATTAGGAAGAAATAAAAGGTCTAAAGTCACTGCACCCACATAAGTACACCAAGACTGACACAGGCACTATAAACACATCTGAAATGGCTGCAGTGTTGCAGTATCAGAATAAGAGAGTCAAATCCAAAGTCCTCGTTTGGCAACTCACGTGTAAGTCTCAAGTCCAAGTCAGAGTCAAAACCAAAAAAGTACAAGTTCCAGGTTAAGACAAGTTAGTCCCCAGTAAAAAACAAAATTTGACAAGGATATCAAATACCAAGTCTTCAGCAGGTCACAAGTCAAGTTCCACATCAAGTCAGGCCCACAACTAGTCCAAAGACTAGAGTAAAGTCTCGAGTCAAGACAACCAAGTCCCCTGTGAAGGTCCCAGGTCAAAACCATCAAGTCCCGTGGCAGGTTCCAAGGTAAGCAACAAGTCCAGCGTCTAGACAAGCGGATCCAAAGTCAAGACGAACGGGTCACGTGTCAAGACAGGTTCCATTGATATTAGAGGGTTTTTATCTCTCCCTGTAAATATGATATGATACGGGCAAATGTGTAATAATATGATTCAGTTCAATGAGATATTTCTTGCATTATTTATTACTTGAGCTTAGATGAATAAATGAAATAAATAAAATTATTCCCTCAACTTTTATTTCAAGTATAGAATCTGAAGTACCCCTGAGCATTATGCATACTGCTTCAACAATAACTAAAGAATACAGATGAGCGGTGATGTGCTGGTAACTTTATGGCTAGTCCCCAAAGAAGATGAATTTTTCATTGAAATGCTGCCGGCTGCAGATTGTCTATCTCAGTTTTTCAGGTCACCGTCATCCAAAATTTGATATTTTCAACAATATAGGCAAATTTCTGTATATGCTGATGATACCGCTCCCTCTTTATGTCGATTATGTTTTTCTTTTAAATACAAGAGCAGATTATTTCTTATAGTTGACAGAAAGCGCAGGCATACCTCCATGCAGCAGTCTCCGATTATCTCTGGCACGATGCCGTAGAAGGCCAGCTCCTCATCGAAGGCCTGGATGCATTCGTTTCGAGGGTAGTGGAGCTTCCCGGTGCGATAAAAGTTCAGAATGTGGCGGAACATTTCAGGGTCTCGGTCAAAGAAATATTCCTGCGTGTCCTCGTTGTAGAAAAATTCCTTTTCTGAAGAGCCGAGCAGCGTGTCTGGATAACGATCGAGAGTGTTCTTCCATGTCTGGAGGTGGAAGAGAAAAGAGTCAAATAAAGATGAATGGACATTGTTGTAATGGACACATTCAAATGCAAGTGTCAGTGGTGCTGAATTACAATTCTCCCAGCAACATCAACATCTGAGAACTGACTTTTTTTTTTTTTTTTTATAAATATTGCAGTTTACTTTCAAGACTAATTAGAAATCCTGCATTTCAAGTTTCCATGTAGGAGCGAACAAGGCGCAGTGTAAAACAATATATAGTAATCTAATAATAATATTTATTATATAATATATATAAATTTGAAGGGTGCTAGATATGAGAACGATAACAGCCAATATGAAATTTTTAGATATTTTAGTCTCATAAAGTATTATAATACTTGGCTAACACCTTGCAATAAAATAATACTGACCCTTTGTTTCCATATTGTATAATCAACTAGTGAATATAATGATGTTTTGAGCTTTAGCCTGAGTTCTTTTTGCAGTATTACATGGTGTAAGTTAGCATGATATATGCATGTAGCCATCAAATACATTTTAGGTTTAGGAGTATAAAAAGTCAGCTGGTAAGAAAAGTTTTCATTCAACTTCAAGTCACCTCTCAACAAATACTAACACACAAGCTACTGAGATGTAGGTTCAAGCCTGAAAAGAACTGCTGCTTTGTTCCTGAAAGTTTTATAGAGCCATTCTGGTATCATCTCTGCCTAAATGCACTGATTAGATGTATAGTATTTACAACTCTCAGCCCCTGAAGTCGAGAGCGGAGCCGGTGCACATTAAGGCAACATGAATCTGTAAAAGTGAGCAGCTCACAGCTTTGAAAGTCTTTTTAATTTCCCCTCATAGACGATGCTGTCTGACTGGATGGACTGCTTCATTGGAAAAAAAAAAAGCCAATTTCACAACACTGTGTCCTTAGAACAAGTCCACGTCTGAGAGGACATTGCTATGATAAAACATCCAATCAGAGAGCCTTAGGTTGCGCTGACGGCTGGGTTAAGTTACAGACTGCACTGTGATTGCAGTGATGGCTGAGGCTCATGGGTAATGTAGTATTGAGAGCCAATTCATAAGTCAAAAGTATAATCATGCACAAATAGGCTCTTCATCAAAAACGCTGACAAACGTTCAACAATATCTGCAGGATTACTTATTGTAAAATAAAGCAACATCACAGATAATGAGATTGATTTAGGGCTAAATACAGTCTAACAAAAGCTGCAGAGTGCTGCAGAGTAAGTGAAAACTAAATTTTATGACCTAAAAGGGATGCCAAAACGGCGCCAAAAGAAACATTGGACACTGTGCAGCTTCAGTAGTATTTCTAGTAGACAAAGCACTGACGGTTATGAGACGGACGTCTGCTGGATTCATCCCTGATGCTGACACTGTAACTCACAGCAGAGGCTGGATGAGCAGCACCTCCTCTAACAGCTAACAGCTGAGCAGTGTATATCCAGTTTAGTTAATCCAATTAAAGTTTAATAAAGATAAGACTTCTGGTGATGCAGAAGTAGAAATGCAAACATGAAACAGGCTTAAAAAAAGGACAGATGATCTACATTTCAACCGAAAAGTTGGAATGAAATTGGATGATTTCCTTGTCCTCAAAATAGACTGCAGTGCATACAAGTATGTTCTTGTTCTGCTAATGAAAATATTAAATTAAATAATAATGAAATGAAACTTGTTTTAAGACATTGCATTATCCCATGTCTAAATTACAATGCAGCAACTTTATAGAGAAGTCAAAAGGGCCCATTTGTCAAACATACACATACAAACACATATAAACTTGTTTTTTTTTTTTTAAACAGACTTTTCACCTGTCTGTATATTGTAAATGTGCAAATCGTCATATATATATAGATATCATGGAAATGTTCACATCTATGGCAGATATTGTAGAAGACATGATCATGTTACGAGATAAAGAGTAAGACTTTACAGAATAATCTAATATCACGTTGCAGGAGAGAAGATGAAAGAAGCCACTAAAACAGTTTCTGGCAAAAGGTTGCGGTTAATAGTAATAAAAAAAATGCAAAACATTATTTGCAGGTTTGTGACAGGATGCAAACTAATGAAGTGAGACAAATGTGCCCTTTTTATTCTATCATTGTCGTTTTCCTCCATATGTTTGTACCTCTTTTTTTGATGAGATGTCTTCAGAAACCTTTTAGGTTTGTTTGTTTTTTTAAATCTCACCAGAACAATTTCTTTTTTTACTCCTTTAATGCATTATGGATTTGTGTGTCTTGTTATGTATGTAGATAAACAAAACTAAACTACTTTCTACCACATTACAGATTTGTTTGATACAATTATTAAACATAATTTCGCCCGGATACAGAGCTGGGAGGGAAGGTGAAACCTTGAAATGTGAATTTAAACACTTCCTGAACATGTAGCTCCGCCCACACGGCTACCATACATGCTCAGTAGAGAGCGGCACCCACCTGGAACCTGACGCCGCTGACGTTGACGTACAGTATCTCATCTGATTTGGACGAGTTGTCCACTGGAGGTTTGGGCATCGTCTTCTTGGCTAGCGGCAGCCAACCCACTGCCGCTGCCCGCGCGAACGGCAGCCACGTCGCCACACCGGCCGCCATCTTGCATCAGCACGTCCAACCTGCGGAGAGCTGGGGGGTTTTGTCCTCAGGGGAGGGTGGAGCTTATGAACCTGGGGTCAGCACCTCGCTTCTTCACGAGGCAGCGAATAAATTCTCACTGAGGGAGGACATGTTGAAGCCGGAGATGGGGGAGGAAGAGGGGAGGGAGGGAGGGGTCAGATGGCAGTTAGGTGTCAAGCCATGAAAAAAAACGCCGTAAAGCTGCGGAAACATCGAAGCATCCGACAGGTGTGCGAGTCCTATATGAGCGAAGGCTGCTTCCTGCTGGGTGAGTGCCGCTTCCTGTTCCTCGCCCAAAAAAAACGACACCAGAAAAAACGCACTCTGTTGGAGTCTCTGAAGTCTTTGAGGAGTAAAATATCAGTAAAATACAATAAAGTTATTCTCTGATATTGCTGCCACAGGCTTATTGCTGCTGGGATTTATGACAAAAAGCAAAAAGATATAAATCCAGGTAGGAAAGAGTTAAAACATTTGTGTCTGGCCTCCACCGTGCTGCTTCCTCCCTCTCTCTCCCTCTCTCTCTCTCTCTGTCTGTCTGTCTGTCTGTGTCTAGCTCTCTCGCCCACCCTCTCTCCCTCTGAAGACAGATTTGTTGCAGCGCAGCAGCCTTTCAAATTCTTATTAAATTGTGATGATGGTCCCTGAAGTTGCAAGATAGACAGAATCCCCTGTGCCGCCTCCCTCCCTCTAAGTGTTTCTCCACTGTGGAGATTATGGATCTGCAGCTCGCTGGCCTCCCTCTTCCTCTCTTCCTTTCTCTTTTTGCTTTTGCTCGCTGTTTTTGCCCTCTCTAATTTTCCTTTATCTGTCTGTGTGTTTCACTCTCGCTCTCTTGTTTAATCTGTGGGGCATTGGTAGCAGTGACGGCGGAGAGACAGCGGCTTTGTGTTGGAGAACGAGGAGGCGTCAGCCGGTCCTACTCCATGTCCATGTATGGCCGTCCTGTCAGAAAACACACAAACAAAAAAAAGACAGAGAGTGAGAGACAAATCAGGAGAGGAAGAGAGGAGAAATTGAGTCAAAGGGAAGAAAAAGAAATATAAAAGAAAGAGAGGGATGGGGTGTGTATGAGGGGGAAAGTAAACAGAAGGAAAATGAAAAAGGAAAGAATAAAGTAAAGATGAAAAAGAAAAGGAAAAATTTAGAACAGAAGGAGAAGAGAGGAGGTGTTGTAGGAAAAATATAAGAAAAAGGAGAAGGAAACAAGGAAGGAGAGGAGAGAGGAGACGTGAAAAGGTGTAAAGGTACAAAAACTATAAAAGAAGGAAGGAAAGGAGAAGAGTTGTTGAAGGGAAGAAAATAAGGCAAATATGGTGAGGAAAGAGGAAGAAGGTGGATGAGGAGGAAAAATAAAAAGGAAAGGAGGAGACAGAAAATTAAAGGAGGAAAAATTGACTTGTCAAAGGAACGAAAAGAAGAGAAAGTATTAGATGAGAAAAGGAGGGGGAGGAGCAGGGAGGCATGATATGAGATCAGGAGGAAAATGAGAAAGGGGGGAGGAATGAGGATGGAAAGGAGTTGCTGAAGGAAGGAAAAGGAGAGCAAATATAGTGAGAGAAAGGAAGAGAGGGGATGAGTGGGTTAAGGATGAAAAATGAGAAAGGGAAGGGATGAGGAGGAAAGGAGGAGAAAAGGAAAAAACAAAAGATAAAGGAGAAACTGAGTCAAACGGAGGAGAGAGAAATATAGAAGAACAACAGGAGAAGGAGGAATAAAAACAGGAAATAAGGGAGGATATAGGAAAAGAGATGGAAGAGGTACGGAGAAAAGAGGAGAGAGAGTTACATGAAGGGAAGAAGAATGAGAAAAGAGAGGATGAGGGGTAGAAAAGAGTAGAAATAAGACAGGATGAGGGGTAGAAGAGAGGAGAGATAAGAGAGAATTTAAAAAGGGAGAGACTAGAGGAAGCTTGGCAGGAAAAACAGACGATAAATAAGAGAATAAAAGAGAGGAGAGATGAAAAAAGCACACGGAAAGAAAAGAGGAAGAGAAAGGACGAATAAAGTTGTCAAATAAGAAGTTCAGAAGAGGTGGAAAGTAAATAGGATAGAAAGATGGAGAGGTGATGTGATACAGAGAGAAACAGGAAGAGATAAGAAAAAAGGAGGAGAAATGGAAGGAGGGAATTATTGGAAAAAGAAGAAAAAGAAGTGTGTGTGAGATTGAGTCGAAATAAACTGAAGTGTTTGTGTTCATGGTGATAAAGGAGCATGTCAGCTGTGCAGCGGTGTGACTCACTGATAGTAGAGATCTACGGCGGAGTTATACTTAAATTAAAGTCCTTAAATTAAGTTAAAATTCAATCAGTATTCACCTGTTTATATGTAGAAATCATTTCTATTCACACACAATAATTAATATTCATTAACAAAACCTCTATTGAGACAAAACACAGACATTGTGCATCATGTCTGGAGTTTATCGATCTTCTCTAACGTCCCCTGCCGGACACACGGACACACAGACACACACACACACACACACACACACACACACACACACACACACACACACACACACACACACACACAGCTGAGCTCACGTTCATGTGTTTAAGATGAAGGTATGAAGCTGGGAGTTATTAAAGATGTTTTTATGATCGAGTTAGACGAGAAGATCGTCTCCTTTTTTTATTTTTATATCTTCCTCTGCATTCAATAAAGCAGCAACAATAAGCTTTCCTCTGAAACTGCTCTTCGTCAGATGAAAAGTTATTGTCGCAGGTTTATTGTATAAAGTCCTCAGTGGGGGCAATAAAACTGTTATTGTTAGGTTTGGTTTAAATCACAGAGTCTGTCCGTAACCTTTTTAACTCTGAGGAGCCACAGCCATCTTTACAAACCTTAGTCCACACATTTTGTGCAAAAAATCTGACTCATAACATTATTTATTGTCAAATTGTATATAGATACCACAATGATATTCTGCACAAACCCCTAATCTGAAGCGTATACGAGTCTTCATCAGTCACATCAAGTGGATATCTGACACATTTACAGTCTGTTTAGCATCAGATTCCCTCTTCGTGTTTCCCTGTTGAGCTGTGGTGGACGTACAGGAACAAAAAGAGGAACTTTAACATTAAAAACACTGTAATACTGAAAGTTATCTTCTCATATTTGACTGTTTTGGATGGCTGGAGTTTCATATTCGCTTCAGATAAACTTTTGCACAGAAGGGTATCTGTAGATTTTGCTCCTCACTTACACTACGTACGTGCAGGCAGTTTGTTGTGGTTAAAGTTGCTAATGACACATCATCTATCAATGCCACTATAATGTACCATACACATGTCAGTCCTATTCTGCAGCATAGCCATAACTGAATAACAATACACAAAGCATCTTTTATCTTTTATGCATATTTAGTATTTTTCTGGCAGAATTTAGCATGATGAGCAACTTAGTTATTTCCCAGATTTTGTATTGGTTACCATATTCCTTAAATATATGTAAATATTCAGGAAATAGGATTCAAATCACATTGGTTTTTTTTATCAGTGAAGGACCCCAAGACCCTCCTGTAAAATGTAGCTGAGCAGAGGTACAGAGAAACACAACATGGTGCCAACAATACTTGAATATAAATGAATGAATGGATCGATAAGTGAATATTGGATAGAAAAACTAATTTGCTAACATGTTAGCTACAACTTCAGAAGGTGATAATGTGTGAAACTGACCTCCAGACCTGATGCACGTTACAGCACAGGTAAAAAACTAACAGCCTTTATAGTATACACAAGATGGCCGTCTGTGTCAATCATCCAATCAGCACTTGACACATAAATCACATGTCACCTCGACAGGATGCTACACTCCTATGATGCAAACATTTCAGAATAAAAGCGCACAATGAACAAGACCACGAACAACACGTTGACCTTAAATTTTTAAAACGTTGAACCTGTTTAACATCAGAATATAAATAACAGAAAACCATAAAAAGCATAATGTGTCCTCTATAAGTCTATAAATTATTATGATTGTTCATCAACACCAAGCATGTGACCCTTCATGTAAAGACACACACACCTTCCTGTACCTGCCATGCTTCAGTAAAAATCTCCAGTGTATGTTTGTGAATTATGAATGAAACTTTCCGCCTCACTGCTTTCTCTACATTCAGCCGCAATGCTTCAGTTACCACTAAGCACATACAATCCACCGCAGCACACACACACACACACACACACACACACACACACACACACACACAAACACACAGAACAGCCTCTTTCTGCCTGCTGTTGGTGCTGCAGTGTTCTTTACGTAAAGCTTTACTTCCACGTGTCCACAGGAGAGCAGTTTTTTATTTTATTTTATTCTTGTACATTTATTTCTGTATTTTTTGCTTTTTCACACCACATGATGATATTTGGGTTTCACCACTTTGGAAGTGAGTGAGATATCTCAACAACCATGAGATTTCCATGAGATGCACTGATCAAATTCATGCTCATCAGAGGATGAACTCTTCTGATTATAGATGCAATTTCCACCATTATCAATGCATTATTTGTATTGGAAAAATGCATGACTTTTACTTGTAATGTAATATTTTTTACATTGCTGTCTCAAGTAAAGGATCTGCGTACACTGCTGCACATTTGATCAGATTATATAAACCCAAATGACCCCGTCAGTTTTGTCCAGTCCATCCAATTTCCAGGAAGTCCGTCTGTCCATCCTCTCTGTGGGAATCCCAGCTGACATCATCTGTTTCTGAGCCAACATTAGCTATTTACTGCATCTACATGATGCTTTTAATCTGCAGCCTGGCTCTGGAATCAGCACTTCACCTGCTCAGAGCTGCTGCTGCTGCTGCTGCTGCTGCTGCTGATGGAGCGAGAGGCGGCTGCTGCGGCTCCAAGCCTAGAACCTTCCGGTAATGGGACGGCTGCTGGTTTTATGGTTATTACCATGTGAGATCTGAGTCAGTGGATTTCCTGTTGGACTGCTGAGTGAAAAGACTCTCCTCAACCAACACAACACAAACAGCCTGGCGTGTTTTGAAATATTTACAGCATTTTGGAAGCGTTTGAGCATCTTCAAAGGCTTGAAGAAGAAGAATCTTCTTGTAGTTTAAATCTGAAAATAACTAAAAAACATAGACACAAAATTAACAGAAACTCTCTGCAGCAT
Source organism: Pampus argenteus (assembly GCA_036937835.1). Lineage (NCBI taxonomy): Eukaryota > Metazoa > Chordata > Actinopteri > Scombriformes > Stromateidae > Pampus > Pampus argenteus. Next base: position 5,846,394 of record CM072864.1, on the reverse strand, counting down.
ATGTTGAGGTGGACTGTGTCTCTTCCTTCCAGGCTGCACAGTAAAAAAAATCTGTTCATGTCTTATTCATTTCAGCAGTCTGTGCATCTTAAGAGCTTCAAACTGAACCTGGCACGGATTCTCCTCTAATGGGATCGTTCTGTTTGTTCATGGCCTCCTACGTTCATCTATTTGTGATAATGAACAGAAGAAGCTAAAGTAAACAGATACAGATACAGATTAATGCTGGAATATCTGGTGTTGTGTATATTTAGATCAGGGAAATGGCCTGGATGTATTTTACTTTTTTTTCCCCTAGTACAATTTCCTCATTTTGGCCGTCAGTAACATTAAACCCAGCAGGTTTAAACAGAGTTTAGTTTATCCGGATAAGATCTTCAGATTAAGGCTGGTTGCTCCCGTAAAAAGTGTGTTTCTACGTATGAAGATGTGTAAAAAAACATAGAGGAAATGAAAGGTATCACTTAGAAACAAGATCTGAATTCATCATCATCTCTGATGTCGTGACGTGCCATCAGACATGAGATTTTTTTTTCATATCCTGAGCTGAGAGTTGATCTTGGGATAATTTATCCTCTTTTCACACTCACACATTGTTAACCCAGGTTTAGCCTACGTCCAGGGCTATAGGATTCACACTGCACCTCTAGCAGGCCTCGGTTAAACATATAGGTTAAACTAATATTTACATTCTAGTATTACATTGTTTGCTTTAGCTCCGTTTCACACTGACGTTTTTTTGCCTCACGTTTAGTTGATTTTTTTTTTTTTAAAGGGATATCCCCACAAATTCAGGGCTATCCCTGCTTCAGAGCAGGGCCAGCAAGCTCTTGGTTAAAGTTGGGGTTAGAAACAATGTGAAAGCATCATATCATAAAACGATAAACTTTACTTTTATACTTGTTTCTCATAAGATTATGATTTTATTCTCGCATTGGATTTTTTTTCTTGTTTGATGGTGACTTTGGTCACTTTCACAGTTCATTCACAAAATATAGAATTAACTCATAAAATGTCAACTTTACTTCAATAATTGTTATTCTCTTATATTCTCACCAAATCACACATTTTCTGTGATTAACACTGACTTTAATTTATTTAATTATTCATTTTATGTCATTAAATTAGATTTTTATTCTCATAATAAAGACTATTTTCATTGTAAACATTTCTCATAAAATTGCATTTCATTTTCCAGATGTAAAAACACAACATGTTAAAAAGGAAACACAGGACACAACTGCTGATGTGACACATGTTTCTGTAAATATGATATCAGAGTGCTGCCCACTCTGATCCACTGTAACCCAATCAATCACTGGGCAACATGTCTCCAATCACTGATCAATGGAGTGGAAAACATGTTTCTGATTACTTATCAATATCAGGGAAGCAGGGATCTCTGACCACTGATCAATAAGAAAGTAAACAAATGTGAGCTTTACAGTTATTCTGTTTGAACTTTACACAATACTATTTATTTTTAATATAATTTTTCTCTATGTGTTCTATGACAGTTTAGCTCGTATCAATAACTTTATATCAATCTATTTTTTACTTTTTGCCGCTCTTACATCTCTTAAATATTATTTCTAATATCTTTTACCCTTTTTTTTAGCTCATGCTTTTATTTTGTCCTCTTCACCTTTACGTCCTCCATGTTATCTCATGTAACTTCCTTCACTTCCTTCCTTTAGTATCTGTCTGTCGTTCCCGTTATTTCAGAATCCGAAAATGCCACAAAGACAATGTTTAACCTTCAAATGTGAGTTTAAAAATCGTCGATCAGTTCCTCTCAGATCTTGTCTTTCTCCGTCTAAATTGTTTTATTGTTTAATCTGTACAAATATCTAAGTGATGTGGTTTTACATAGCCGGACTACTTTTTCGCTGAGCTCAGTATGCAACCTAGAAATAGGCAAATAACCTAAATTAAAATGTTTACAATAGAGTTTTTACGGATCACATCTTCTCTATACATGAAACCAGGACAGAGTGGCGTGTAAACACTGCATCCAACTAGATCTAAACATTCTCTGTTGGTAGAGAGAGGATACATGGAGATCTTGTTCCATGTAAACACCATATCCCAAATATGATCAAAACAAAGATAAGACTCTGAACCAGGATGCAAACAAACTCACTTATAAACCTAAACCCTCGCGGTATCAATGACAGGATTCATTAAATCATTTAGTCTACACTGGAAACAGAGCATTTGATGATAAAACTGTCATATCGATGAAAAATATTTGATTCATTCAAATTCATATTTAGAGTGGTTGGAAGCATTTTTGGCTTTTGATGGTGTAAACTCTGGTGGAGTCACATGTTGTTGTTTTTTTCAAAAGAATGTTGGACTGTTCCTTTAAACCGAAAAAAAAAAAAAAAAACGTGCAGGAAAAGTGTCGTCACTCAAGCTGAAGGAAGTTTCTGCTGGAGTGGAAACTGTTGTTGAGTGTTACGCACACACACACACACACACACACACACAGACACACACACACAGAGCGATGAAGAGCAGCACATGGCCCGTTGATCTGCGTGTTTGTGTGAAACCATTAGACGACAATCAGTGAGCAGCACTTCACTGCAGCACACACACACACACACACACACAGTAGAAACACAAGAGAACAGTACAACCGAACACATGATACAATACAGAAGCTGCTGAAAACAAATCATCTCGATTATACGACAATATTTTACTCTGGAAATTACGCTTGAAAAGTGGAGGCTGTCACATATACGAGGATGAGACAGTTACATGTTCTTAAAATCAAAGGCAGTTCGCACTAAAGTGTTCGATTAGCTCGGGTGAACCTGCAGGAGCTCCCGAAGACTCAAGTCACGACTTTTTCTGTCACCGAGGAAATAAATTCATGAGTAGAAACGTCTTTACTGCTGTCACAGATGAAAAATGCTAACTGACAGGAGAAGATCATTTTGACCTCTTCTGTCAGGAACACTTTACCATAAATAATCGTATCATTGAACACAGTATGAGTTATACCTTACCTCGGTGTAACCATAGCAGCATCAGGGAGTATCAACGTAGCGGCGAATGTAGTGAAGTATCATAGCTGTAGCCGCGTCAACAAACATCCAACAGAATCTTTAACTGCAGAATTCTGCAAAAAATCGGTTTTGCACGTACACAGAAAAACGCCGACAAATGCACGTAGAGCCGATAAAGGAGGGCTCACATGTTTTAACCGCCTTAAATCCTGGACACCCTCCATCCCAAAGCCCTCCGAACCCAAGAGCTTAGCCCAGAAATGAGTCCCCCTCTGTCAGACCAGACACACAACAGCACTGCTTTCCACACACCGGTCAGAGTAAACCACATTATATATGTGAGGACATCTATTTGGAACATAAAAGAACTAAAAGCCGGAGTAGATGAGGATGTTATCTGGCCTTAAAAAGAGATGATTAACTGTCAGAGATAGAAAGCAGAGACAGATCCTCACCTAGTACAGGCTCAACGAACACAAGCTGACAATCGAAAAAAGACAGATACAAAAAAAAATAAAAATAAATCATGGCAACCAAAATAAAACCCGAATATGTGGTCATGGTTGAACAGGTGAGGTTGACACAGCGATGCGCTTCGTACAACGTAAAGCGCTCAACGGATGCAGCAACTGTAGTTTCAGATTTCAAAGAACTCAATGACCTCTTCAAAATAAAAGCTCCTCGGAGAAGGAGACGAGGCATATCTTGCTACACAATATATATATATCAACATATATCACACACACACACACACACACACACACACACATAAACCTGTGTTCACTCCAAGCAGCAGCTGCTACATCTTGAGGCTGAAACATCTTAAAGTACCACCGACGCCTGCTACATGCTCCAACTGACGTCCATTCAAAAAGCCTCCAACTTCTCTCTAGAAATATTAATTCAATCATTGTTCTCAACGAGTCATTCAGGTCTTAATCTCTAAATTCAGACCTTATAATAAGTGGTCAAAAGTATTCACTCCTCATAAACACATCACCAGATAAAGAAAATCTGGTGATGTTCTAGGTGACATCTTCCTTCATCACCACGAACACACACACTCACACACACAAACACACACACACACACGCACACACCACCCTGCTGCCAGAAGTACTAATAGAGTACCGAATGTGTGTTCATCCACTGCTGAAAATAGTCCCCCAATTAAATGCACTGTTCTCTCCTGTTTGTTTGATAAAAACTACAGGAAGTACGGAGCCTTTTCTAATGTTGAACTATATATTTGTGAGGTGTGATTTGATTAATTCAGCTTTAAAAAAACAAACAAACATAAAATTCAAATTATATGAAAAACTGAATGCGGTCTTACAGAACAACATAAAAGTAGGCGTCATTCGTCGCGGTAGGATGACAGAAGCAAAGAGTGTGTGACTATTGATGAGCACAATGCGTGTGTGTGTGTGTGTGTGTGTGTGTTTGTGTGTGCGCATATATGCATATCAAAAGTGCATGTGCAGACGTGCATGTGCCTGTGTGTCTGAATGCTAACAACCACTAATCGCAAACACACAGAACTTCATCACTAATTCATACATGTGGATTACGTCAACCTCAACACACACACACACACATACACATGCATACATATGGCCATGCAAATACACACACATACACACACACACACACACTCTAAATTCATCTCTAATTCTACAGTACCTGTTAATCTCTTTTCTGTTTCTTCCAAACAACTCAAACTCCTCCATTTCATTCTGTTCTTTTCTTTTTCATCTCTTGTTCCACTTCTTTCATCCCTTTTTCTTTTCTATTTTCTATTTTCTTTCTAGTTTTACCTTTTTTTTATTGTTTGGATTCCTCTCTCTTCTTTACCACTCTTTTACTATTTTTTTTTCTACTCTGTTTCTACTTTCTTCTTCTTCTTCTTCTTGCTCTCCAAACTCTTCCCCCTCTCTGACCCGCTGTCCCGTCCCCTCGTCTACTCTACACACTCCCTTCTTATTCTATTCTCAGCAATAGCCGTGTATCTGGAGCAGTTTCCATCCTACTTACCGCTGCTGCTGCTGCTGTTGCTGCTGCTGCTGCTGCTCCGGCCACCGCTGATGATGATGATGATGATAATGATGATGATGAAGATGAGGAAGAGGAAGAAGAGGAGGAAGGCAGAGGCAGGTTTTCCAAGTGAAGACAGGAGCGCAGGAGGAATATTAATAAAAAAGATGATGAAGAAAGAGGAGGTGGAGGAGTGTTGTTTTACTGTCTCAGATCTGTCCTGCTCTGCTGCCGCTGCAACAACCACATCTCCTGTCACACACACACACAGACACACACACACACACACGCACACACACACTCTCTCTCATTCTGGCTCCACCTCCCATTTGCTTGCTCGACCCTCCCCTCCGTCTCCCTCTTCTCTCTCTCTCTCTCTCTCTCTCTCTATCCCCCTCTCATTCTGTTCGTTGTCATTTCTCGCTCTCTTCCTCTTTTCCTTGAGTCCCTCCCTTTTCTCTCTGTACACACACACACACACTTTAACACACTTTAACACACTTTAACACACACACACAGTCCAGGAGCTGCTCCACATTAAACAGACTGATGGGAGTTTCATGTTGGGAGAGGTGAGAGAAGACAGAAGGGACATCTGATGCAACAGACTAATAAAAAATAGATAAATATGAGAACTAAAGTGTTAAAGTGATTGTAAATGATTTTTATATACAATCTGGTTCAGAAATGATTAAATGAAAGTAAAATGTACTAATTGGTCACTTGAAAAGAAACAAGAAAATGTATAATTTTTTTGAGAATAAAGTCATTAGAAAAAAGTTGTAATATTATGAGAATGAGGTGATTTTTCGTATAATTATGACTATTCTCTTCTAATCTTGTAAAATTTCTAGTCATTCCCATATTAATTCAAATTAATTAATTAATTCTAATTTATTAATTCTAACATAATACAAACTCCTTTTTGTAAAACAGTTTTTTTATGTAATTTTTTTATCCTGATTTTTTTTTCTAACAATACAGACATTTTGTAAAATTACAATTTTTTTAACTATTTTGTTCTTGTATCAACTTTTGAAAATTATAATCTAATTGTCACATTTTCTTTTCATTGGCACTATACTACTATAAAATTATTAGTTTATTTTCATAATTTCCTCGTAAAATTCTAACTTTTTCTTTTACTGACTGTCCGCTTGTAAAAAATTACAACTTTTTTTTCAAATTGAATTTTTTCTCTTTACTTTTTTATTACTTTATTACTATTTTTTTCCATAATAACGACTTTTCTCATAAATATATCACTTTAATCTTTTTCCTTCTAAAGTTTAGACTCTTCTGTTCTTTTATTAACTGTTTCTTGTAAAATTTTAAATCTTTATTCTCATTTTGACATTTTCTCCTAAAAAAATGATTGACGGTCAACTAGCGAGTTTCAGAGCCAGGACCACACCTCAACCACACCTATAAATACCAACCTAACTCTCTCCACCTCTTTCGCTCTCATATTCTACTTTTAATTTCAAATATTTGTATCACCTTTATTCATATGTGCATGTACACTTAGACAAAGTCAAGTTTTTTTCAAAATTTTCACTGTTTCAACGTTTAAAACAGATAAATAAACATGAACAACCAATTCAAGACGTCAAATGTTCAAACAAGCTGAGAAACATTTAAATACATTTTATTTTATTTTTTCTTTTTCATTTTTTTTTATTACTGAACTAGTTAGACTGGTGTCTGTTTTAGTCTAAAGCAGTTTGTCTGTGAATCATGTTAGAGTTCAGGTTTCATTTGTTCCCTTTAGCAACGTTAAGGAAACACAATCAGCTTAACCACTTAGTCAGACAAAACACTGCAGGCTCACACACACACACACACACACACACTAACGGGACACTGGAGCTGCATACTTAAACATTTAAACAGCAAACTGATGCTAAACAACAAACTGTCAACTGTATTATTAGTTTGCATTTGACACATTTTGAGGTAAATATATTTTTTGAATCATATATTGATGATCAGAGCAGAAGTCAAATATGCAGTGATGGTTTTACACTGTGATACTGTGGACATGTTCATACAAACTTATCAGAGCTGATCTTAAAGCCTCAGCGGGACACTGTTAAATATTTAAAACACAGGTACACCGAGCGTGCTGCTCTTTTAAATCTCGTCTTCATCCTTATTCAGTTTGTGCACCACAACAACTGGCACAAAAACAAATAAAACACATTTATTATTATTTCTCATTATTATTTATGCATCTCTTCACAAGATACCATTTTGTAATCGACCCATTAAAACCTACTGTTATCCTCAGGTAGAAGTTAGCATGTTTTGACCATCCGATTACTGTTAGCCTCGGTGTGCAGCTAACGGCATTTTTTTTGTATTCAGCCATGATTACATGTGAACAAACACATTCGCACCATTCAAAATTCACACCGGCGTTGTGAACTAGTGCAATGACATTTTCACACCTGTAGGATACGGGGCTACCGTCGCTAATGACAACTGCTTCAGTCGTCAATTATAACATCTTCATATGTTTGTCACAAGCTAAAATTATCAGACTACAAATATCTCTCAAATATATATATTTAATCCACATTAGTGTGTGATGTGAGGCAACGAAACACACACACACACACACACACAGAGTGCCCCAAGGTACATGTGCAGCATGTGTATACGCCCACACACGGACACAAAACTAGCTGAATATGAAGGCATATGAAGTATAAACACACACACACACAGTTCAGTTCCAGTTAAAAACTGAATAATAGATTTGTGGAAATGTTGGTCAGCTGTTGGACTGTCACAGATGACAGTTGTCATTCAACACACACACACGGACACACATTAAAGTTTAATGTGTGTGTGTTTAAAGCAGTTTATTGTCAAGCTTCAGTTCTAGTTGAATGAAACCTTGAATAAAGGATCAGTTCTCCCAAATCGCACATACAAAAAAACATCTTTTTTTCTTTAGCATTGGCCATTTATGTGTTGGTCTCTTAAAGGGAACATCAGCTTTGTGTGGTTTTCTATTATTTATATCCTGTTCTGATGTCGGATGACGTGTAGCTGCCTGCAAGTCAAAAGTCAGGGCTTTGAGCTGCGCCCACACTTCATCTGTAACATTTTTTTCTACCTTGACGAGCTGATGTCAGCTTGTTCTGTAGCTTTGGTTGCTAAGGCTGTTGCTAAGAAGTTTCAGATGTGATTCAGCTCCAACCATGTATGGATGGATTTGATAAGTTGACATTCGAAATAAAAAAAGAGAAAAAGAAGTGAAATCCTTCTACTATAGTTTGTTTACGTAGCCTCCGGAGTCAGAGGAAGCTTCATGAAGCTGACCAATCAGAACAGAGTCCGTCCTTAAAGAGACAGGAGCTAAAATGACCAGTTTCAGATCATAGACTAAAATTTAATGGATGTCAGCCATTGGTTTGTAGGGTCTAGTTTTGACTAAATTTCCACATTAGCTTCATTCTTCAGACCTTTGAATACATCATTGAAGACATATTCATCTCTCTCTGTTTTCGTTTCTTTGGTATTTTTCTTGTCCACAGAATCAACTTCCTAACCACATGACAACCTGCTCTACACGCCTTCGGCCTTCTTTTATGGCTCACTTTTGTTTTATCTCTTCGCTTTCGCTGCATTTTTTTTGTGTTCTTTTCACTCCTTCACAAAAAGCAGAAATGCACAAAATGTGAAAATGTGAAATCAGCACATTTAGCAAAACAACAGAGCAGAACACAGGTGTTAGTGTTAGTTATCGTGTTAGTGTTAGTTACGAGTACATCAGTGTCCATTACACAGGTACCTTTGCTCAGCCTGACTCCTGTAAAAGATACCAGCTGTTTGTTTGTTTGTTTGTTTGTATATATATAGATATTATAATTTCAGTGGTAAATCTGCCCGTATCGTGCTCCTGGAGTTTGCTTCTCATATTCTCACCTCCACTATCAGAAATTTAAACCTTTGTTGTTTTAATAAAGTTAAACAACGTTTTCATTGCACACAGAAAAGCTCACAGACAGCTCACATGTTAATGAGATTTTTAATGATTTAATGATTTTTTAATAAGTTCCAGTTTCACATAGCAAATGTAGGACTGTAATTAACAATTATGTTGTTACCGATTAATCTGTGTATTGTTTTCTCAATTATTTAACTAACCGTTTGTCTATAAAAAGTCTCTCCTGGTCGGTCATAAAAATCTCTAACCTCTCTTCTGAATGTAAACCCATGTTGTTGTGTGTGTGTGTGTGTGTGTGTGTGTGTGTGTGTGTGTGTGTGTGTGTGTGTGTGTGTGTGTTACCTTGGGGGAATGCAGGAGTAATGGGGACTAAAACAAACTGTCTCCTGAGTCCAAACGCCCCCTCCTACTACCTGATTAACCATTGATTTTTCTACCACCAAGTGTGTGTGTGTGTGTGTAGTGTGTGTGTGTGTGTGTGTGTGTGTGTAGTGTTTCCCATCTCTCTAATACAGGATAAATAACTTAACACAATCACAGCTCAAAACTTCACCATCTGAGAGAAGAAACGAAGAAAAGCAAGAAAAAAGAGAACAAACGATTAAAGGAAGTAAGAAATTAAAAAAGAAATGAGCCTTATGATAACAAAGTATTTCAGTATTTATATATATATATATATATATTTTTCTGGGTTATTCGATTCATTTGATCATGAACTCAAGACAACACATATCATATTTTTGAATATTTTTCTTTTTCGTCATTCTGGAGTTTATGAACCAGCCATGAGTTTGTTGTTTAATATAGAGGAACTTGTTCTTGAGATTATATAGATAAATAGCAGTAAATAATAATAACTGATGTTGTTTTGTTTTTGTGTTATCAGAATGTCCTGGGAGTATTTCCTCTTGGTAATAAATGAATTCACAGACAGCATCTGTTTTTCTGAGATTTCTAACACATATATGCATATAGAGTCTCAATCAGTCCTTGACACATCATATTATACCACAAGATAAAGAGTTTTATCCTGAAGGAGATGATTTTCCATTACACAGAAGATGCATGTTTTGTAAAATAGCAGCAGTCTTGTAATTCCACGTGTAAAAATTAGTCAACTGACTGGGTATAATTAATAATCTGATTTAAGGAGATGATTTAGGAGATGTTAAGATAAGTTAACTATAACCTGATAACCACCTGAACCTGCTTGTTTCTCTATTAACTATTATTTTAATAGAACAAGAAGCAGAGTGGAGTACAACTGTAGTTAAAGTAATAGTATTATAAAAATAAATTATAATAATAAAATAACAAAGTAGAATAAAATAGTCTGTCTTGATTTTTCTTCTAATGGTGTGAGAGGAGGGAATGATGAGAGAAGAAAAAGAAGAGGAGGGTCAGAGGAAAGGCTTTTTGTGGACATATTGATCGTAAGAGGAGACACACACTGACTGTGTGTGTATGTGTGTGTGTGTTCGTGTTCTTGCTACACAGTGAGGACCAGCACATGTTTTTAACTAACAGAGTGAGGACATTTTTGGGAAGTGAGGACATTTTGGTTGGACGTCACTTCTTTAAAGGGCTGTTTGAGGGTTAAGACGTGGTTTTAGGGTCAATGTTAGAATTGAGTTTAGGTTCAGTTTAGGGTAAAGGTTGTGGTTTGGCATTTAGTTGTGATGGTCAGGGTTAGAGTAAGGGGCTTGGGAATGCATTATATCAGTGAGGGTCCTCACAAAGATAGAAGTAGGAGGATGTTTGTGAGTGTGTGTGTGTGTTTGTTTGTGTGTGTGTGTGTGTGTGTGAGTGTGACCTCATTAATAATGCAGAGTGGCCCCGTGCAGCCGAGGAGGATGGAGGAGAGAGGGAGGAAGAACGAAAAACACAAGGAATTCTGTGGAAGACGGGAGGGGAGACAAATGCATACACACATACACACACGGACGTTGATATTCCCATGTGTGTGTGTGTGTGTGTGTGTGTGTGTGTGTGTCTATATATAGGCAGCAGGACTGAGTGGACTAACATTTGCCAGACAACCAGGGAACTCCCAGATGCCCTCAGAGTTCACTGAGAGGAGACCAGAGTCTTCAGGATACACGATCAGTTAAAACAGACGGTTTAACCCAGCGGTTACTGACCTGTTTGACCTGTGTGTGACCCTTTAAAACACCTCAGAGTCTACTTGCCAACACTTGTCACAGGTAATGTCCAAGCTAAGAGTAGTCCAGTGTTTCACAGAAATGCACCCGTTTTCTCACAAACAAGATTTCTGGCAATAAATTACGGAAACACAAACTACTACTGGTACCGAAAACCAGTCTGGATCAACAGTCTGTAGACGGTACTGAGTACGGTACTGAGTACGGTACTGAATGAGTCAATTATTCCTCCGGTTACGTAGCCGTAGCTGTTGCCTTTCCCAAAATGTCAAACTTTCCCTTTAAGCTGTGTTACGACATTTATTTCCTACAAAACGGAAGTCACTCCCATCATTCACACAAGGTGAAATAAAGCGTTTGTTTTCATTAAAATATGCAAAAAGAAATCAAATAAGTTTTGGGTTTTTTGGGGTTTTTTTTGTAAATCATGTACCACAGAGGATTAAAAAGGCCGAGCTTGCAGGATTGACTAAGTGCCAAAATCAATTTTTCCTTTTTATAGAAGAAAGGTCAAATGATTAATAGAAAATGAAGGGATTTGCTGTAGGGATAATTGACTTTATGTTGTTGTATTCTTTTGGGACTGCAACCTAATCACTCTCGTTGTATGTTCTTCATATTACATATTTTCCTATATGCATAATGTTGACTGTTCACTATGGAAAAATACATATATATATATACAAATAAGCACAAATTACTTTTGAGATCAGGCTTCTCTGTTGTACTGTTGTGTTCTCTCAGCCCTTCATCCCTCCTCTTTATCCCTCCTCTTCATCCCTCCTCTTTCACCTCCACCACACTGGATTGACCTTTAATTAGCGATCAGAACAGCGCAGTCACTTCCTGTCAGCTACTGCTGTGAGGTTAAAACTCATCCAAAAAATTTACAGCACCACTGTCTGTCCTCAACCAGTCCCTCTACATGCTGACTTCCCAAAATATTCTCGTTGTCGTACAGAACACTGAGACAGATTGGTCCTCAGTTGTGGAGATGCCGCTTGTACGAGACTTTAAAGTGCAGTTCACCGTCTCAACTTAATTGTGTCCACTTTATGTTTTGATGAAAATAGATTTCATGGCGAATCACAAAGTGACTCACAGTCTCTTTCATGTGGCCTGCACGTCATCAGACCAGCTCATAGTGAGATTTTTTTTTTTTTTTTTTTTGGAATAAAACTTCCATCCTCGCAGCATCTCTGTCGTCATGCCACTCGCTCTCCGTTTTCCTCCTAAAACATTCATCGTGAGATTAAAACTCATCTCATCGACAAACACTTCGTCACCTCGGTGGAATCACAACCTCTAATATCCTCCTCTTCCTGCTTCTCCAGTAGTCTGGTCTGAAGCCTCAAGAGAGAAAAAAGCAATAAAATCTCTGACTGTGTTGATGTATATAATGTTATAGCTTATGAAACGCTACCTACATGAATATAACATGCATTACATGAATTTCTCTGTAATTGTGCAGCCAGGCCAACCAATTTTTGGCAGGGGAACAAACTATTCCCCTCATCCACACTCCAGCACCATCACCATCCACCCACACGTAGCTCTAATACCAACACGGGCAATTTCAAATAAGCTCTTGGCCATTAGCCTTGTACTGACACAGAAGGAGTCACTTAACAACCGTTTCCAACTCCAGTGTTATAGACCAATCCTGGCAATGTCCTGTTTTTACATACATATATACTCAATATGAGACAAAAGGTCAAGTCAGTTATTTCAGGACTGAATGTTTTTCTCTCAAATTAGACTAACAATTATGTTACTCCTTTAAAAACAACAGGGAGAGAGGAGAGAAAATATAATAAATCAAAGTAAAAGCAAAGATTGACTGCAAGGCATCACATCTTAAGATCAAATCACGAGTGAACAAATATCATCCATCAAATTCAATCTTGAAGGCTACATTAATCAAAGTATGAGTCAAATTGTGTGCAAAACTAAAATACATTAGAGTATATGACTGTCTACTGAAATGGTGATTGAGAATAATAATAATAATAATATAAACGGGTTGTCAGATTGTTTATGCTTTGCCGCCTCATCTTGCACATGTATCTCTGACTCTGAGTGTGCAGAAGGAGCTGGGTCTGTGTGGGGATCCTGGTCTCTCCCTCGGTGTCTGATAGAGAGGGTGATATTATAAGAACAGTCTAATTATTTTCTTGCTGACTTTTCGGCCCAACAATTTGCTAATTGCAGGCATTAGTAATACAAGCAATGCATGCAATATAATAGCCTTACAAGGACAGTGCAGCAGTTCATTTAAAAAATAAAAAATCTAGTTAAGTCAATGTGCTAGCATTACGTAAAGTGTTAAGCTTGCTGAAGGTTTATTAGCTCCTCACACACATTTTTATAGTAACCCTGCCAACCCTGTTAGTAATGATGATGTATGTAATGATGTATCATTCAGAGGGGCCGAGCCACTACTTTTACTTTGATACTTAAACTACATCAGTATCCTACCATCACAATGCTATCTATCTATCTATCTATCTATCTATCTATCTATCTATCTATCTATCTATCTATCTATCTATCTATCTATCTATCTATCTATCTATCTATCTATCTATCTATCTATCTATCTATCTATCTATCTATCTATCTATCTATCTGTCTATCTATCTATCTATCTATCTATCTATCTATCTATCTATCTACATCAAGCTGATAATACTTGCATGTACAAAGTAGTACAAGTAGCACGTAGGATTTTTCGTGCAGGACTTTAGTTAAGTTTAGTTTAAAAAAAAAGTGTTTTTATTTTTTGTATTTGTACTTTTACTTAAATAAAGGATCTGAATATCAAACACCGCAGTGGCTTTGTAGTGGAACCAGTGCTAACGTAGCATGTAGCCTGCAGCAAAGTGTTTGTTTCATGTCTAATTTATAAGAGTACCTTTTTTCGATGAATGATTAATGCAGAGGTGTAAATAGTTCTGCAGAGGTTAGCCTGGATTATCTTTGCAGTAACCGTGTCACATCTGAGTGCCATTCAGGCAGCTGAGTGGGATTTCAACAGGAGCTTGTTGACACTGGTTCAAATTCTCTAAAGATCACTGATTAACATGTTGCATCTTGTTTCACACCAAAATCATTTATATGCAGATGACACACCGCTGTGCATTTCTTTCCCCTTATGAGCCAGCTGCTGGTTTTTTATACAAAGTGAAGAAATACGCATCACCTAATTAAAACCAGTTACAGCTCACAAACTATTTGTTACGTAGAGATTAGTTGTTACTAAATATGTACAGCTTCTAAGTGCAGGTGGGACTATTGAATAAGGTAAGACAATGAAGAACCAGCTGACTAAACCAAAAAGGCGGTCGATATATATATCTGACCAAACACTTTACAATATGTTTCTCAGAAATACCAATAATGTCAGCAGGACAATGTGATTTGTCAATACCTCTCAAAGACTGTAAATCACCACGGCAACAATAAGTAACATCTTGGCTCAGGTTTGTTTTTAAAAAAAAATTGGTTTCAGTTTATTGGTTATAGTTACATAAAGATTATAGTTTGTGTTAATTAACTACTTGGATAGGGTTAGGGAAACATCATGGTTTGAATTAAAATTACAACTTTGTTAAGGTTAGGGAACATTTGTTGTCACGGCTGCAATAATAATTACATGTTTAAAAGAGTCCAGATTTAGCATTGCACTCCTTCATATAACATTGTTTCACTCACTATAGAGAGTTAAAAAAAAAAACAACAACAACATTAAAAGAACTAGAAGTTGTCTTTATTATTCAACATTCTTCTTTCTTGACACCTACACTACCCACAATGCAACCTGCCTGGCAGCGGTTCATTGGTAGATTGTGGTCTGTTATGTGTTAAAGTGTCTCGCAGCTGCAAAATCACAATCAGAATCTGATTTATTGATCAAGTATGTTAACACACACATTTGGATGCAGCCGTTTGGTCTCTCTCAAGCAAATATAGACAATATACATGAACGGATTATAGACAGTATAGTACAGACAGTACTATTATTTACAGACAGTAGGCCACACAGTGCAATATTCAGATTATATAAAAGACAAATAATTTACATAAAGTGCAGGTGTGTCGTATTGCAAACAATAATACAAAATAATAATATGCATCACATATAGGGATGAAATTGTGATAAATATAAACATATAAATATAATATAATATATACATTGCACATAGAGGTCTTTGTCTTTTGTTTATTATATTTCACATAACATGCTATATAACTATTCTTTATGAGACAATATGTTCATAGCTTTTGTTTATACCTCATCTCAAGGAAAAAAAAAAACATTTTACCCCTAAACCTGAGTATAGTAAACTATTCTGGAAAATAAATGAGGAATCATTCATATAACATAAAGATTTCAACTCCCTTGCTCAGGGATGACCATGTGAAATATAATGTATCATACATGAATAGATCTTGAATATAAACTCCAAACTATAGAGTAGAGAGCAGCTACAAGACAACAAGATAAAATCCTGAATGGACTTCAACTTCAGCATGTTCCCCGATGATATCCATCTACTGTAACCTCTCTCTCTCTCTCTCTCTCTTTATGTGTGTGTTTGTCTCTCTCTCTCTCAGAGGCAGATGATGTTAGCTGAGGGTGGAGCGCTGACCCACAGTTTATAATTTAACACTCATGCATGATAGATGAGACAGTCGCACAGAATGAGCCAAATTCAGACACAAGACACAAATTCTGTGTTTAAAAGCCAAAAGACGCTGAAGTAACAGAGATGGAGAGACAAGAAAGGAGGAGGAGAGGGGCTAAAAAATATATGGATCGAGAGAGAGGGATGGGTGAGGAGGGAGGATATACTCTATATCGACTGAGAAGGGGAGAAAAAGACAGTAAATGGAAAGAGGAAGAAGAAGAAGAGGAGTTTTACTATCTATGTGTAGATCTATATGTTTATATTTATATATATTTATTTATGTACATTTAAAAGCTATAGAGGGAGGAGAGGGAAGGAAAGACAAGGCAGAGAGAAGAGGAGGAGGTGCACTGAGGAGGAATGAAGAGAAAGACAATGAAGTGGAAAGAGGGGGATGGATGGAGAGGAAGTAAGCAGGGGAGGAAGAGGAAGAGAGGGATGTAGTATGGATCGATATAGAGAGGGAAGAAAGGGAATAAAAAAAAAGGACAAGGCAGAAAGGAAGAGAGCGAAATGAATGGATTAGGAGGAGGTGGAGTCCTCTGAGGCTGCATTCGAAAGCAGCAGCTGCTGAAATTCAGCTGTTGGAGTTCCTGAATGCTCCACCCCTCTGGGACAGACCAACTGCAGACAACAAACACACCCCGAGAAAGACACTGAGCAGAAAACACAATCCTGTCAGTGACGGCTGCGGAGGAGAAGCAAAAGAGTGATCATTTAAACATGGAAATTCATTGTTGACCTTTAGGAAGCATGATGAGCTTTTCTGAGCCATCAACCATATCTCAGAGTCTTCTGCCACAGCTGTGGGAAGTACCAAACCGGAAACACAAAAATGGAAATGTATGGATAAAAATAAATAAAAATATAGCTTCTTTAAAACTTTAGTTGATAGATATGTAACGTGCAAACAGCGTGTACACACGTCCATGAGGACATAAAAGTCATGGACGTCCATATACAGCACAATAGGTTTGTACATGACCTTGCAGTCAAACAGATGCACAGGCTGGCACACAACTGTGTGCTTGAACACACACACACACACACACACACACACCGGAGACGATCAGCGGATGGTTGAGTTACATTAGACAGAGCGAGTAGTCACTTCCTTCACACGCAATCTTTTCTCTCTCTGATACACACTCATTCATATTCACTCATTTCATCATTTACACACACGATTCATCTCTCCAGTAATCAAACACACATCTGCAGTATGTGAAGAAACTTCACTGTAGAAATAGAAAGAAAGAAAATGTTATACAATTATTAATGTATTTGGGAAGTTGCAAAAATGTTGATTCTGAACATATAATTGAAATGTTCAGAGGCAACATAGTGCAGTACAGTTACTGGCTGTATGTTGTATGTTATATGTGTTTAGACCCCGTCAGCTCTCAGTTACATTTAGAGAACAGCCCTTCCTCACAAGTAAAATATGAATATAAGTCTAAAATCTACCAGCCAACCTGATCTATTTAACAACCATAGCAATTATATATAAATACCTGGAAATGTGCATATATGTCTTCTATAAGGTCATATATACAATTACAACTAAAACCTGGAGTACTGGTCTGAAATGATGTTTACTACATGGTGATGTTTATAGGTCACTCAAGTACTATCAATACATTTAATATCAGATAATCAGAATCTATAACTGATCTATAGTTAATAACACACATGCACACAAACATACATACACACACACACATACACAGCCTGTCCTCCAACCAGACACATATCATCTTGATGCTTGTTCTATAATTAAAATGTCATCCTCAGGATCAGACTGCAATCTGCACGAGACATAGAGCTCCTTCCTTCCTGCCAGACCAGCTAGTGTTACACACACACACACACACACACACACACACTGTACACGTGGTGTTTGAGACTTCTGTCGGCATCAGTTTTGGTCCTGATGATGATCCAAAGAAATCAAATCTGTCTTCACAATTTTTCAAGTGTGTCTTAAAACAACATTCAGGCGTTCATACTGGCCGGGCAACCACGTTTTAAGTTAATAATCAAGAGGGGGAAAAAAACTGAATAACAACAACACAATCCATGTATAATATTATAATATTATTATATGTTACTTAAAAGCTAAAATATGCTCCTCATCGGTCTCACAGTAATCCAGTGAGTTACCTGCACATCCTTGGCTGCAGACAGGAGCTGCTGAAGCTGATTCAACAGAATTTTAATGCTGCCAATTTACCAGTTTTGTGAGGTTGGGGTTCGCAGTGTCAGACTTTGAAAGCTGCTTTTGTAGAGTAATAAATTAAAGATTAATGGAAAATAAACCGTAAGTAACTGGAGTGTATTAAAGAAAGCCAAAAGAAACGGAGAAGTAGTTTCAGTCGAGGCAAAACAATGAGAGATGAAACCAAACGATGGACAATGGGATACACAGAACGAGACAGTAGAAGAAGAAAACGAAGGTCTAATCATCTCTCCCCAATGATTCTCTCTGGTTATTTAATCTAAATTTCTATCAGGCAGATTTATGCATCTGAATACGTGCACACACGCAGGTAGGAAAGAAGAGATGGAGGGATGGTGGAGAGGAAGAGGAAGATGAACGGTAGAAAAACAATGAAAACAATCATTGGTTCTTAGCACAATAGGCCAATCTGATTATGGACTACATCAGCCAACCGCAGTCCCAGGCGATGACGTCATCCTCGAAATGCGGGGACGACCAATTAGATGATGAGACGTGACAAGTCTCTGCTGTTAAATGCAGAAGATTTTTTATTTTTTTTTAGACAAACAACTAAATCAGGTCAACGAACCAGAAAGGTTGTTTTTTATCCATTTTTTTTTCACATTTAAAATGGTTTTTGTTGGCATTACCATAAGTTCTGTATGGCAAAATGCCTTTTAGTTAAATATTAACTGGTATAAAGCATCGATTTGAACATTTTTTAACCTCAAAAACATGCAGAGAAGGTTTGATGCATTTTTTTTAGCCCAGGGCTCCAGATTGCGACCCTTGAGTCGCATTGGCTTTTTACTCACAAAGCTTTTATTGCACTTAACGTTACGTAATGACTGTAGCTGCCGTCAACTCCAGTAGGCTACTTCACCTGGTTCACTGTCTGTCTTCTGCTCCACACACACACACACACACACACACACAGCTCAGCCCCTCCTTCTCTGTGACCATAAATGACAAAATGCAGTAGAGATGAAATTTATTTATGTTATTAACCTAATTTATGTGCACTCGTTTCATGTCCGCTGTTTAAATTTACAGTTTTTCCTTCAAAATAAAACAGCACATTGTCATTTCTGCACATTGTCTATTTATTACCAAAGCGTTTATCAGAAATACCGTTAAGATGAAAACAATAAGAACGTGCTGCTTTGCATCATGGCTGCCTTAAGACAATCCCCCTAAAAATCAATGCAGTCCTCAGTAATATGTTCTCTAGACGGCTAATCTGGGGTCAAAACAACATATTTCACCTTATTGTGTGGAAAGTCATTGGATTTGTAACAATTGGATCAATCTAAACAGAAACTCGTTCAACAAGCGGGATCCAAACGTCAGGTGGTTAAAATGTTCAGCTGTTTTGGATCCGTTACCGCGGTGATGTGAATATTCCAGTTTAATGTGTTCAAATGTGTGTGTGATGAGGTTTCTCTGTAGGTCAGAGCTTTGTTATGCAGCGCGTTAGGATTACCTTCTTAAATCTGATTATTAATTGAAATGCTCTATTTTAAATTTTTTATAATTACTGGGTATCTTCTTCATTCTACTCTGTGTGCATTATTTGGAGATTTCTTTTGGAGGTTGAGAATGGATTGTCTCTCTGTCTCTGTGGAAACTTTGGGGTCCGGGTGAAACGTGACGCTGTCTGTAGTTCTGCCTGTCTGCCCTCCTGATCCTGTCTTTATATGAGACTGTACTGTCACACACCACAGCAACATGATCACATGTGTGTGTGTGTGTGCTGAGTCTTACCTGTTGGTTCACCTGTCCGTCTATCCTCCCTGTAGCCTCTACCTGTACATGTACTGTTTATTCCTCATGTAAAACTATCCTGTCTGTCTGCGTTGCAAACTGTGTGGACTTTGGACAAAATTAACATCACATATTTCTAACGCGACGCCATAAAAATAAACATCTCTACCCGATAATACTGACAGAATACTGATACATAAATTACAGTGTGTGACCAAATATTCATAATAATAATAACTTCATTTGTAAAGCACCTTGATAAACAGTCTGAAACTTAACAAGGCTGAATTACCCCAAATTTAAAAAATCCAGATTAAAAGCATGCAACTAACGATTATTACATTAACAATTATTCTGTCATTTTCTTTTAAGGATAATCTGCAAGATGAGAAAGCACAAAGACTCCAGGGAAGAAGTCCATGTGTTTATGGGACATGAATGAGAAATGGGAGAGGAGCTCAATGCATCATGGGAAGTTCCCTGGTAGTCTAGGCCTATGGCAGCATAACTAGGGGCTGGTCCATGGCAAGCCTGAGCTAGCTAAAACTTTCCTTTTTGATAAAGCTTATAGTTAGCTTTATCAAAAAGGAAAGTTTTAATCCTACTCTTAAACATAGATGGTGTCTGTGCCTTTAACTGGAACATGATTCCACAGCAGAGGATCCCGATAACTCCTGTTGTACTTTTAGAGACTCTATGTAAGCTCTTTAACATATGATGGTATCTGACCATTAAGGGCATTGCAAGTAAGGAGAAGGAGTTTAAGTTATATTGTTGGGGCAGCCTGATAATAAGGAATTACAATGATCCCGTCTGGTAGAAAAAAGGCAGTCCTTGATATTTGTTTTATGTGGGAGTTAAAGGATATCCTGATCACAGATACCTTTCAGATTCCTTACGGTGGTGCTGGAGGCCAAAGTAATCCCATCCAGAGTAGTTATATCATTAGTTAACTGATTGGTTTCATCTGGCTTCATTGCTAAATATATTTGGTTATCATCTGCATAACAATGAACATTCATTACAGTACAGAACCTTGTGGAACGCCATGTCCAACTTTTTGCACGCATGGACAAACTGAAATTGATCTGATAAATAGGACTCAAACCATCTTAATGCAGTTCCCTTAATGCTTGTAATCCTTTTACCGTCTCTGTAATAGGATGTGATGGTCAATAATATCAAATGCAGCACTATGATCTAACAAAACAAGTACAGAGAGAAGTCATTTGTCTGATGCAATTAGGAGCTCGTTTGTACCAGTGTTGTGATGCTTTCTACATCCAAACTGTAAATCCTCTAATAAACTATTATTATATTAAGAGGTCACATAGATGAAGGTTTTCTCGAGGGTCTTAGAGAGAAAGGGAAGGTTAGATATGAGTGTATAGTCGTCTAAAACACCTGAATCAAGAGACTTTAAATGGCTGCGGTACATATCCTGTTAATAAAGACATATTGATCATGTCTAGCAAAGAAGTGATTACTTCGAGGTTACTTGATGTCATCCTTCGGTTTCTGAGTGACATATATATATATATATCATCATTGTCAGGCAGTGTAGATATTTGTGTATTAGGAGAATTGTGTGCACCGTACACTATTAACATTAACTGGCTGTAGAGTTTTCCAGGCTGGGTGTAAAAGACTAAGAACAAGGCTTATATTATTATTATATTAAGGCTTAAAATGACTCGAGGGAGTGGATTCATTTAAGGTAACATATTCTTCACGACAACCAGGTTTCTGTAAGACAAAATATTTTGTTGTACTTTTGCACTCGAGGTGTTCATTTCTATTTTCCAGGTTTTAGGTTTTGATGTCTTTTGTTGACTTTAGATTTTAATTGATTCCATCTACGCATCCCCCGTACGCACCTCCTTTTTTTTTTTTTTTATAAGGAAATGACTTTATATCAATGTCATCTGAACTGCGTCACTTCTCCGGACCATAAATACTAGGTGGTGTTTGTCACTCAAACGTCACTCTAGGTCATTTTTAGCCACTGAGTTTACAACATAAATTATTGTAATTATTGTGTATTGATAACTAGTCCCTTCTTGGTGCCTAAGCCTGGGGGGGCATTTGCACCTCCAGTCACTTTGAGTCATCATCATAAATAACCTCTAACACTATTTATGGATCACACAGTTCCCAGAAAGAAATTTTCACCTCTGCTTTCAATGGGGAACGCCTTTGGCCTCATAACCTTTCATTGATTTATCATCATTTTGTAGGGACAATTTTTCAAAATCTCTGATTAAAACTTTTCAAGCGATCGATATTTTTCACCATATTCTGATATTTTATAGACCAAACAACTAATTGAGAAAATAATCAACAGATTAATCAATAATGATACTAATGATTAGTTGCAGCACTAAAACTGAATATATTTAAGTTTTGGACATTCATGATGTGAAAATGTGATTGACAATCTTCAATATTTTCTGATTGTGTTTCTTTCACTTTATGGTTCCTGAAGGTAACATTGTTAAATATGCTCCCAGTTAAAACATACAAGACACAATAAATAAAACATAAGGAAATAAAAGCTTAAGATATAAATGAATAAATGTCCTGATTCACATCTCTCAGGTAGATGTTGTTCTCCTGCTCATGTCCCGTGTGTCATCAGTCGCTGTGTTTCTCTGTTCAGCTGTGGATCTGTCTACGAGGCATTCAGGGCCAGCTTCATTATGTTCAGTGTGTGTCTATCAGTCTACCTGTCATCCTTATCTACCTGTGGATCAGTCAGAGACACGCTGAGACGACAGTCTGTCCCTGCTCAGGCTGAGCTTTGGCTTCATCCCCAGATTCAGTTTGTGTTCGGCTGTCAGACGTGACGACGGAGAGTCCCGTCTGCCAGCTGGAGGGCTGCGAGCGTTTTGTTCTACTAAACACTAATTTGGTTTCAGTGCGTTGCGTTGAACAACAGGCTGTCCTGCTGTCCTGACACAGGATAGAGGCGAGATAAATACACGGAGAAGGAACCAGCAGGCCCACGACTAATGACGGATATTTAATATCTAATAATATTTGTATTATTAGGTAACATGTCAATCTGTTCACAGTTGTTTTGTTCAGCCAGACTAAAATATCAGAAAACTGAAACATGCATAATCACAATCACACAGTTGCTAGGGTTAGGGTTAGATATTAATCATATTAGGGTTATTGATTAATGATATCAATGTTCTAGGGCTGCAACTAACCTATTACTAACCTAATCTATTGATTATTTTCTCAGTTAATCGAGTAATTTCTTTTGTGAAGACAAGGAGAGAAAATTAGTCCTTGTCCTTGGTCCTTGTTGGCACCATTTTGTCTGGTGACGTTTGCAGCATCTTCTCCTCGTTCTGACTGTGTGGTGTTTCTGTCTGTGTCTACGTTTGTTTCATCTCGTGCAGCGTGAGTTAAATATGTCTAAGATCGTCAGCTTCTTTTGGACGTGCGTAACAGAAACTTTTGCTGTGAGAAATACTGCTGCTAAGCTTGGTTTTCTGTTGCATGTTATTCTGTTGCTCTTTATTTGTTCATTTATAGTGAACAAATAGAACAGCTGTGTGACGTTCAAAAACAAATAATCCCACCACGGGGACAAATGATGCATATCTCGATGTTGATCTTGCTCATGATGCATTCAAAGCGGAGTGAAAAGATGAGGAAACGGGATGAGCGCGGAGGAGTGTAGGCTAAGCTAACTGCTAACCCGTCATACTGAGACATGGTCTCTCTAAATGCACTCTGCTGCTAACTATTTTTATCTTGAGATTAATATGTTTGTTTGTATTATATTGTTGTTATTTTGGGAGGAACAACATGTTGTTTTAATGTAAGTACATGAGAAAATGACAATAAACTAAATCTGTGTCTATATATGTTTTTTTTTTAAATCCATCAAAACGGGGAATTGATCAAAATCGCTGGCAATTAATTATCTGTCAATCGATTAAATGATTAAACGACTTATCATTGCAGTTCTGCTTATGTTCATCCTTAAAGGTTTTTTTTGCGTTTGATACCATATGTTTTTTTGTTTTTTTTTTCTATATAAAGTATGGGATTTACATATCTGAACACACAGATTATACAGATTCAGTGTTGTTTTAAACATGTGTAGCATCAAACACGACGACCGTCTGTTTCCTGTGTTGAAAGCTCGTCTCTTCCTTAAAACTGCGAACTGGACCTTTAATTCTTTCCGTGTTGTCATTAAATTATAACAACTCACTCAGACAATCAATCAATGTAATGAACAACAAACACCAGCTTGCCTCAGCTAATGGGGCAGATTTTAATGTGTATTTTTTCCAGTGTTATGCTTTTTAGCAAAGTGAAGTGTTGGAGTGTGTACCAGCAATGCTGAGAGCAAATTGTTTTATTCTGTCAGGGGAACATGATCCTGCTGCTTTAATGAAGCCTCATTAAAACCAATCAGATCACATAGCAAAGGAAGGAGGGGGGTCATGTGACCTGGTAGTCAGGTCAGTCCAGCTCTGATGTCTGAACACAACACAACAACACACCTGTGGAGTCAGACTGTACCTGCAGGGTTCATTTAAAGAGGAACGACTTCATATTAAGACCTTTTTTTTTCAATGTTTCAAACATAAAATAGTGTCTGTTAATACACAAGTGGTTTTGTTTTGACTTAAGATTTCAATAAATCAACTTGTTTTATGTCAAATCTCTTGCATGTCTCATTCCCTGAGACAGTTTGTGACACTATCATGTCAGTGAGGCCAAATGATGTGTTCATGGTACACTCTGTAAATGGCTGTAATCACAGTAATGATGGTTATCTAAAACAAATCTGGAAAAACCTCTTCAGAAGAACTGGAGATTATGTAAGGTTATGTTGTAACATTAAATAAATAAATAATAATAAGATCAGGCCTGAAAGGGAACTGAGCTGCTCATTATTTATGAAGACATCCTGGATATACATCCACACTGTAGAGGTGTGTCCACAGGGTCATGAACCTGTATGAATTATGGAGATCTCAGTTGGGTTATACACACTAAATCTCTTCTGTTGTTTCTCATCTGCAACACATTTGTATTAATATATATCAGTCAATTTAAAAGCAACGATTGTGACTGAAACATTGCACGTTTAGTCTCTGGTGTTGCATGAAAGTGAAGCAGATTTGGATGCTTAAAAAACTGAAAGATGAACTATGCAGCATGTATGTATTTATGACATTAAAAGGTATGTGTATCTATGAGCAGTGGAGTGGACTGGTGCCCACAGAGGGGGGAAGGCCGTATGAGATATTTCAGTCTGGACCAAAGTGACCAGCAAAACAGAGAGAAACATATTGGAAAAAAATAAAAGAACAAACAAATGGAATCGAGACAGAAAAAGAAACAAACAAAAGACAAATTACATGAAGAAACAAAGAAAGAGAGGTGGTGCAATCAGACCTCAGGCTGTTTCTTCTCAATTACAGCCTCCTACGCTGCTGACAAAGTGTGTGTGTCTATATTAAGACATGTACATCTCTGATTGTACATACGTGTGTGTGTGTGTGTCTGTGTGTGTGTGTGTGTGTGTCTTGCCGCAGTGCCACATCGCTCTCCTCCCACTCTAAAGCTAAAAACAAATGCAGCGGCTCTCATTACACACACTGAGAGTCCAATCAATACACTGGGGCCTCCGGGGTCCATGCTGCACTTGCGCTGTGTGTGTGTGTGTGTGTGTGTGTGTGTGTGTGTGTGTGTGTGTGTGGTCCAGGTATTCCTTGCATTGCAGAGACGTGAATTTGTTTACACAGTTATGTTGTGGGGACAAAAATGAGTCCTCTTAATGTAAATCACTGATTTTAGAGTGAAGACTTGGTTTAAAGTTAAGGTGAGTTTAGAGTTGTGTTAAAAACACCCAATGTGTGTGTGTGTGTGTGTGTGTGTGTGTGTGTGTGTGTGGTGTCTGTTTGGAGCAGCGAGTGTAAAGTTGATCCGAGCTCAGCTTGTGTGAAACATACAAACAACAATACAGGAGACGAGAACACTGTGATGCCTTCACTGTCCTCTCTGGTGATGAATTTGTATCTTTACTGTGTTCTCTCATGATGTGTTTACTTACCGTCTTCTCTGGCAGTACTGAACCAGGGAAAAGCCCTGGTTTATATCTCCTGTGATGAGTTCACTGGCCTGGACTGGTTTGATGTTTTGTCTTTCTGTGCTGCTGGTTTTATGTTGCATGTCTCTCTTTCTTTACTCTGTGGTGTTTATTTGTTTGTTTATCGTAGAACAGCTGTGTGACATCCAAAACAAATATCCCCACGGGAACAAACGAAGTATATCTTGATCTTGATCATGATACTGGTTTACATGTGTTTACAGTCCTCTGCCATGATGTGTTTACTGTCTCTTGCATTCACAGGCTCATCTAGTCATCTTCTATAGTGATATTATCTTCTTTTTCTCTAGGGATGCATTCACTGGCCTCATCTTGTTTACTGTGTTAACTGACCTGTCTCTTTGTTGATGTGTTTACTATTCTGTCTAATGATGCATTTACTGTCCTTAATAGTGATGCAGGAAGACAGGGCAGAGTGTTTTCTTTCAGGGGATGTGTTGTCAGACATGTTGGTTTCTGTTGTGAAGACAAACTGACTGATTCTGTCACTCACACACACACACACACACACACACAGTTTATATTTAGCCGACCGCTGCAGGAGAAAACTCTTGAATTTTTTAAACTCTGTAACCTGACTTCTGCCTCCACCCTCTCCACTTCTCTCTCTCTCTATCTCTCTCTCTGTCTCTATCAGACATGTGGGGATCGCCGTGGCAACCCCCTGGTTTCCTGGGGCGATTAGAGAGCCCTGTTACATCATGCTGTCCTCACACTAACATTTATACTTCTGTACTTGTGAGGACCGACACATACCACCAACTTCAAATCTGCTGCCAATGTGTTTCATAAAACCAAACGTGTGCTTTCAGCTCAGTATGTTGGGAGTGTCAGTATATGATCTGACATGTTATATATCAGATTAATCATGAGAAGATGCTCTTTCCAACAATATATCATCATGTCTTTCTATTCCAGCATTTGACCTTCCAATTGGCCCAGTGTTTGGATTCATTGGAGAAACGTTCAGGAGCCTCATAGCTCAGAGACTCCATCAGAGTGGGAGTTATTGTAAATACCAGTTTCCAGCGTTACTTTACATTTACCAAAGCTGAATTATAGAGTCTATTTTAGTGATTGTTTCAGTCGTTTTTCAGTCGTAAAAGTGCTCAAACGTGAGACTTTGCTGCTGCTGGTTCAAAAGTAGTTTAGCGAGCTTCACTGATGTTCAACAGCTGAGCTGAGAGAGTCCGTGTCAGAGTCACTCCATCCTCTGTTTCCATCCCAGTTATGAATTTAGGTCATTTAGAAACAAGAAGCTGTAAAAGTTTACAGCCTGTCATGCTGTACTGCTTTTTAAATGACAAAATGCAGGTGGGCTCAAAAGGCTTCTCGACTGATGGCAGAGCCCATCATTTCTACAACATTGATAGTTTGCGGTTTATGTTAGATGTATTTACTCAGGAGCTGAGGTGTCAGTGAGCCGATTTATTTGATATATCAACAAAAAAACACGAGGCGAAACACTTTGGCACAGGTCAAAGAGAGACACAGAACTTATATAGACACTCAGATTGGGTAATGGGGAACAGGTGGAGACAATCAGGAATCACAGCAACAGGTGACACACATGGGAAGGGCAAGTGATCTGAAACAAAAACAAGAAAATCACGAGACACACAACACAAGAACGGCAACATATCAACACGTTGTGACACAGATCAGAAAAACATTATTTGACTGTTTTAATTCTGATATCCTGGTTGTTAGAATACAGATTCATTAACCTTCGGTCGTCTCCAGTTTCATCTCTCACTCCATGACTTTCTTTCGTCACACATCCACCCTCCTCTCATCTCTTCTTTCTTCTTCCCTCTATTTGACCCCTTCTCTCATTCATCTCCTCTTCTCCTCCTCTTGCTCTGCTCTAATCTCTTCTTTCACTTCACCTCCCCTCTGCTCAACATTGCCTCATCCTTCCCTTTCCTTCCTATATTATTTTCTTTCTCTCCTCATCCCTTCTCTCATTTCTCTCCTCTCTGTTCTTCTATATAGCGTCACCTCACCTCTGAAAACATTAATTATTAGAAAGAAGGAAACATTGATTATCTGCTAATGCAGTGGCTAATCTGATTAAATTTTTTATCTAAATGTTGACATTGTTTCATTGACATTGAAACCGTTACCTTCAGCCATGTCTCCATGCCAAGTGATGCATTATGGATATTTGACTCAATGACAGTTGTTTGATGAGTATGATGAGAAAGCTGCTTAAATGCGTTGCATTAAGAGCAGTGAAGTTACAGAGAGAAGTTAGTGATGGTTCACACACAGTCAGGCTCCCTCTGAGGTTTCCTTTTAATTAAAACCAAATTTGAACAAACTCATCGCTGCCTTCCCTTCAATTAACCCTCGGCCCAGCCGCTCAGACACTATCTCGTTAAGGTGGACCCCGTCAGCGGTACGCGGCCACCACTAATCTGCCGCTCTCTGTGGGACGGGAAGTACTGCACAGCTAATTAGTGCTGAACGAGCCGTCATCTCCCAGCTGACAGACCGAAACACGACCTCCATCACTAAACTTTTCTAAGAGCAGGAAGAAGAAAAAAAAAACAAATGATAGAATTGTGGGAAAGATGGAAGAGGCTGAGTCAGACTTTCTGACAGCTGGAAGAGTGTCCACAGGTTTCACAGAGCTGAAGGAAAGTAGATGAGCCAAACTTTTAGCAGATTTTATGATTTGAGATCGTCACACCAGCATAAGACCGTCGCAACATGCTGCAAACATCAGCGTAAGAACGTCGCAACACTCTTATCAACGTAAGAACGTCGCAACACTCTCATCAGCGCTGAGAACGTCGCAACACTCTCATCAGCGCTGAGAACGTCGCAACACTCTCATCAACGTAAGAACGTCGCAACACTCTCATCAACGTAAGAACGTCGCAACACTCTCATCAGCGCTGAGAACGTCGCAACACTCTCATCAACGTAAGAACGTCGCAACACTCTCATCAACGTTGAGAACGTCGCAACCTTCTCATCAGCGCTGAGGACGTCGCAACACTCTCATCAACGTAAGAACGTCGCAACACTCTCATCAGCGCTGAGAACGTCGCAACACTCTCATCAACGTAAGAACGTCGCAACACTCTCATAAACGTAAGAACGTCGCAACACTCTCATCAACGTAAGAACGTCGCAACACTCTCATCAGCGCTGAGAACGTCGCAACACTCTCATCAACGTAAGAACGTCGCAACACTCTCATCAACGTTGAGAACGTCGCAACCTTCTCATCAGCGCTGAGGACGTCGCAACACTCTCATCAACGTAAGAACGTCGCAACACTCTCATCAGCGCTGAGAACGTCGCAACACTCTCATCAGCGCTGAGAACGTCGCAACACTCTCATCAGCGTTGAGAACGTCGCAACCTTCTCATCAGCGCTGAGGACGTCGCAACACTCTCATCAACGTAAGAACGTCGCAACACTCTCATCAGCGCTGAGAACGTCGCAACACTCTCATCAGCGCTGAGAACGTCGCAACACTCTCATCAGCGTTGAGAACGTCGCAACACTCTCATCAGCGCTGAGAACGTCGCAACACTCTCATCAACGTAAGAACGTCGCAACACTCTCATCAACGTAAGAACGTCGCAACACTCTCAACGTAAGAACGTCGCAACACTCATCAACGTAAGAACGTCGCAACACCCTCATCAGCGCTGAGGACGTCGCAACACTCTCATCAACGTAAGAACGCCGCAACACTCTCATCAACGTAAGAACGCCGCAACACTCTCATCAGCGCTGAGAACGTCGCAACACTCTCAACGTAAGAACGTCGCAACACTCATCAACGTAAGAACGTCGCAACACCCTCATCAGCGCTGAGGACGTCGCAACACTCTCATCAACGTAAGAACGTCGCAACACTCTCATCAACGTAAGAACGCCGCAACACTCTCATCAGCGCTGAGAACGTCGCAACACTCATCAGCGTAATAACGTCGCAACACTCTCATCAATTTAAGAACGTCGCAACACTCTCATCAGCGCTGAGAACGTCGCAACACTCAAAAAGTCAGATATTACACCTTTAACTATTTCTACTGTCACCAGTTAGTTTTCATTTAGCTTTTGCAGCAGTTAAATGCTGCTGTACAAAGTTTATTTTAAAGAATTATAATTCAATATGAGTTGTAATCTCCATACAATTCTACATACACGCAAGGGACCAATATTAAGTACAATATTGAGCAGACCATTTGATGCATTACGTGAGCTTTAATTTTCACGAGAATCTGGCACAAAAGTCACTTATGACTAAAGTTTGGCATAGACAGCAGGAGACAGAGGAGTACTCGGCTACAAAGCCACAAAAGTTGCACAACAAACTATTTTAAAGAATTATGATAATTTAAATGTGTGCATTAATGACGTCTTGCATCACATTTTCCCCTAAACTGAGCACTTATTTAAATAAGCTGTATTTTGGTGAAGCATCACGAACATTCAGTCCTGATTTGTTCATTCTTAATTTAACTTTTATTTTACGTCAGCTCTGATTACAGCAATCACTCGCCAACGTTGAACAACGCAAAACAATTCATGTGTTTTTAAAACATTCACTGCCATCAAAAACATGCAAACTGCAGCCTGGTGAAGGTGTATGCAGAGAAAACCACAGACACGAGTCTCCGGACAATATTTTATCAGATTTCAGTTCAGTTACAATAATTAGAGTTATGATCAGCATAAGTCTCATAAATAGATCAGTTGATTCTTCATACAGTTATAAGTCATATCACAGAATATATATACAGATTTAAACATTACAAACAGAACAAAGCGAAAGGTTGAGTCACTGCCCAGCACATAGACCCATCCTGCTCAGTTGGACTTTTAATTTGTTTTCAGTGCAGCTCAACTGTTGTTTACTTCCATATTTATTTTCTTTAACGTCTTTTGAACGTCTTTTTGAACTTTGAGCAAATTTAAAATAAGAAGTCGTCTTAATGACACTCCACCAGGTTTAAACAAAGATTAATTAAGCAGAGATTGATATTCAGGCAAATTTTAAACTTTATATTGTACAGACGTCTCAAGCTATTTTAATAGATGTATTATTGTATATTGATGTATTAATGTATGAAAAGTTTGGTCTGCTATATGAAATAAAAGTTCTTTCGAGTCTTGAAATGAGACGCAGCACCGTTACCAATCTGATTTTTAGATAGAGTCAGATGAATATGATATGTTATTTTAAACAGGGCAGAGACCCAGCCTTCCGAAACAAAACAATTCAAGAAGTCAGTCACAGGAAAAAAATATGCAAAAGCTGACAGTTTTCACATCTTTCCTCTGCACCATTTGGTGTCCCAGATTAAATGAATCCAAAGAATGAAAACGGTCACAAAAAACAAAATAGTGCAAGAGAGATTTTTAAAAAGAATTATCAAAAAAACCCAAAAAAAAACAGACACAGCAGACACACAAACATTTAGTCCTTGTTGAGCCATTTTGTATCACAGGTTAAACAATCAAAAGGTCTGATGCCAAATAGTGCTGAATGGGAACTGTAGTCTCTGAAACTTACTACCAAAGATTGTTGCTTCTGCAGATTCTTACTCTCAAAATATATACATATTTTTTAAAAGCAGATTTTTTAAATAATTTTTAATAAATGTATTTTCTACCGATTTTACATTCTCACACATCCACAATAGACCCAAAGAAATGATAAAACTGCAAATTTGGCTGTTTCTTAATTTTTAAAATCCAATTTAAGCTCTTTTTTTGTTGCAATATTCAATATTTAAGTGTTTCATGTGTCATTTTCACCCTATTTTTTAAATAAACTGAAACATTAATTATTTTTTAAATGTAAAAAACAAAAATAAGCAACTATAATTGTAATGTTAGCATAAGACCCGTGACAGTCAATGATATGAGCTGATTGACATCCCTGTCACAGAAAAATATACAGTAACAAAAAACACAGCTGCATGTCTGTGAGCCATTTTGCATCCCCGAGTGTCTCAGTAATAAATTAAAGGAGGGATGCAAAGTAGCTGCGTACAAAGACACCAAAGGTTTAACATGTAAGACAAATAGCCATGACAGTCTATACGACCTCATCAGGGAAAGAAAAAAATAGTCCGTTAACATGAGTTCAGTATGTTTGTGATCCATGTGACAAATATATTTGGATTAATTAACTATAAGTTACACAAGAGATCTACAGTTGTGAAGTGTGAGGAGATATTTTAAGTGTCTCTGGAAGTAAAAGTTGAAGGGACTCAGTTCTCTTTCTTCTACAGTTTGGATCAACATGAAACTGAATCACCACAACAAAAGATGAACTACTATGTTTGAAAATATCTGCGTCATAGCTAGAAGACTGTGGACATAAAAACTTAAGAGAAGTGAACCACGACTCCCAGGGTGCACTTGGGCAGGAAAAACTGACTTTTTTTTGTTGGGTATTGTAGTATCCTCAAGCTGTGCTTAATGAGCCATGAGTCATCGTGGTTTATGCACATTTGTTATCAGTCGGTTCATATACAAATAATGTTTTTAGCGCGCAGTGTTCCAGGACATAGATATCTAACACAAAGACATAACCGAAAGAAACATTTAAAAGCGATATTTAGTCTGTTGCAAGTTTGTGTTTTCCAGATGGTAGCCAGGACCTAACAGATAGAAGAACTGAGTGGTGGAGTCTAATTACAGTACATTCAATAGCAACAGTAATGAGCTGAGCCCAACTCTTCAACTTTTCCATTCCGTCTGCTTTCTCCCTTCATCCTGAAATTGAGAAGCGATAGATGGAAATCTATCCAGCATTTATTTGAAGGGTCCAGACAGTAGTTGGAGCCCACAGCAGAACTGAAGTCATGGATTTCAGGAATGGAAAAGCAAATGGAGTTAGTTCCAGGTGTTAGTCCATGCCCAGCCCCCCACTTTCCAGTTGAGGTGAATGATAGTTGGGGGAAATGGACGGGATGGATCCAGGCAATAGTCTCATCCTGACCCAGCTGCACTGCCGCCAGGACTCTCTTTACTAAGACGGACTAATTCCTGGGACAAAACCTCTAAATCCTGCAGAGAAAGACAGAAGCTTTTATCAGTCAGTGGACATTATACAGCCAAGTGTGAGACTCCCTCCTGTCAACTTTCATCTGAGACAGAACAAAGTCATCATCAGTTACAATGAACAGCAAGTTTGTTCTCTCCTCTGTCAAGGTTACTGCAGAGTGTGTGTGTGTGTGTGTGTGTGCGTAAGTAACCTGGACCTCCCTCAGGGTGATCTGTCCTCCCAAACCCTTTTCAAAACACAACTACACCCCTTGCAACACATTAACCACCTTCCTGTCCGTTTGTGTTTAATACTTCAACATTTAAATAATCGATCAATTAATAATTAATCCACTGGAAATTAAGCAAAAAGCAAAAAGTCCCCGGTGTCTGCTTCTCATTCGTTAATTTTATGTGTTGGTCATTTAGTTTCTTCATATTTAGTTGAATCTTCTTCTGTTTATTAATTCAGTATTGACAAAGGTGATCAGCTGATAAACTGATAAAGTGCGTTCAGTGCAGATCTCTGCCAGCTGATATTATATTCAGTTACGCTGCCACTACTTGAATTGGACACTCAAAAACTAAAAAAATATATATATATTTTCGACTTGCAAACTAATTTACATGATTACATGAACGATTGTTCTTACAGTTATTTAATTTTTTATTCTTTATTAAGCACAAGATAAATGATTAGCATGAAAACAGACACGGGACAATACAAATGAGACAATAAACAATAATACATAGAAATAAAACAAAGACAGAAAATGAGGAACGCTGCAGTGCTGTTGGGGGGGATCTCTGGCTGGGTACCAGGGACCAACCGGTGCCAGGGTGACACCAGGATGAGTCAGGATTTATTTACCACCCTCTCTCTCCAACCGATTCTTTTTATAGTTTGTTTACTTGTCTGCTTGCGAAGGCTGCATCAGACCTGTAGGAGGTCAGATACCATCTAGCACAGCCCCCACCCCTATTTAATGAGCTAGTGACATATATCCAACGCACCCTTACAATCATGGTGGTGTATTTAAGCTGTCAGGAAGCTTAAATGTGTGTATGTTTGTGTGTTGTGGTACTTCCTGGTGTTTAACACCCTGTAGGCTGCGTCGCTCGTTCATCAAACTTCTCATTCATCATCAGCCAAGATCAACGATTATACTCATGATGGGAGAACGTGAGATTAGCTGCGGACAGTTGTCTGAGCTTTGCTTGCGTTACCTTCTGCAGGTGCATGTTCTTGGTCAGCTGCTCCTCCAACATGTTCTGCAGCTTCTTGTTCATCTCTCTCAGATTCTCGTCTCCCGGTTTGACCAGATCTCTGAGGACCGAACCCAGACCTCCTCTCTCCCCCTGAGAGCCTCCGTGGCCTCCGTGACCTCCGACTGTGCTGCCCGACACGTCTGAGGAGTTTGCGAGAGAAGCAAAGGATATCAATAAAAGGACACTTTTCTGTTTGTGATTCCCACCGACGGCAGAGTGTTCGTTGTGTGTTAAACAGCGTCATAAAGCTGCCGAGTGTTTCTGCAGCTCTCAGCTCGTTTACTTTAACACTTTTTAAGAGCTTTTAGTGCCACTCTGAGACCTTTTTAAAGGACACTTCAGCCACCAGCTGCACACTTAACGCGCCACAATATTTACAAAGTGCTCCAGGAGGAGTCACTACAGAAATGCAAAAAAAAAATAAAAATGTAGTGGTAATTAAGTTCTGATAAAATACAGAGACGGACAAGACAGAAAAACATTATACACCAGGTCCAAGTGGACATTTCTGATGTGAAAGAAACTGGGCAGAAAATTCCCACTGGTGGTTAAAACACAAAGCACAGAACGACAAAGTCAGCTAAAGAGGACATAACAAGCTTTTAGTGATTTTTATTCCTGTTCTGATGTCGGATGTTAAACGCGGTCCAAAGCTTGAGGTGAATGAATGTAAAAATGCCTGTAAGACAAAGCCCAGGTTTTAGCTGCCCTCACGCTTTGTTTGCAATGTTCTTCTTTACTTTCCTGACAAGATGATGTCATCAGGAAGAAACAGGAGCTAAACTGAGGGGCTGCAGGAGATAAATAAGGAGCGGAGATAAAGATATTCCAGCAGAGCCCCAGAATATAACGAGCATGATGTGTTCCCTTCAACAAAACAAAAAGAGGCCATAATACAGCACAGACACGATTTACTGACAGAAAACATGTTTTCTCCTCATGTATTTGACTGCTGGACCATCTGGTTTATGTTCAGCCTCCAACTGAACTGAAACCTTCCTGTTATTTCCAGTCTGTTTTTTTTCCTCTCGTCTCGTGTACATTAAGGAAATACATTCATAAATCTGGGGGATACACTCATATTTATACTTAAGTTGAAACATTTTTTTAATCTAATACATCTAATCACATCCTTCAACTGACTTTATATGCAATCATTCTACCTCTATAATTCGCTGTGTGTTTAGTCTGAACAATAAAACTCAAGGTGTTAAATAAAGATGTTTTATAACACACTATAATGCAGTTATTAGCAGGTATACGTGTTTATTAATGTATCATGTGTCATATTCTGGTATATTTTTAGTGCTCCTGTATAAACTAATGAATGATAATGTAATAAAACACAATCTGAGGTGTAAACCTGTAGCAGGAAATGCTGCGATAGTGCAGCAGCAACAATAATGGTCTGCTCTATATTTACATGAGGAGTGTAGCAGCTGCTGTAATGAGATGATGAATGTGATGTTTACTGAACGCTGACAGTAAACTGTGCTGCTGCTGAACGCTCCTCAGGAGTCCACAGTGAAGTCTGCTGAAACAGCAGACAAAACGCTGATTTATACGCAGAGGGATGATTTTTTTTTTTTATCTGGACACCAGACACTGACTGAGAAAAACAAAGTGTTTCTAGGAAAGGGTTCTTCAAAACTGAGACGACGGCGTTTATAAGAGGAGATAGGAAAGGGACAGGAAACAAGAGAGGAAAGGAAATGAGAAGGAGAAGGAGAAACAAGAGAGGAAGGGAGGAAACGGGAGAGAAGGGGAGGAAACAGGAGAGGAGGGGAGGAAACAGGAGAGGAGGGGAGGAAACAGGAGAGGAGGGGAGGAAACAGGAGAGAAGGGGAGGAAACAGGAGAGGAGGGGAGGAAACAGTTAGTCTGTGGTGTTTTTAAATGGAGCTCATTTGTAAATGAGACAGTTTTACTACTAAACACGTTACAACACACACACACACACACACCTGACACTACAACAGAAGCTGTTCATAAAGTTACAGGAACCACACGCATTTCTGTTCTTGTTTCTCATTGAAATGAAGCATCTTCCACACTGAGGCTCAACCTGCTCATGAAAAAGATGAATGAATGAAGCCTAACTGTAGACTATAACCAAGCCTCAACCCTCAAAATGTCCTCACACTGCAGAGATGTGCTCACTTTGATGGTTGTGCACACACACACACACACACACACGTTATACATAGAGAAGCAGAAGTCTGTGGATGCTGAGTGTGCAGAGTGTGTGTGTGTGTGTGTGTTGTAAATATTTAACATCTGGACACCTGTAACTCTGTTTACCTGCATGTTGGTTTTCAGCTGCACAACAGCTGGTTGCTCACTCAAGCTTCGTTTCCACTGCAGGAACTGAATTACTAATAACTTCCTGAGTGTTTGGTACGACGTTGTTTTCTTTCTGTTTCACAAACATCGTCGCTTCAGAATATCGTGATTAAAAACGTGACGCCTGGATCAGATATCTGACGCTGGTTTTACGCAGAGATTAAGATTTTAATCTGTGGCTCTTTGGAAATATAAAATAAATACATATATTTCATGGTGGTCGTGTGTCTTTATTTCAGGCTTTCACAGTGACTCAAGAGTCTGAAGAGGAGCTGCTGACGTGCTGTGGAGCAAGGCACTAACTGCTCCAGAGATCAACGGTGTTGCCTAGCAACACTGCAGCAGCAAGCTATAATAACTGTGACATGATAAGTCAGGTTTTCATGACATGTATATAACTCTGCATGAATGTGTGTGTGTGTTTTCTAAACACACAGTTCAGTCAGCTCAGCTCTAAGTTTTACTGCCCATTAGATTTCACATTACTACTGTGTTAATGGGAGTGGAATGGAGAGAGGGAGGAGGTTAAACCACTCAGACATGAAATTAAAAACAGCAGGAGAAGAAAAAAAAACAGAGCGAACACATTTCACACAGTAGCACAAAGATGCCACTATTGTGTAAAACACTAAAGATGATCTTTGGGATGGATCACGGTGATTGTGAGGCCTCCTGTGCTGGAAAATTACTCAATTCTATCTCGTCTGTCTTTTTAAAGCTCGGCAGCGAGTGGCGTTGACGTGGAACTCGTTACTACGTCAAACCTGCAGGAAGCTCGAACATGAGCCAGCCGCCGTCATCGGAGCCGCAACGATGCAGCTGGATGATGAGCAGAGCAGGACACTGAAGTGGTGCTGGTTGTTTGGCAGCTAGAAAATCTTTCAGCCTTTCAGAGGATAAACATTTATGTGAGGAATGGCTGAAATTCATTCCCTCTGCTATCAGCGAGTGGCTGTGTGTTTTATAGCCGACAGTCTGCTTAACCAGACTCAGTACGCCGCAGGATTTTCTACTTTTTCCATCTTCAATCTTTGGATGAACTCTAAAATAAGCAACACACATTGTTTTGTGTGCGAATGTTGTTAATTCAAAAAGTACAAAAAAAAAAAAGAAAAAGAAAATGTGTCTTTCTTGTGTTTCTTTTCCATTTTGCCTTGAAGTCTTTTATGTTTTATGTAAAACATTGAACTTGCCGCGTCTAATCTCGAGTTTCAGCTTGTTTCTGCAGTTACCCCCGTCCACATTAAAACGGCAAGTTAGCAAAGATTAAAACCGTTTACAGTTTACTGTGAGCAGAGAAAGGTGGTACAGCTACATTTAACGTTAAACAAGCTGTCAAAGTCGACAATAAAGACAACAACAATCGCATAAAGTGTTTTAGTGTGAATGAAGGAACAAAACGAAAAGAGAGAAGATACATTTTTAAATTAATCTGACTTAGTGCAGACAAGGTCTCTGCTTTAGAGCTTTACCGGCCCGTTTTCATACACACACATTGATCCAACAACACATTGTTGTGTCTTTGTCGGTTTGTTCGTCTTCTGAATCCATGTGAACCTGTGCAGGTAACTGAAGCGGTAGATGAAACTGGTTATAATGAAGTGTCACTGTTAGATAAACGACGTGCTGAGTCGACTCACTTCCCGCTGACCGATGCATTTTATATTCACTGTGAGAACACTTTCTACCCGAGAGTCCTCTTAACTATTATCTCATGAATCAATTGATTATTCTTTATCATAAAGAAGTTTATAAAAAAATCCACAATCAGGTCAAACAGACAGAAAAATGTTTCCAGTGTGGAGATGAGATGTTTGCAGCTGTACTTGTTGTTGTAAATCGAAAGACAAACTCTGAAATAAACACATTTCTTTGTGCAACTGCTGCTAACGTCATCTACCACAGCAGCCAATATCCCCCCTCCTGGACAGCAAACAGCTGACATGAACACCAAGCTAAGATTTCATACTGGAGAATGAAGGAGGAGCCGTTTTTATACGAGTGGGTCAACACGTATTGTAAGGATACAATCCTGGGCTGCAACTAACAATTGCTTTGATCACTGATTAATCACTTAGTCTACAAAACATCTGAAAACCGTGAGAAATGATCATAAAGCCCAAGGTGATGTCATCAAATATCTTGTTTTGTCCGTTCTTCAATCAGATCCTCAGATGTTTCAGACATTTCCTCTAAATCCTCCCAATGCTCATTTCTTCCATCAATTTTACTGTATAAAATGTGTGTGTGTGTGTGTGTGTGTGTGTGTGTGTGTGTGTGTCACCTATGCGGCTGTCCATCACATATGTCTCTATGATGGCGCTCTTCCTGCAGATGTCTTCAGCCATTGACGAGCAGCTCACCTCCAGATGTTTCACCTGAAGGATTAAATAAATAAATAAGTTGCCGTCAAGCAAACATGAACCACACCAGCTGCTGTTCAACCAATCAGCAGCCGGTACACGAATGTGAAATGTCTAACATCGTATGGGGAGAAGTGCAGCATTTTTGATGATGATAAAAACGGAGCTCCACCAGCAGTCATATCACAAAAGTCTATATTTCATTAAAAAAAATACACAGATAAAAGAAAATTATAATTATTTATTTGGGTTTTTTGCATATTTTAATACGAGTACATCCATAAGGACCTGCATCTTACAGCTAAGTGGTGCTAGAATTAATGTTCCACACGTCAGAAGTGATTTCACATAATTATTAACAGAGCAAACGGAAGCAGATCAGAAAACAAGTACTAAAATATGAGCAAATGTACTAATCAAAAAGATGGAATAAGAAATAAGGGTCCCTCTCTAATATAAGCCTGCTTCCAATAAAGGTTTAGTACCCTCTGCAGTTGAGGTTTGTTTTTGGTTTACTTGTCACATGATGTAGACGTTAAAATTTAACTCCTCCTTTGTTTTTGGAGAAGTACACCTGTTTCAGCACCCAGCAGAGTTAACAGAATCAAACGTGAAGCGATTGTCTTTTTTTTTTTTCCGTCGATCAACCGGAACATGAATAACTGCAGCATCAGCGAGAACATGCAGCAGAAATGTTGAATGCTGCATAAGATATTAATAATGCATTTCAAAACATAAACGGGCTGAACCTTTTTTTTTTATTATCGACCCGAGCGTGAAAACCACCAGAAATCAGATATGATTTCTGGTTTGTGCTAAAGGTTTTCTTTCCTTTGCTTTTTGGACATTATTTGACAGACGAGACACAGACAGGACATATGACCTTTGAACCCGTGTTGTCCCTGGAACAAGGGGCTCCTCACCTTCTCCTCTAGCATCCATTTTTCCTGCTGAACCTCGGCGAGCCGCTGGAACAACTCTCCGACCTCGTCATCAGACAGCTCGGCAGGACGCTGAGACTGAGGGCTGCCTCCTCCAGACTGACAGAGGGACAGAGAGTTTCGTTTATGTGGCATATCAGGCTTAGAATAGACACACAGTACTTGTTAGTAGATCAGTTCATTGTTGTTTTGACTCCAAACATGAGATTTGCTGACAAAGAACACATTTTTTTTTTTTAAAGCACCAGAATTATCCTTTAAAAGGTGAACTGTTGATTTCACACAATGTAACACACGTCACAACCTCCTCTGTCATGTGATACTGTTGCTAATGACGACAAAACCACCACTGCAGTGAACTGACCTGACAGTGGACTCATGTTTTGACAGAAACATTCAGCTGCGTAAACTGAGGCAGTTGGATTTATTTACAGTGTTTCTATCAATAGAAACACACACACACACACACGCACAGACACACACACACACACACACAGAGCGTCACTGATGAAGGAGCTAAAGATAGCAGAAGATGATCTTCAAAGGCTTGTGAGAGAATAAATGTAAAATGTAATAAAACAAAAACAGGAGCAGAGGATGATGGAAAGTTACAGTTCAGCGTGTCATCGCCATGTCAGCACATCGCCGTGGTAACAGCTGTCATAACAACAGTGACACAGAGACAGACAGACAGACAGACAGACAGGCTCAGAAGTCATGACCCTGATCTGAGAGAACAAGAACAAATATTTGTCAATGACAAATATTTTTTCCAATGACAAAAAGTAGAAACTTGATGACAAAACATTGCAATTAAATACAATGAAAAAGTAACAAACGTTAAGAAACGAAAACTTAACAATAATAATGTGATTGAAAGGTGCGAGAACCTTTTCTGAAATGTACTACCACGAGATGCAGTTGAAAGCTTCAGAAAAAGCTAGGAAGTGGACCTTGACATTTTCATTGTCTCTTGGAGTTACATTAATTTGAATCCACTTCACTGTGAACAACGGCAGACATGATGATGATCTGACTCCAGCAATCAAAAATCAAGAGTTTTATCTGCTACTGTTGAAGAAACTGTGCTTTAGGCTCCACCCACCTTGTTCTGATTGGTCGGCTGGCTCTCCTTCATCATGTCTCTGTAGGAGAAGGAGGAGACAGAGGACGAGTCTCCAGTCTGCTGAGTCCGACTGGGACTGTTGATCTCTGACAGAACCAGCTCCTCCAGACCTGTGAGACAGCGACACAGAAACACAGTGACATCCATCAAATGTCCCGTAGAGCAGTCGACAGAGGAAAAGACTGACCAATAAAATCCTTAACCACGATCGAACACGCAATTATCTGACTTGGTGGAGAGAGGTCACTGCAATATTTCCCTCCTAGGTAATATAAATGCAATCAAACAGAAGCTATTGAAGATCTATAAGGATCAATAGGACATTTGTAAGTGCTTAGAAATTAAATTCAAATCAGAAAAGGTTACTAGACAGAGTCACATAAAATTTAATTTACAGAGAAAATCTTTGTGTTGTCGAGGATTAATTTCATTTTGGATTTTCCGTCTTTCTTTGTGTCGTGACTTGATGAATTATTTGTTTGCCACCTGAAGAATCCTGATGCGTTTTGCTTGTCTGAAGCTGATATGTTGAGTTGGCTTTTGTTTTGGTGAGATTTATAGGAGATGTCTGGCAGATAAAACGATGGCATGTAAACTGAAATGCTCCGAGAATTAAATACATCCAACACGTCACTTCCTGTAAACCCACAAGTTACTGTTTTTAGCCACGCTCTGGGAGCACTGTTGGTTCACCACTATGGTGATAATTTAGTGATCTTCTGAATTTACATCTAGTCTTTTTTTATTTTACTTTATTTTTAAAGACAACATACTGTTCCTTTAAGGTGGGTGCTGGCAGTGGGCAGTAAGATAAGTAGCCTACTTTAAAATGTCTGATTCTCAGGTTTGTGCAAAAAAGCTTTTTAAACATTCATCACTGCTCATAGATTATACATGATGCTGAGGGCTGCCCTGCACCACTCTGAGTGTGTGTGTGTGTGTGTGTGTGCGCGCGTGTGTGTGTCTGTAAAACAGACTGACAGAATGTTTAAGAAACGGAGAAAGGCTTGAAAAAGACCTGCAACAGAAAACATAGATTAAAACAAAAAGAAAGTGACTGACTGCAGGTGTATGAGTGTTATATTTGTATGTGTGTGCGTGTGTGCGTGTGTGCGTGTGTGTGTGTGTGTTGCCCGCAGACGCCAGCATGTCCACCTCAGCTCTGGGAATCAGAGCGCTGCATTAAATATTGAACAGCCGGTTCCGGACTGAGCCAGAACCTCTTGATGTAGGGTTAGCGCGACGCCGATTATCTGACCCATTGGCCACGTTACATCTTGGCCATTTAGGACACACACGTACACGCACACACACACACACACACCATCTTTCTTGTCTTTCTTGCTACTTTCTACTGAGTTTGTGGAGTAACAAGGAGCTATAACATGAAATAAAACATGTCTGTCATGTAACAAACAGGTCAGTGACGCTTTGAACTTGGAGCATTGAATCATCTCCGCACTTCTTTAGCGCTGCAGGTTGCTGCTGTTTACTGTTGTGTTCCGTTTACTGCTGCAAAAACAAGGGCTATTCTTCATCTTTGCTCTGCGGCTGCGCACCAAATCAATTTCCCATTAATCAAAAGCAGGAGGAGTCTGATAGTTTGAATCAGTTGGAGACCCCTCAGTCGACTGAGATTCTTACAG
Source organism: Pampus argenteus (assembly GCA_036937835.1). Taxonomy (NCBI): domain Eukaryota; kingdom Metazoa; phylum Chordata; class Actinopteri; order Scombriformes; family Stromateidae; genus Pampus; species Pampus argenteus. The sequence goes on along the minus strand of CM072864.1, from coordinate 5,803,688 downwards.
TTAAGCAGTACATTTTTTTCTGGGGGCTTTTCAGTCCGCAGAAGTAGCTGCACAGTGAGCGTTCCTCGCTTTCACGCTGCTCTCTGGGGGAAAATCATTCGTCCACTCAGTGCAGGTAGCTGTGGTCCTGGACCCAGGGTGAGCCTGAGACGGAGGCTAGAAGAGGAGAGCTACCCGCAGGGAGAGAAGCTTTTCCCCATCAGGCTCTGAGATAACGTTATCTTCTGCTTAGAAGTCTCTGCCTTTTGATATCTAATGTTGGCAAAAAAAATGTTGTTGCCCATTTCAGGTCTGTTTTTAGCGCAGTTGGCACACATTAGTTGAGAGCGTTAACTTGGCTCGATTACTACAACGTTATTACAGAAATTATTGTTGCGTCACCCTGAATGAAGTGAAAATGCCAGATGTAGCCGAATAGTCGTACTGAACAATACTTTTTGTCATACCGACTGTAAGGTGAACAGTAGGAATGCACGCATGCATATATACAGATGAAGCAGCTGAATGTAGACTCCTCATACAAGTTAGCGTGTTAGCATGAGCTCAGTTCTAAAGTCATGAACACGGACCCAACTCTTCAACACTCAATATACAAATAAAGCTGTGGACATGGCAACAGTCGCTTTGTCTGAGAATGACACAGTCAGAGCTGTCTGCAGGGCGGACACTATGATGTGACATCATGATGACATCACGTGTGTGTGTGTGTGTGTGTATACCTGTCCTGGTCTTGCTGTTGGTCAGTATCTCCTGGAGTCTCTCCTGCAGCTTGTCTGCTCTCTTTCTCTCCAGCTGCAGCTGCCGCTTCAAGTCCTTCAGCTACATGCACGCACACACACGTCGTACAAGGTCAGGGATTTACTTCTAATTATTATTTCTCATGCACGGCTGCTCTTAAATTACTCTGCTAAATATCTCATGTCTGTCTGTCTGTCCATCACAGACCATCCGTGTGTATTTGCTGACAACGCTCAGATAAACATTTAACTCACCGCAGCGCTTCCTTTCTTCTCTAAAATCCTCTGACCGTCGACGGTGTCCTTTATCTCCTGCACAGATACAACATTGATACAAGTTTTAGTTCCTCAAGCCTCTAAAAGTTATTTAAATAAAATAAAATAAAATAAATCCTCCTTCTAGGGCTGCAAGGTTAGTCAAATAATCTATTAGTCAATCAACAGAAAATTAATAAGAAACTATTTAGATAATTTAATAATTGTTTTAGTCACTCGTTAAGCTTTTTTCTTTTTTCAAACCTGCTTGTTTCGCTTCTTAAATGTGACAATTCATTGCTTTTCTTTGTTGAACGTGATGATAAATTGAATATCTTTGGGTTTGATGAAACCAGATATGGAACCTCTGACTGTGGGGAATCAATAACCAGTAACAGGTCGTCGCTGCAACGTGTGACCACAGGTTCTGGGTAGAACTCAACTATTTTCTCATTATCAGAAGATCAGTGCAGAAATGACTGCATTAAACTTACAGAGTGTAAACTACAGTGTGTGTGTGTGTGTGTGTTCATGTTGATGATGGAACATGTCACCCAGTGCCGCGGTGTGGCTCACTGATGTGTTTTTAATAGCTGATATATTAATGTTATTAATTATATTAAGCTGAGTTTTCTACTATATGAGCTGTTACCTGTTTAAGTTTTCCGATGGTGTTGTCGTATTCTTCCTTCTGTTTCTCCACCTCCGACATCTGCTGCTTCAATCCCTCCATCTCTGACTGCTTCTCCTGCAGAGCGGAGACAGAAAGAGAAGATGAGTATGTTGTATTTATCTTATGTAGTGAAGCAGCAGAAGTGCGGTCTGGTGACACGGGACATTCAGCTGAGAAACTCAACGACTTAGATATGACAAAAAAAAAAAAAAGAAGAGAAAGAAAAGAATATTTAAAAACAGTCTCCACCTTCAGTGATGCCCCCCTCCACTCTTAATTTATCTGACTGAGGGATTAATTTGGCAAACCTGCATTTAATTCCCCTCTAATCTTCTGCTGTTAATTAATTTGGTTAAACTCTACACTCGATTATAAAAACACCCACAGGCTGCAGCCGCCCACCTGACTAATAAAAAAAACTACATGAAAATCTGTTAATTCCCTATAATGTCACACACACTCACACACATCCTTGTATGTCTATCTTCGTGAGGACTCTGATTGATAAAATGCATCGCTTGGTCTAACTGTCAAACTCCAAGCATGTGTTCAGAGCAGGTTGAAGGCCTGGCTTTGATTTACAGGCAGCATTTCATTATACGTTCACCTCAAGATTTGAAACTTTGACCATATTTAACATCCAACATCATGACAGAAAATCAATAAAAGCACAATATGTCCCCTGTGACACACACACGTGATTTAAGAGACTTCTTCAGTCTGCCTTTATCCACAGGAGGAAGAATACTGACTGTTTGACTGCAGAATTAAAAGGCATTTATAGCACTTATAACTAAAATAAAAATATATAATAAAAAAAAAAAAATGTTAGAGGTCATGAGATGATTAATAAAATAAAAAAAGGAGAAAATGTATTTTTGCTACAACATAACTAAAAAATGTTCGGAAATACTGACAAAAAGAAACTAATGCTTTTCTTTTCTGATTATCCGTTTCCTGTTTGAAATCAGTGAACGTGTTCGGGGCAGAAAACAACACGTGACGACTGAAATTCAAACCCAAGACAAGCAGCTTACCTGCTGAGCACCGGACCTGACCGCTAATTAGACCTCGTCCATCATTAATTAACTTTTCCTATTAAGTTTCCCTGTTCTGCTCTTTGTACCAGACTGTTATCCAGCAGATAACACACACACACACACACACACACACACACACACACACACGGGATACATCTAGTGATGTATCCTATGATGCACAGCAGGTTGTGCTTTATTGGTTAGTTATCAAACTCTGGTAATAACTACAGTTAAGTGCTCTGAACTGAATCATTATTGGATTTTTTTTTAAAACTTTGGGTGAAAACTCAACAAAGATCAGTTTAAAAAAAAAAAAAAAAAAAGCATCAAAATTATCAAGTTATATTTTTTGAGGTGATGATTAAAAAACTAATTAAAAGTCTCAGAAAATGAGATGTGAAATGAATCTATTATCTAAAAATGTAGTGCAATTAGCCCAAACTAAGTGGGTTACGGTCCTTTCTTTCTTTATATGTGCACAATTAATCATTTGAAGTATTTGCAAAACTTTGTCAGAGATTGGAAAAATCTATTTTTATGTGCGACATCATCTCAATATAGATGATGTCAACAGACTTCAAGCGTAACACTGTGTCTACACAGAAAGCATCTCCGCCACGTTTCGCTGCTCACGCTACACAGAAAGTGTAAAGTCTGTAAGGTTTTCCAGGTCATTAGGGATCCTTTCTACTAACACTTTGAGCTTTTACCCTCCAGGAGACGCTACAGACAATTAAGAGACACCAAAAATGTGTGTCTTTCTTGCCAAATGCAATTAGGATGCTGAACCTACCCTGAATTTCTCAAAAAAAAAGTCGCTCTTCTCCCACTTTATTTTATTGAACTGTATTTTTACATTTATGTTTTTATGTATTTGACATTTGATGTTACAGTGTCCTTTTTTGTCAGTGGAATCAGCTGATGAAACCAAAGATAATTTTCCACCATATGGACAATAAGGTTCTCTTCTTCTTTCTTTTCTTTCTTTAGTTGATTAATCTGTTAGTGATCAGGTTAATCACATTATTTTCGAATAATCATTTTCTTATTTTTTAAGGCAAAATATTTCAGCTTCTCAAATTTGAGGATTTGGTGCTTTTCTTCTTTGTCATACACTGAATATCTAAGACATCTGAATATGCGCTTATAACAGAAACGTATAACATTTCATAGACAAAGCGGTTGTTCTATGAATCATTACAGTCATAGAAACAGACTGAACTGAACTGCATGTGTTTCTAACAACATGCTGACAGATTGTGTGAGTGCTAGGAGTGTCTGTAACAGACTGTCAGTGTTCACATGAGCCTCCTCCACTGTGATCTGCTGTTAACACGATTTAACCTCTCTGTGTTACCATGGAGACAACTATGCTTTAATTAGAAACACACTTTCAATTAGAATCAACACACACACACACACACACACACCTACCCAAACTGCATGTACAAACAAACACCCACACATATATTTATATTTACAACAATGCTTTAACATCTCGTTCTGAAAAAACGTGTATGTGTGTGTTTGTGTTTGTACCTCCAAATGAAGTGTGTGTTCCTTCTGTAGTCGGTGAATCTCTTCCTGATGTTCCAGAGAATTCTTCTCGATGTTCTCCTGTTCTCACACACACACACACGCACACGCACACGCACACGCACACGCAATAATAAAATAAATCTGGTGAAAAAAACTTCACAATCTTCATGATGACTCAAAAATTGTAGAAAATTTTAGTTTAAAGCCCCCAATAATACGATATGTAGCATATGATGACAACTGAACCATATCCAGTTAAGGTTATTTTAACTGTTCTTACTGACTTACTGTTCTCAAGGTCAAAAATGAGCCTCCATGCTCAACTTTAAAAAAAACTGTTGCTTGGCAGGAGGCACCAGGTTCAATGTGAGGTCATTAGATGTGGTAATTTGATGAAAAAGTGTTAAAATGTTAGAATGTTAGAATTTTAAATGTTTTAAGATTTGTGCTGTGTGTCCAGGTCTACATCACTGACAAGGTGTGAAGAACCACTGGAGGTCAACAGGGAGTGTGAAGTCACTCTATGAGTTTCTGCAGGGAATGCTGCAGTAGGAAACTATTGGTTTCTAAAGCTACATGAACATGACATGAACCAACCTGGTTAACCAGCAAACTCACAAGTTAAGAGCAGACTGACCTCTGCCTCCTTTAGTCGTCTCTCAAACCATCCTTTGGTCCCCTCCATGGACTGAACCTGAGCCTGCAGCTCCTCCACCCGCTGCTGCAGACCCTCCAGTTCTTTGGTACGAGCCTAAAAAATACAGTATCTCATAATATCTACTATTAAAGCTGCCACCTCCTCTCCCTAGTACTCCTTCTTCCCTTCTGCTTTACCTTTTCATCTCTAAGCTGCTGTCGAATCTCCTCCTCAGAGCGATTCTTATCTTCATGGAGCCCTCTCAGCTCCTTCTCATACCGAGCCCTCACTCCAAGAACCTGAGAGGAGAGGAGAGGAGAGGAGAGGAGAGGAGAGGAGAGGAGAGGAGAGGAGAGGAGAGGAGAGGAGAGGAGAGGAGAGGAGAGGAGAGGAGAGAAGAGAAGAGGAGAGGAGAGGAGAGGAGAGGAGAGGAGAGGAGAGGAGAGGAGAGGAGAGGAGAGGAGAGGAGAGGAGAGGAGAGGAGAGGAGATAAACAGAGAAAATGCATAAATAAAAACAGAGCAAAGAGAAATAGCTCAGGGATAATTAACAGAAAGAAAGAATCAATTCACAGGAAATAGTCTAAATGGTGGGATAAGTGAAAATATTTGAGAAGTAATGAGAAAAGAAAATTTGAGATAAATCTAATAAAAAGAAAACAGCTCTGTGATGAGGTTGTTTGTGTCTCACCTCCTTCTCATGCTGCAGTTTCAGGTCTGACAGCGCCTCCTTGTGGTCGGATTTCTCCTGGTTCAGCTGGATGGCCATGTCATCCAACATGGCCTTCCTCTTCTCTGCTGTCTACAAACACACACACACACACACACACACACACTTTATGCTTGTACATATCATTAGTGCGTGTTTAATATGTCTTTTTAATACATGGTGTGTGTGTGTGTGTGTGTGTACCTTCTTAGCCTCATCCAGCTCTCTCAGCAGTCTCTCCTTCTCTTGTCCTTCTTCTGTTAACTGCTCTAACAACTTCCTGTTTGCAAAACTGGACTCCTGAAGGAGAGAAAGAAGGAGTGAAGTAAGAAAACGGTAATAATCAAAACAAATCTGTGGCGTGTTTGATGAATGTTAGTTTTGTCTGTACTCTTTTCAACAACACACCTGCAGCTGGGAGTCCAGGTCGTCTCTGTGGGCCAACAGACTCTCCTGTTCGGCCCGTCTCTGTTGAAGCTCGACCGTCAGCGCCTCCTGCTGCTCGCGCAACAGATTCATCTCCTGCGTCTTCACTGTCTGGATCTGCACGTTTTAATACACCCCGAGAATTCTGTCATGTTTTTTTGTAAGACTGAACGAAAAATAGGCTACAAGGGGTCTACAGGTCGGCATTGGAGGAGATGCTTAAAGCGAGTGGAGACGGTGGAAGACGTCAGACACCAGTAGAAGACAGTAATGCAGACGGCAGTGACAGAACACACATATATGACAACAGAAGACGAATCTGACAGGTTCTACTGTACAGTAGATGACAGTGGAGTTGTGTATATTAGAGCCAGATGGAGTAGAGTCAGCACTGAAGCAGATATACTGTATGTGAGGCCCGCTGTTAATGAACTGGTCACTGCGCAGGGTTCTACATGACGGTTCTGATACAGTCATTTCTACAACAGACTGATACCAACTACTCATTCAGTCTTGGACGTAGATTAGGGTTGAGACATCACAATATGTTCTGTCGCTAGTACTCAGGCAGCTACCCGAGTTTGGGTTCTAGTTAGGAAACAGTATAAACGGTTCTAGGAGAGATTCTGGAGGCCTTATTGGTTTCTGACATTCATTTCAGGACATACAGATACTTTTCTAGACAGTTCTAGACAAGGGACTTGGAACTTAGATTAGTTTCAGGGTATTCATATATTCTGCAGTTAAGGGTCTAGAAAGGGGTTCTAGGTTCTAAGTCTGAGATATAATTACCTGTTCAAGAGCGCACAGATTAGTCCTCAGAGCAGTGCTCTCCTGTAAAATGGGTTACAGTTCCAGACTGAGTCAGGTGACGATTTATAGTTCTACACATCCCTGTCTAGAACCAATGTTACGTTGAAGCTTGAAATGTTCTGATTACAGCAAGTGCACAATGGGTTCTAGATATTAGATATATTAGATACATTAAAATATTCTTAGAGCTACATTAACCAGACAATACTTAATAGTTCTAAGGTTAGGGTTCTAGTATATTCTAGGTTCTGCAGCAACTAGTTTATTTATCCAAATATAACTGTAGTGTTGGGGTTTTAATAACCCAGTGCTAGGTTACTATGTAATGTTCTCCAGGTTTATTAGCTGATTTATGACAGAATTGGATTTCATTTTGTAGATAATGTTCTGCAGGTTTATTGTTTGTTCTAGAGCAGCTAGCTTAGCATTCAGAACTTATTCTAGGGTCATGATCCAACATTACATTATATATGTATACTGTTTTGAAGTAGCTTATTTTATTTCTTTTTAGTGTTGAAGGTCCAAATAGCATACAGTGCATACAGGAATTATTCACAGGCTTCGTGATCAAGCTCAACATTGAGCTCAGGTTCGTTTTGTTTCCACTGATCATCCTTGAGATGATGATCATGGTGGTGGCAGCATCATGCTGTGGAGATTTAAAGAGGAATAAGAGAAACTGGCCAAAGATGGATGAGCCAAGCTTGTGGCTTCATATTCCAAAAGACTTGAGGCTGTAATTGTTTTATTGTAGCTAAATGTATCCACAGAACACAGGTTCTAGAGGTATATAACCAGTTCCTTAGGTTAATCCACAGGGCACTGTGTTGAAGTTATGCTCCAACGTTCTCCAGTTGTGTTACCTGTTCTAGAGCAGCTAGGTTAGTCCTCAGAGCATCGTTCTCCTGCAGGATGTTGTCCACCTGCTCCTGACTGATTGCACTCTGACTGGCTACCTGCAGTACCGGCGCAGCACAGGTGAGGGGGGGGGGCAGGAGAGAGACAGGACAGACCGAAACAAAAAGACGGAACAAATGGAAAGAAACCAACCAACAGAACCAAAAAAGAAATGGAAAAAAAGGAAGCAAACATACAATAAAGGATAAAACCAAAGCAAGAAAAAAAGGAGGATGGAAACAAACAAGATGCAAATCCAAAAGAACACAAACAGAAAAAGGTAAAGAAAGATGAGAAAGAGGGATAAAGAACAGAGAAGGTTCCAGGTCAGAAACACACAGAGAGCAGCAGGCAGAGAAACACCAGGCCATCACACCAAATATATTGGAAAACATATTTGTATTTTTTCCATCTTATGAAAGCCTCAAGCAAGAAAAATCAATCTGCATCATCGAGCTGTGTCTCCCTCTCTCCCTACATGCATCTCTTTTTCATCCATTTTACTTTACTGAAAACTGATCTTAGTGAAGATGAATTCATTATTTCACTTTGGAAGAGAAACAAACATCCGGCGTCCCAAACTACCTCTGCAGCCTAACTATCATTCCTTCTTTTAACCCAGCACCCCATCGCTCTCTTTCTGACTGAGTGTGTGTGTGTGTGTGTGTGTGTGTGTGTGTGTGTTTTACCTGGGCTCTCAGAGTGTTCAGAGCCAGTTCATGTTCTTTCTCTTTGCTCTGCAGTTGTTCTCTCTGCTCTGCTGTCATCTAAACAAAAACAAAGGTTACTCAGTTTGGACATTAAAGCCAGTTAGTAGCTACAGTTGTAACTGCAAACAACTGTAAGATTCGTTAAAGAAAGAAAAACAAAAGAAGAAGAGAAGAGAGAAACAGAGCAACATCTTTACTACTTCTGATGGAGGAAAGGTGATGTTATTACCTTTACAGTGGACTTTTTAGTCCTAACAATTAATAGTATATATGTTTAGTTTATTTATTTATTTATATATATACTGCATATGACAGTGTTTCTGAAGTGTTCAACAAATAAAATTTAAGGCCTGACCTGATTGGCTGCCATCAGGTCTGACTGTAGTTTCTGGATGCGGATGTTCATGGCCTTCAGCTCCTCCTCTTTCCTCTGGTTGATCTCATCGATCTTCGTCCTGCGGGGAAACAAAGAAAAACACAACATGTCATCGTCTGCTGTACAATTGTAGCGCATCAGTGTAGGTGTGATAATAGTAGTAATGTTATGGTTCTGACCTGCTGTCGTTGTACAGAGCCTCCTTCTCTCCCTGCAGACGCTGAAAACTACAAAATGACAAAGACATTAACTTTATCATCCATCTGTCAGTGTTCATGTAAACATTATAGTCTGCCCTGTCTAAAACTCAGCTGGCACAAACAGATAAACATCAGCTTCACATCAAACAAACACTGTGTGACTGCTGTTCATTGTACACATTCAGTCTGGCTGATGCAGCTCTTCTCAATATTCCCATAAGTTGTTTTTTCTGGAGTAGATGGAGTGGAACTTGTAGACGACCATCAGGGGCTGTAATCACAAAACATCCTGAGGCTAAAACTTTCAAAAAAAAAAAAAGTAATGTTTATTCTTAACTTTAAGAATCCATTTTTGGTTTTAGAGTAATTCACAAAAGCAGTTCCTCAGTTTCAGAGAAGGAAGAAGACGAAGAGGAAGTCACTGAGATCTGCTCACTGACCAAAGGCTAATCAATTAGAAGTCGTTAGTCTTTGTTGGTCGCAGGAATAAACAAACAAAAACAAACAAACAAACCCCAAACTCTATTCGGGAGCTGTCTTTTTTTAAAATTAAGCCAAAACCTACATGCTTGGACCAGTCTCGAAACGCTAGAGGGCTTTTAATTTGAAACGATGGACACAGGAAGTGGCGAAGCATTTAACACAGCTGGTGCCTGCAGCTATGAGATAGTTACATTGTTGGGAAAGGATGTGACACATAAACTCTGGGGTCCAAAAGTCTGAGACCATTTTGTATTGTATTTCACTGGTACTATATGAATTTTTATTCAATTTGATATTTATTTCCAATTTGAATGTAAATAATCTAACTTGTCCCTCGCATTCCTGTATAGAAATATTAATATTTTATTTCATGTTTATTAACAGACAAATATCGCCTATGACTGACTGGTCGCCTTTCGACCAGTCAGTCATGGACATGGTGATGAAATGATGTCATCCATAGCAACAGATTAAACGCCGCGTCTTGTCAGTTTCTCTCAGTAGATTTATGAAAAGCTCTTATGAGGAACTCAGGAGGAATACTTAATAATATTTTGAGCTTTCAGAACATAAGCAGGTGATAAGTAGCCACAGTAGTGTTCGACTTGAAGGTAAATATGATGATAACAATCGCGTCTCACCTCTCCTGCTTCTTCTTTAACTTTTCGGACAGCTGGAAGACAAGACAAACATTCTGGTCAATAAACATCTATTCAACCATGTTTTTAATTTAATCTGAGATTTTGAAAATGATGTCAGGTTTTTCCTGAATGTTAACGTTTACCTTCGTGATCTCTTCCTGCAGTTTGGTGATTTCAGCCTGTTTGGACGCCTGCAGAGTCACATGTTTACACACGTCATTACGTTAAATACATCACTAATCAAACGTCTAATAAATGTGAGCTGAATTGGTATATTTCTCTATAAAAATGAATAAATAAATAAAACCTGACTTTTCTCTGACTGTTAAGGTTTAAACAAACAACTGCATTATTTTATCAGAGTTGACTAAGATGTAGAAAGATTTTTAGATGTAGAATATTGTTCAGTGTGTGTGTGTGTGTGTGTGTGTGTGTGTGTGTGTGTGTATGTGCGCGTACCTCCAGGTTGTGGATCTGCTCCCTCAGCAGCCTCTTCTCCTCCTGCTCGGTGTTCAGTGCCATCTCCAGCTCTGGTCCAAAGCAGTGAGTTATTGGACAGAGAGCAGCCGACCAGCCTAGCGCTGCCTGCTTAGCTACAATCTTCTCTACGCTCTTCTCTGACAGGCCTAAAGGGGGCGCCGCACACAGCAGGGGCAGTCTGTTAGGCCAGACACACACTACAGGAGCTACATGATGCCTGAAAAATTTGAGCGGATCTGAGCCTGTTACTTTTCTGGCTGAGCTGCAAAGTCAAACATGGCTGTGAAACTTCAGGATCGACTTGATGTCGGGGGCAGAAGCGTGTCAGTGTGTTTATTTTTCTGAGAAGGAATCATCTAGTTGATGCTATAACTACTGTAACTAGCCAATATTCATCGTACATAACGTTAAATCTCTTCCTATTACCTGGTGTCCCGATGTTAAGGCTTGCAACCATTGATTATTTTCATTTTTGATCCGATCGACAGCCTTAAACCCAAAAATATTTTATTTACAATCATATAAAACAGAGAAAAGCAGCAAATCTTCAGCAAATCAGGCTAGAACCTGCAAATGTTTGGCATCAAAAAAAACTTCAATGTTTGTGGAGTCGCTACTAGTTTGTTTCAAACTAGCGACTCACTGAATCAGGTTGCACCATTAAAACTTAACGAGCTGGTAAAGACGTTAGTGACGTGTAAATCTGTTGCTAGGCAACATCTGTAGCACTCAGGCTGCGAGTAACGATTACTGTCATGTTTGATTAATCTACCGATTACTTAGTTGATTAATTAATCATTTATGTCGTCTGTAAAACTAAAATTAAGAAGCCGTGGTGACTTTTCAAAATGTCATATTCTGTCTGAACAACAGCACAAAACCCAAAAATGTATTTAAACAGGAAATAAGTATGGCAGTATCATGACAATTATTTATAAAATATATGTTTGACTTGATTATATTTATCTGCACACATGGAGAAATGGGTGTCAAATCAATTTGGACTTTGCAGCTTTGTCAGAAAGTAATTAAAAAAAACCTTCATGTCTCTATTGGGTTGAAAATGCAGAGTCGTCATATTTCTCTAAAAGATGAATGAGTCGTCGGTTTCCTGACGTTGACAGTTTATCCGCTTGTAGTGTGTGTCTACCCTGAGACAGCTAGCTGCTCTACGCTTGAAGAAAAGCCAAGCTGCGGATTTACCGTAAATTCTCAAATAAAGCCAGCATGAAGGAATAAAGGTGTCGTTACTTTTTTACGTCTGGTAAATTCACGATAAAATCTATTTCTTGATTCATGTCATACTCACCACTCTGATCAAAACACAATACTATTTTCATTCAGTGGCCTCTAATTTGCAGGTTTTTTTCAATCATATAGAAAAAGAAATAGGAAAAAAATGCAATTGATTGGAAATAATGAGTGAATGAAAACAGTATCAGTTTTAAACAGAGAGTGCTGAGTTTAACAGGACTCTGCTGTCGTACTGATGGAAACGGACGTTATACTGAATTTATCCAGACAATAGGTCAACATAAAGGAAGAGCTGAGTTTGTATCAACAGGAAATTAAAACAGGAGCAGATCAGAAAACGGGGAAATTAGAAATGTCTCTAATTTAAGTCTTTCTGCAGTGACGGTCAATTTTTTTAAATTTGAGAATTTACCATGACAACCACTATAAAAAGGACCACTCTGGTAGCTTCACATATTAAAACAAAACGTACTCCATCTGAAAGATAATCCATCACAGTCAGCTTTCACCCCAAAAAAAAAATAATTATGTAATCATAGAGACGTTTTAACACTCTTGTAAGCGATGCATTCAAAGTCACTCCGACACAAAACTATGTTCTCTAAGTGCAATAACTACTGTGTTTTGTTGTTATATTGCCGCTGGATGTAGGCTGCTACATAATATACAGAAAATCTGCTTTTTGGAGTTAATAAATTAAATTGTGCAGAGACCATCTATTGATCCTTTTTTTATAGTGTTTATTGACACAAACTTAATTTTCCTTTTTGCAGAGAAACTCTTTCTGTCCACTTAAATATGAAAATAATCTATGATGGTGAGTCAGGATTCAGCAGGCATTTTTACAATCCGTGAAGAGTGCAGGTTCAAGCTAAAACAGGGTGTTAAAAAGCTCAGAGTCAAACTGTGGAAGTCCTCACCCACAGAAATTAAACTGGGATCATGTTAAACTCAAGTTGAAACTGTTTTTAAAGGAGGCGTTGATCCATGATATGTACTGTGGCCATATGGAAATAGAAATGTAATTTGGTTTCTTGTATTAAAAGGTTCCTATTGAGCAGGTGACTCTCATATCTCAAATGTCAGAGCGCTCTTAAACGCACCGACCTGGAGAACAGGATCAACAGTCCCGGCTCTCAACTGCACATCAAATGTTAATGTGGGTGAACTTTGACTGTGATGGATTATCTCTATGCAGCGAGTTTGAAGTCTCTGTAAGTTGATTCTCAAACCAACAACCAGTTTGGTCCTTTAAAAGGTGTGATGAAGTTGTTCATGTTTGACAGAGACGAGCAGATGAAGTAAATAAATACAGTCTGACCTCTGAGGACCATCCTACTGCTCATAGTCTGTGTTTTTCTTCTCGTCAACAAATCTCATGTACAGAGCCAAACCAACAATGACCTCTGTTGTTGGTGAGTCACACCCTGTCCTTGAACACACAATCACCATGAACACACACACACTGTCTCACACACACCTTCCTGCTGTGAGAAACACTCACTAAAACACCAAATGTGGATTCACCTGCCGCTGACAACAGTCCCCAACAAATGCCCTACCTCGTCCTGTTTGTTTAAACATAAAACCCAAACCGTATATTTATGAGTAGGGTCAGAAAATCTTTTCCCTGCTACAGTTTATATGAAGGAATTATTTAAACTAGCAGGAATAGAGCAAATTATATTTCCCAAAGAGAAATTCTACCAGCTTCCCAACTGACCTGAGCTTTTGGTTCATGCCGGGCGCTCCGACCCAAATATATTTGTTTCCAAGTCGAGTTTAAAGGTAAAACTATATATTTATGAGCTGTTTTTAAAGATTTACATATTCAGGAGGAACGAATGAGCTTGGAGCTGAAAGCCACAGACAGAGTATGGAAGGAGGGAAGTATAGAGACGGACTAACACGCCGTTAGTTTGAATCTGTCCATGAGTTTTGTTTACTAAATGAAAAACATAAAACAACACGAAAAATTCATGTCAATTAAGTTTGACTCAAACTAAGAACTACCACCAATTAGAAAACAACTGGCTGACGCTTAAAAAAAAAAAAAAAAAAAAAAAAAAAATTGGACTTAAATAATCAAATGAAATGAAAGACTTTAACGTACATCAGAACAGTTTGCACCGATAAAGGCAAAGCAGCAAAAAGCAAAGCTTCTCATCAAGAAAGATAAAACCTGTTTCCTTCCATGTGAAATTCAAACCACTCACGTCAAATCAATAAAACCGTTTCCAGCACCACAAACACTATTTGTATGCAAATAGGTGCAATTTTTCATCCTGACTTATATCAGCGCATTTTACAACTAAAATAAGTTGCACATTACAGGTCCATCTGTTGTTTTTTTTATATTGTTCCATCAGATCAAGAATTGATTGAATATCACATGAAGGGACTAAAGTTATTATTTTAAAGGGAAAAGCTGTCTAATAAGTAAGAAATAAAACACTCACCATGTATCTGTTTCTCTGTCTGTTCCAGCTGAGCCTCCGTCTGCAGGAAACGACTCGTTATTTAAAATATAGACAACATGTTCATATGAATGATATGTATAATGATGCTAGCGCTGTGTGAAGGTTTGTATTATCATATTCCTTCACCTGTTCCTGTCTCTCATTGGTTCCCTCTGCTGCTGGCTCCTCCTCTCTCCCTGTAACATCAGAGACTCCGTTGGTGCTGGCTGACCCGTCGGTGTCCGTGGTAGCGCTCTGGTTACCCTGGGCAACGGCATGTCTCTGCAGCTCTTTGTCATAGCGCTCCTGGAGAGCTGGAGGAGGAGAAGAGTCATCGCACAAAAGCACTTTATCTACCTGCAGAAAAATAATCACACACACACACACACACACACACACCTTTCATTTTCTTCTGGAGGGTGGAGTTTTCAGCCTGGAGGCGGAGCAGTTCTCCATCAACGGGACTAGAGGTGGAACTGGGGGCAGAGTTAGATGTGGAGGCCCCGCCTCCTTCCTTCAGGCCCTGGTTTTCCTTTTCGAGCTGCTCAATCTGTGTACACAGCTGGAACATATATACACATTATATTACCATTACAGACATGAAGAGTAATATTTATACAGTGTTTTACACACACACACACACACACACACACACAGGTACCTTGGAAAGTTCAGTCATCAGCGTGCTGTTCTGGAGTCGGAAGTCTTCCTCCTGACTGTGGAGTTTCCCCTGAAGCATCTCATTCTCACTCAGCAACGCATCCACCTCCTACAACAACAACAACAACAACAACTTACACTTTGCTCTACTACTCAGTTACTCTCATAAATGACACATGAAAGCTTCATATTCTCACATTTGAGAAGCTGCAACTAATGAATATTGAACATTTTTACTTAATAAAATGACTCAAAAGGATTCAGCAACTTGTTCTGCAACTAATCATTTCTAGTACATCTGAAGGACAAGTAGTAGCTAACATGAATATAAACACAAATATAGATTACAGTCAATATACAAGCATATTGATTTATTAATCTAAATAGAAAATGGAAAATATAGAATATAATCTAATAATATGACCAGTACAGTAAGTGTTGATCAGTGTGTCCTGTAGTAACCATAGTAACCACAAAAAGAAAAACTCACCTGAGCTTTCTTGCTCTTATTCAGAGCCTGAAACACAAAGCACATGAAAATAAACAACAGATCAATACGAGCAAAATTAAATCTGCTGCTTCAAATTAGTGAAAACGTTTCATTTAAAAGTCAGAAGCTTTACGGCGAGAACATGAAACGATTCTGGAGTCGAGTTTTCACATTAAGATGATGCTACAGAAGCTAATGAAGCGTTCGTTACCTTCTGTGCTTTGACAAAATCTCTTTCCAAAACCGCATTCTTCTGACGGACGGCATTCAGTTCTGAAACACATCATAATCATTATTATTATTATTAAGTGTTTATTAATTAACACACCGGGACGACTGGATCAGGAAGTTACAGGATTTCCATGTTTGTACACAAACTCCAGAGATGGTGGAAAGTATTTTTATTCTTAAATATGTTTCTGTGGTTTAGAGATCTGAATGTACTTTGCTTTTACATTTTACACTTGTACTTTGAGCTTTTACCCTCTGGGAGGCACTATAGACAAGCAAGAATCACTGATGTCTGATGTCAGAACATGTCTATCAAAGGCTTCTGGAAATCTGTTTGTTTGTGGTAATTAGGAAAATAACTACACTTCAATGTGGTGCTAAAGAGCTCACAACACCTTTAGCCTCTTAGAGGGACCTGTGATTGGTTAGGAATACAAAAAGCATACAGAATGAACCTTTACTATGATACTATGGACTATGCATTATCTCTGGAGGGTGATTATATGATAAAATGATTATATAACTATAGCTCAGTAATTACGATAATCAGTCAACGTATGAAGAGCAGAGAGATGTTTTACCAGCAGAGTTCTTCCTGAGATCATCTGACAGCTGATAGTTCTGAGTCCGCAGCTCCAACAGCTGAGCCTACACACACACACACACACACATATTACAGTACTGTACAATATTTTCATTCTGTCAAACACTGTTTCCCAAAGCCCAAGATGAAAACTTAAATGTCTTCTTTTGTCGGAAGGCAGATTGAAGAAACCAGAAAATATTCGCATTAAAAGCATAAAGCTGTTGATTTTTTCTATTTTTCTTCATGCCAATAAATCTCATGTTTGGATCAAACCAACAATGAACTGATACTGATCTACTAACAAGTAGTGTGTGTGTGTGTGTGTGTGTGTGTGTGTGTGTATCTAAAGCCTGATATAGCTTTATTCCTCTGGATGTAGACCTCCATTGTTGTCCATAAAGTAATAAAAAAGAACTTTGTTCAGTTTCTTTTCACACAGAGAAAAATCCATCACAGTGTCATTACAGTGTTCACACCTGCACCAAGAGGGAAAACGAACCAGAGTTTGATTTAAAAAGCTCAGGTGTGAAAACATACATAACTCGTCACTGCACACGCACGGAAATCTGGTTCTGTTTACAGCTTCACCAGCTTGTTGTGCTACATGTCACAACCAACTGAACCACATTCCCACACACACTTAATTGCATCTGCCTTACACAGAACTCACACACACACTCACACACACACACATATTTCAACTATTTCACCAAACGTAGTAAATTTTCAACATAGTCAACGAAATGCTGTTAAAACACATTGAGACTTTACACATAAACAACTCACTCTACACTACATTTAGTCTCAAAAACCTGAAAACTATGACAGAAATGTTCCAGTGTGACCAATCACATCCTGACTGATAGCAGATGATCATCAGTTGATCTTATGTGTCTAAAGATCACACATTATGTGCAATAATCATTTCACTTTTAAAACTTTGCAAAAAAAAAAAAGAAAGGACATACGTAGATATTATTCTAAGATGAGGATGAATATTTGATGAAAAATTTGATTCTGACATGCTGAGCTAATGAATGCACTTTAATACAGACTGAATGAATGAATGAAACGTGTGTGACGGCTGCGTCAGGATCTGAGAACCTGCCAGCGAGCAGGTTATGTTCACAGAGTCAGTTACAGCGTTAACTGAGCCAGAGTTTAAGTTACCTCAACGTGGAAACGAAAACCCAGAGTTTCCCTCGTCTCAGGATCAACAAACTCGGTTTTCACTAAACCTGCTTTCTTGAATCCAAATCCAAACATGAGATTTGATGACAATAAGAAAAATATAGAAAAAAAATCGCCAGACTTATCCTTTAAGGAGCAGAGAAATTAAGCGCAGTGGACTGACAGCTAAAAGATCACGAGAGACACTCAAACTAATGGTGTCTACACACCATGAAATAACCACAACCTTGCAGGTTCATTGCATTTTACACTGTACAACATGGTCTGATATAGTCTCGGTCTAATTTTGAACCGTAACAAATATACAATAAAAACCGTGTAAAGAGAAAGAATCCACGCAGTGACATGAACTTGTGGCATCAATCTGCACTGCATCGGAAAAGAGGAGGAGAGACCTGCTCAATATATATATATACACACATACATACATACATACACACACATATATATATATACACACATGCATATACATACATACACCTCCTCCTTTTAGATGCTGATGTACTGTGTTATACTGAGTGGTGCCTCGTATATGTTGTCCACCCCATTTCTATACTTCTATCTGAGTATCACACAGTCAAATTTAACAGCAGCACAAACAGTGGTTTTCAAAATGGCCATAAAGTTGAGCCACGATCTTTTCACAACAGTTACAACAGAAAGTGGAAATAACGACTTTTGATGCAGTAGTTGCAGGGTTACGTGATAAGACTGCAGTTTTATCTCGGCTGTGTTTACTTCATACACTGCAGCTGAATATAAAAGCATCTGAATCACCTTCACTGTCTGCAGTTAGCATGCTGACTGTCCTCTGATCCACAGCTGTCCTTAAATAAACACAGTCGGTTGCCAAAAAAATCTTAATTAAGTAAAAGGACATAAGTCTTAACAGCTTGATGTAGTTAGTATTAAAGTAAAAGTAGTAGTATGACTGATATGTAAGGGATAATGTACAGTAAGCAGCTCCATTTTGATTGGTCAATTACAGCAGATTTTCTATGGATGCAGTTCTGATCATAAACTCTAGAGGACCACATTGAAATCAATATAATCAATATTAGGACAGTAATTAGGCAGGATAATGTCAGGGTTTTTTTACAGTAATGACCTGCCTGCTGTACATCATTATCATCATATATTACAAATATGACATCATTAGATCAGTGTTAGAGCAGCATGTTACTGTTGTAGCTGCTGCAGGTGGAGCTAGTTTCAACTACTTTATATACAGTTAGATAGTTTAGTCTAGTGGTTCCCAACCTAGGGGTCGGGCCCCTCCAAAGGGTCACCGGATAAATCTGAGGGGTCGTGAGATGATTACTTTTTAATGTTTTATTTTGGGTGAAATATGAACATGTGAAGGGTTTTTATAAGACAAAAAGGTTGAAACCACTGGTTTCATCTTAGTACGTAAGTATTTGTTGTATTTTAAAAGCTTGTTATATTTTCCATTGTGTCAAATCTTCATCTGAAAAGTAAATAAAGCTGTCAAATACATATAGTGGAGTAGAAAGTACAATATTTCCCCCCTGAAATGTAGTGGAGTGGAAGTATAAAGTAGCATCAAACAGAAATACTAGTAGTAGTAAAGTATAAGTACTTGCACTAAAGTACAGTACTTGAGTAAACGTGGGTGACTGACTGTTCACATATATGTGTTAATAATGAGAATAATGTATGTGTATATTTAAACGGATGGCTAACACTGAGTCTGTGTTGTTAGCTGACTCAGACTCGTGACTGTCATCAGGGCGACTGTCCGGTGGATGCTAACATGTTAGCTAACCGGTAGATGTGTGTATATATATCAATCAGATCAATAACACAGCGCACACCGACTGGCCGTTACCTCCCTGACATTATTAAATTAATACCGTTAGCTCTCCGTGCAACAACACAGACAGCAGAGCTAACTACTCCCACCCAAACGGCTAACGGTTAGCATCAGCAAGCTAACGTCCATGACAGACATGACAGGTGTTTTAATTCAGAGACCTGACAGCTACCTGCGCGTCAGTCTCTCGATCTGAACTAACAGCTGTCGTGTTTTTCTCACCTGCATTCGATGAAACTCCTCCTCTGAGAGAGCCTGCGACATGGCCATGTTCACCTGGGTTGCTAGCTAGCAGGCTAGGCTAGCGGAGGAGAGGAGGAGGAGGAGGAGAGGAGCACAGAGGCGGACAGAGCACGGAGGGTTTACTCTGACGCTGTTTCCGAAAACCGAGAATCTGCACCGGTGTTTTCAGATGGAGCCAAACTGCTGACAGTGAGTCTAAAACAGATGTGTTCCCCACACATACAGCCAGCATAAACCACTTTTTAATCCAATAATGTCCGTTATTTTCACAACTTTTGGAGAAAAAAAAACTCCATCTGCTTCAGTGTGAAATCTTTCTTTGACTCCCAGTTAATATTATCTATCTATCTATCTATCTATGTTTATGGAGGCTGCTTCAATATTATCAAACCTATATTTTTCTCACCAACACATGCAATTTCATTTCTTCATAGGTAATATATATTTGAAACTTATAAGTATAAATGTAACTGGTGAGATGACAATAAAGGTCCTTGAATCCTTGAATAATGTTGCATTCAGGATTGCGAGACAGGAAATAAACTCTTAAGAAGTAAATAAGGAATCGTAATGAACAGTGAAACATGTTTTTATTGTTGTAATCATTCCTCCTGTTCATACATATATATATATATATATATATATATGACTACTGAAGGAGTATTCAGGCCTCATAGAAGCTTTACATCTACTTTAAATGACTGTGTGGACACACTGTGGATTTTGACCTGACCTTTCACTTATTTATTAATGAGTTACCGATTTAATTCCTTTGTTTTTGATTCATTAAAATAAAAAAAATAAAAAAGAAACAGGATAAGCCGTAAAGGCAGCTGGAGAGTTTGTAAGCAACATGCAAGGAATTGATGATGGCACAAGACTGGTGCATAAGATACTGGAGCTGATTGGTTAATGAGCAGCAGGTGATGATAATTGTGGAGTTGCAACAGGTGAGCAGGTGGATGTAGGAACCAGTGGAGAAAGTCATGAGGAACCTGGTGGACAAATGGAGGAATTACATTTGCAGTCTTGAACACAACAACATGTCATCTGAACATAATGTGTCACCTCAGTTTAAATTGAATTAGTATTATTAGTGCTATAATTTAAGTAGTATGACGCTGTAGACACATAGGATCAATGACTAAATAATTCAATATGCTTCATTGGCAGGAATGTAACAAAGATAATATTGCCAAAGTGAAAAAGAAATCGCTCATCATGTGATCAGTCACACTGATAGAACATAATTCCTATAATATCATTGATTATATGTTAATATTTCTGAGTGAGCAGGATCGTTTGAGGGTTTTTTTTTTTTCTAATAGGATGCATCATCTGAATGTGTTTTAGCAGCATTTCAGTGACAATGTTTAAATTTACAACATTTGTTGAAGTAGCTGAAAAAAAAAAGTCTGTTGAGTCTTTTTGAGGTTTGTCTCCCGTCAGATTAGAATTGAGCAAATATGTTTAAAATATATTGTAGTTTCAGCCTGATATACAGTCAGATTCAAATTTAAGTCTGATAAATGATGACTTGGACAATGCTGAATAGGACTTCATTGAGAGTCCATACACACATACCTTAATATCTCGCTTTCCATTGAAATCAATGGACTCTGCCTTTTATTTACATGTTGCCATGGCGAATTATAGTATCAAAGCTCCATTGACAAAGGCTCTGTAGTGTCATCTTGGACAAGCTTAACTTGCAAACATACTCCGAGTTGATTGAACTGACTCTGATCAGCTATTCTGGAGCCAAAAAAACTCAGAGTTTCCTGTTTTGGTCAATCGACTCGGAGTTTGTTAAGCCTGCTTTTAGAAACGGCACCTGGTTTACACTGACATGGCCACATAATATTATAAGGGTTGTGTTTGTGAGTTTGGTTTTGTGTGTCTGAGGAAGGAAACCAAGATGACATACTGAACTGTTTGTCATTTAATTTCTTAACACTTCCTCATTGTTCCTAGTAGATAAAGAAAGAGAAACAGAGAGAGAGAGAGCATACTTAAATAGTGAATTATTAACTTCAAAGGGTTAGATATAGAGACACACACACGCAGGAGTGAAGAGAGAACTCAAAGAGCAAGAGAGTAAGAGACAGAGAGAGAGAGAGAGAGAGGAAAAGCGGTTTATTTCAATTTCAGTTTTGGCTGCTGCCAGTCAGAGACGTTGAGCTGCTGGATGTTGTCTCATGCTTGTTGGATGTTACCTGATGCAACATGGAGCTGCTGCCGTCTCTGCTGTCCTCTCTGAAGACTGTGGATCCAGGGACTGTGGAGCAGGAGTACGACGTGAGTGTCTGTTTTTCATCCGTCTGTCTCTGGGAGAGCTAGTACGAGAGCTGTGAGGGCATTTTCAATATTTCAATCATTCCAACATATTGTA
This sequence comes from Pampus argenteus, assembly GCA_036937835.1. Lineage (NCBI taxonomy): Eukaryota > Metazoa > Chordata > Actinopteri > Scombriformes > Stromateidae > Pampus > Pampus argenteus. The sequence continues at coordinate 5,781,733 of CM072864.1, read as the reverse complement.
CATATAAAGGAACAAAAAAGTTTTTAAAAAATAATGAAAGTACCAGTTTTTGCATAACATTAAACGTATTAGTTACTAGTTTGTAAGTGCACTGCATATTTTGTTTTATGTCTGTGAGCTACTTAAAAAGTGCAGTATAAATAAAGGATATCATTATTATTATTATTATATATAACAGCTCTAGTTACATTGTACAACATGTGATCAGTTTATAAAATATCATGTATTTTTTACAAATTTAACTATCAACAGTATATAAAGTAGCTCCATCTCAAGTACATTTAATTAGAAATGACTCATCGGACATGATAGTGATTTGAATATGAACTGAGAGGTATGGTTGAATGTGGAAAATACATCAAGGAAACAAAGGGGAAGTTTACACATTATGAAATATTTCATAGTTAAAGTTAAAGGTTCTTTATTGCTTCATGTCATGACACAAATATAAAAGCGTAGAAATCTTAAGCTCCTTTGACAATGCAGTGAGGAAGATGATGGGGGAGATTACATCCTATGAGTTTATGCTTTATAGATTAAAAGGTAGTTTCCAGGATGATACTTCCTCCCGGGATGTTTCTTGGACTTCTTGATGGTTATATGGCCTGTTCAAACATAGCCATGTTGTCTTTTCATTTTATTGTGGACTGAATTTATCACTTCTGTATGTACTGAATTATGACAATAAACTATTATTGCCCGTATTACCCTGAAATGGTCTTGCTCCTCATGGCTACTGTGTACAACCAGTTTACAATACCATAAAATAATAAAAAAAGAATATGACATTAAAAAGGACCATTCTGCACTTTTAAATTTTTATGCTTTAAGTGTTGTACGACTGTTTCTTGCAACCAGAAGTTGCACTTTAAACCTAATAGGGAAGTCAGCACATATAGATATAGTCTTCTGTCACTTTCCCTCTAAATGTTATTGTAGAAACTGTGGTTTCCGGGAAAAATCAACCAAATCATTGTGTATGCTTAAAAAAATGGTGTGAAATGTAATATTTTTTGTGAATTATACCCATTACTTATTTCACACTGTGGAAACAAGCCTCAATACCTCGGACCGAAGCGAACGCTAGCTTACTTACGTATTGTGCGTGAAATGAGTGACAGGTTTTTGGAAATAAGGCCCATTATCATCAGCATACGTGAAGATAGTTACTGAGGTGCGCTGGCATGTGAAAGTAAGCAGAAGAGGCAGCGCGGTAGAAACACAACCCTCAGGTCAGGTTTGAGGGTCTGTTACTTTTCTGGAAAAACCTGCTGCTGGTTTCTGTCACTCCGCTCATCATTCAAATAAGCTGTCGGGCTGCTTTGCGTGAAACATGCAACGAGGATGTGTCGGTGTGTCTGTGAACATCAACAATAAAATCAACAGATACAGGAAGAAGCTGCTTTTTTTTTTCCCCCTCCAACTTTATTCAGTTTGAAGTCTTAGAAAACCATAAAGGATAAATAATATCACACTACAGTATCTTCTCACAACTGGACTCAACTTTTTGCATTTCAAATCACCAGAAATGATCCTTGATGAAGCCATTAGTGTCTCCTAATTCTAATCTTTGTTGGGGACTTTCCTGCATATAATGGTTCCTTTTGTTATATATTTATGGGAGCTGGTTTGTAAAATGAACGAGACAGTAAAATCAATACTAACGTCAGGTGATATATGTAATGATTTGTAAACTGTTTTACATTTATCATTTTCCCAGGGTTGAAATATACATAACAATGTAAAATTCAGTTTTTTTTTTAATTTTGTGTTATTTCATGTGTCAGGCTGTACAACCTCAGGGACCTTTAGTTACCCTTCCTCCGTGTTTCTATTTACATCAGAGAAGCGTAACTCCAGTTTGAAGCTTATGATGAAGTGATAGCTCAGTCATGACAGGAAAAAAAGAATAAAAATAAAAGCGAAGCTGTAGCTGCTCTGTGGTCATTTCTATTTGCGCTTATATAACACGATGCTCTGAATAAATGTTTGTGGCTGAACAGAAACAGGCAGATAAAGAGACACTTGCATAATTTTTTTCTATTGTAACCATAAGCTATATACAGTATGTCCTAACATTATCTAAGTGCATGCAACAGTTTAAGTGCATTGTGAAGAAGATTATATGTGGACTTTGTGACGGTTATGTATGTACTTTCTATTATTTCTTAGTGCTGGTATGCAGGAACATAATTTATTTGTTGTTTGCAACAGTGGATTGGGCATTATGGTAGTTATGGTATGTCCAATAACATACTGCTAAGATGTAGAGGAATCTGAAAATAAGTTTTTGATCATGTTTAATGTGATATCAGGTCATAACAGAATATAACATCAATTCAATAATGGACCAGGATATGTGTAACTTTCCAATACATTTTCATTCAACGTTTTCCCCGCCTCCGGTCGAATTGGGTTTTATAAGAAAAGTGGATTTAATTTAGTGGAACATGAGCCACGACTATAAAGTTATAAAAAATTTACGATTTACGTCATGCCTCAAACAAATTAGGATCAATTCAATATACAGAGTTGTATTTGCATGTGTCTTAAAGACTGTCCAGTATCTACCTTGTAGTGTACATAAAAACTAGCTTTCAGCGTAAAATGCAGTCAAATGTAAAGCGCTACAGAAGTAGATCCTCGATGACTGCCGTCCGATAAATATTGATTGATTATGATCAATTATACCTTACTGAAGCAGCATCATTAAGAACAGAGTTGTTCTAGTTTATTATGTTATATGTAGTTGAACATTTGATTGGACTTTTTATTTACATATTTACCAAACAAACCACAGGAATAAATCTGCATTGATTGAAATCATCAGTCACTCAGTAGTATGGATCAATCACGTTTGAACAGGCTTTAAAGCAGGCCGGTAAACAGCCCGCGTTGTCTGAAATGCAGTCTCGAAAAAATCATCATCTGATGATGATTTAGCCTTTTATTAGCTCGTGTTAAAAATGGATCTGATAGACGTCTCAAGTTTCTAATCACACTGTAAACAACACCGGATAACAGAAAAGGAAATAATTACTGACCCTGATCTTCACTTGTTTAAAGAGAAGAAGATAATCCAGCGAGGTTATACAAATATAAGTTAGACAAGAAACACACACACACACACACAACTTGTTGTGTTTTTCAGTGTGTGTTTGTGTGTGTGTGTGTGTGTGTGCGTGCGTGCGTGTGTGTGTGTTTTAAGGCGAGGCCACAAGTCAGCAGTTTGTCCTTTGTGGCAGCTGAGGTTAGTTAGTCAATAATCTTGCTTCCTCATCCTCCTCCCTCTGCACACGCGCACACACACACACACACACACACAGTCTTTGTACAGTTGTGTCTCTTGTATGAAATCAGGTGTCTGTCAGATCTAAACAATTTCACTGAATGAGTCATTTTAGGAACAACAACAAGGAAGCTACTGCACTGAGTTAATAATAAACCTCTCTGTGTGTACGTGTGTGTGTGTGTGTGTGTGTGTGTGTGGAGAACATGAGGATGTGAGTTTGACACCTTTCGGCACAGAACGTTACCGATAATGCAACAGGATGTCCATGACACAGTAACATTAATGTTACTCTGAACATGAATCTGAACCAGTACCTTGTGACCAGTGCATTCAAAGACCTCTGCTGCTTTTTCAAGAGTACCTTGTAATTATTTATTTTCTCTCTACACTGTAGAGAGTCTTTGAATGCATCACATCATGATTGCAGAGGCGGTTTAATGAATCTTGTTGGAAACTCAGTTAGTGTTTTTACAGCCTGTGGGAGCTGACAGACTGCAACTTTCCATATCTCCCAGTCATTTTGAAACTTATCAGATGACCAACATACTCTCTGAAACATTTCACTACCGTTCATGACACGCAGAGTTGCCACTAAAACCGACAAACCAGTTCAAAGAAGTGAGATAGAGCATGTTAATCTGAGCTTTAGAGGTGTTGGTAGGTGTATTGAAGTGAACTTTGGACAGAGCCAGGCTAGCTGTTTCCCCCTGCTTCCAGCCTTTATGCTAAGCTAGGCTAATCATGTCTTGGCTCCAGCTCTGTACTTAAAGGGCAGGTTCACAATTTTTCAAGTCTATCTTGAAACATATCTACTGGATTTGAGGCTTCATATTAGCTTCAGATAAACTTTTAAATCCATTTGCGCTGTTTGTACGTGCTAACCTTCCTGTGTATGTGTGTGTGTGTGTGACAGGCGGTGCGTTCACAGACCTTGGTGTTCAAGAGAGATTTGACCTCCGAAGCTGGAGCTCTGAAGGAAAACATCAAGAAGAACAGATACAAAGACATCCTGCCATGTATGAAAACGCTCTGTCCTCACTTCTTGTTTCCTCTTCATCTTTGTTCCTTGTGTCTCTCCATCCTCCATTTTTTTTCTTCTTGTCTCTGTTTGTGTTTCCTCTGTGAAACAAAGTTTGTACGAGTTCATGTTAAATACCACAAGAGAGGAACTCTACAAATCAAAGATGCAATGATGCTTATACACTAAAGATCTGTGTCTGTGTTTGTGTGTAGATGACCAGTCTCGGGTGGTGTTGTCGAACACTGACTCCGTCTCTGACTACATCAATGCCAGCTTAATCAAGGTGATGACTGCATCCTTCATTTTTTTCATCTCAATTTCTAAATTAAAAAAAATTAAAAATTAAATGAAAAAAAAATTCAATTTGTAATTCATAATTATGATATACCAAGTCAAGATTATATAAAGTAAACATTGGGAGATAAAAATATAAAAATTTAACTTTTCATACCTATTCATACATATTTTCTACATTAAATCAATAGAAAATGCATCAGAAACAATGTTTAGGTTGTTATTTATATGGGGGGGGGGGGGGGGGGGGGTTTGTTTGTTTTTAAATTTGAGGATATGTATGTTTTGATTTTGGTCAAATCCCATTTTCTGGTGTTATATCCATGAAACCACTGTGCTTTCCAGTAAGGACATAAAAGAAAATCATACATATCTCCTTTCCTTCTTGTTGATTTCATCTAGAAATCTTAGGTGGTGTTTCAATCGTCTGTTTTCAGCTGTTGGTGCGTCTCTTCAGGTTGTAATGTGACTGTTTTCATGCAGGGGGCGACAGCAGGCTGCAAGTACATTGCCTCTCAGGGTCCTCTGAGCTCCACACTGACTGACTTCTGGAGGATGATCTGGCAACATGACATCAAGGTCAAACACAGTGAATATCCAGGAATTAGTCTGGGCCATAAATATACACAAAAATAAACTGTATGCATCCATCTGTAAATACACCCGCTATATGTCTGTTAGTTAAACTTCAATCAACACAATAATGTTTTTTATCGAGATGAGTAGATTTTCCTCAATTCCTCGGTTCTGTCTAATATCTGATGGTTGTGTGTTTTCAGGTGATAGTCATGGCCTGCAGAGAGATAGAGATGGGAAAGGTAAAACATTTTCTTAAGTCAGTTTCTGCGTCTTTCTGAAATGAGACTGTCCTCCCGAAACATTCCTACCAAAGGAATTATGACTCTAGGAGCAAAGGAGGAAATCAACCTTAGAGTGATGAAGGGAGCTTCTCATTCGTCATTTCTCATGTTTCACTGCACACGCTGTGTAGCATCTTTTGATGCCTCAGCGTTTATCTGCATGTGTTGGTAATAATAAGGAAGCACAGTTACCGTTGGCAGCAGTGATGTCCAACATACAACAGATAAGAATTTTCTGATATTTGATGTCACCTGTTGAGCAAAGAGTTTCATGTTTTTACTAATTATTTCATAATATTTTACTGAGAAAGTCTATACTGGGTCCTCAAGTCAAGCATTTAACATAGTTTGAGTATTTTTTTAATAATATCTACTTTTTTTCCTTCCTCTTGGAGAAATGGTCTTCCATAATTGTGGTTTCTAACAGAAACAGAAAACATTTAACATTTATTTAATTAAATTATGTTTTTTTATTTTAAGATTTCTTTATTACTGATACTGAATGTGTCACATTTTGTCCTCTGCAGAAGAAGTGTGAGTGTTACTGGGCTCCAGTTCATCAGTCAGCTGCATTTGGACCGTTCACTGTTTACAATGTAAGACACACACACGCGCACACATACACACACACACACACACACACACACACACACACACATGACGCTCTAAGAGCGTTTGATCAAGTTGATGAGTTGCTGCACAGGGTCAGATGATTTCACTCTGTATTTTTACATGTAAATAAATGTGTTGTTGCTTTATGTTTCCAGCAGGGGGAGACACGCCCCAATGAAGACATGGTGATCAGAACTCTGACTGTCAACTACCAGCAAGTAAGATAATGAAGTCAGGATTCTGAGAATAAATACTTAGATTTATTATCATTAGATTAGATCAGATCTGATTAGATTAGGATTCATAGGAAGTCTCTGTGCAGCATCCAGAAGTAAACAAGTTGTTATTTTTGCAACTTTAACATCTAGCAATGTTCTTTTCTTCTCGTCATGTTGTTTATTTAATATTTGTACAGCAGCACTCAAAGACTTCTGGCCTGTTAGTTTTATTTAAGAGCAGATGGACGTCTATTAAAAGACTCCTAACTGCTCTGATTGTCAAAAAATGTGGCTTCATGTGTGTGAATGAATTGTTTGTCATACTTTTATATTTTTTTTACATTTGCATGCATTTTGATACATTTTATAAGATTTCTGTAAGAATGTGAATATTGGATCCAAATTTAAAATTAAAGCCAACACAGTAATAAATTATAAATAAATATCAATATACTGGTACATTTATTATACGTTTATTAAAGTTAAATTCTGAAATTTTGGGAAATCCTCTTGTTCCTCTGATGTTTCAGATGTGTGTTTGTCTCTATGTGTCCTTTTCTTCGTGCTGCAGGACAGCCACTCGCTGATTCAGTACCAGTACCTGTCGTGGCCGGATCATGACATTCCCTACGATGCTGCAGGAATCCTGGACTTGCTGGAGAAAGCCAGAAACAGCCAGGGAACACGCACTTCACCTCTGCTGATACACTGCAGGTACACACACACACACACACACACACACACACATAGGAACACACTCCATCCGCCTCTAAACGGCTGTTTATCCCACATCATTACTGAAACTTGTTTTTGCCAGCAGTACATATAGCAGGTCAGATGGTCATTAACATTCAACAGTCCATATCACACATATGGCAGTTTATCTCTCTCCCCCTCACACACACACACACACACACACACACACACACACACACAGAAACCAGGAGGCTGTGAATATTTAGCAGGTAACACCTGCTAACGATGGCACAGATAACATGCTGCATCTGTTCCTGTGTGTGTGTGTGTGTGTGTGTGTGTGTGTGTGTGTGTGTGTGTGTGTTACAGTGCAGGCTGTGGGAGGACAGGAGTCATCTGCGCTATCGACTACGTCCATGACCTGCTGGTTACCAAGGTAACACATGATAAAACAGCACGCAAAAACTGAATCACTTTAACTTTTTAACGTTCAGCAGGACAAAGAGAAATACTTTTATTTAATTATTTAATATTTAATATTTAATTATTATTTATTTAGCAATTTTCACAGACAAGTGCTAAAGTCATAGAAGCAAAAAAAAATTGACCAGATAAAATATTAAATAAAGGTAGAATCGATACAAGTGAGGTTAAAGCATAAATTACTGAAACACAGAGTAAAAACCAAAACAATAGACTGATTCAAGAGAATGCAATTCTAAAAAGATATTGCATTATTGAGAGAGATTTTATTTTAACCTAAGAGTTACTAACAGACCTCTGCTGGAGGATCTCAGGCTGCATTCAGGCTCGTCACTAAGTTAGTGTGTCAGTGGTACAAACAGGTAATCCTTTAAATTCTCAAATCAAGTCTAAAACGTACAGCTAACCAGTGTAGGGACGTAAAAAAAGCCGGTGTTGTATTAAATCTATTTACTCAAGTACTGTACTTTAGTACAATTATGAGGTACTAGTATTTTTTATTTGTATACAGACACCTGTTTTCACTTTGACATGAAAGGGTCTTTTTTCTGTTGATCAGAAGAAATCTACTCTGATTCAATGTTGTTATATATGAAAACATGAAAAATGACATGAGGAGCATGACTTACTCCATTTATAGATTTATAGATGGTGCTGTCATATAGATAGATAGATAGATAGATAGATAGATAGATAGATAGATAGATAGATAGATAGATAGATAGATAGATAGATAGATAGATAGATAGATAGACATCCCAAAAGGTTTAGTCTATTGTTATCATTTTCCTGCTGACCATTAAAAGAACATAAAGATATAGAATTAAGAGTGATCCTCTGTCACTCGGAGGATCCTAAATATAGCATAGAGTATTTTTATACATGGCTATTTCTACTTTCACTTTACAGTTAAGGATCTCAGTACTTCCTCCACCGCTGTCAGCTTGAGTGTGTTGTGTGTTGTGTGTTGTTTCATCTGCAGCGAATCACAGCGGACTTCAGCATCATGAAGATCGTCCTGGACCTCAGGAGGCAGAGACCCTCCGCAGTGCAAACTAAAGTAAGCAGTAAGTGTTTGTGTTGTGGCCAATCAGAGACTAAAGGCTGCTCAGGCTGCGTTAAAGTAGCCAGTTATAACAAAACATGTGCAATAGAAAAGACTTCTTCAAAGACAAATAACCAAGTCCAGTTGCGTTCGATTTAATCTCCTTGAGATAACTATGACCTGGATGAATGAGAATATTCACAGGCCAGTTAAAAACAGTTTTCTTTTGTTGGGTTACATGTGGTAAAAGCCATTTTGACTCATGTGCTATATACAGGCGTTAGCCACAATACATTCGTCAATGCCTACGGCCTTTTGGCAGCAGAAAGAGGTCATCAAGATTCATTTGATATATATCAAACCTAAATGTCACTCGCACCACTCTGTTCTCACCCCTCGCTACGGAGTGTGTCTTGTTCACACTCAGTAACTTATGAACACACGTTTGACTATACTTTGAGCTGCACAACTGAATAGAAAAATAGACTGCGGCCAAAAACAGATGTTAAGATGAATATGATTGATAATGTACTTTTTGCATATTTAAAAGTTCCATAGTTTCTTTGCTGTAACAGTGGAAGAGTCTGTCTCACAACTGACACAATAAACTGTTCTGTTATTGATGTCAGCGGCTAAAATGTTGGGAAGTCCAATGTGCTGACAGAGCGATAGTAATAAAAACCTTCTCTGTCTTCCTCTTTGCAGGATCAGTATGAGTTCATTTTCAGGGCTGTCACCTGTATGTTTGAACAAGCCCTGCAGCCGGACAGGAATCAGCTCTATTGCAATGTGTCTGAGGTAAAATACAAAAAGAAAACTCACATTTAAAGTCACTATGAAGTGTTGTTAAATAAGTGCATTGGATTGAGAGGTGGAGCAAGGACACAGCTGCAGAAAGAGGAAGCGATCTGACTTCCTGTATGCAAATAGACTACAGCAGAGCGTTTGAGAGCTGATTATCCAGAGCAGACAGAGACAGAGGCAACGGTTAATAAGAAATCTACTGAAACTCAAGTAAAACTTATGGACAACACACCCTGAAAAGGTAGGTCCACCTTAAATCTGGTCACAATAATATTAACCTTAAAGGAGCAGGCCGCAATTAGCGGGGTGATAAACTCCAATCTTTGTGCACAGAATCAGTTAGGAGATTTTTATTTTATTTTCAGAGGCATAAATGTAGGAAATGGATATAAATGCATTCTAATAATGTTATATCACATGGGAGCAGCTTTGAATGAACAATTAGCCTAACCTGTGGAATCACCTACTCCATAAGTGATTCAATTAGCGGCACATAGTGGATCACATAAAGTATGTCCAACATAAATATGTCTGCATGTATGAGAGAGAAGTCAGTCATTTCTGGATTTACATGATTTCTTCATTGCTTCGCCTCGTGTATCAGAATCTTTGTGGATGGTAAATGTACAGTGATTATTACCTAAATGTTTCTGACTGACACCTAATGGGAAATACCTCTTCTTTTTTATTTTATTGCAAATAATATTTTATTTCTTAAGAGGAGGAGGGGTGGCAGTTGCCACAGGAGACTGCTGTTTGTTTCCTGTTTGCAACTGTGAGTCAAGACAATACGTCAATTACTGTAATTGGAACGCCATGTTAGAAAAATCCCTATGTGTTGTCTGGAGTCACATGGTCAAACTGCGTACCTGGAGGTTAGTTTGGAGGACTTGTTGGACAAATATGTGTAAATGAATTTATAGAGGCGGGTGCCAGTGTTCAGTGTGTCCATAAGGCTTTATGGGCTATTTAAGCCTATATTTGTTTACAATTTGGGCAAATTGTCTCCATTAAAAGTCTTTAAGCTATTAGCAGCTGCAGTTTGCAGTGTAGCCATGGATGTACAGGATGTATAACTATAACTGGATTACTTTGATACTGAAGAAAACCTAAAAATATTCTCTAAATAGATTCTCACTCAAATTCTCAAGTGTCCTTTTCCCAAGCAGGTTTATTTGTGATGCACATAAGAGATCATGATATCTTCTTGAGGTGTTAGTGACACTGAATATAAAGATGTGTGTTTCTGAGTTGTGACTCAAAGAAAGAGTACGAGTTCTGACAGAAATCACAGCTCAGGCCGCAGTTTGAAAACCTGTGAACTCCAGTCTACTGCATGAAAGTCAGAAGGGCTTTTTTCATGTTTCTTTGCAATTAACATGTTTGTGCAAAACATGGAATCCATCTGCTGTTAGAAAAAATAGTAAACTAAACTGGACTGCTTTCTGTTTGTTCACCAGCTAAAGAAACCGGCGAAGAAGAAAAGACCTGTTTCCTCCTCCAAGAGGTAACTGTCTGTCTATTTTATGTGTCTGTCTATCTGCAAGAGACAGACAGGCAGGATGTTTCACCCCAAGGTGTTAAATTAACACTTTCCCACCCTCCTTTCTCATTCCTCCATGCCTCCATCCCCATATGTTACCATGTTACTATGGAAACCCGTGCAGAGAGAGGACAGTGGAGAGGAAAGAGGGAGGGAGGAGGAGGAGATAGTGAGTGGAGGAAGGCAGAAATGAGATGAGAAGGATATAAATAAAAGAAAAAAGAGGTGAAGAAAAAAGTAAGGGATGAGAGAAAACAGGTGAGAAAGGAGATGTAGGAGGTAAGAAGAAGGAAGAGGAAATTAAAGGAGAATATGTAAGGAGAAAATAGGAAAAGGAGGTGAAAAAGGGTGGGTGGGGAGAAATGAGAGAGGAATGTAGGAGGAGACGGAAGAGGAGGGGATATAAAAAGAAGAAAGAAAAGAGACAAGGAGAGGAGACATGGAAACAAATAGAGAGAGCAGAAGAAAAGAGGAAGAGAAAAAGACTGACTGTTCAGCCACTGGTCACTATTAGTGTCAACAGTTAACAGGAAATTAAGTTAAGATGTAAATATGCAGCAGCAGCATGAAAGTGATAGTGACAGACAAATTTTGGGATCTGCTTAAAACACCAAATACAGGCACCGACACACCCCTCCAGCTGCTGTCAATCAAACACAGGCACCGACACACCCCTCCAGCTGCTGTCAATCAAACACAGGCACCAACACACCCCTCCAGCTGCTGTCAATCAAACACAGACACCGACACACCCCTCCAGCGGCTGTCAATCAAACACAGGCACCGACACATCCCTCCAACTGGTGTCAATCAAACACAGGCACCGACACACCCCTCCAGCTGCTGTCAATCAAACACAGGCACCAACACACCCCTCCAGCGGCTGTTAATCAAACAAAGACACCGACACACCCCTCCAGCTGTTGTCAATCAAACACAGGCACCGACACACCCCTCCAGCTGCTGTCAATCAAACACAGGCACCGACACACCCCTCCAGCGGCTGTTAATCAAACACAGGCACCGACACACCCCTCCAGCGGCTGTTAATCAAACACAGGCACTGACACACCCTTCTAGCTGCTGTTAATCAAACACAGACACACCCTTCCAGCTGCTGCTTCATAACACCCTTACTCAACACCCTTACATTTGAAAATGACACTTTCCATCCAAATGTAGAGCTACAAATTGTCAGGGAGAGACTCATGTTTTGTTGCAAAAAAGCAGTTGCAAACTCTGTTATGACTCTCTCCTTATATGTATCTTCAACGTCTACTGTTGTCAAGTTTGCATGCTTTCAAGTTAACTAAATTGTTAAGTGATGGTTGATAGGGCAGTTGATTAAGGCAGAGATAATGTATATTTTTATCCCCAGTCTGAGCTGTCGGTGTATAATGCGTCATGTGTGGCTCATAGTGATGAAGCTACAGAGAATTATCAGCGACTCTGAAGCTCTCCTCGGCTTTACAGAGCTTTATAGTCAGTTTCATCTCATTGTTTGGCCTACTCAGCACCAAACAGCAAACAGACGCAGTTAGCTGTAGACTAGCTGGTGAACACAGTGGAGCATTTAGCAGCTAAAGAGCCAGATATTTCCCTCAGGAGTTGGTAGAGAGCAGAAACTGAGCTTACAGAGAGTGAATATTGGACTTAAATTCACCTTGTGAAACATGACTTCAAGTGAATCATAAAGTTGCTTCATCATTGTTGAGTGTGGTAATAAGCAACTGTTTGCTATCAAGTTCCACATATCAACTTAAACGCAGATGATATGTCAGTGTTGTGTTCACTGTTTGTTTCTGAGCTCAAATTACTGATTCCAATGACTACATTTAAAAAGATATTTGAACACGTCAGAGCTTTAATCACATGGTTAGCCTAGCTTAGCATTAGTCATTGATGCAATGGATACATCACACTAGGCACATACAGATACATCTATTATTATGTGACAGACATTTAAATTTATAAATCTTGAATAAAGACTGTATGTAGGAAGGAAACAGCTGCCCTGTGTCTTCACCCCTCATTTCCTTTAAAGCTCACCAATTAACACAGTGTTTAATCTTTTACTCAAACAAACATGTAAAAAAAACACAGTTTGCAGTTATAATGCTGCAAAGACGTGCAGGTTGATTTTGGCTTTAATCTCACCTCTTTCTCTCTCTTTGTGTGTACAGATTGCCACAGGAGACTAACATGAATGATACATACGCTGTGGTCAACAAACCAAGAAACCCTTCACCAAACCCCGCCCACGCACCTGTAGCCACGCCCATACCCAGTGTTGGAAGCAGGTACAGAAACATCCGATTTATGTATAGACAATGACAGCAATTGACATGTTAATTGTTTTAGTTCACCACATTTATATACCAGTAGAAGTATATCAAGATTAAAAAACATGAGATCATGCTTTGACGCTTTGTCACAGATTTAACTTATAATAATGTAGTAATTACGACTGTAAAATACAATGTACTCATAAATACATCAGTGATAAGGATCCAATAATATAATAACATAATACATACAGTTTGTTTCATTCCACTAACTTTTACTCACTTACTTTTACTTAAGTCAAATTTTAAATGTAAGTCTTTTATTTATAACGAAGTATTTTTAAAAATATATATATTTACTTCAGTAAAGAGGAACAGAGTAAGCTCATTGGGAGGTGGGCCTTAAAGAGACGAGGCTGAACTGAGGGGCTTCAAAAAAGGACTAGTATAAGAGAAATAAGGAGTTTTTAACTGAAAATCATACAAAGATATTCCAGTATATTCCAGAAATATAAATATATACCTGGGAATGTACATGATACATCCACTTCAATTAAATTGTTTTTGGAGTTTGTATTTCTTAAACTAATTCTTTAAATCCAGATGTTAGGACAGGGCTGCAGTTTTCCCTCACTGAATTTTTTTTTTTTGTTGTCATGGATTTATTCTTATCTAAACTGAATATTGATTTCGAGGTTTCGATAACTGGTTCCATTTTGAAGGGCAGTTTCCAATTGTCAAAATACCCAGAATCATTAAGCTCTGACAGTAACAAATCTCTTATCAAAGCTTTTATCGCGTCAATCTTTTTATGAGCAGAGATCTATAGAAAACATATTTTTATTTCTAGCCAAACTGCCAGAAAGCAGCAGATTAGATCTGTGTTTGTTGATGGTCTGTGGTTCATGTGTCTCTGCAGCTGCTGTCTCTATTCACACTTTCTTTTTTTTTTCTTCGATATTTATTTCCTTCCTACCCAAGATTGTTTGTGAGTATAGACTCATTACTCTGGGACACTGCTGTGCAACTGCCAGTGGACTGTATGTTTCTGTAGTTAGACAACATAAACAAAGTAGAGTACATTTACTCCATTACTGTACTTTATAATTTTGATGTACAGTACATGTACTTTAGTTCAGTATTTCTATTTGATGCCACTCCATTTGATTTCTACTCCACTACATATTCAGAGCGAAATCTTTTATTTTTTGCTTTAGTTATTTTTCAGATGCAGATTTGACTCAATGGATAATATAAGAAGCTTTTAAAATCTAACACATTGTTTAAGATGAAACCAGTGGTTTTAACCTCTTTGTCTTTTGACGTCTTACATAAACCAGTGTGTAGTCGTGTCACATTTCAGATGTCTATGAGTTGTTAGCAGCTGCAACAAATAGTGATTTTTCCCCTCTTAACTTCTCACATGGTTTCATATCAATAAATGTTCAAATGATCCAATATTTGACCAAAAAATCAAAGATTAGCAAAAAAATATAAAAACTGAAAACAGATTTGTGTATCAGAACTTTGTTTTTTCTTCTTTCTTCTCCCATTAATCATCTTACGACCCCTCAGATTTATCTGGTGACCCTTTGGAGGGCCCCAACCCCTAGGTTGGGAACCAGTGGACTAAACTATCTAACTGTATATAAAGTAGTTGAAACTAGCACCACCTCCAGCAGCTACAACAGTAACCTGCTGCTCTAACACTGATGCTGCAGTATTAATAATCTAATGATGTCATATATAATAATATATCAGTCACTACTGTTACTGCAGTACTTTAATACATCAAGACCATAATACTTATGTACTCTTACTTAATTAGGATTAAGATTTACTTGAACATTTCAACTTGTCAACTTAAAAAAAAAATTCCAATGCATCCTGATATCTCGAAGTGTTTCTTACTTGATGCTGTTTGACTCCCAGGACGCTGCCCTCTTACCATCACTATGACAACGACCTCGCAGGAGCCTCAGCAGCTCCTCTCTACAGTACCGTCAGGCCCAAAGCTAAACCAAACACTCTGCCACTGTCTGCCACGCCCATGTACAACACAGCGACATCACCCAATCACAGGATGGGGGAGGGACCATCGTCACTAGGCAACAACATAGATTATCACCGGGTGTCAGGTAACAAGGGGGCGGTGAAAGGAGGGATGGAAGGAAAGAATGAAGGATGGAGGGAAAAAATGAAGGATGGAGGAAAAAGGGATAGAAGGAAAGAAAAATGAAAGACTGAAGGATGGATGGAGGGATGGGGTGGAAGGATGCAAGGATGAAAGGAGGCATAGAAGGAGGGAGGGAAAGAAAGAATAAAGGGTGTGAACTGACTGTTGTTTCCTTCCAGCTGAACGCTGTTCATCAACAGACAACGACTATGAAGATATTTCCCCTTCGGTGACAGACATCCCCAACATGTGTCCACGCGACGGCATCGGTCAGTTCACCTGTAGAGCATGTCCCTGTAAAGGAACAGTCCGTCATTTTATGAAATCTTTGTCTTGCTGAATAGTGCTAAGATAGGCTGGCTGTGCGATGATGCGATTATTATCAGCCACCCCTCCTACCACACAAAACCAACACAATTTAATAAGACTCACACACACACACACACACACACTCACCATAAATAACGAACAGTCCTTAATTTCCTTATTTCCAGTGTTTGTGCTAAGCTAGGCTAGCAGTTTACCCCTACTTCCAGTCTTTGCGCTAAGCTAGGCTAACTACATTCTGCACCTCTCAGAGATAAAACTGGCAGACAGGCATCAGGGTGAACTGTTGGACTGCTCCTTTAACTCTGTGTTTAACTGCATTTTGAGTTGACCAGCACATTGTAATGTGTTTGTGGTATTTTTCAGGGTTTAATTGTCGTATTCAGAAGCCAAAAGGACCCAGAGATCCTCCTGCTGAGTGGAGTCGGCTTGAGAGATGAAACATCTCAACGCGTTCAGATGGACTTTACTGGTTTACAGTCGACTGTCAGACTGGATTAGTGCATCAAAGTGACGGATTATGTTGAAGTGACCTGGACTGTGAGATAAATGTGAAGATGCGATTTGTTGTTTTGTCACTGTGACTCAGTATACCAGCACATCTTTATGTTTGTCTCGTATGAATATTATGTTATGAAAGTTTTATTTCAAATGTGTGTGTGATATTTTGATTTTCAGTTCTGAATTTAACTCACACAATCAAACACAACCACTGATTTAACTGTGTCATATCTTCACCTGAGTAACTAAAGCTGTCAAATGGAAATACTCAAGTAAAGTACAAGTATTTCAAAATTGTACTACGGTACAGTACTTGAGTAAATGTACTTAGTTACTTTCCACCACTGGAAGTCACACTAAAAACTGACTTCTGCAGGTGGTTTCAGGTAGAATCACACTGTTCCTATGCTGACCACCAGGAGGCAGCAGAGCAACATGAAACACCAGCAGGAGAGCCTCTGTGTGTGTGTGTGTGTGTGTGTGTGTGTGTGTGTGGCCACAAAACACACTCCACTTTCTGCCAGTAGTTACCAGCACACACACACACACACACACACGTTGGGTTTCCACTTCTTCAGAGGACAATACATTGACATTACATTCATTTCCTAGAAGCTTACACTAACCTTAACATGACCCTGAACTTATCTTTACTTTACAAGTCTTCACCCTAAAATCAATGATTTACGTTAAGAGGACTTGTTTTTAGTCCTCATAAGGACGCGAGTCTCCACAACACGACTGTGTAAACAAATGTATGTCCTCACAGCGTCATAAATACCAATGACACACACACATACATAAACGTTATTTTTACATACAGACTTACATTCATTTCCTGGAGAGTTACGCTAACCTAACCTAACCACTACTGGCCTAAACCTGACCCTAACCTTAACCACTGACCCGAAAATCAGCTTTTTCCCAATTAGGGACACAGAGTTTGTCCCCAGTTGGACAAGCAGTCCACAATTAACTGGTTTTAATCTGGAATGTGTCCCTGAAAGTAGCCTCGCACACACACACACACACACACACACAGGTCATGGGTGTTGGCTTTTTCCATGGAGGAGACCACAGGAATCCAGAGTGAAAGGAAAGGATAGAAGACAGATAGAACAAAAAACGAATAGATTATAGTAGTAGACATGTTTCCCTCCACCTGTTTTTAATCACATTTTCAATTTGCATTTAAAAAATATCAAGGTTTGTGGTGAAATATTGGCCCATGTGAATATATAATTTAGTACAAGCTACACACAAAACATGAAAGAAATATTTAACGTGAAATATGTTTTCATCACGTGAGCTTGAACGTGAGCCACGCTTTTAATGAGTCCCTTTCTTCTACAATGGTGTAAGTAGCGCCACCTGCTGTTTAAACCCCCACACAGATCCTGTGTATACAGATTAAAAATGGTCCAACTGCAGCTTTAATGCACCTTTTATATGTTAGAGATGCAGCTTAAATCACCACAACAACACAAAGACACAAAAAACAGAAATACATGCATGAAAAAACCAATACATTTGTACCAACTGGCTTGTTGTCATGATGATATATATATATGTGTGTGTGTGTGTGTGTGTGTGTGTGTATAATGGACAAAAACAATATATTGTATACGGAGCTTCTGACATGCCTGTATTTGTACTTCATATAAACACAAGGAAGGAGGAAGGATAAACTAAATATATCACAATATTCATAATTCTTTCCTCATAAAGCCAATAAAACCATCTTTGCTTTTTTTTCTTCACTGTACTATTCAACACAAATGTCTTTACATGTCACGACAATAAAGCTAATTGAACATTGGAAGCTGATAGTGAAGAGTGATCAAAAAACAGATAGAGAGAGAAAGAGGAGAGTAAGTTTACATAAACAAGTGAGAGGGTGACAGACAATGAAACTGATGATGGAAAGATGAAGAGAGAGAGACAGAGAGAGAGAGAAGGGAAAGAAGGAAGAGTGCAAGCGAGGAAAACAGAAACAGAGATAAAGAAAGAAAGTGATGAAAAGAGAGACAGAGATGGGAACAGACTGTTAGAGTGATGAAAAAAGATAAAGAGTAATTTAAAAGAGACAGAGAGAGAGAGTGATGAAACAGGGATAGACGAAGAGAGAGAGAGAGAGAGAGAGAGAGCAGTCCTGCCATGGAGCCTGTTGCTAGGCAACTGAGCAGCTCCTCTTTGAAGTTTTCCCTCATTGTTTTTTTTTCTTCCCTTTTTTTTTTTTTTTTTTTGAACAATCAGGTCAGAGTGAAGCTCAGCAGTAACCATGGCAACCACCTCAGCACCACGCCTGGCAGCCATCCCATCCCCACAGATAGAGAGTGTCATGTGACAAGGAACTCATAGGTTTGAACCCCTGAACAGCCCGTGTGTTCTGCCGAAGTGCCTACGACTGTTACTGACGGACGTTAAAGCTGCATTAAGGGATTTTTTTTTTTTTGGCCACTGGGGAGCAGAAGAACTCCACAACAGTCAGTTTATATAATATGTGGCTAACACGATAGCAAACAGCTTCTTACTTCCACATCATCAGCAGAATAGTTGCCGATTGATTTTCTGGCAATCAATAATAGCAAAAATGCAAAATAATCTCTGATTCCAACTTCTCTAATGTGATGATTTTCTGCTTTTCTTTGTCATACATAGTAGACTCATTACATTATTGTAAACTTGGCTAGAGCTTTTCTCTCGCTGTGTTATTTATTTATTGCGTTTTCACGTCATAAAACATCGTTAAAACCAATCACGTGATGTGATTGGTTTGGAAAGCGCAGACAAACGATGTCCTGCTGATTATTGCCAAATTAGAAAACGCTCTTATGTGTCGTTCTGGAGTCACATGACAACATCAGTGACGGCTCAGTTCCATTTAGATGTGCCAGCAGGAACAACAACAACAGATAAGTTTTACGCACTGATAAATATGAAGCATTTGATTAGTTTGTTTGGGCTTGTTGGAAGGATGATGAAGGATGTCCGCCATCTTTTATCTCACAGACTTCTGTCCATCGACAGCAGCTAACTCCATATCTGAGAATATTCATGTTTTCATATCTGAGAATATTCATGTTTTCATATCTGAGAATAATTATGTTTTTAATGAAGAGATTTCACAGCTGATTGAGTGTTTTAAAGAAGAGGAGAAACTGGAACAGAAGCTGAAAATAAGGTGTGATCCGTGACTTGTGGTGATCGACTGTTTTCTGCTTTAAGTGTGTTTGGGTCCTGGTTAATAAAACAGTCTGACACACACACACACACACACACACACACACATGTGCTGGATATCAGGCAAACCTCAGAGAAGTAAAAATAAATAAAGACAGAGACACAGGAGAATTTGTTCAGCTCTGCGGTTTCAACCTCATAAACTCTGCTCAGGCTTTAACTAACAGCTGCACACGCACACACACACACACACACAGAGGCTCCAGATGTGTTTTGTAATAGTAGCAGGGATATAAAGAAGGAAGCATACAGTAGGTCCACACAGACACACATGTAAACACAGGCCTACTGTCATTCACACACACACACACACACACAAACAAACACACACACACATAGAGGCCCATTGTCATGCATGCTGCTGGCTGTTTCACGCTGACTTAGAAAGATTAATGTGCGATCGGCATCAATTTACACTGGAGAAAGAGAGAGAGAGAGAGAGAGAGGAGGGGGAGGGGAGAGAGAGAATGTTTTGAGAGATAGAACGAATAAGAACAAGAAAGAGTGACGTATACACAAACAAGAGTCACATTTCAAATGTTTCTTTACTAACACTGTAGTTTACTGCTCCTTTCATTTTTTTTATCCTAATACTGCTTCCTAGAAAAATTACTTTTCAGGTATTTAACAGCTTATTTTAATGACATTTGGTGCAATTTGGTACAAATTATAAGAACAAACGGAAAAAAAAGTGTAAAGTTGGTTGAATTTTTAGCTTTACGTATCTATAGAAATATAGTCAGTAGGTTTAGGTTATTTGCTTGGACAGACAGGCGTTTTCTGAGCGTTTTCTAAACCTGCTTTCTTTTCTATTGCAGCCAATGAGAGAGACGGAGCCGCGAGCAGCAAACAGCTGTTTCTATGTGCCTCCCCCTGCTGATTTTGACAGAATCGTTCATAATTTCAAAAAGTATTTAGCACTCCACTAGTGCTATATTCTCATGTGAATCTTGTGAATAATAATTACAAGAGCTGCAATCATTTTGAAACAGTAGCCTTATGTTGCCTTATATCTTTGGAGGCCATTTTGGAAAAGCTCCACTTTCAGAGGAGAAAAACACCGTTAGCGAAGGTGTGTTTACTAATTTAGCTGACTTAGTGTGGACAATGCTAATAACCTACATAGCATATTATCTTATTTCTTAAAAATAGAACATTTCACATATACTACCAAATTTCATAACCCTGTCAGAAGGATTAACAGTTACACGGCAGCTGTTTTTACGACATTACTGGATGTAGCGGTATAAAATCAGTAGGCATGACCCCTCAGATTTATCTGGTGACCCTTTGCAGGACCCCGACCCCCAGGTTGGGAACCACTAGACTAAACTAAACTAATCATCACTTCATTTCCATCTTTCCTCTTTCCTCTCTCTAGCTCCTTTCCTCCCACTATCCTTCATTTCTTTCCCTCCTTCTCTTTCTTAACATCTCCCTCAGAAGGAGAGGGCAGAAATTGAAAGTAAAGAAAAATGAGAAGTGGAAAGAATAGAAAAGGCAAAGATGAAAAGAGGAGAGGGCTCAAACCCCTCAAGTGGCTTCAATTATGAAAATTACAGAGAGAGAAACAGAGAAAGAAGGAAAAAAACCAGAACTGTCAAGCTCTGAGTTGATTACAGGGTGAAGCCATGCAGGATCTAACCCCAGTAGAAAAACCTGAACCTGATCCCGGCCCGGCCCCGAACACACGGCACCCAGCCGGATTATTTTAGGCTCCAGCTGCTCAATCTGTTCTGGAAACTGCTGCTTGAGCAGAACAAGCACACTGAAGTCAGACAGAAGCTGAACGCAGCTCTGACACCGTGACGGGTTCTGGTTCCTCTGGGCTCAACGTACAGGTGTCATCATGAGCGTACACCGCCTGAAATATGTGTCTGTTCTGCTGTAGTCAATCATGGCACTGCCCACATTAAAGGACAATTCTGTTGTTCAAAACCTATGGAGAGAAATTATGACGTATGACGATTTGTGGGTAAAGTGCATCGTCCAAACCACAAACAAATACCGAACAATTTGAACAAATGTGAAATGATTTTTACAAATAAACACATCACGACTTGAATAAATACAAATCTTTCTTTAAGCCTTAAAAAAAAACCACGATGAAGAAAATCTGCAGACTTAAACAATACAATACTCAGTGGAAACAATAGCACGATGAGATGAAGTGGATTGAGATCAGAGTCTTGAGTCTCGTCCAACCGGCGAGAGCGTTGATGTTTGAAGATAATTCCATGTGTTTGGTGCACAAAGAGGCAGATTTTCCAAGTTCAGAATAAACTTGAAGCAGGCTTCTGTAGTACAATCCTAGATCATAGAGGTCATATAGAGCGGTAAAGTCATATTACACATATTTGTGAAGTTCTTTTATTTACAGATCACACACATGGATTGAGTTACATTTGTGTGTGGAGTTTTGATCCACAAATGTATACTGTACACATTGAAAACAGCTGGTGGAAAACTTTTCAGCTGATATATGGATGATGTAAAGGGAGCAGGTAGTGCACAGGGGGGGGGTTGAGAGCTTTATCTTGATAGGAAAGAACGTTCCAACTTTTGGTTTGAAAATACCCTCAGAGCTTTGCAGCTTTGTTTCACACAAAAGATCATGACAGTTGATCAGATTATTGTTTGAAGAGTGAGTGATGAGATCAAACCGGAGACAAAACCAGCAGCAAGGTTTTCTAGAAAAGCTGTTTGTGTGTGTAGCTGTAAGACTGAACTGAAATAATTCACAGAGGACGATCAGACAAATACACACACACACACACACACACATATAAAAATTTAAACCAGTGTTAATCTGAACCCTCAAACCTGACCAGTAACTATATTTAAAAGTGCAATGTGGAAAATTTGGATTTAAAACATTAAAAAATGAATTAAAATTATAAACAGAATGCCCATCCTGTCTCGTAATACCACTTTGTACCTTGAGAGGCGATAGTGAGTCACTGTAGCGTCCAGGCTGTCCTCAGTCCAACATGAGAGGTAGAAGAAGTATCTTAAAGTACCACCAACGGCTGCTACATGCTCCAGCTGACTCTTATTCAACTTCAGTCATTGTTTTCAACAAATCATGGTGGTCATTTTGGAAATTATCGCTCTGTTAATAAGATTTATAGACTTAAAATAGCTTTGATCACTGCTGTCTGGGTGTTGATTGACAGCTGTGATTGACAGTTGATTCACATCCCGCTCTGCCCGGCTCGGGGACTCAACACTGAGTCCCACACTTCTATCGCAGTGGACTATCACTATCATGCAGTCAATCAAAAGGGCTTTCTGGTTCCTTTCATGCTAGAAACATCTCTCACAATCAATACTTCAGAGGCTGACATACCATGTTAGCATAATTTAGCTAAAGTAGCTAACGTTAGTGTGCAGCGCTGGGTGTTCTCTGTGAGCTAGCGTTAGCTTTTGTCTGAGGTAGCGGGCCGTGTTTTCGGAACACTCCTTATTTGGAAGGTCATAAACTTTACACATAAACTTTACATACAGTTTATATGTGAGAGTGAACCAAAACAGTGAAGCAGCACATTAGTGACAATTGTCACTGACATTATAAAAAAAATTGATTATAGACGCTTTAATGAAGTAGTAGCCTAATTTGAACCCAAACCACAACCTTAAACCTGACCAAACCTCAACAGCGTTGTCACACCAGTGATGTATAACACTTCTATAATGTATTTGGACTTTCAGCCCAGGAGATGAATCTCTACTATCTGCTGCTGCTGTTAATCCATTTCACACAAACTGAAATGGATTATACTACTTTTCTGCTAATACAGTTTCCTTTCCCCAAAATGCAAAACACAGAGTTTTTAAAATGAGCCTATTTACAGTAAATACTGGAGCACTGAGCTGTAATCAGCCTCTACAGGTCACTAATGCTTTACCTTGTTGTGTTACTGTCGACAGCAGCTCATGTGTGTGACTCACCATGCTGTCAGGATGTGAATAATTTCTGTACAAAACATGCACCGATTCTTCCTTTAAAATTATACGGTAAGACTTTAATAATACTGCTTCCGATTTATAGTCTAATTTCATTGTATGGATCAGGTTCTAATAAAATACTCAGTGGATTGTACTACTGCCACTGAAATGTATGAACAGTGGTAGAAACAAAGGTATGAAGAACAAGAATGGAGAAATGAAAATACTGGATACATACAGACTATAGCAGCGGTGGAAGATTTCAAGTAAGTATGCACAAATATTTCATTACAAGTAAAAATCCTGAATTTAATAATTCTAATAAACAATAATACATTTTATTTAAAAGCGCTTTTCTAGATACTCAAAGACACTTTACATAAAAAGAACATTGATTCAGTAAAAAGGATTGTACACAAAAAAGAAAACACAATAGACTGAGCTAAACATTAAAAGCAGTTTTAAAAAGGTGTGTTTTATCAGAGATTTGAAGGTTGGGGAAGTCAGTGCCGTTGCGGATGTGTTTGGGGAGAGAGTTCCAGAGGGAGGGGGCAGCTGCGGAGAAGGCTCTGTCGCCCCAGGTTCAGTGCTTGGTCCTGGGTGGTGGGGTTAGGAGGTTGGCGTCAGAGGAACGGAGGCTGCGGGATGGATTGTGCTGATGGAGCAGGTCAGTGAGATAGGAAGGGGCCTGTTTATGGAGGGCTTTGTGTGTGAGAAGGAACTGGGAGCCAGTGGAGTTTCTGGAGGACAGGAGTGATATGATCATTGGTGTACTGTAGTTTATTTAAGGTTTTGAATGGTGTGCCATATAGGATGCTGTTGCAGTAGTCAAATCTGGAAGTGATGAAGGCGTGAATGAGGGTTTCAGCAGTGGAGAAGGAGAGTGATAGGCGGAGTCGCGCAATGTTCTTGAGATGAAAGAAGGCAGTTCTGGTGATTTGGTTTATGTGATGTTTAAAGGAGAGGTTAATGTCAAAGATGACTCCGAGGTTACAACTGTGGGGGGATGGAGACAGGGTGATGTTATCAATGTTAAGGCGGAAACTGTCTGTGGTTTTGGTGAGGGATTTAGGGCTGATAATGATGAGGTCTGATTTATCACAGTTTAGTTTGAGGACGTTGGTCTGCATGCAGGATTTGATGTCTGCGAGGCAGTTGAAGAGAGTGAAGTGAGTGGCCGTCATCATAACAGTGGAAATGGAAACCATGGTAGCAAATGATGTTGCCAAGGGGGAGCAGGTCAAGTATGAAGAGGAGAGGACCAAGCACAGAACCCTGGGGGATGCCCTGAGACAGAGGAACAGTGGAGGAGGTGCAGTTGTTGATGTTGTTGAATTGTTAAAGTCTTACATAAATAAAAGTACACAAGTATTGTCAGCCAAATGTACTTAAAGTATTAATAGTACTAGTTTAGTAGAGAATCACTCCCTATGAATAATAGATAAAATATGTTCAATAAATACATGATTAATACTGAAAGCATCAGGTTGCACTGACTGAAAGCAATAATGCTGATGTCGGTCAGATGACGTAAAGTAATTACAAGATGTATATAAATAACCACATAATAAATAGATTCATAAAAACACAGCATGCAGGATTATTAATATTATTAGATAAAGTTGCAGAAAATGCTGCACAGAGATATACTGTAGCTGTCACACTGAGAACTCTGCTGGTCACAGTGTAGCTACAATAAACAACAAACAACACAAAACAAATGGAGTTTCACTCAGTACACAGCTTTTATCATCTCACTCACTTTTATTTCTCTTCCATCTCTGGATTTCTACCTCTCCTCCTCTATATTTTACTCATTTCCATTTCCCTTTATTCCTCCATCTGTATCCATTCATTTTTTCCTCCCCACTTTATTTCCACGCATCTCCATACTTACATCTGAATCTATATATCTATTTCTATATATACGCACACATCTCCTCTCTCTCTGTGTTTGTAGTTTAATGTCTCTCTCTCTCCACATCTGGTTTTGGGAGGAGGAAAAAACCAGCCGATTAAAGAGCTGGACTGAACCAAAAGATCGTATGTGGAGGGGTACAAGTGTTTATGTCATCTAAAACACTTCTTTTTTATATTATTTTACGATTAAACGACACTCATCTTTAAATGGAATAAAACATACTTCGAAACACTGCCTTCACGTTTAATCGAAGCAGATAATCGATGTTCAATTGGTTTATTTGACCTCCTCTAATTGAGACCCCCCCTCCCACCCGGGTGCAAGGTGGTATGGTCCAGATTGGGGCTGGCTCCAGCAGAGCAGGGGGCAGACCGAGCCGAGCCAAGCCGAGGTTGGCAGTGTGTGAACGGGGGACACGCACCGCTCCGCTCCGCGCCCTGAGGTCTTTCTGCTCTGGATTATTAGCTCACTTTTTCTTTTAACGCATGAACATTTTTACCTGTCCGGACTCCTTCTGCTCCTCCTGCTGTTGCTCCTGCTGCTGCCACCTGACCGCAGCTCACTCAGGTTTTATGAGAGAAGAAGAAGAAGAAGAAGACGAAGAAGAAGCAGCAACAGCAGCAGCGCGTGGGACTGTGGATTTAAAATAACTGATTGGATCTTACTCCGCGTTTCCGTCCAGGTAGGTCCGGAGGTGTTTTGGAGGTTGATAGTGGGGAGGTAGGTGGTGGCTTCTCCCGGTCCGGGTGGCAGATCTGAGGGTAGGGTAGTAGCGGGGTGGAGGTGGTGGTGAAGGGGGTGTATGTGTGTGGATGTTCGGGGGGGAAAACGCCTCGCCTCCCCCGCCGCATCACCGCTCATCTGCTGCTTCTGTTTCGGCTATGTGTATATATATATTTATTTATTTTTTAACAAAAATGTGTCTTTTCCCCCGTGTTTTCCCACGCAGTGAGTGGGGGTAGAGTGGGACTGGAGGGGGGGTTGATACCCCAGGTAGTGCTGCTTTCACCCCCGGGGTATTCTGGAGGCAGACTCGGCCTCGGTGTGTGCACGGAGCGTTTGGGTTCTAGTCCATTTTAAACTGCTCGATTTCGGTGAATAAAGCAGGCGTTTTGGGGCTGCAAATGTGTTTTTTTTAGTGTGAGTGAGTGAGTGTGTGTGTGTGTGTGGTGGGGGAGGAGGAGGAGGAGGGAGAGGAGAAGGGGAGGAGGGGGTCTGGGAGGTAGCAAGGCTCCAGACGCTGATCCATTAAAGAAGAACAAAGGGGGGAGGAAGCAGAAAAGCGTTTAAAATCGCAGCCGAGGTACCGAAAAAAAAGCGTCCGAGCGTCGCTGCTCTCTGCCCGGACTCACCGCCGGCTGCTGCCCACCGAGCACGCCGAACGTTCAGCCTGTTTTTCCTCAATCCGCCTTCATCTGTCCGTCCATGTGCCGGAGAGGAGCCTCCATCCTCCCAGAACCGATACTGATCGATCCATCCAGTGTTTTCTGCTGCTGCGAATCGAAGCCAAACAGCGGATCGAACAGTTTCGGCAGGTTATTGATTGAACTGAAAATACGTGATCGTGATAATCTCATTGTGATCAGCAGGCTGAAGGTTATCAATCAGAACATCTGATGTGTAACACGAGTTCTTTTTCTGCTCCAAACTGAGCTGATAGACCCCCCAAAAAATACACTTCAATCAAAGAAATCACCTGATAATCGATTTTACATGATTGTGAATGTATACATAAATCAGCCAGTGATGTGATCAATCGAATAATAAAAGATAAAAACAATTTTTTTCTGATATGTACTGAAGGTAATCAATAACAAAATGAATCAGGAATGTGATTAGTTATACAATATAACATAAATATATATATGTGTGTGTGTGTTTGATCAACCAGCATAAATCACCAGCTGATCCTTATGAGAGTTCAATAACAATCAATAATTAATGTGATCAGTTGTTATGATGATGAATGTGAGAATGTAATAGGTCTCTCTGTGGATTCGGCCCACGTGTTTCCTCACAGACAGGTGTTTATCTGATCAATAATCTGATCGATCAGGTGAATAATAAAGAAGACAAAATGGAGATTTGTGTGCGCAAGCAGCAAAAACAACAAGAGGATGTTCAGCGTCGAGAGTGGTGGCACGTTCGGCTGATCAATGATCAAAGTGATTAGTAACGATTACTTCTGCTGTGAAGGAGACAAGTACGGTGGACGTCAGGTGGCTCGGGTTCAGAGTGGAGTAGAAATAATTGGTTGATTTAACAATAATCAGTTCTGATAATTGATTAATCATTTTAAGTCATCTTTTTAAAGAGGGAATAAATATTTTCTGGTGCAAATAGTTCATGATTATATTCAACCTTGTTTATGCAAGTAGAATAGGAGGTTACAGGTCATAAAAGAGACTTATAATGAATAAGATGATATATTAAAAGAGTAAAATATGTGGTCAGAGTATGAGGTGAGGATGCCGTGATGAAGGATGCTGCTGCAGGGACGTCTGAGTCTTCAGCAGCAGGCTCTGAATCACATGTTTGTGAATCTTGTGGAAGGTCCGTCGTGAAGGATCACGTTGAGAAACATAAAGTCCTGCGATCTACCGTTGGCTCGTCTTATCTATAGATAAATGTAGCGCAGTAAAAGTTACACTGAGACGTAGTAGAGCGGAAGTAGAACTAAATGGAAATAGTCACGCAGTACAAATACCTTAAAATTAAACTTAAGTGCAGCACTTGTGAAGTAAACGTGTTGTTTTGAAAAGATCGTCGGACGACCCAAGATGGCCGAGTAATTGCTAAAGTGTTTTCACTTTCTCTGTCAAAGGTTCTGAGCGACTTCAGCTCCTCCAGAAACGACACGTCATCTTCGGGGGTTCGACACATGTAGAGGAAAAAGCAACTGAGTCACTGTGGTTTAACAAGCAGCCGCTCTGCCGTTTGGTAGCGTTTACTGATCATCATGTTGTCCTGCTTTCTGCACGCAGCAGCTCAGAAGCCTCCAACTGTTTTCCATGATGGTAAACTCAACATCTTTGTGTTGCCGACTGTTAGTCAGACAAAACATCGTATCACTCGGACTTTAGGGAATAATGATCTGAAACATCTTTCACTATTTTATTTTTTTCTATTTTCTACACCGAACAATCAATGGATTATTAAAGAAACTGATAGAACTCACAACAACACAACCTGTGTGCAGAGCACCAGGACTACAAGAAGGGGGATGGACGCCAGTTTGCGATTGATCAGATTATGTAGATTTAAATGCTTTGATCGATTAGTAGTCCTGACTTAAAACAAAAACTATATTTGCTGAGCAGGTTCTTAGTTTCTGTATCGGTTAATCTGTCCATTATTTTGTTGTTTGGTCTGTAAAATGTCAGCAACTGGTGAAAAATGTTTTCCAAAGCCTAACGTGACGTCCTTGAATGTCCAAAGATATTCAGTTTACTGTCACGGGCGTCTAAAGAAGCTGAAATCGGAGGATTTCGAGTCGATTTAATTGACGTCATCGATCATCTCGGACTGAATTTATCAAACAGTTTGAGATCTGATAATCGGAGTGTTTCCATGTAAAGGAATAAACGGTTGAGGTCAGAGGTCACTGGCTGTGAGTGATGCGGGGGTCAGATTTGACTTCAGCTCCGGCTGAACAGGAAACCGATAGAAGCGAAGAGGTCGGAGGTCACAGCTGTCTGACACCACGTGGATCAAATCGCTGCTTTCATGTAGAAAGAAAAAAAACAAACCCAAATGAGTTTTGCTGCTTTTCAGATTTTTGGTTGGTTGCATTTTTTGGATTGTAAGAAATCCAAACTGTAGCCCAGTGCATGCTGGGATAGATGGCGACTCTCTGGAAAAACTCACACCTGTAAACTAACGTTAGATTTAATGCATCCCAACGTATGAAATACTTTAGCAAACAACTATTATTATCAATTATTTTCTATGAAGTTTGATAACCATGATTTTTTCAATATGGCCGATCAACTAATTGATTAATTGACTAATTGTTGCAGCTCTAACAGACAATGTGTTTTTTATTAATCTTGTATGAAGGGACCTGAATCCGTTTATTGACTTTTGAACGTACGATAATACTAATAGCATAATACTTAAGAACTGTCACTTCACTACCTCATCTGGTCATATGTGGAAATAGCCTGTATGTGCTTGTGTGTGTAAGACTCCCATGATGCTCACTGTGTGGATCAGCTGAGCAGCCGCAGATAACGATTGTTTTCATTATCGCATTAATCTGCCGATTATTTTCATTTGACCTGTTAAATGTCAGATAGCAGTGAAAATGTCCGTTTTCTGTTTCCTAGAGTCCAACATGATGCCTTCACGTGTCGCGTTTTGTCTGATCAACAGCCTGAAACCCGACGACGTTTAAAAACTGAGAAAAGCAGAAATTTATGCTGGAAACTGAGAATTTTTGGCATTTTGACTCAACAGTGTTGATAAGAGCTTTACTCAGAAACAGAAAGATGTAGATTAATATTCATTATTTATAAATATGACTTTATTGGGATTAAATGTATTGATTGTATTAGGGACGTCACAGACAGACAGCTGTGCCTGCTGCTTGGCTGTAAACTTATTTGCACACTGAGCTTCACTTTCCTGCAGATTGATCATACATCACTTTTTCCATACAATACAACTCTGTGTGTGTGTGTGTGTGTGTGTGTGTGTGTGTCTCTGAGTGTTAGTGAAGCCATAGATCTGTAGGTAATGGGATTTCCTCCTGTGGACTCCAGTTATCCTGCTATTGGAAATCCATCACTGCAGCTTATTATGGAATATCGATTTTTTTTTTGTACGTGTGTGTGTGTGTGTGTGTATATATATATATATATATATATATATATATATATATATATATATATATACGTGTGTGTGTGTGTGTGTAAGTAAAGCCTTCCTGTAACAGATGTCAGATCAGGGGTGTGTGGCATTATTGTTTATTAGTATACGATTTGGACTCGAAAATAAACACACACACAGACACACACTGAGTCAGTGCTGAGGAATTGCTGAGTCAGTAGACGGAGAGGTGAACAAATGCTCGTTATAGTTTCCCAGAGTCTCAGGTGACGTCTTCAGGTGTCCCGTTGTATCTGATCAACAGCCTGAAACCAACAGATGAGTTCTCTGAAAACAAGCATCAAATCACCACGTTTGAGAGACTGAAAGCAATAAAAAAGACAATTGTTAGTAGTAGTTAGTAGTCAAATCTGTTCTGACTACAGTGAAGACAAATATTTACAACAAACTATGTGGGACGTTTGTCCTGCGATTGTTGTTCTTTATCGAGTGAGACGCTCTGTTGTGTCAGACGACACGATTCTCACGTTTATTCCTTCGCATTCACTTGCACGCACACACACACGTATCAACAAACCACAGTCACAGACAAGTTTCCTATATGAGGTGATGACCTTATTGTCTCTCTCTCTCACACACACACACACACAGCTGAGAAGCCGTCAGGAAACAATCAGCTGACACTCTTCCCTTCCTTCCTTGACGCCTCCTGACCTCCAGCAGCTGGACCTGTGTGTGTTTGTGTGTTTGGTCCTTAGAGAGGCCAAGGTCAAATACATACATGTGTTTATATGTGTCTGTCTGTGTGTGTGTGTGTGTGTGTGTGTCACTGTAACATGCGTAAAAGTGAACAAAAATACTTTGAAAATAACAAAAACATTTGGCAATAAATAAACGGCACCATTAGTTTTTGGTTTTAACTGAACAACAAAAGCTCTTAGCAACCAAAAATAATAATAGCATCATATTCTCCATATCATCATTACAGAAATTACATTTTCATTGTCATTGTTTCTAAATGACCTAGAAGGCGTGTTGACGTTTCTTTACTGAAATTTCTTGGTGCTAATTAGCCACCATATATGATACTGAAACACTGTTGTTGTTGTTGTTGTTGTTGTAGTTGTTGTTATTAAGATATGTGTCATAAAGT
This sequence comes from Pampus argenteus, assembly GCA_036937835.1. NCBI lineage: Eukaryota > Metazoa > Chordata > Actinopteri > Scombriformes > Stromateidae > Pampus > Pampus argenteus. Next base: position 5,750,481 of record CM072864.1, on the reverse strand, counting down.
TCTCAGAGAACTTCAGTAGAAAGTCGGAGGAGGTTGTGATATGTAACACAAGAAGCTAACGGTTGACCGTACCGTAGCTGACTAGCTGACGCCCATAAGCGACCGTTCATTACGTAGCCTTGGTTGCTAAGGTGTTGCCATGTGTCGTTCACGTTGTCCACTCTTCATATTCAGCTACGACGTGTACGGACGTGTCTTAAGAAGTTGACATTTACGGAGCTGGAGGAAGCTTCCTGAAGCTGACCAATCAGAACAGAATGGGCTCATCAGGAGGCGGGCCTTAAAGAGACAGGAGCTAAAACGGCCTGTTTCAGACAGACACTGAACCGAGGGGCTGCTTAAAGGGCCAGTACAAGATAAATAAGAAAGTTTTAACTGTAAATCATGCAAAGATATTCCAGTAGAGCCCCACAACAAAAATATATATATCTAGAAATGTGCAGATTGTGTCCTCTTTAAGTTGTATGTTTGTGTTTTTCTGTATGTGTGTGTTAATCCTTAAAGTCCGGGGGTCAAATGCGCGTATATGTGAATACTTGCGTGTTGGCTTGTGTGTGTGTGTTTGTGTGTGTGGCATCATTCTGCAGCTGTTCGGCCAGAAATGCTTTATGAAACAACAGGGACTGTGTGTGTGTGTGTGTGTGTGTGTGTTTAGGGTGGAGTCCAACATTCAGCTTTTTTACTTTTCTCTTCTCAGCCTTTCAGATTCAAACAGCTTTTCTTTTCTTCACACGTTTCTGCTCATTAAACACAAATCACACAACAGTTTCACCTTTCGTAACTATTTTCCACGACTTACCGTTCTTTTTTTCAGATTGATTTCCTATAAACACACGTTCACACATCTCAAACACGGCACTGTGCTTTTGGAAAATGCTCCATAGGAATGTAAAGTAAGGTGATTTGTAGTAAATGAGTTAAAACGTAGAAAAACAGAACCGATGTTTTGACTGAACCTCTTTCTGACATTTCGTCACTTTTCTTTTCTTATCGTCGGTTTTCACTTTTCAACCTCCCGCTTTCAACACAAACATCGCCTCTGTTTGCTTTTTTTTTTTTCTTATAACCATTAAAGTTGAACTGAAGTGTGTTGCAGCCTGAGCTTTGTGATGTTATCCTGCTAAATATTTAGCTTTAATAATCATAACAGGCTGAGATAAGCTGAACAGAACCGGAGCTCAGACACATCGGAGGCTTACTGACCTTTTAAAGACTTAACGTCTACGTTATTTTCTATTTCCTCTGAACAAAGAATGGAAAGTGTTTGTTGCCCCTTTACTTTTTTTTTTTAACTTTTTTTAAAAATATGGTTGACAGGTCATAGAGATTTAAAATGACATCTTTATCAAGTTCTCTTTTATCAAGTTTTTATCTTATTTTTGTCACATTACTTCACTCGGTGGTGCTTTTATTTGGCTGATTATAGGACAGCAAGACTTCGTGAAGATACAGCTCAGTACAGACACACACTCGCGCTCTCTGCCGTCACCGATCGCTGCGTCTGTTTGAGCTCCTCATCATCGGTGACGGCGGTAATCAGCTGTTTGACAGATGATTCGGCAAAGGCGTCGTTTTCATGAATTTATTTCCTCCATGGCAGAAAAACACAGCGAAGAAGTGTTTCCAGAATACAATATATATATATTCTTTCATTCGATCCAATGAATTAAGAAGATAAAATAGAGATAATAGTAAAAAAAAGTCATCTGTCCAGTAAATGGAAATGTAAACTATCAAAACTGCAGCTTCAGTTGTGTTTAAATTCTGCTCAGGGACGGTTTCTCTGTGAGAACGGTGACAGATTCATTGTGTAGAATAATAAGCAAGCAAACAGCCATAATGTCAGATTTCTGCTCATATTTTAGCCTTAAAGCTTTAGAGATTTTTTTCCAACCTGCAGACACTTTTATATTGAGGTCGTTTGTTTCCTTCTTTTTTTTTTTTCATCTGGCTTTTGTCCAAAGCGACGTACACCTGAGGTCAGAGGTCACAGAGGAAGAGACTGACGGATGAAGTCATCGGAGACTCGTGAAGGTTTTTTCCTCGTGTTCTTGAAGAGGAGAAACTATTTAAATCCTTCAGTGTCTGGGCCGAGGTGACTAAAAGCATTCTTCTTTCTGAGAAGGACAGTTAAATACTCCAACTGCTCACTCTGGAGACTGCATTAGTTGCTAAGTTACAGCTCCTTAATTGAGGACATTTTAAAATCAGACTATTGAAGTTTCTAAACCCCCGAGGGGCCGTGGAGAAACGCACACGCCACACGCCACACACACACACACATGCACTGATTCATCTTACTCAGAATTTGACTTCCTGGACAAAAATTCAAAATATTGTATTATCTTGTATTTTGTCTTTCTGATGCTGTGGCTGCTGATGTTCAGTCCCTCCACCTCGCTCAGGACAGAATAATGTTTCTTTACGAGGTTTAAAACGTCGTGTTTTATCAGATGCTAATGAATCTAACGGCTCCAGAGTTAAAAGAAACGGAGGAAAAAAATCGTCTTTAGCTTCTGCAGAAACGCCCGGCTTCACATGGACACGGAGCAGCTGGGGGACGGACAGAGTTCGGACGTTTGAGTCTCTGTTGACAGATAAAATCCTGCAGCGCGTGGAGTTTAAAGGACCATAACGGTGTTTTTGCACGTTTCAGCTCATTGATCACACAGTATGTGCGCTTTATGTTGCTACCGAGCAATGTTTCAATGAAAGCCAGCAGTTTTTCAGATCAATGTAGAATCGCACAGAGATGCTGTTGTTGCTTTTAGCCGCGCCCACAGATAGTGACGCCGCCGCTTTACCTTGAACAACAGCTCATTTGACCGCACAGTGCTGTTTGACTACCCTGAACAAAACATGTTTCACCATCCGAACATTTACTGACACGAAAACCAGACGGAAAGAAAAGAAACAAACGGTAAAACTCAGAGTCTGGTTTGTCCATTTAAGTGTAAATTGAACCTGATTGGTCTCCGTCACATCTCCCTCTGTTTCTGTCTGCTTCTGATGAAAATCAGCTAATGTAGCCAATCAACATTTACTTTATGAGCTCTTCATGACCTCCGGAGAAGATGAATTTAGCCTTCAGTGTGGCTAAATGCAGCGTGACTGTCGGTCACAGGAATAAACTTTGTTTGGGTTTTCTCCCACCCGTCAGTACAGCATTGATATAGAGGGGTCAAAGGTCACCAGAACCATCTGATAAATGAGTGTCTGTCAGTGCGTTTGTGTTTACGGCCTTGGGTTTGTTTTTTATCCAGAATAGACTTGAACCACCGGCGGATCGTTTTCTGCTTCGGTCCGGGCAGAATGAATTGCGAATACTAAATGACTCATTAGCATCGCATCAAAATGCAGGTGATGGAAATGTGGTTTTTTGATTTCAATTTATTTTTTCAGGGTTAGTAGCTAGAAAAGAAACTGTGCCTATCTTACCCTGACAAAGTGTAGGTGTGAGCATGTAGATGGAGTCACATATCGGTTAAAGCACTGAAAGGATTTGAATTTTAAAGCATTTCTACACAGTGATATGTCAGTACAAACACTACATCATAACATAACTACATAACTCTGCACACGAACAGTGTTCTGTATTCGTAGGCAGCCACTGAGCACGTGCGGGGAAAGAGGTTTTTGTTTACAACTCCACTAGCTTGTTATGCTACATATGCTACATTGAGTAAGAGCTCAAGAGTTGCGCTATGTAGCACAACAAGCTAGCCAAGCTGTAAACGGAACCGTGTTCCTGCACATGCTCAGTGTCGTCCGCGTTACACAGAACTACGCTGCTGAGAGTTGCAATCGTATCGATGTTGTTAGTCTTTCGAAGCGGTTTCTAAACGAACTAACGTGACTGAACTGTTCATAATGAAGGAACATGTCACCCAGTGTGGCACTGTGGCTCACTGATGTGTTTTTAATAGTTCATCTGGGTCTGGACTGTCATCGCCCTGTTGGGTATATGTGCTGTACGCAGCTGAAAAACGCACTTAAAGCAGCATATATCATCATCATCATATCATATCATAATCTTCCATACACTTCACTGTTTGTTTTTTCTTTAACAAGACTCCAGTTTGCCCCACAGAGCCAACATGGCCGCCTCTGTAACCGCTCAGGGTCAGACGTGTTTAGATGGTTTCCATTAGCTGATCCATTAAAATAAAGCAACCTGTGATTAACAGTGATTCCCTGTAATGAAACAACTGTGTGTGTGTGTGTGTGTGTGTGGTCAGCCTCAGACCTTGTAGTAATGACAGAGGCCTAATAGATGGACTGTTTTATACACACACACAAACACACACTGGGCTAATGGGGCAGTTACTACTCTGGTTATTGCTGTCGCGCCGGCGGCTAACATCAGAACAACTTCTTGATAATCAACGACCGATGACATCACTCTGTGCTCGCGCATACACACACACACACACACACACACACACACACACAGAGGCTTCTCACTCAGATAACCCCCAGGCAGAATTAAGACAGCAGAGCTCAGTTAGTTATCTCTGGGCTACAATTTGAAGACCTTTTTTTGATCCCAAATGTAATCACATTTTGGCAAATCGTCTCCATTAAAAGCTGAATCAGCTCTTAGCAGCTTCTGTTTGTAGCGTAACACTATTACTGGATTACTGCTATACTGAAGAAAACTTAAGAATGTGATGATTCTCAGGAAAGTTCTGCAATTTTCTGATGATTTCTAAGCAGGTTTATGGACCTTTTTTATTTGATGCACATCAGAAACTTAAGTGTATTTTGTCTCTGTGTTCACATTTATGCCTTGAGCTGCAACAATTGGTTGATTAATCGATTTAATCTATTTCGAGAATTGATTTATCATTTCAGTCATTTCAATGGAAATTTTATTTTATGCAGACAACTGTTCGATTAATCGAGAAAATAATCGATAATGGAAATAAGTCTGTTGCAGCCCGAGACAAAAGTATTTTTCACAGTTTTCTGATGTTTTAAAGAAATGATCGTTAGTTCTGGTTTTGACGCCAATCGTTTTAAAATACCTTTTATTGACTCCATATTCTGTGTTGCTGCTGCAGCTCCAAACTACAACACCTGACTTCCTGTTGTTTTCAGAGCACCTGTACGCACCTGTCTATGTCACCGCAGGCAGTAGCTCCCACTGCGACCTCAGGGGGGGAGGCGCCTCACAGTTTGAACACCTTTAACAAACAGTTAGGCCACAAAAACATCAAGAACCATCACAAGTTTTGAGGGAATATTTGATGCATGTTTTGTCTTTTACGTCGTCTCTTCTCTCTCAAATGAAAAGAACAGCATCAGCGTGAGGAGAGCAGCAGTGAGTAATTACCGCCTCGGTTTGATGAAGCGAAGCCATCCCGCATCTCCAGAGAGATTCACTCGTATTCACCTCCTGATTCTGAGTTTTACAGACGGGACAGTGAAGCGACACACGAGGCTCGGCGCTGAGGGACACGGGGCAGCGGGTTAGCGTCGCAGCCGTTAATAGCACAGTCCCGCAGTTTACAGCGGTTTGTAATTACAGAGGCTGAGCCAGAGAGGGAAGATGCTGTAAAATTAAAGTGGATGTATGAGAGTACACAGCAGTTTACAGTTCACAGTGTTTATGTAATTACAGGAAGTGACACAACAGTCGGACTAAATTACATGTGCGTTATTGGAACACCGACATTACAGTTTGACTGTTAGAGTTGAGAGGCGTTTAAAGGCACAATCTGTTATTTTTCACCACATCTCCGGTCACTTGCCAAACATCTGTGCAATCTATTTTATTTTATTTTATTTTATTTTTCTTTCTTTTATTTTATTTTATTTTATTTCATTTCATTTCATTTTTTTAATTTAATTTAATTTAATTTGACTTTACTTTACTTTATTTTATTTTATTTTATTTTATTTTATTTTATTTTATTTTATTTTATTTTATTTTATTTTATTTTATTTTATTTTATTATGTCCATTAACATGCATGAGCGTAAGAAATAACTGTATAGATGATTAAATAGTAAAAATATGTGAGTATTGTTAATGTGGGATTTTATTCCACATGTTAGTAGTTTAGAAACAGGATCTTAAATCATAATTATTATTAGAAACAGATGCAGGGTTCAGTTTATTCTCTGATTATTCTTTCAGGTTTTACGGAGTCTTGGCAAAAATAATCCAGAGAAGGTGATAATATAATTATTAGGACAGATTGATACCTGAATATTAATGTCAATTAGCAGTGAAAACTAAAGATTTAGTGAATATGTGGTACGTTAGCAGAGCAGCAAACTGTCTCCTCTATCAGAATAAAGTGTCTTAATCTCACATATGTCCATCTCCTCTGTCTCTTTATCAGTCGGCTCTCAGCACCAAACCCTGCAGCCTCTCTGTGTGTGTCTGTGTGTGTGTGTGACCAGGAAACTGCAGCACAATGTGTCTTTGTTGTGTGTTTATTGGAGCCTGTGATTCAGACAGAGCCTCAGTCACAGATATATGGGGGAGTGGAGGGGTGAGGCGGGGTCAGAGCGGGGGAGACAGACGCAGATGGAGGTGATGGCGACAGGGAGGAGGCGTCGGTTACTGTGGTTGGTCGATGACACAGCAGCTCGCAAGAAAATCAAAATATAAATAAAATCAAACTATCATATTAGAAAAGATTGAACCAAACGAATTAAAACTATTGTGTGATGTTAAGAGACTCGATTCTATTAAACACGTTTTATTTTTACGCCTGAAATCAAGGGCATCAGAGTTTTAGGTTTCATTGACTCACATCGTTCTCTCAGCTCCAGCTGTGAAATTAATGAATGAAGTAAAAAAACAGACAAACAAAAGGTAGATTAAAAATAAAGCAAACCTAGAAATGTGATTTTTTTTTCTGCCAGGAAAATGAATAAATTGACCGAATTAAAAAATAAATGTTGTAGTCAACACTTGACACGATTATTTATTGTCTTGGAGTGCCAAGACTTTGATCCAGTCTCGTATGTCCTTCCATATAAAGTGACATATTCAGGAAATTCAGGAAAATAAAATATTCAGTACGATATAAAAACTAAGCTTGAAACTGTTGATGAGAGAGAAGTCAATAAAACCGGGAGCAAAAATAGATGATATAATAAATCCTGAGGTCATGTGTGTTAAAGTTTGTTTTGCTGACGTCGGCGTCGCTGAAGGTCACCTCTGTCCAACAGAGAGAGAAATGTTTCCCTGACGCAGCGGATTCAGCTGCTGCTTTATTAGCAGGACTGAACAATTTCACACAAGCTGTAAAATATGGAACATAAAATATTCTATTAATAAAATGAAAAAAAAAATAAAACAACACAAGGCATGAATGTGTGTTTCTTATCCAAAATGTCAGTGTTTTACTGTGTCGGCACATTTTTCATGTTCGTCTCGCGTATCAGACGCTTCCTGTCCGTGATAACAAACTCTACATTTAAATACAGGTTTAATATTTTTCGGCAAAAACGTGATCTCAGTTACTAGAAGTATTAAAATCTACTGAAAAACGTTTGTGTTAATGCCTGGGATCGTCACGAAGGCTTGCTAGAAAACTGAACCTGCCGTAGGTTCTGTCTTCTGCATCTTCACCAAAATAAGAAGTTTCAGATGGATATCAGTAGGTGTTGTTGAACAAATGGATTTACATAAGAATGCCTATTCTCATCTTCTACAACTTATATATAAACAATATATAGAACAGAGATATAACCATAACTATAGTGGTGTAAATTCAGGATGTTTAATGATAACAGCGATCGTATTTTCAGTCTCTGGAGAGTAGTTCTGTGTAAGGCTGTGCAAGCTTCACCAGCCTGTTGTGCTACATATCACGACCTTGTTGACTTTGTCCTACATTATAAACATCTCAAAGATGAGTCAAGATGTCGTGATTTGTTGCACATCAAGCTGCGAGCAGAACCTCGCTCCTGCACACGCTCAGTGGCGTCCAATGTACAAGGTTTTGGATATACACGCGATACTCGTTAGTTGATCATTTCGTTGTTACTTTATTGGTTCTCTCCAAACACGAGATTTATTGACAATAAGGGGAAAAAAAATTGTAGCAAATCATTTTAACGTAAAAGTTTTTCGTCTGAATAACTGAAAAGCCGTCACGTTAACAGAAAGATGTCGGTAAACGGCTTCAGTTTCGCCACATCAAGCCTTCAGAAGCCAATATTTGTGCAAAGACCCGAGGATGAATTTTAGTGTGTCGCTTTCTGAGGTCGCCTGGTTTGCAGGGTGATGGATGGTCCAGTGAAATCAGATAGAGAAACTCTATCTGTCTCCACTGTCTGCCCAGCTGTTGTCTGCACACACACACACACACACACACACACAGACATACAGTAACACACACTAACACACACTTTTTGTCCATCTGTTGACCTCTCCTTTCTCTGGTTTCCCCCTCAGCTCAGCAGGCTAATTAACTAATGTGCTGATCTTTCAGTGCCTCTTTGTATTTCTGTGCTTGTGTGTGTTTCTCAGTGTGTGTGTTTCAATGTGTGTGTGTGTGTCACAGGGTTAATTGTTGGACTCGGCTTACTGTCCCTCTCTGCTGTTGGAATAAAACTTTATTATCTTTCCATTGAGAAAACTGCTCCGTCCGTCCGTCCGTGGGACAGTAGAGTCTTCTTCTACTGTCTTATTAGACGCAGTCAGACCACATGACCGCTGCTGCTAATCGCCAGCGCGGTTGTTTTGATTGTTGCAAAGTGAGGATTAGTTTTAGAGTTTCATTAAAACCACGAGGGGTACTCCTGAGCGACACGAACAGAGTTTCTTCTTCTTCTTCTTCTTCTGATCTACTAATGAAGTGGCTGAGAAAAGCCCGGTCCTCCACTGAAGATGTGTTCCATGTGCTGAATGTAATTTACACGTTGACGCCACAGTTAACAAGGCAGAGCAGCAGATTGTTTGCAAGTACTTAAATATGTGTGTTCTGGCTCTGCTCTAGCAGGAGTATTTTTCTAACTTCTCAGAGCAGGAAATCACTCTGAACAGAGCAAAAACTCCGAGTGATGCCGTTTTAGTAAAAGCATCTAATCAGCTTTATTAACTTGGTAAATCTCTCGTATCTCGGTTAATATTTAGGAACTGCGGAGGAGTCCGAACCTAAAGAGTTGTTTTATGATCGTTTGTGTTTAAACAGATATTGAGAGCATACTAGAACTTAAAAAAAACCTCCAGTCTGAATCAGCTGGTGAATCTCAACTTCAGTACAACAGGTCAAATATTTTTTAGAAGGTCTTAAATCTTATTATTTATTTGTTTTAGGCTGCAGAGGCACTAAACTGACTTTCTCAAGACTGTGTGGCAGAAATGATCATGTAGAAGTTAAAGTTAAACTTCTGCTAAATATCCTGCCTGCTTCTATGACGAGACGTTAGTCAAACGCAACTCGATTTGGTTCATTGTTGCTACTCATTGTAATCACCTGGTTGAACATCGGCTTGGTAACGATTCTGAAACATATTCTGCATAATGCCAGAAGACATCAGACATTTTTTTAAAAATTTTTATCGTTTATATAATTAAGAAGAGATCTCTCAATATCCAGTCATCCAGATGAACTCGTGTTGACAGTCAGTCATTGTTAGTAGTGTGTGTGTCACATTAGAAACAGAGAAAATGAGAAATGTCAGAGAGAGAGAGACGTGGAATAAAAACACTTTCTCATGTTCTCTCGTATCGATTAATGTGTCCGAGCTGAATACCGGGAGGATGATATGAAGCGCTGCTCGAGAGTTCGAGGGTTCCGCTTCCCTGTGGGACGCCCACGCACAGGAAAACATATGCAGCAGGCATTTTAATGTAAACCCTGCAGCGAGCGAGCGAGTGAACGAGCGAGCAGGAACATCTCTGCTGGTGGATGAAAATCCTCCATTTTGTCTCATTCACAAGCGTGAAGCTCCGGCAGATTAAACGAGTTTGAGATGAGAATGAGAATGAGTTGTGATCAGAGGGATTTTTCCTTTTTTTTGGTGGAAATGAAATCTCAGTATGGTGTGTGTGTGTGTGTGTGTGTCTGATCAGAGTTGTCAGTCAAGTGTAGACAGAGTAGAAATGGCTGCCAGGATGAGAGTGAAGTTTCCATCCAGCTCAGTGTTACTGATGAAGCTGCTGAAGCTTTATGAGAGAATCGGTGTGAAGCCACCTGAACACCCACAGGTGTTGAAAGGTGTTTACATACCTGCGCAAAGGTGCTGAATATCATCTCTTTCCTGCTGTAACATTAGTTTTTTTTTTTTCATGTGTTTGCAACCGTCAGGAGACGTTCTGAGTCTGTAAAGTAAAAGTAAGGCTGGTGCAGCAGGAGGCTGGTTGACTTCATCTGTTAGAGAAGACCTCAGAGGTGCAATGACTACTTGGAATTAATCAGGAAGTGTTTTGGGGTTTTTTTTCAGTTAAAATGCCAAATATTTCCTGGTTCCAGATTCTCACATTTGACGATATGTCGTTTTTCATTGTCTTTTGCTGATTTTCTTGAAATTTGGTTCAAATGTGCGCTACGTTTGGATGGAAACAGGGAAGTAACAGACTGACTGTTGTCACTGTACGCTGCAGGTTCATATCATGTCATTTATATCCTGTTCTCATGTCTCATGTGTTCTCTGTAGTTACCGTTACCTGTCTCTCTCTCTCTCTCTCTCTCTCTGCAGTCATGCCCCGTTGAAGCTCACTCTTCATCAGACCTGCAGCAGCTCTTCTCTCCTCCTCCTCCCCTCCTCTCCTCCTCTGTCCCTCCATCCTCCTCCTCCACCTCCTCCTCTCTCTATTCACCATGCTCCCCTTCTCCTCCTTCTGTTCCTCTCCTCTCCTCCTCTTCCACCTCCTCTCCCTCCTCCTCTGCTCCTCCCCCCTCCTCTCTGCCCCGGCGGTTCCTCCTCCCCCCTCGGTGCCGTCTGGCAGGGTGGTGTACCGGGCGTTCGACTCCTCTCTCACCCACCTGACCATCCACCGGAGGACAGGTGAGGTGTTCGTCGGTGCCGTCAACCGAGTGCTGAAGCTGTCGGCCAATCTGACGGAGCTGAGGAGTCACATGACCGGACCAGTGGAGGACAACGCCAAGTGTTACCCTCCACCCAGCGTTCGCGCCTGCGCCCACCGGTCTGTCTCACTGCTGCACCTTTTATATTGCTTCACCTGTCTCACTGCTACACCTTTTATATTGCTTCACCTGTCTTACTGCTACACCTTTTATATTGCTTCACCTGTCTCACTGCTATACTTATCATATTACTTCACTTGTCTCACTGCTACACCTTTTATATTACATCACCTGTCTCACTGCTACACCTTTTATATTACATCACCTGTCTCACTGCTACACCTTTTATATTGCTTCACCTGTCTTACTGCTATACCTATCATATTGCTTCACCTGTCTCACTGCTACGCCTGTCTTACTTTAACTGTCTCACTGTAGTACTTGTTTCCCTCTACCTGTCTTGCTTCTTCACCTGTCTGTCCATTTACTAACTTCTCACCTCAGTTAGGTGTAAGGTCGCTCACCTGTCTGTCTGTCTGTCTGTCTGTCTGTGCCTCCCTCAGGCTGGAATCGTCAGATAATGTGAATAAGCTCTTACTGGTGGATTATACTGAGAACAGGCTGGTGGCGTGCGGCTCTATCTGGCAGGGCGTCTGTCAGTTTCTCCGACTGGAGGATCTCTTCAAACTGGGAGAGCCACATCACCGGAAGGAGCACTACCTGTCTGGAGCCAGAGAGGCTGATGGGATGGCAGGTATGCTGGCCAGGAGGGGGCGGGGTCAGATTAAGCGAAAGAAGGAAAAAAATCATACATGACAAAACATTTTTTAAAAACAAACCAAACCAGCAGCAAATCCACTGTCAAACTTTGCTAATTTTCCTGACAAATAAAACGAAAACAAAGCTCACCCTGCAGGTGTCAATCATGTGTCAAAACATTTTGCAGGTTTTTATTCCAGATCAGCTGCCGTAGATTACAGGCGGGACAAAACGGCAAATGATTGACAATATCTCAAAGTAAATCTCTCCTTTCAGACAGGCTTTTACAGCTTGTTGGCTGAAGCATCACGCTGGAAGGATTTCTGCCACGTTTATCCTTAAACCCTCCGTTAACCCTGGCAGTGTTTGTTTGTCCAACACTTCGCACACATTCTTGAACTTCTCACTGAAGAAGGAGATTTTAAAGTGGTAACTTTGCTGTTTTGTGGACAAATCAGATCAGACTCACATTACATGTCAAGAAGAAGAAGACGCAAGGAAAAAATCCCCTCGTGGGTGCTGCATTAAAATCCAATTCCCAGCAGTGGGTGGTATATTAGATATTTAGGTGTCTTCCTCTTGTCTCCAGGTGTGGTTGTTGGTGAGGACGACTGGACGGCCGACCCCAGGAGGAAGAAGCCGGCGAAGGGCGGCAGCCGTCTGTTCATCGGCGCCGCCATTGACGGGAAGTCTGAGTATTTCCCCACGCTGTCCAGCAGGAAGCTGGTGGCGGACGAGGAGAGCGTCAACATGTTCTCACTGGTCTACCAGGATGAGTTTGTCTCCTCGCAGATCAAGATCCCGTCGGACACACTGTCCCTCTACCCGGCCTTCGACATCTACTATGTCTACGGCTTCTCCAGCCGCACCTACGTCTACTTCCTGACGCTGCAGCTGGACACGCAGCTGACTCAGATGGACGCCGGCAGCGAGAAGTTCTTCACCTCCAAGATCGTGAGGATGTGCTCCAACGACACCGAGTTCTACTCGTACGTGGAGTTTCCTCTGGGCTGCACCAAGGACGGCGTGGAGTACCGACTTGTCCAGGCCGCCTACAAACAGAAACCGGGGCGGCGGCTGGCGCAGGCGCTCGGCCTGTCCGAGGACGACGACGTCCTGTTTGTCGTCTTCTCACAGGTATTTTAGAACTGTAGTAATTGCCTGTTTGTTTCGGTGTCTTTCATCTGTTCTTTTATCCTCCCTTGCGTTTCTTTTTTCTTTCGACCTTTACTTTTTTCTGTATTTCACGTCCGCAGTCTGCTTGTTGATTCCACCTTTCTTTTATTTTCCTTTTACTTTCTGCCATCCTTCCTCTGTCTCTCTCTTTCTTTCTGTAATTATCTGTTTCTTTCCAGTGTTATTGCCTTACTTCATTTATTAAATATTTAATTTTTTATCCATTTCTTTTGTAATTTTTTTGCCTCTTACCATGTCATGACTCATTGACTGACAGTGTATACAAATAATATTACTTTGGTGTTGTTGTTGTTTTTAGGGACAGAAGAATCGCTCCAACCCGCCCAGAGAGACGGTGCTCTGTCTGTTCACCCTCCACGACATCAACCTGATCATGAGAGAGAGGATTCGCTCCTGTTACCGAGGGGAAGGCCGACTCTCGTTACCGTGGTTACTCAACAAGGAGCTGCCCTGCATCCACACAGTGAGTTATACGACCAGCATCCTGAACTTAACCAAAACGACTTCACATCTTCCACAACATTCTTGCTATATAAAGACACCTTTGAACAGCTAAATGAAAACCTGGTTGTCAACTTGCGCAGGTCTTTTAGTCTTTGACTGTCAGGAAGGTACAACGTATTAGGGCCCCTGCTACAAATTAAAATTTTTGAGAATTAAGTCATAATATTATATTAAAGTTGCAGTATTTCAATAAAACTGGTGGGATATTGCAAAAGTAACGTTTGGGAAACGTTTGTTAGCCATAAACCTTCGATCTAGTTTCTGTGTTTACTTTGGCTCGCAGAGAGACAAACAAGTTCAGGTTATTAATGAATCAATAATAAATGAAGTTTCAGATCCTTCAGGACATACACAGGAAGCTAGAATATTGTCAAAATAAAAGAAAAGCAGCAACATAAAGAAAGAAATGGAGTAAAATTTCTTTTCTTTGTTTCTTTGTCTACCATTTGGCCAGAGGCTGCCTTCAGGCTGCAACACACACACACACACACACACACACACACACGTCTGTCTTGCTTGTAAGGGACATTCCCTCGTCCCTAACCCTATCTGTTACCATCACACCTAAACCTTACACTTAACTTAAATCTGACTTTAACTCTTAAACCAACTCTTATCCCTCAAACATCCGTTTAAATGTAGTGACACACACACACACACACACGCACACGCACACACACACACACACTACAGCTCCGAACAGAAGATGAGTTTCTTTTTCTTGAAGTACAAATATAATGTGTTTGCGTGAATGAATAAAAGATAATTTAGCAAATGCAAAGCAACAGAAAACATTAAAAACAGTAGAAAACATGGCTGTGTGTGTGTGTGTGTGTGTGTGTGTGTGTGTGTGTGTGTGTGTGTGTGTGTGTGTGTGTGTGTGTGTGTGTGTGTGTGTGTGTGTGTGTGTGTGTGTGTGTGTGTGTGTGTGTGTGTGTGTGTGTGTGTGTGTGTGTGAGACCGCGGTGGGGTTATTTCAGGTTGGGGGTAGATGATGTTCTTATTCATAGCAGTAATGGCCTGCTGTGGTAACCATGGCAACGGAGCAGGGTAACCCACAAGGCGCTGAGTTCGGGGCCAGGCATGGATTTGGGAAGACGATGCAAGGAGCAGGGGGGTGTGTGTGTGTGTGTGTGTGGGGAGGTAGGGGGGTGTAGGGGGTCAGTCAGGGTTCAAATCAACCAACCAACTAAATAACCAATCACAGCCAATCAGCCACACACTGATGAAAGTGATGGAATATAAGCTAATGACCCATGCTACTGTAGTGTGTGTGTGTGTGTGTGTGTGTGTTTAAGTGAAAGGGATGGGGCGGGACTAATGTCTGTGTTCTGACCTCCTTCTTTTATCATAAATGGCAGGGTGTGTGTGTTCATGCATGTTAGGATGGAATATGACAATGCCCATGTCCTTGTTTGTGTTTCTAAATGTGTGTGTGTGTGTGTGTCTGTCTGAGTATCTCTGTGTGTGTCAGTCTTGTTTTTTATTAAGCGTCACCAGCAGGCTGCCTGTCTGCACAACATGTAACAATCTGTTCTGTGTGTGTGTGTGTGTGTGTGTGTGTGTGTGTGTGTGTGTGTGTGTGTGTGTGTGTGTTGTACCTTCAGGACTTCACCTCACAGTTAATGATGATCTCTCTGCTGCACACACACTCTCATATGTGTACTTGTGAGGACCGTCGCTCGCTGACACTGAGAACAACAAGACGCCTTCTTGTTGTTTTATTTTTAAAACTCATCAAGTCCATTTTTATTTGTAATAGATCTGCAACGATCAGTCGATGAATCAGTTTTCTTCAGTGGATTCTTTGTTTTGAGTCTTTTTTTTTTAAAGAAGAAAACTTCTCTCTGTTTCCAGCTTATTAAACATAAACATTTTCTAGTTTCTCTAATCTTCTATGACCTATCTATGATCTAAATTGAATATATTTGGGTTGTGAACGAACAAAGATGAAGACGTCAGCTTGGTCTTTGGGAAACACTGATCAAGATTTGTTCATTTTATTGATCAAACAACTAATTAATTGAGAAAGTGATCAACAGATTGATTGACAATGAAAATTGTCCTGAACTGAACTGAGTGAGTTGTAGCACTAATTTGCACACCGCAATATCACAAATCACAGGTTAGCCTCATGGGGCTTCACAACAAAGTGTAGTTTACATACAAATAAACCACAGGTGTCTTTTTTACAGTGTTTCATAAGATAAATAATAATGATACTAAATAAAGGGAATAAAACAGAAATAAAACAAACGTAAACTGATCCGAGTCCTCTTAAATTCACTAAAACCTTTCTGTGTGAGTTTCCATTCTGTTCTGCGACGCACCGAATCTTTAACCCGCTAATGACAGGGTGTTAGCTAACCTCTGTGTGTGTGTGTGCGTGTGTGTGTGTGTGTGTGTACACCCTATAATAACCCTGCTCCTCCCTGCTGTGTTCACTCTATACACAGTAACATAGTGAAATATGCAGCTACCCCTCACTGGAGGTCGGGTGGGGCACATTTGCACATTTAGCACCACCCACCATCTAAAAGTGTGTGTGTGTGTGTGTGTGTGTGTGTGTGTGTGTGTGTGTGTGGTTGTGAAGTGTGATGAGCTGCTGGTTCATCAGGATAATGTAACCATCATATAACCTTAGCGAGCTCTTTATTAGGAACGATACAGCAGCTCCGCCATAAATTCTACTTTTGTCAAGCTTACACATCAGTGATAATTCTCCTTTATGTTTATTATTGTCGTTCCAGTATGATTTTTGCTTGTATCTTTCGATCTCTGGTGAATTAAAGGGACAGTTCTCCTTTATTAATCTCCTCTTCTTTCGTCTTCTGCAGCCGAAGCAGATCGGGGACGATTTCTGCGGCCTGGTGTTGAACCAGCCGCTCGGAGGGCTGCGGGTGATCGAGGGAAACCCGTTGTACGAGGACCGGACCGAGGGCATG
This sequence comes from Pampus argenteus, assembly GCA_036937835.1. Lineage (NCBI taxonomy): Eukaryota > Metazoa > Chordata > Actinopteri > Scombriformes > Stromateidae > Pampus > Pampus argenteus. Next base: position 5,734,080 of record CM072864.1, on the reverse strand, counting down.
GGCGCCGTGGCCGCCTACACCTACGGAGAACACACCGTGGTGTTCGTGGGAACCCGGAGCGGACAGCTGAAGAAGGTAGGAAGAAAAGACGGACGGGTGGAAATCTTTGCTGTCGTTTTGATTTGCCGATGCTGCGGGTTTCGTGTGATTCCTGAGTGTTTTGTCATGTGAGAGAGAAGAAGGACAGGTGATAAAAGCAAGAGTGTTTCTCAGTTGCTGCTTCTTCTGCTCTGAAAATGGCAGCGTGATTGTTTCAAAATTGCTTTTGGGTCTTTGACTGATTTCTAATGTTTCTATTTTGAGGAGGAGACGTTGAGAAAATTGCCTTATTCATGTTTAAAACCACCGGAGGCTCCTGTAGTTCTTGTTTGGAAGAAGGAGATCGTTTCTCGTCTTCAGCCTCCAAGTTGTTGTGATGGTGTTTTATTACGCTCACTTTCTGGCACTTTTGGCCACTGCTCACTCGCTTTTGGGAACCACCGTTATACACGAACAATATTTATGCCAAGATTAGAGATGACCTGATTTTGAAGGGATCGAGTATCCCGTTCAAACATGGATCTGTGCTTCCCTCTCCAACAGAGTGAGACGTCTTCTCTCTAGAACATCTCTTCATGTTAGTTTCAGGAGTCGCTTTCATTCAGATCAATAACTGAAGATGATCCGCCTAATACTTACTTTACATGCATGTTGGCATACATAGAGACCAAGAAGCCTTTAGCAGTGACTCCATAAAAATAATAACCATAACCACAAGAACTTATCAGGTTTCTGATAAACATTTTTTTCTGCTTCTTATAAAAATCTGAGCCCAGACTGCTGCCCGCGGCGCTGCTGCTGCTGCTGCTGTTATTATTATCTGAGCTGCAAATAAGCTGAACGTTGTTTTTGATTTCATAACATGGCAAACACAATCTGCGCGTGTTCATGGTTCATCTTCACCAGCAGGACAGGAGAAATAACATCCAGCACTGCCACAGGATTAAAGGACATGAAGCAGTAACAGACGGAGCTGTAAAACGTCGGTTCATCTGCAGAGACACTGTCAGAAAAAAACACTCGGCAACACAAAATGTCTGTTTTCTGTCTCTGCCGGAGCCCTGCAGGCGGGTGAAGCCTCGCCGTTTCTCTGCAGGAGCGTCTCCGTCCTCTCCGGAGGATTTAAGATTTGTGAGTCGGAGCGTCAGACAGCTTCCCTCCTCTGTTTGTATAAAACAACCTCAAAACAAATGATTGGTCTCTGAGAGGACCGCCGGGAGCCGCAAAGAGTAATGAGACATAGTTTCAGTCTCGATCTTAAAATCTTCTCTGCTCCCCAAAAAAGTCCTGATCATGGACTCGGATTGATTCGGTTTAGGAACATTGACACCGTGGTTGCGTGTGAACTGTCCATGAAACGTTTCATGTTTGTTATTTTCAGTCAGGGCTGCAGTATGTGCTGTTCATATGTTTTCATATTTTATACGAGCTTTATTAATTGAATCAAACATCAGGTTTTCCCAGCATGATTTCTTTGGTAGTCATGGTAGTCAAAAGAATAATTTTGGTTCTGTAAATGTGAAACTTGGACACAGATCATCCACCGCAATTCAGACTCATGAATCTACATCATCAGCAGTCATTAAAATGAAAAGATGCATTCAAATGCCTCTTCTCCATCTACATTTGACCACAACTATCATCTCCATTTTTTCCAGCCTCTGAACGATGAATTTTAATTGCAATGAAAAACTAAAAATGGACGGCGGGTTGATGTGAGTGAATCCTCTCCGCGAATCACCCCGCTCGCCTCTCCTCCCACACAGCTGCCGCTTTAATATTCATTCACATGAGGGAAGATATTCCTCTGAAAGCCGACCTCGCAGAGCGACGGATGGAGAGGGAGGAATAGCTGGAGGTGTCGTCTGTGTAGTGAACAGATTGGTGGATAAACGCTGGGTTTGGTTTTAGATGTTGGTCCCTGCGCGGCTTGGAGTTGGCGGAGAACACTCGCGTTCTATCTATCTATAGTGAAGCGTCCTCCTCTGCTCTCTGAGCCGCCGCGATCCGCACATCAATCCCCACCGAGTTAACAGCCAACCAGACGCCTAGAAAAAGACCAGGGGGGATCCAAAACGGCCCGGGGCTCTGCTGAGAACCACTTCAGTCTGAGCTGGAGTCTAAACTGAATCCAGAAAACATTTTAAAAATGTTTCTGCCATCACGGCATCGATGAATAGAACTATGAGTCTGTTAACAAAAATGTTGATAATTGATTAATTGCTGATATCATCTATCAAGAACAAAACTTTTATTCTGGTGTCAGTTTCTCCACTGTAGAGGATCTCCTGCTTTTTCTCGCTTTACATCTCTATAAATTGAATGTGTTTAGGTGTTGGACTGTTAGTTGGATAAAACACGTTCTGTTGCGGGTGGATGACATGTCTCTATTTGCCTTCAAACTGATCCTGTATATCCGGATACAGACTGAGAGAAAATGTTATTAAAGCTTCTCACATAGTGTGACATGACACAAACCTGTTAGATTGTTATCACACTGTGTGTAGAGCTGACATCACATCCAAAAAGGTGAACTCCTTTTCAGGAAGTCAACTTGATGTAGAGCAAACAACAAAAAGTAAATAGTTTGTCATTTCCTGGTGTTTTTTCCATATTTTACCGATCTACTAATAAATACTTGGTGTATATCTAAAGCCTGATATGTCTAGCCTGACTAACACACGGTATTACTCATTTGTGGATGTCTGTGAACGGTTTCGTGTCAGTAAATTTTCATTCCTTTGGCTCTGTAAAGCATTCCAGTGGCCTCTAACTGATGCGAGAGCTAATGAATTGAATTAAGGAGAAGAGGGTAAATTAGTAATTTGGCAAGAGAGTAAAAACGGAGCCACACTGTCCATTGTGATGGCAGTGAAACCACAGAGATACAAGATACATAGAGGAGACAGTCGATGAGTAAAGGAGGAGGAATTCATGAGTTGTTGTTTTTTTGTTGTTGTTGTTGAAGTGTCCTCGAGCAAGGCACGGTGCCTTTAGGTTTTCAGTAAAGATGAAGACTGAAGGTCAGATGGTTTCAGACCTGTAAATGTCAGAACACTTTGTTTATCTTTTATCGTAACTCTGAACTCAGAATCTAATCAGTGAAAGTGAAACGGACGTCGGGCAGATATCAAGAGACGAACCTGACCTTTCACTTAATGGACGGACAGCCAGACACAAACGGAAACTTCAAAACCTGATTTAATATCGATAAAACTGAGGTTGAATGTTTATGGTGACGAGTCTTAAAAGTCTTAAAACACATGACATTTTGGTCAAAGAGATTGTTCAGAGGTTTTAGTTTTATAGATCTCAATAACTTGATGATCAACAAACATTCATGTTCCCCAGAAGTTGAATCCTACTGACTTTCTTGATCCTCTTACTTTTCCTCGAGCCAGCAACAGGTCAGAGTTTTCATTTATATTATGAAATATCGCAACATCTACTTGATGGATTGGCACAAAACTTCATTCATGTTCCCCAGATGATGTATCCTACTGACTTAGATCTTCAGATAATCCTTTCTAAGAAGCCCAAGATGGCTTCATCAAATGTCTGGATTGTTGGACTGTTGGTTGGACAAAACCAAACAGAATTCAAGGATTCAATTAAAAACAGAACAGATTTAATAACAGTTAAAAGAAAAGAACAGCACGGAGGTAGAAACACAAACCGGTGGTACATTACAAGGATGCCATTCTAAATAAGTCGTTTTTAAAGTTGACACAGATGTTGACAGTCTGATCGACTGAGTGTTGCAGCTCTAAACAAAACCCTATTCTAAAGTACAGCCCTTGTTGTTGTTGTTTTGGAAATTTGATTAAATGTGAGCTTAATAAATTGAAGCAAAGAGAAAGTGAAATTTTCAACTCCAGCAACCTTTTCTACAATCGTTTTTGTTTGATAAACGACTAGAATAGTTAATCAATTATCAAAACAGTCTGTGATACACTTCTGGTTCATTCTGAAATCAATTAATCTGCAAATTATTCCAGTTAAATAGTTTTTGGACAACAATAGAGGTCTACGGCACATGAGAAGATGTAGCACGTCTCATTGACAAAAAAAAGTAAATGTGGAATATCACCCAGGCTATGGATGGTATAATGGCTGCAGTAAACCTTTTAAAAACACAGATTGATTTGTGTCCAACATAACTGGTTCAGGTGGTTTTTATTGCTGTCAGTGTTTTTCCACTGAGCCCAGCAGCAGGCTGTGAGTCTTGTTGGGACTCGGGCCCAGTCGGCCTCCTCTAACAACATAATCACATCATCTCTGACTGTCCACACACGGAGCTGGCAGCCTGCAGAGAAACCTGCCAGGGTCACATGAGGCTGGCTTTTAAATACCAAAATCTCACATATTTCCATTCACAGAGGAAAACATTAGTTAGATTTACTTCCTTCTATTCAACCACTGCTTTCTGTTAATGTTCATAAAAATCAGCTTTTAGAGACAGAAACTTTTGGGAGTTAATCTGGGTTTAGTTTACTTTTCGGCCATGGTCTTGTTTGTTGTCTTTGTGTGTTTAAACTTACAGTACACTTACAGTAAAGTGTAGTTGTCGTCAGCTCAAGTACTTCATCTCGGTCACCGTCTTTCCTCTGCTGCGCTGTGTGTGCAGCACATACATTAGTTAAATAACATAAATAAACATAAGTTTATTGTGATTGTCATTTATGGTCGCTGTCGCACTAGTTTCTCTCTTCTCCGCTTTCTGTGCTTTAGAGATCGAGGGGCTGAGCCCTCTGTGTGTGTGTGTGTGTGATGCACACGGTGCAGCAGAGGAGAGACATTGAACCAGGTGAAGGACAGCTACCCTTGTTACGTTACTGTAAGCGCAATCAAAGTTTTGTGGGTAAAAAGCCAATAAGAGTAATTTAATCTGCAGAAAAGATAGACAGACGATGAGGGTGCAGGGGCTTTTAAATCACAATGTTAGAATGGCGGAGGCTGAGTGGTCGATGACTGTCAGCCCTCGGCGATGGATGATGCCAACACTGTTATCTATAACAATCTGAACCAGACTGTCTCCCTATGCACTCTGCAACTCTGTTACCTTGTTAATGTTTGGTTTGGCTTGCTGATCAGGATCCTTGTGACCGTCATAATGATGTATTTAAGATGTAAATGGTCTGACCTTCCATACATACATACATCATCATCATGTGAGGGGCCTGTGAACACGGCAACTATACACAGTTGTCATGTTTACTTTATGAATAGTGTTTAAGTTTGTGAACCAGCCGACCTCTGACCTCTGCTCCCATGGTTCATGTGAGTTTGAGACAGAGAGTTAAACTCAGATGTTGACTTTAGATTTTCTGAGTAAAACGTGGCAACAAAACTAAGAAATAAAGAAATGAAATCTGCTTGAAGAAGCAAGCTGTGAGAATGACGAGGCGATGAAAGTAAATTGAGATGTACTTTCAATTCTGTTGGGTGGATATCAGCTTCTTCTGAAAGAAAATAAAAATCTGGTTAACTGAAATAGGACTTGTGCAAAAACCTTGAACTAAACTAAACTAAACGTAAAATCAACAAGTCCATATGTGACTGAAATACAGTTAAATTGGGTTAAAGTGCAAATGATTTATTTTTCTCAAAATATTAAATCCTTTTAACAAAAATGAGGGAAAACATTAGAGATAAATCAGCAGAGTAAATGTGTTGTTGTTTTTTTCATAAAAATTACAATTCAGTCAGTGTTCACTCAACATATATAATTTTTTTTCTTGTAAAACAATGACTTCATTCTCCAAGTGTCAACTTTTTTTTTCTCAAAAAATTACTTTTTCCTCATAAAAATTACAAGTTACAACTTTATTTTCTCAATATTAGAACTGAGAAGAGCTCAGATTCACCACAGGATCTGAAGGACGGAGCGAAACAGCCCAACAGACAGATAAAGTCAACACAGAATCTGAGTTATGACTTGTTGTTTTTCCAGCAAATTGAGCGTCTCTGTGGTGGGTCTCTATGTCTCAACTCTGCAAACACAAAGAATTATGGGCTGTTCCTGCTTCACCAAGGACCAGCGGTTAACTGCAACAGCAAGGCACCGGTACTGGCAGAGTCACAGGTTCAATTCCCTGTTATTTTATTTTTAATCTTGTGTCGTAGGTACAAATAGTACGACCACAATGTTTGCTGTTTTTAGTAATTCCTTTTAATTCTTTATGAAGTCGAAGCAAAATATTACATTATGACAAAAAGTCTGGACATTACATGATTTTTAAGATAAGATTAGTAATGATATAATGGCAACTATCAACACATCCGTGGCTACACATATCTGGTGTAAATGGCGTCTTTTTCTCCTGGTGGTTCCCAAATAGTCTGATATGTTGACGTTGGCATGTTTCCATTTGTCAGATTAGAAAAAAACTCAGAGATCCACTTTTACACAAGGACGTTGTTTCGGATCGGCATTTAAATGGCACGAGGAGCAGCGGGTTCACTGAAAAACAGTCGCTCATAGCAACTGTAATTATTACACCTCCCCTACAGACACTGATACAGTCCAAATGGAGCTTTGAGCGAAGCACCTGCCACCCAGCTGCTCAGTGGGCAGCGGATTGTGGTCGGACCGGGCAGGTCCCAGTTTAACTCCGAAGCCGGGTGGAGCTGAAGTTTAAAAAAAGGTTTTAAAAGTACAGGAGTGTGTTTCAGATGAGGTTTTTGTGTGTGTGTGTGTGTGTGGTCACACAAACTTAAACGTCCATGCGTGGCTTTTTAGGTTTCAGGTCCACATCCGCTTCCTGTTTGGTCCTCGTTCAGCCCCGGACCACCACAGTTGACCTTAGTTTAATATACTCAGCAGCTCCAAAAACACTGGACGAAAAGAACGTCATCAACGTTTCGCCTTTGATTAGAAAGAGATCGATATTTGGCTGCTCTGATATGACTCGCAGAAGTAATGATTACATGCTTTAAACAGGCTGGACCATTACTTTGTTTAAACTGTAGTTTTTACTTTGCTGTGCGATGCTTCTTACTGTCGTGTGTGCGTGTGCGCGTGCGTGTGTTGTTGTGATAACTCATCAGTTTGACCTCTGAAGGTAAATAAACTCTGCTGGCGCTTCAGTCTAATTTGAATGCCATAAAAGACAAACCTGCATCTGGTTTTCTCATAATACTAAATGATGATGATGTACACAGATTCAGCAGTGAAAGTTTAACGCAGTACTACTACCCACCACTTCACTCGTCATTTAACTGTTTCCCAAATATACAAAACACGATGTCAAACGTATAACATTAATATAGTTATATCAGTAGATAAAGCATGAATAGTAGAAGTCAGAATATGTGGAAACACTGAGTAAATAACTAAGTAAATAAATAAAAACAATCAATATATCAATACAAATTGTATTAAGTAAGTACAAATGTACTTACTTAATGAATAAATGATGATGTACATGAAGCATGGAGACTGTAATGCTGCTCAAATGAATACATTAAGACAGTAAAGCAGCTGTTTAATTTATTAATAGTAGTAGTCCTTAAAGTAGCAGACTGTGTAGTAATGGTAGTAGCAAACTAGTAGATTGGGTAGTAATAGTAGTAGTCAAAGTAGTAGTAGTAGTCGTCCTTAAAGTAGTAGCAGTAGTAGCAGTAGCAGCAGTAGTAGTCGTCCTTAAAGTAGTAGCAGTAGTAGTAGTAGTAGTAGCAGTAGTAGTCGTCCTTAAAGTAGTAGTAGCAGTAGTAGTAGTCACTGTAGCAACAGTACTAATGGATTTCACATTTGTTGGTGTTGTTCTAGTTTTAGCTGATCTGACAGCTGATTGGCTCAGGGATGGTGATGTCATCAGTGGAGGAGAGAACGGGGCGACAGGAAGCTTGAGGGGACGTCCCGGGAGGATGGGTGTGTGTGTGCGTGTGCGGGTGTGTGTGTGTCAGCGGTTCTTTGTTCTTCGTCCAAAACACACAAGCTTGAGGGGAGAGAGGAGACACGCTGCACTGACCGCAGCTCCCAGCACACACACACACACACACACACACACACACACACACACACACACAGTCAGTTGTCCAATCAGAACTGGACTGAATCAGTCCTGTCTTGAAACACTTCAGGGTGCAGCATAGGTGGAGGCATGCTGCTTCAGGTTCAGGTGAGACATGATAACTCTCTCAGAGGTTTACACTCACACACAGGCCTCGACAACTCTGCAGTTGTCACGACAACAAGTTCAGCACAAAGCGGCGACCGTTTGTTTCATCCTGCCGATCAGATCCATGAAGCTCTGGATGAACTCTTCATTCAGACAGGAAGTCTCCGTCCTTCCTCTGTGAGCGATGCAAAGGTCACACATGACATCTTCCATGTTTGTGGTTTCTGATAAGCTTGAACTAATCGCATCCTTGAGCACTGACATTGATCGCTGCTCATTTCAGTTGTTTCAACAGGACTCTCCTGGATAACGTGACACTCCTACAGGTTTATATTCTGACCTCCAGTTCACAGCTAACAGAACTACAATACCCATGAGCCTCACCGCTGCTTCTTCACATGGGTGTGAATCAGAGCATAATTAAATAAAAAAAGCTTTATCCCTGTAGTTGTAGTTTACACCGCTGATTGTAAAAATCGGTTTTCTCATCGTCACTTTCTCATCTTTAGCACCTGCTCACCATTAGCGGCACACGTGACTACGTTTTAAGCTGTGCGATTGGTTGTTTCGCGCTGAAGTGCAACTTTGGGAGTTGTAGTTACGGTCAGGGTTAATTGGAGTTCATCTTTTGTTCTGGTGATTCATCAAGGAGAGTTTCCTGTCGATCCGAACTGTCCTAAACAGCAGGCCAACGGGACGCCACGTTGCAGCAAAATCTGAGCTTGACTCAGATTTTTTTTTCATGCAGGGCTAATGTTGGTCTGAATGTGATCTTGTTTTCGGTAGCTGCGTGTAAAGTCAACACAGACTGAAGTATAAACAGACTTTTAGACAAACTCAGAGATGATGCGTCGCACTAGCAGAATGTCTTTGGCCGTTTGGACACCGGCTCTAACGTTAGCGTCACCTTGACAACGCAGGTAAAAGTTAGTTGGTGGATTATTCTAATACTTCTACTACAGTGCTACTGTTACTAACACTGCCATCTGACATCTTGTGTCAAACGGTAAAAACTGGCAGAATATTGTGTTTTGTATCCTCGTCTCTGCACATTTCCTCAAAGTGAAAGAGACTAAAAGCCTTTTCGGTCTTTTTCCTGTGTTTTTTTAAAAGACACTTTCTCCTCTTCCTCCTCCTCCTCGTCCTTTTCCTCTTTTCCATTAGCAGAAAGTGAATTTTCAGAGATGAGTCAGCCAATCAGCTGTGGCATTCAGAGGGAACAGAGCCATTATTGGCTAATGAGACGATGGGGAATTAAAGCTTTTATTCTAATAACAGTAATGTCTGTTTGTAACTGAGCGGCCTGCACCTGCTTCTCTCTTCTTCCAAACATCATTTTCTTTCTTTCTTTTTTTTTTTCCGGTAGCGATCGGGGAATTGATTCTCACAGCCAGAGAGGGAAATTAATCTGTTGATTTAGATTCATATAGATGATTATTATTAGGAGATGCCTGCACCTGTTTCTCTCTTTTACTGCAGAGCTGAAATCTGGCAACGAACCAAATCCCAGAGTTTCATAGAGACCGAAGCAGTCTTCCTGTGAGGGAGACAAGCTGCTTTTTCCACTGATGATGTGATTATTGATTACCGTTTGTTTTGATATGACTGTGAGACGGCTGCACCTGTGCCTCCCACCTGTGGAGAGAACATTTAACCCCTTCTGTCTCCACCTTCACCTGTGAAAAAAATCTGTCTTTTTAAAACAAAACTTATTACAGTTTTTCAAAACAGCCACAAAAGCTGGTTCATGGTTCAATTTATGTATCCACGAAGTCACGGAAATTACACGTACCGTGGTTACAAAACAAAAGATATTCAAATCAATAAAATAAAGCTATAAATGTGGTGCGCAGGTGGGTGTTGGTTCCACCACCGACCGCTCTGTCGGTCTGTCTGAACAGATGTTCCCCTCAGAATTAATCCTAATAACAGAATTTTAATCCAGAAATTGGCCTCAGCTCTACTTTGTGTAGTAGAGCTCTAGTGCTGGTTAGCAAATGTTTACCCGAGTGTGTAAATTTTTTTGGACACTTGTAAAACTTTGTTGTTGTTTGTTTGTTTGTTTGTTTTGAGATGTGGGAGTGTCTTGAGAGCACAGAGCGAGTTTTAAATAGTTCTCGAGAGGTCAGCGTGAAAGCCCATTGGCCGATATTAAAACACGCTCGGCGGTGATGTCGACGTTTCTCTTAGTCGTGTCTGAATTCGTTGGATTGATTTATTCACTTTTTGTCGTCTCTGTGGATCATTTATTATCCCGACGGCTTCCCGGCCAATCGCATCACTCTCGGGGGAGCGAAGCCATTGATTGGTTAAATGTTGTGAGAAAGAATTAAAGTGTAAATTCACCAATGTAAACTTGTTTACGTTTCTGCGGCGGTGTAAACACAAACACACACACACACACAGATAAATTAGCCAATAAGAAGTGATATTTTGTTGTTGGATATTAACTGAGTTTGATTGGTGTGTGATTGGAAGGAGGTAGCGTCACACCTGGGATCACCACGCACACACACACACACACACACATTTAATACATTTTTCGATACAGAAACTTGCACACACACCTCCCTCTCTGTTCCCGCTGAGTTAAGGACCAGCTGGTGTCTTTGTTTTGATTGGCTGCAAATTAAATTAGAGATGATTGGCAGTTGCCGTGGTAACATAGACATCAATTTTTTTTTAGATTTCATAGCGGCAGATAACCAATCAGATACCGGAAAGGAGACAAGCAAAAAAAAAAAAAGAAAAGAAACGGAAACGAACAGAAGTGTGTTTGTTTTATCTATCTATAGGACTGATGATGTCACCGTGACTTCACAGCCCTAAACGTCCTGTCAGTTTCATAGTGAGGGTGGCATACGTCACCCGGTCGGTCTTCTGTGTGAACCTGTGTGCTACTGACACGTGCAGCAGTGGCCCCCTGTGATGATACTGTCCACTCCTGCCTCTTTCCTCCTACAAATAAACACCAGCAAGCAAAATAAACACACACATAGTTTGGCAAAAGGAGGACGTTTAACTTTCATGATGTTTCCTCACGCGCGCGCGCCGGTTGGTTTGTGTGATTGTGCTGCCGGGAAGAATTTTACCCAAGAAAAAAAAATACCTCAAAGGTTTGCTGATGACTTAGTTTCTGAGTTTTTCTGCATCATGTCAAACGTTTGGCCCATCCCACATATGTTATAAGACATATATATAAAGCGCATACAGAAACTATGCGTTATCCGTACAAAAAATCAATATCTGCTTTTATATCACTGAACAAAACATTGTGTCAATACAAAGGACAGTAGAAAAACAAAATGGAGCTCCATCATCTGTATCATTTAGACGGCACATTGAACACACACACTGCAGCTTTTCCTCCTCTACATGAACAAATCATCCAGTTTCAACAGGCGCTGGTAAAATAGCACATCTCCGCCGGGCACATAGAGATCTTTTGTTTGACTAATTATATACAACATAATTCTCAGAACCATTTTTATCATCATATATATATACACAGTTTTTGTTTAGTCCATATTTCACCAGCCCACTGCCCTCCACTCTCAGCAAACACACACTCTTCTGTGGAGGAGTAGGAGGTTTGATTCGACCACCATGCAGCGCTACAACGTGGTGGTGGATGTACAGCGAGCCGGGTGGCGCTTGGTTTTGGCTCGTCTGTTTTTTTTAATATGGCGGCCGGGTCACAAGCTGGTGAACATTTGGCATTTTTGCAAGCGTCAAAATAGTTCTAGACAAATTGTATAATAATGTAAACTAATGTACACAAACCCATGACTTAGCTGTTTCAAGTTTCAAGTCTCTACCGGCTGATTTTCATCGAAACGAAAAAAAAATAGAAATGAATTTTGGGTTTTATTCTGCTGTGTCATTGGCTGTGACAGAAGGTCCCAAACTGACAGGGCGTAACAATCGCCACGGCCACCCCTCCCATCCCCCACCCCACCGCACCCCACCCCCTCTAATAGGCTCTAAATGGATCAGGGAGAACAGGCCAAGTCTGAAGCCTGGGTGCAGATTTATGTCTGTGCATGGACGGGCTGTGTGTGTGTGTGTGCGTGCATGTGTGCCTGCGTGCGTGTGTGTGTGCGCTACAGTGCCAGGATCTCCCAGTTAAAATGACGGTTCTGTGTGGCAAGTCAAGACATTGTTCTGTATGGCTGACAGTGTGTGCTGTTTCACCTGGGTTGTGTTTTTGTCCTTACATGCATTTGTTTGCCTGTTTAAATATTCAGCATTGCTGTGTGTGGACTCCGGTATATGATTGTGTAATTGAACCTGTATGTGTGTGTGTGTGTGTGTGTGTGTAAAATGGAGGAGGGCAGAGTTTGGCAAGCAGAAATCAAATGAGGTGTTAAGACGTCAACTTACAGTGTGTGTGTGTGTGTGTGTGTGTGTGTGTGTGTGTGTGTGAGTGAGTATTTCCAGATGTTTTAGTTAAAAGCAGATGTAGGGATCAACTTCTGTGATGAAGTTAGAGCCCGCTGTCACTTGTCTTTGGCTGCCGTATAACTTCTATCTATTGAATCTTTACACACTTGTAGTTTTGTCCATGCGGTATAATTTAAGAACATTTAACACGGCAAAGCTTCACTTTGTTTTTTCAGTGATTTCTAAATGAATATGGACTGATTTCCCAGCCCGTCCCCCGCAAGAAAAAAAGACAGTATAGGTCTAAAATTTAAGCCGACAAAAACGAGCTATAGTTATGTTGACGCCATCTAGTGGCCGTGGCCATTATGACCCGAGGAAATTACGCCGTTGGGTGAGGGTGCTAGTCAGGACAAGGTGCTAACACCTTTTATAACTCTATGCAGTATAAAGAGAGAGATGTAATGTTAGCTACAGCTTTCTATAAGCTGTTAAATGAGAGTTGTAGCATTTTTTAGCACATTAGCTGCTAACGTTAAGCTAAGGTAGCTTTGCTAGCAGGAGATGGTATTTGAGGGTGTTTAGCTAACAGTAGCCGGTGTTTGTGTTGAAATATCTTCATCAGCCATATGCTAATAAAAGGTTGTAATGTCCATTAGGAATATAAATGTACGTGTTGTAGGATGTACATGGAGCTTTGTGAGCTTTGGGTTTGTTGCAGAGGGATTCCTGTTTTTTTTTTAATGCTTGGTTCAATACCGAGTCCCCATTTTCAAAACTCTTCAGCAACAATTATGGACTAAACACAGAAAGGATTCAGTGACTACTGTCGTCATATGTCCTCAATACTTTTGTAACACAAACAAACAAACAACAGAACTCTCTGGATCAGCAGCACGTTGTTTACATGTTTACACATTTCGAAACTCTTCAGTTTCTGATCGAAAACTAATATGTAGTCGTACGGACGGCAATGTGGCAAATCATAACTGCACTGAAATGCATCTATACCAAAAAAACAAAAACATGGCAAAGTGTCAGAAATGAAGCCTGTTGGAAGCTTTCCTGCTGCATGTCTCTGACTGCACTTCTGTCTCATGTGTCCATGTATGAGGCTCGACTGTTGCTGTTAGTGTTGGTGTGTCCTGCTGCTAACGGGTTTGAACCTGTCACGGAGCACGCTAATGATTTACTCTGTTTACCTAACTGTTTGACCTCTCTGTTTGTGTGTGTGTGTGTGTGTGTGTGTGTGACAGCTTGCCGGCCATTTTTTTCTCCGACACTGTGTTTGTGTGTGTTTCCTGTAATTATTTAATCCAGTGAGTCGTAACTCTTTCTCTCTTTCTCTCTGTCTGTACGGTTTAGCTGTCACAGTAATAAATGCAGGTGTTTAGGAGGCACCTCTAAACACATGGGGCCTGTTTGTGCCTGTGTGTGTGTGTGTGTGTGTGTGTGTGCGTGTGTGTGTGTGGTTTATAAGGCCGTGTGTGTTTATGAGTTGGTGTGTCTGTCAGTCCCCTCAGTAACCACATTCGTAGCGGTGTGGCTCACTGAGGTGGTTTTAATAGTTTTTGGACAACAACAGAGGAATAAGATGAGATAATCTGACACTTCAGGCTAACCGTATGCTTTTATTTTAGGGGGGGTGTATAAACAGGAAGTATAGCATTGCCATGGATTCAGCGAGTTCGAAGTTGTTTGCAGCGTAGCCAATGGATGCACAGACGACTATGACTGGATTACTTTGCAAGTTCTGTTCATTTATTTATTTATTTTTATCTCCTATGATTTCTCAGTGGATTTATGGAGGTTTATCCGTGATGCACATCAGCGATGATGATATTGTCATGAGGTGTAAGTCGCACTGAATGTAAAAATCCGCGCATCATGTCTGAGTTATGACTCTATGACAGAGGGATGCGCCTCGCTGTTTGTTTTGCGTTTAAGATGCTTATCTGCGAAGTAACTACAGATGTGGAAGAGCAAGGAGCAGAAAATGGAAATGTTAAGTATTGGCTCATAATTAGCTCATATGTGTTCTTTCCACCACTGGTTATCATGTTTTTAATCTAAAATAGATTTGGTTTGGTTTTCTGTATGTTTTTCAAGTTCATATTCAACACAAAGCCCAGCCGTGTGTGTGTGTGTGTGTGTCCTTGCCAGCTGATAAATGACTCTTCTTACTCTGTCAGGATTCTCCGATAAATGCTAACTACGTATACACACACACACACACACACACATTCGGTTTATCACATCCGTGTGTTTGTGCTTCGTCAGAGCTCACCTTGGGAAATGACTTCATCTGTCTCTCCTTCTTTTGTGTCTCCTCTTTCTGTTCTCTCTCGCTGTCGCCCTCACCTTTATCTCTCTCTCTCCCTCTCCCTCTCTCTCTCTCTCTCTCTCTCTCTCTCTCTGTCTCTCTCTCTCTCTCTCTCTCTCTCTCTCTCTCTCTCCTTATTGAACGTCTTCTAGTGCGAAATCCATAAAGTTTGTCCCAGAGGACACGTTTCAGCCTGACGTCAAACCCACTGAAACACACACACACACACACACACACACACACACAGGGTAGTAAAACACTGTGTGGTCTGAATGGAGTGTGTGTGTGTGTGTGTGTGTGTGTGTGTGGTGAGCCAGTCAGCAGCTGCCACACCCAGTCTAAATCTGAACATGGTTAGACTTCTGAAAAACAACACACACTCCAACTGTACAGTATCTCTCCATCCCCTGCTTACTGCATTTCTGTGTGTGTCTGTGTGTGTGTGTGTGTGTGTGTGTGTTTGTGATGTCACAGCTAGTCAACCAATCACTTAAATGTAAAGACAGACAGACAGACAGTCAATCAGTGATTTTGATAACAGGATTTTTAAAGAATTGCTACAACAAATTATTTCACACCATTTTTAAAAGTGATACGCTTTTATTGTGAAATAACTACAGGAAGTGTTGACGCTAGCTTGACATTAGCTAATGAACATGTTTTAATAGCAGATTTAGGTGAGTGTCACCACTTGTGGTTGTGAAGCAGGTTTGCACAGATGAGATTGTTGTCACATTTCTTCCAGAACACGAACAAAAAACAAACAAAAGTGTTATTACTCTGTATTCCCTCAGTGTTACTGGGAGCGCTCTCTTTCAGGATGATAATGCTCCCATCTACAGGGGCACGAGGGCTCACTGAATGGGTTTATGAGTATGAATCATATGTTACGGCCCCCACAGTCACCAGATCTCAACCCACCGTCATGAAAACGCCATCGTTTGGAGGAATAGTCTTCAGTTCAGGAGTGATATTACATTCAAAATGCTTTTTCATTGTATTTGCAAGAAGTAGATGTTGAATTAATGCAAAATGTACCCCAGAATCTGAAACTGGACGGATGGTTAATTTCTAGCAGTAGCTTGAACTTTGGCCTTTTTTTATCAGTGAACCAGATATTTATTAAAACAGCGTTTTTAGTTTCAAAAAACAAGGACGACACAAAAAAACATCATGGCAACCAAAAGAAAAGAGAAAATGTGACACACATTTGTTTAATTTGTTGTGACATTCATGGCAATAAAGCAAATTTGAGGACTGACAGTCACTGACACTGTCTATGAGACATAAAAGACTTTATACTGCTCTTCACACTTCACTGCAGTTTGTTTTTAAGAGAGGCCGGTTTTGTCTCAAAGATGAAGCGGTCAGATGAAGGACTGTGTGTGTGTGTGTGTGTTACAGTGTGCAGCCTGCAGCACGACTCTGATTACAGCCCACAGCTGTGCTATTAGATTCGTACCAGTCAACTACTGTTATTCAGAACTTTGGGACTTGTAAAAATGAGTAGCTGTGCAGGTTTTTACAGCACGCGCGGACAGCAGCAGCTCATCTTCATGTTGGTGTCAGCAGCAGTAAACGCTGTAGATTTAATTCATGTCTTTGAGTCATGAAGATGAACGACGGCTGTAATCAGTAAATGTGATCGTCATATTTATCAGCATCATCAGTGGAGGAGAAGTGTGAGTCTGAGCGGAGAAACAGGAGGTGGAGGAAAGGAGGATAAGAGGAGGAAAAGTGAAAGATAGCAGGGGGGGGTAGGAGTAGGAGGATCAACAAAAGAAGAGGAAATGGATGAGAAGAGAGAATAACGGAGAAAGAGAGAATTAAGATAGAGAGGAGGATAAAGAAAATAAATAAAAAGAAGGCAAGAGAAAAAGAGGATGATGGAGAGAGAAGCAGAGAGGGGAAAAAAACTAGGTGGGGGGTGTTTAAGAGGAGGGGGAGCAGAAGAGAGGATGATGGAGGAAAATAAAAGCAAAGATAAGTAAGGAAAGAAGAGGATAGGATAGAAGAAAGAAGTGGGGGAGAAAAATCTGGAGGAAGTGTTTGAGGCAGCGGAGCTTAATCCACCGAGCACCTGAAACTGGGTCACATTAACAGAAAATACAGAGAGAGGAGGATGTTTTTCTTCTCTGTGGTTTCAGCAGCAAACACTGCATGAAATGTGTGTTAGGAAGGATACCTCAAAAACACAGAGAGGACACGAGAGAGGAGAGGAAACGAGAGGGAATAGGGGAAAAGACAGAGAGGAAACAACAAAGGGAACAACAGAGGAAAGGAGACAAGAGAAGGAAATGATGAAAGGAAACAAAACTCAAGAGGTGAAGATGGGAAACAAAATGAGAGAATATTAGAGGTTTTTATCTGTAGGCTTACAGCAGCGAAATGGAAATAATAATAATAGTAGTAGTAATAAAAGTACAGAGAAAAAACACAGACTCTGTATGCACATGAATGTACATAAAACTCGGGTAATATAAATAAGAGATAGTGAATGCAGTCATTTTTTAAAGGGTTTTTAAGTTTAAGTTGGAGCCTGGAAGAAGAAGCTGCTGGAGCGGAGACTCAGACAGCTGCTGGTTGTCATGGTGAATGTCCTTGATGATCCGGGTTCGTCCTGCCGTCCCGGAGACAGCGTGGTGCTGTCCCGGTGACACATTCTGTTGAGCTCAGACTTGACTCGGCACAGTTTTTATTTGGCATACCTGACATTGACGTGGCGCCGAGCCATTTCATGGAAGCGACACTATTTTGCATCCCGGGCTTAGCAAGTGATACTAGGTGCAGCCAGACATTTCTCCAGCACAGAAACAAAGTCTGACTATGTAGTGTGGGTATGTGTGTGTGTGTGTGTGTGTGTGTGTGTGTGTGTGTGTGTGTGTGTGTGTGTGTGTGAGAGACAGCTCTTTGTTTCCGTGTCATTGTGGCCCAATGAGAAGTGTTTCCTGTTCCCAGGAGTTCCCCACACACAGCCTTGCTCTGTGTGTGTGTGTGTGTGTAATAGTCATAATAAGGTCCAGTGTTCCCAGTATACAGACTCTCTTCATTACTTTTTTTTTAAAGCTCATCTTTTAAAATATAACTTTTGACCAAAAACCTTTTAGTATATGTTAATTTCATTTTAATCTATCATGTGTTTTATGCATTCTCTCTCTCTCTCTTATCAACACTACAAAATGATTTTAAATACATTCAGACAGGATTTTACAACTCTGCAAAGTTTCACCGCAGCGTCTGTTTTATCTGTCGTCGTAACAATCACGAGGTAAACAGTCGATACAGCGTTTCCGTTACAAAGTAATCCAATAGGAAAGTCTGTGATTAGCCAATGCGGGGATTGTGGCAATGGTCATATAAGCCACCCCTCCCCCGATGAGCCTGCTCTGTTCTGATTGGTCAGCTTCATGTAGCTTCAGAAACAAAGGTGGGTGCGTGGGTGAGGGTGTGAGATGAGTCAGTTTAACAGTATGTCCTGTAATTAATATTTCCTCCAGCGTCATAGATGGTTTCGATGTTTTTCAGTGAAACACCCAGACCTGTGTGTGTGTGCGCGTGTGTGTGTGTGTGTGTGTGTGTGTGTGATTGCCTCGTCTTTCATCACACGCTGAGATGAGTGACAATTATTTTCGCAGAAGTTAATTAACTTCCTCTCTCTGTCTCACCTGGATGTGTGTTAACGACCTGAGTATCTGCTGTCAAATAAAAGCACTGATAATTAATTACAAGAACAATAATTGAAAAGAAAGAAATAATTCAACAGGCGCTAAATGCATTTATTAATATGCTCTTTCACTCTGTGTAATAATCAGTCAGTCAGTTTGAGGATCGTGTAGAGAAGTTCGTTGTTTTTCAATGAACGCGCTGAAGAAAATGCATCCTGTAAATGTATATTTAATATCATTGCAGGAGGATCGTCTCTGAAAGGGAAGGTAGATGTCAGGGGCGTAAATACATATTTCAATGAGAAATATTGTTTGTTGAATTGTGTTACTCTAACAATAATCATACATAATTACAGTAGTGTGTGATGACTAATGAAAAGCGCCAACAGACCTTGTCTGCATGTGGAAGGTCGTACTTCTCTCAGCCCGCCGGTGGTACTAAAAATAACAAAAAAAATAACACGCAAGAAACGTTGCCGGGCAATTTTCTATTAGATAACATTTACCGCCTGAAAGCAGGAAAGAAGTACACGAACCGCTGTGGTGATAACCGTATAGTGAAAGCAGTTGCTAAGATACTTGTTTAAACTTTTAAAAACTGCTAGCCTAGCTGCTAGCCTAGCTGCTAGCCACCAGCAGCTACCTGAGGACTGTAACCCAGCAACAGGATCATTTTTTATATTTTTCAGTAATACACACACACACACACACACACACAGAGAGAGAGAGAGAGACAGAGAGTGAGTGAGTGTCGAGGTTTAACACTGTGTCCATGTGAACAAATGGACGATTAGTGCTGAGCAAATACAGAGACTCAGCTGGGTTGGATCACACACACATACACACACACACACACCGTGATGGATCTATGGGCAGATACACAGCAGCAGGTGGAGAGTAACAAGCTAGCTGGCAGCTCAGAAGGGTGTGTGTGTGTGTGTGTGTGTGTGTGTGTGTGTGTGTGTGTGTGTGTGGACAGTATTGGAATTGTAAGCATTCGGCTGGATGAGCTCCAGCAGTGGTGTGTTAGCGTCAGCAGGAACGCAGGCAGCGATATTATATCATAATATTGTTCAAGATTTAAAAACTTTATTGTCAACACACAAAGAACAAGATGCACATGCAGTATGAATTTCATCATATGATCCATACAAACCCGATGTGCATTATCCTACAGGTTTATTTACACAGCTGTTCATCTTTTGTTCTGATGATTCAAGTAGGAAAGTTTCATGTTGATCTAAACTGTAGAAGAGAGAGAGCTGAGAGTCACTAACCTCTACCGAGTCTACCTCCTACTTCAGAGGTCTTCAGCGAGCTGAGGTCACGGTGTCACTTCCTGTCTAGCTTCTGTAACTCAACACAATCTCTCATTCAGTGTTTCATTCATCGGTCTTTGTGTTTTTCCATATTCTCAGACCGCTTGGCTCCACCACAGAAGGTGAAACGTAAAGTAAAAAAAAACAAAAAAACGTGTCGTCACTTAGGTGCCGCTTGTGGCTCGTAAGTACAGACGTGCACACGCTGCCGCCCCTCCACTCGCTCATGGGCTCGAGGTCTTGTTTCACTCCGGCTCTCTGTGGTAGCATAGCAACAGTACTGATGATTCGCCTCTAAATCAGAGCTTTTCAAACTGTGAGACGCTCCGTCCTCAGGGGAGGGAAAATCCAGTCATTTCATTCATTTAAACACATACAGTAAATCTTGTTACTGTGTCCATGAAAGTGAACAAAGACTGAGATTTAACTGTGGAAAGACAGAAGATTCAAGAGATGAGTGAGACCAGACGGGTACCTGACTGACAGAGCTGCGCGGTGTTTAAAGGTCCAACGACAGAAAGCAGAACACACAGGAATGTTACTGTCACTGTGAGCTAAACAGCGTTATATCATGTACCGTCTTCACAGTTCACACAATTTATATAAAACTCTGTCTGGCACAAAAAAAGACGGAGTCATAGCTTTGACTTCTTTCTTGTTGTTAAAAATCAGGAACAATTTTGATTTCAGTTTTTCATCTTGTGTTTTTTCACATTTCTCTCCTTTCTTTGACCCCTCCCCCCCGGGCCACCAGCCCACTCCCTCTTTTTCTTCTTCTTCTTTCTTCTACATCATCTCTCTCTTCTTGCTAACAGCTGCCCTACATATTGAAGGATAGATATCGCGTTGCATCACCACAGGCTACACAAAAAAAAGAGAAAAAAACAACAAAAAACCCACATACACACAATTATTGCAGTAAACATGATGCACTTTCACACTCACGCGTGCGCACACACACATACGAGGTGGATTAATTGTTATTCAGTTGCCAAGGAGATGATGGAAGATTGAGCAATCTGTCAGCTCCCCAAAGAGGCTGAAGACACTTTACTCTCTCTCTCTCCCTCTCTCCCTCTTTATCTCTTTATCTCGTTCTACCACTCAGTCCTGAGGCAGATTACATGAGTATATACAGTATTATCTATATATTATACATAGTTGTTACCATGGTAATAATAATTCAATGTTAGAGGAAGGACCCGCTTTCTGACCACCTTTGTCTTCTCGGTTCTGACAGAGTTTAAACTGTTCATCCATCAGTAGAAATGAATCAACAACTATTTGGGTAATTGAATAAATGTTTTAAGCCAAATATTTTCCAGTGTTTTCGCTTTTAAATGTTTGGTTCCATTAACAAGAAAGATTTATGAATAGTTATTTCAGCAGATTTAATGTCCGACTGACCGTTGGACATTTAGCTCAACAGCTTGAGGAGACACGTGGTGTGTCAACATGTCCGAACAGCTCTGAGGCTCGTAAACAGAGTCCAAACTACCGATTTGGAAAAGAAGATACTGTGACGGTACCTGAGCGGTCAGGCGTGATCGCAAATACATCACGGTGTGAACATGGAGGGTCAAAGGTCAACTAGGACGTGTTTCTACACCGCAGCAGACGGGAGACATTATTAAAATGTTTTTAAAGAATACACTTGTTATTGTATATGATTAATACATTAATAATACGACTGTGTGTGCGTGTGTGTGTGTGTGTGTGTGTGTGTGTGTGTGTCCTGCTGCTTTCACCTACTTCACCTCTTCTGTCACTTTTCATTACTGTGTGTATGCCTGGAGGGTTAAAACTATCAGTAGGTGGTCTCACTATTGTGTGTGTGTGTGTGTCTGTGTGTATTTGGGGGATGGGAAGGAACTAATAAGCTTAACTGCCTCCCCCCTAGCCACCCCACACCCCCATTTCACCCTTCACTGCCCTTCCTCCTCCTCTTCCTCCCTCAGGGTCTGATGGCTGACTGAACAATGTTTAGTGTCTGTCTGAAGGAGCTAAATGGATAGGATTGCCCTCTATCTCACACACACACACACACACACACACACACTCCTCTTTGTCTAATCTTCAGTCAGAGAAAAGAGGAAACAAGCTGATTTTTTCCCCAATTTCTCTTTAATATTCACCACTTTGGTTCCTACGTAACACTGATGCTGTCATGACAACAGAGGTACACAGATGAGTGGGTGGTTGTGTGATCAGCTGTCCTGTTGCACACACACACTGCTGACCTGTTGGTGGCGCTCATGAACCTCATGTCTGTTTGATTTCACACATGAATAAGAAAAGATGAAAGTGTGTTTTTTTTCTTATTCGTGTAATCTTGTTGACTTTTTAGCAGATTTTTTAAGGAAGTTCTGCATTTGTTTGTTCATTAATAAATAAAATATGCCTTACAAAGGTTATGATGGTTGTATTTCCAATTAAGGTTCTTTTGATATAGAAAATAATAAATAAATCCTAATAAAACACGGACGTGAGAATTAAAGCAGCAAATTTCCAATGAAGGATCTGAATTGGATTTATTTTATTTTATTTTTGCTTGTGTTAAATCAGAAGATTTCCATTTGAAGTTCTGCATTAAGTTTTTATTTAAAAAAAACAACTTGAGAATTAAATCAGCAAATTTCCAAATGTTTCATGAATAAAGAAAACAAGTTCTGTACAGAAGGCAGCATAATGAGATGCACACATTTAGTTCAGTAAGATCGTTTCCAGTCTTAACCATGTATAAATCAAAAAACAAATCTCTAGGTTCAGATTCCTTTAGTGAGATAATATGTGGAGGGTTTTTAGGTCATCGTACAGCTGAAACACTTCCACACAGCAGAATGGTAGAAGTCTTTTGTCGAGGTACTTCAGTATCACAGAGAAACTTCAGCAAAACATAATTTTCAAATTTGTCCACATTAGTGAGATCACAGTCTGAGGAGAAGCTGCAGGAGAGAAGCAGCAGCAGCTGGAAGGAAACCTGAGCGTAGCATGCTAACAGACAGGCCTGTGTGTGTGTGTGCGTGTGTGTGTGTGTGTGTGTTGGAGTGAAAGTGCAGGCTGGTGTAATGTTCCAGGCTTCTGTAATGTGTTTGTGAATGAAAGAGGGAGACAGACAGATTGAATGAGAAGTGAATGAGTCTGTTAACAGACACTAATGTGTCTGACTGAGCAACATTTCCTTTAGAGAAACACAGTTCAAGGTCTTCACTAAAATTAAACACAAATTCATGTTTGGCAATGAGAATAAAATATTATTTTAAAAAAACCACTTGAAAGCAGCAAAATATTTTCAACCCTGAAGCTGCCAGTTTACTAAATTATAAAAAGTTAGAAAGTCCTGATACTCTCGGCCACAACGGCATCCGATGATATTTTAGACCAGCGATTGCCAACCTGTGGTTGAGACCCACACAAGAGGTCATGAGATACATGTAAGGGGTCGCAACATGATCGTGAGTTATTTTATTTTAAAATCATATTAGGAAAATTAGTGCCACGTAGAAGAAAGAAGTTAAATCAACAGATGTTTTGTTTGATAAACAAAACATATACAAAACACATTTTTAAGATGTTTTCCAGTGGAAGTTGTGCGTTCAACATGATCAACAACATCTGACATCAGTACAGTGGAGGCTGTTACAGCGGCACACGATCACATGTTACACTGTCACATATGGAGCACTGTCCACATACTTTTGGTCATGTGGGCGTGTGTCATGATGTGTGTTTTGGTCTGTTAATAGTCAGTGACAGTTTAGAGGAGCTGCAGTTAACAGAGTAATTATAGTGCTTAGCAGCTGTGTGTGTGTGTGTGTGTGTAAGAGAAACGAATCAGATCAGTTACCGCAGTCATTGATCACAGAGCGTGCATGGCTGTTTGTGTAGGTTTAAGGCTGATAATCGCCATTTTGAACACACACACACACACACACACACACACAGTGTCAGTAGTATTAGTAATAGAGTTGGTTTATCTCAGATAAACGTGCAGCTTTGCTCTACTCACTGTTGGACTGGACCACACATTTAATACACACACACACACACACACACACACACACACACACACACACAGCCCTGCAGCCAACTGCTTGAAATTCCACTGTAATGCAATACCTCAGAGTATTAGTGTGTGTGAGTTTGTTTGTGTGAGTGTGTGTGTGTGTGTGTGTGTGTGTGTGTGTGTGTGTGTGTGTGTGCGTGTGCAGTCATATCAGGTTTACACCAATAACTGTGCAGAATAAACAGTGAAAATGACAAAGTGTGATTAGTTTTCTGAACTGTATAAACTGCTGCAGGTCGTCAGTCTGTAAATGACTCTGTTTAAACAAACTGAAAGCAATCACTGACTGTCATCACAAACACTGGAGCATGAATCTGTGTGTGTGTGTGTGTGTGTGTGGACCAAAGTCAAAGCAGATTTATGACTTGGATTGTTTTAGAAAGGAGAATAAATTGATAAGGCTTTATTTTACAAGTCCTTTAATTTTATTTTTTTATCCAAATTTCCCTGAAATGTTCTAAATAATTTCAACTGTTCTGTTTTAACTGAGTTTTAAGTGGCTTAGTAGTCAAATTAGACTGTTGATGACTCTTTAACTGACAAAAATACTATAAGTGTGTGTCAAACCATCTATTAGCATAGTAGGATTTTTAACATAGCTTCTTAAAAGTAGCTGCTGTGCAACATTTCTGTGAAAGGGTTATGGGAAATGTGCTTATAAAGCTTTAAAAAACAACCTAATATGCTAATATGTAGCATCTCCCATCACTTACACTCAAAGCACATTTAAAGAGGGTCTTTTAATATCCAGTATGAACAGGAGGGATGAGAAAAACTTGTGAACTTATCCTTTTAATTGACTGTAAAACTAGTAGCTTATTAGCTTTTCTACTGCTGTGGCAGGACAGGAAGTGACGACCCGACGCGTGTCCAGATCCGATCACAGCTGGATGAATTCACTCAGTAGTTTTCAAAGAAACAGGTGGAGAGTTTTCAGTTTGTCACATGATCCCGTCAGTTAATGAAACTCACAGGTTTGAACTGACAGAGTGTGTGTGTCCGTCAGCGCGGGCGCACACACACACACAGAGCCAGACAATACAACAGACAGCAGACAGATTGTCTATCTCAGGCTAAAAGGTTAAAGGTCACATGTCAAAGAGAGAGAGAGAGAGGCTTTGTGTGTGTGTGTGTGTGTGTGTGTGTGTGTGTGTGTGTGTGTGTGTGTGTGTGTGTGTCCAGAACAAAGCAGGTGTTGACAGTTTGAGTTCACTTCCTCTTTCACTCTGTCACTTCTTTTTTTCCATCTACTTGTGTTTCCTCTGATTATGCACCATGAATACGACCCTCAGTTACCAATAACCTCTTTAACTTTTTTTTTTTTTTTTTTAGCTTGACAACATAATGCGTTGTGATCATAACAGACTGAATATTGTAAGAAAAAAAATTGATCTGTAAAGATTTTTTATTCCTCACTACGACTTTGTTTTATTTACAGGATATTCTAGTACGAGCTGCACGCTTTAGACGTAGCTAGGCTAACAGTTTCCCCCTGCTCACAGTCTTTGTGCTAAGCTAAGCTAAACACCACACATATCGTGGGTTGACTTTTTGACTTTTTGGATTTACTGTTCTTGTGTCTGTGTTGATCTTTTTACTGCAATAAGTATTATTTGTAATACTAACAGTTTATGATTAGACGCAGAATGAGATTTTCAGTCCAGCTAGTTTGGGGTTAGCAACAAAACCCACCATTTTGTTTAAAGGTAACCTAACTCAGCATGCTAACGTATCCCTAACAGAGCTGTTTATGTTATGCTGTTTAATCAAACTGCTCGTTCTGGGTTATCCTGTAAATAAAACGGTCTATAAATAAAATTTCCTCTGTGACTTATGTGTACTTACAACCTAATATTCAGGACTTTTCTCAAACGGTTAGCATTAAAAACAATTGCAGGAACACCGCTAGGCTGTGATTGGTGGTGGTGTTTAGCCTAGCTTAGCACAATGACTGGGAGCAGGGGGAAACTGTTAGCCTAGCTGAATCTGAAGTGAAAAGCGTGTTTAATTTCAAAGCTGGCACAGTCACAAGACCCAGTTTTATTGTCTCTGATAAAAACACGTCTTTAAAAATGAAACAAATGGGTTTGGGTTTTTTTAAAAATTCAGCTCATGTGGCAGCATTTTTTTTTTCACTATATATATGTGTAGAAATGATACGGATTACAACTTTAAAGGCATTTTTATAGCACCGATTTCTGTCAGAAACATGTGTGTTGCGTTTGCTGTCTGCTGCAGTGTCCTACTTTAACATCTCCTCCCTCGCTCTGCTACTGTGTGTGTGTCTCCGTGAAACAGGATTGTGTAACTGTGGGTTGTGTTGTGAGTCAGACCTGCTGCCTCATCTGTGTGTGTGTGTGTGTGTGTGTGTGTGTGTGTGTGTGTGTGTGTGTAGCTCGTCAGCTTTAATTAAGCCCGGCCGCTTAACAAGCAGACAGCTAATTAACACGCTGTGAGAACTACACACAGACACACGCACTCCTCCTTCATCCCTCACTCAGCTCTCTCATCTCTCATCTTTCTTTGTTTCTTTTCATCTTTCCTTTCTGCCTTTTTCATTTTTCTTTCCATCTTTCTTTTCTTCATCCTGCCTTCCTGGGTTTCTTTTCTTTTTACTGTCTTTCTGTTCTTTCTTTTATTCCTTTTTGGCTTCCTCATTTGTTCCCTTCCCTCCTTCCTACTTTCTTTCCTTATTTATGTGTTTTCATCTTTCCACCCTCTCTCTCCCTCTCTCGCGTCTTTCTTTCTCAATTCGCATCCTCCCATCTGTCCTCTAAGTTCTGTCTTCCCTTCCTCTCTTCTTTATTCATTTTTATCTTAATTTCCTTCCTTCTTTCTTTCCTTACCACTAACTGCTTTCTTTTATTGCTTCTTGCATTCTTCCTTCTTTCTTTCCTTTTTCATTTTCTTTGCTGTTCATCTTTCCTACCTCTCTTGTTTCTTCCTTTTTATCTGCTCTACCTTCCTTCTTTCTTTCCTGTATTTCCTCGTCTCCTCTCCTTCTCTCCTTCCTCTACCTTTCATCTTTGTTTCCTTCCTCCCCCTTCTTCTTCCTCCTCCTCTTCCTCTGTGGTGTTTTTCTGGGTCAGACACAGAGAGGCGGGAGGTTTGGGGGAGATTTGGGGAATATTATTTTAGTCGCTCCACATTTTCAAACAGCCTGCTCTTCTCTTCATCTGCTGTGTTTTACATCACACAGTCGCAGCTACACATCATCATCATCATCACCATCATCATCATCATCATCACCATCATCATATCTAATGTTTGTAAAATGGTGTCTATTTTTATACTAACCATGAAGGGTCCAATACTTTTGGGTTGAACTGACACATCTCCAAATGCTCGGCAGGTTTTTATTAAATGTTTGGATATTCGTGATCTCCACAGGACAAATGGATCATTTTTAATTTTCTTCTTAAAGCCGACATCAGAATAAAATATTTGCAGCATATTCCATCATGTCACAGGTCACCATGAAGCAAACTCTTATTTCTATCAGCAATAACATCTTTTGAACACCGTCACACTTTCCATCAGGTGGAACAAAAATTAGTTATTGATTATTTATTTCTAATTTTCAATCAATAAAAATAAAAAGTATTTATCTGTGTTTCTCAGATGTTTGTATTTCTAACTATAAGTGAAGCTGATGACGGGAACAGGGATGTTTTTGTTATTTTCAGTTTTTTTTTATGAACCTCCAGCTCGTTAGCATTCCCTGTTGTGTTTAATGGGACATTTAGCATCGAGCTAGTCATGTCATCTTAGCATCTGCCACTTATTTCTAAGTGTTGTCTTAGCAACAGGCTCACTTCTCGTTATCTGTGTGTGTGTTTCAGATCCGTGTGGATGGGATCCCGCCGCCGGCCCAGGATGCTTTGCTGTATGAGACGGTGACTGTGGTGGAGGGGAAACCGATCCTGAGAGACATGGTGTTCAGTCCGGACCACCAGTACATCTACCTGCTGAGTGACAGACAGGTACACACACACACACACACACACACACTCTCTTAATCATTTGAAAATCTCTATGAAAGAAGGCAAATTCTAGTCTAATACATACATAGAAAATCTATAACAAAGTGTGTGTGTGTGTGTATGTGTGTGTGAGAGAGAGTGTGTGTATGTGTGTGTGTGTGTGTGTGTGTGTATGTGTGTGTAAGAGAGTTCTGTTGTCTCAACATCTGCAGACAGGAAGTTGTGAATGTGAATATCGCTCAGCTGGCGCCATGACACACACTGTGTTTCTGTGTGTGTGTGTGTGTGTCCCATGTTGAAACTCTTATTGTACCATTGAGAGGAAACATGCTGAGTTCAACAACTGTTAGTTCCTGTGCAGCTGATGACACATACACACACACACACACACGTGCGCAGGAGTCTTTTCGTATGTTCATTGGGTGATTGACACATTCTCATCAGTGTTTTGGGTGTGATGTCATTAAACAGCTGGGACGTCTCATGTGACTGAGAGTCGTGTTGAAGCTCTGCGCAGCTTTTCAGCCTCTTTTAGCTCCTAGTTTTGGTTCCATGTGTTTGCTAATAAAAAAGTCAGTGTAGATCAAACCAGAGCTAAAAAAAAAAAGAGTGAATATCAAGTTTTTGTGTTAAGCCTTGGAAAAAAACAGACAAAAGACCAGTTAAGCTTTAAAAATCTGAAATTGTCCACATACACACACATCTACAGAGTGCTGTAAACACACAGCCAATCAGAGCAGGAGGCAGCTTCCATGCAGTCAGACGGGTTTTTATTCATTTATTGACTTTATTCACGTCATCATTTAAAAACATACACATTAACAAACATGAACCCAGCACAAAAAGATCAGATGCGACTAAAATATATCAGAATTGAGCATTAAAGCCATAAAACCATGTAAACAGGGAGATGATCTTTACCGCTGACTCTGTTTTATAGTGTGTAATTATCTTGTTAAAGTTTATAAATGGCTGTTGAATTAAAATGAATGTTTATTTGTTTCAGACTTTATCTCTTAAACAGCAAAACTAGTTTTTCATGTTTGTCGTTGGACGTCAGAATTGGCGTGTAATATGATCGTAAATACTACCAGTTAACCAGCCGCCCGCTGCTGATAAAATATTCATTTTCTCATCACAACGTCGTCTGACAAACAAACGAAACCTCAGGTTATGTGAGCGTGCTGTGCTGTGAAATTGACTGTATTGATGTTTAAAATGAGCGATGGCAGAAAAAGTTAGAAGGCAACAAAACGGTCGTTTGCATTTAAGTACGGCCTCAAAGCATCAGAATCAGTATTGATCAACGCATGTGACCGATCGTAAAAAAGCTTGAGATTTCTCTCAGCAAGATGGATTCAAGTGAGTCTGCACATTTTCTAATCAGAGCTTCGGTGCAGAATGAAATATGCCGCGTCAGCAGGTTTCTAAATGAAGAACAGAACAAGTGTCGAGTCTGACGGAGAGGAAGAGCGTCAGGGTTGAAAGAAAAACCTGATAACGAGGTCAGAGAGGAGACAGTGTGTGTGTGTGTGTGTGTGTGTGTGTGTGTGTGTGTGTGTGTGTGTGTGTGTGTGTGTGTGTGTGTGTGTGTGTGTGTGTGTGTGTGTGTGTGTGTGTGTGTGTGTGTGTGTGTGAGAAAGAGAGAGCGACACAATGCATGTATTCATGTGTGAACGTCTGAATGAGACTGAGACAAACAGTGTGTCCGCTGTGTTTCACAGTGTTTACTGTCTCCCTGCTGCAATGACTTCTGGGTAAAAGATACCTCACACACACACACACACACACACACTCAGGCCTCAGGCTGTTACTGTCAGCAGGAAACCACCAGACCACACTGAGATAACAATGTGGGAAAGATTCACAGAAGTCTTGTTTTGTGGCCAAAAATCAATATCAAGTTAATTCAACAAATGAACCTCAATAACAGTAAATAAATGATCAATTACAGCTTCAGACGTATAGATTTATAATTCTCTCTGCTGCTCTCTGCATCACGTCTTTGTTTTTTGTGTAAATCTTTCATTCGGTTAATATCAAATCCCTCATCTCCACACATCTTCCTGCCCAGCGTCCGTCTCGTCTTTAACACGAAGATAATTTTTAGAATCATACAGTTATTTAATAAATGTGTGTTTTCCAGGTGAGCAGACTTCCAGTGGAGAGCTGCGAGCAGTACAGCAGCTGCTCAGACTGTCTGGGATCAGGAGACCCTCACTGCGGCTGGTGTGTCCTCTTCAACAAGTAAGAAACTTCTTCTTCATTTATAATCAGATCTATCTTGCATATTATTAAAGGAAAAACTTGCTACAATGTCTCATGAATCGTGTTTAAAGGCTTTGAATTGTCTAACTGACTCCTGACATTAATAAAACACTGATTTCTGATTTATGACAGACTCAGATGAAACAAAAAAAAAATTTTCATTTAGTACGTTTGGTGTTTAAAAATGCCAAATCAAAATGTTGCTTCACTCCTTTAACTGTGGAGACGTACACAATGGCAGCCTGGTGACACATATACCGACTCATGAATAAAACAACATCTATAAGAATCAATTAAAGGTTTAGAAATTTAGATTTATGATCCTATTTGGGCATCATTTTTTGATTATTTTTTGTGTGTAAATCTTTCATTCAGTTTCTATTAAGCCTGTTTCAGACAAAGGCTGAAACTGACTGGCTGCATAAAGGGCTAGTACAAGATAAATAACTGTAATTCATGTAAAGATATTCCAGCAGAGCCCCAGGATATAAATATAAAGATGGAAGTGTGTAGTATATGTGTCCTTTGAATAATGGTAATTGGACTGCACTTACATTAGTGCTTTTCTAGTCTTTCCCACCACTCAAAGCGCTTTGATATACAAGGTGCCTGCTGCGTATCAAGAGGATCTAAACATTCACACACACTCACACACTGATGGCACATCGGGAGCAATTTGGGGTTAAGTATCTTGCCCGAGGACACATCGACATGGAGGAACCACCGATCGACCTCTAACCCGCAGCCGCCCCGAGGTGTACTTGTATCGGTACTTTTACTTTAGTTGGCTGTCCACAAACTTATGGCCACGTAGTGCAACTCTTAATGGCAGGACAAAAGAGGAGAGATGGTGTGTGTGTGTGTGTGTGTGTGTGTGTGTGTGTGTGTGTGTGTGTGTGTGTGTGTGTTCCCATGAGGCGTCATTAATGTTTCTATAAATGGTTCACACACTCCGTTGGAATTAAATTGGAGTTGTCGGGACTCTTTGATGTTCAGCGTCCGGGCAGGTGGAGGAGGTTCAGTGGATTTATAGTTTTAATTAAAATCCTGCCTCGCCAGAAAAACAAGATTTTATTTAGATTTCCCCAAAAAATAAAAAAATATATATGTATATAATCTGCACTTTTGTGAAATATAAATGAACATAAACATACATAAACTCCACACGTCTTCACTGTCTCCTGTAATAGATCTTAAAATATACAAATTGATGGATTAATATTAAATTTTACCCCGCCCGATATCTCTGATAAACACTGTTCTGTATGAAAGCAAATCTTCAGAATTTTGCAGCAATATCAGATTAAAAGTGTTTCCATCAAAACGTGTACTCCTCCTTTAAATCATAACTCATATAAATCTGAACCCAGAAGTCACTGCAGTTATTAGAGTAATCCATGGCTACACTGCACACAGGTTCATGGGTAATTTAGACTTTTAATGGTGTCAAATTGTGAAAAATGTAAAGAAATTGTCTCGGTTTTGTCTGAGAGGAGGGTAATCCAGACAGAGATTATGTTTACTGGCACATCGTTATTGGGAACAACAGTTTAGTTGTATATGAATGTAATTTCTGGGAGACAGAGTTGCACCATGACGGAGGACAAAGCCTTTCTGCGGATGATTTAGAGGAGTAAAAATAAACTTTTAATCTCTTTTCTCTCAGTTCGGAGAGATTACGGCATTCAGAACTTCCCGCTGAAATTATTGTCATCCCGCAAGACAAATCAGCTTTACAGAAATGATTTAAAACGCCAGGAAAACAAATTATTACGACGGACTCGTTTGTTTTATCAAAATAGGCAATTTCAGCTTCTTGCATTATTATATTTAATAATATTCAAACACAGCAGAAAGACAAACAGGTTTTCTCTTCCTGTCGTTCTGCTTCCTCGCAGCTTTTCATCTCTCTCTCTCTGTCCATCTGTTGTTAATTACAAGTAAACAGATCATTACTGCATGTCTGATATGTCGTGTGTGGAGTCGCATATGGCCGAGCTGCTGCTCTCCGCACACACACACACACACACACACACACACACAGACACAAAACTTCACCTCCGACTGTCTGCTCAGACTCCACCTGCACAGCACAGACAGCACCGCCGCACACTTCACACGCTTCCTGTTGTTTTATTAGTGATTACGTCTTTAATTGATTAACGCACTCTGTGCTGTTCAGCAAACACACACAACAGACAAATAACGGAGGCAAAACTTCGTTCTCAAGACAAAAGAAAAGTTCGTTAAATAGATTCATAAAAAAAACTAATAATATAAAATTAATAGGAAAATTAATACATTGATGACCAAATTGAAAAAGACATTAGACAAACATAAATTTTAAAAATAGCATATAAATATGGTGTAGCTAGATTATAAATGTATTTAAAAATGTAATCATTTTTAAATATAAATAAATAATAAATAAAATTTGAAGTAATAAAATAAAATAATGAATAAAAGTTTGTGTAAACGATAAAAGGATGTTTGTGTCGTATGTTGACCCTGCTTTGACCCTTTCAGGTGCTCCAGACAGGAAGCATGTGACAAGTGGGAGGAGCCCCAGCACTTCAACACCCGCCTGGACCAGTGTGTCAACATCTCCGTTACCCCTAGCGACATGTCTGTCACCTCCCCGGCAACACAGGTAAGACATGTTAAAACCAGATTTAGATATTTGTCAGCACTTCTTGTCCAGAAGAGACACTAATTATTAATGTCATCATATATGATCATTATTAATGAAACAGAATTTTATTCTATTTAAAATTTAAGATGCAGAGCTTCGTTTCCCAAAAGCATCTTTAGAGGATGATAATGTAACGTCATATCAAATGTTCAAATATAAAAAATGAAACTACGTCATGAACTTGACTTGAACAACTTGATTGTATACGGACTCGGATCAATAATGTCTGATCGGTGAATGTTTTTGAGCCCGGGTGTAAACTGTCTCTCTCCACCTGTAGTTAACTATTCTGGTGCAGAACGTGCCGGCGCTGTCGGGGGGCGTGTCCTGTGTGTTTGAGGACCTTAGTGAAACCCCCGGAGAGGTCGTGGCTCAAGGTCAGGTGACGTGTATGTCACCCTCCCTCCGAGACCTGCCCACACACACGCACACCTACGGTAAGACATACACACTCACACACATATTCTAATGTTTTGTTTTGATGTATGTATTGATCAGAAATCAGATCAGAAATATATCGTTAATAATGTCGTGCTGATCACTTCAGGAGAGAAGCGAGACGTGCAGCTCAGTCTGCGCTCCACAGAGACGGGACACCAGTTCATCTCCACCAACTTCATCTACTACAACTGCTCTGTGCTCAACTCGTAAGGCTGAAAACTCCTCTTTCTGTTTCCTCTCCTCTCTCCTTGTTTCATCTCCTCTTTTATTTCCTTTCCTCTTTACTTGTTTCCTCTTTTTATCTTTCTGCTTTCCTTGTTTCCTCTCTTCTTTGCTTGTTTCTTCCCTTGTTTCCTCACGCTTTTCCTCTCCATTTTCCCTGTTTCCTCTTATTTTTCCTTGTTTCCTCTCCTTTTCCTTGTTTCCTCCCCTGTTCCCTTGCTTCCTCTCCTCCTTTCTTGTTTCCCCTCCTTTTTTGTTTCCTCTCCTTTCTCCTTTTTTTCCTCATTTGTCTCCTCTTCATGTTTCCTCTCCTCTCTTGGGGGTAACATAATCTGTGCGGCAGGCTCGCTGGTTGCCATGGTAACAGCAGCTCAGAGCCTTGGATATAGAGAACACAGAAACACTTCCTCTCTCCACTGGGAGTGTTTAAAATCTTTGCCATGCTGGTGTGGATAGCTGTAGGACACATAGAGAGACACACACACACACACACTTAAATCCAGTTTCATAGCAGTCAGTCATCTAAATATGATGACAAAAAGTTTAATGATGATTTTCATAGTGACATTAAACCACATCATGCATCTTGCAATATTTTATTACATAAAATATAAAATATATAACAGTAAAGGAAAAAGTGAAAGAAATGTGTGTATTAAACTGTATATCAGCCTTTATACTGCTGATGTAATCAACAACTTGCCGCGGTGATATAAGTGATTATTGTGTGTGAGTTACTAATCAACACAAACATTATTAAGCGGTAATAATAATAATAATAATAATAATTAGGCACACACATGAAATAAAGCTGTCTCTCTCTCGCAGGTGTACTTCCTGTGTCAGCAGCGTGTTTCCGTGTCATTGGTGTAAATATCGTCACGTCTGCACCAACAACCTGCAGGACTGTTCCTTCCAGGAGGGACGAGTCAGCAGTATGGAGGTACACACACACACACACACACACACACACACGCACAAACACACACGTAGACATCGCAGGTCAGAGGATATGATCTTATGTTATTCAGATTAGACTTATTTAA
This sequence comes from Pampus argenteus, assembly GCA_036937835.1. NCBI lineage: Eukaryota > Metazoa > Chordata > Actinopteri > Scombriformes > Stromateidae > Pampus > Pampus argenteus. The sequence continues at coordinate 5,699,510 of CM072864.1, read as the reverse complement.
CATTATTCGATAATTCTAATTTACATTTGTTTTATTTTGTTGAGTACTTTTTAAAATATTTCATTTTAAATATATATATATATATATTTAAAGGATATATACTGTGTGTATATATATATATATATATATATATATTTTATATTTTGTGAAAATTAGTTTTTCAGCTCTCTATATTTCGATATTCGATACTTTTAAAGCATTTTTTCCATCCGTTTTCTGTTCCTGAGTGAGTGAACAGCAGGAACATCCAGTGATGGAGGTCAGAGCTGCTCTCTCCCTCTCTGTCATTACATGGTTCAGTAAACAACCGTAAAACTTCAGGTCAACAGTGAAGGGTAGACAGACACACACACACACACACACACACACACACACACTGTGTTTTTAAACCTCTCTTTGCTGATGATGCCTTCAAGGACGATGTGACAGATTTAAGAGTCGACTGCTGAGAAGCTTCGATGCGAGAAGCTTTCAGAAAAAAAAAAAGAACGAGGATGTGGTGAAAAGTGTCAAGTTGATTTGATCGTTTCTTGTTTTAAAATCATTAATATAGAAAACTTTAAAAGTACAATTCATGCATGTAATATCTCATTTTCTATGGGAGGGATGTACAAGAATGAACAGCATCTCATTCATGTATTACCTTAGTAATATGAGACTTTGAGTAGCAGATATGTGGAAGAAGCACAACAATAATATAGTAGTTCGATCTGCTAAATAAACGCAGTACAGTAAATCCACAGGTGTGTATATGCCATACACCTGCATAATACTGTATATCTGTGTCCTATTATGTGTAACAGATTACTCTTGTAGCTAATAGTCGATCAGTCTGCGCGTTATCTTGTTAGACGATGACGAGCAGGGATCGAGTCGTTTGGACGACATGATTGGTGCACAGTGTCATTACAGGGTGACTGTAAGAACCTCTGATCGGTTAATTGGTTAATGGAAGATAAATAGCCACTTAATTGACATAAAAAGGGTCCAATTACAGCAATTAATGTTAATTACCAGGTAATTAGGCTGACTGAAGAGAAAGGGAGAGAGGGGAGATGAAAGGTGGAGCTTTGAGAGTCTTGAGAGGAGGGAAAGAGCGATGAGGGAAGTCTGAGTATAAAGAAAAAAGGAGAAACGGATGAAAATTGCTTTTTATTTAACCTTTATTCAACCAGGTTAAAGTCTGTTTTTCATCTCTTAAAAACTGAAACTGAAAACACCTTTTAAACTTTACAAAAATGTATTAAATCAAATATGATTTTAATGCGACTAGCTAACCGCTACCATTGTCCAAAAACAGTGGATTCATTACCCATAATGCAGCTGGATAGTGTCTTTCATTAGAGCCTCCAAAACCTCCAGTTTGCAACTCGAATTTTTGTTTAAAAGCTCCAAACAACAGCAATCACATTTTGAGTCTCTGGAGAGCAGTTCTGTGTACTGAAGCGGTTTTTACTGTAGCTCCATCCATATGTGACACGATGACAGAATGAATGATTGTTTTGGTCATGAGTTTTAAAAAACATCTGAAAAGCAAAAATCTTATCAGAAAGGAGGTCTGTGGTTAGGGCTCCATGACTCAAAAATGCTGGAGAGTAAAGACGTAAATACTGCACCTGCAGCTCTGTACTATAGGTGAATATGTATAGTGATGGCCTGAAAGTGATTCACTAATATATATTTTTAAGGTGAGGAATAAGATCTGTCAGGTTGGTTTTGGATACATGATCTACTAACAATACGCGTTAGTAGATCAGTTCATGGTTGGTTTGGCTGTTTCTCAGCTTATAATCACTTTATCACCGAGACAGTTTACGGTTCCACTTTTCTCTTGTTTCTTGTTTCAGTCGTCGGTTTCGTATAAAAATCATTTGCGTCTCATGTTTCTGCCACGCAGCTCCACAGAGCTGTGACAGAGGTTGTCACAGGTGAGCTCAGTGTTTGGATAAATGTCGAGTGTTTGCTGAGAGACTCAAAGCCACAGTCGGCCTTCATCCCAAACACACACACACACACACACACACACACACACACACACACACAGACTCCACAGTCGCTGGCGTCCGCTGTGCTCTGGTCCACTTCCTGTGGAGCTAATGGTCTTCCTGTCAGTCACAAGGCAATTAATTACTGTGGTTGTTAATAAAGGTTTCACCCCACAGCCTCTGTGTGTGTGTGTGTGTGTGTGTGTGTGTGTGTATTTCCACCTGCCCCAGGAAGTTGCAAAGCTTGCATCTGCCACCAGCTGTCCATTACTGAACACACACACACACACACTTGTGTCAGTCCAGTCGGTGATGACAGACTATGATAAGCTATCTGCTTTTGTTGGCTGTGTGTGTGTGTGACATCACTACTAGTTTGGATCCACTCGTGGATGCAACAACATGTCACAGTGTTAAACGCAGTGTTCTGATTCTAGTGAAACGTTGCTGTTGTTGTTGTTGTTGTTGTTTAGTCGTTACATCACTGCAGGTAAATGACAGGAAGTCAATACTCTTAAAGGCTGTTAAACATCTTGATTTGATTACAGAGCGGGTTGAAGCTCACCCTCCTCTCTCCCTCTGCAGGGCTGTCCTCAGATCCTGCCCACCTTTGACATCCTGGTCCCGGCCGGGATGGTTCGTCCAATCACGTTGCGAGCTCGTAACCTCCCGCAGCCCCAGTCGGGTCAGAAGAACTACGAGTGTGTGTTCAACATCCAGGGCAAAGTTCAACGCATCCCCGCTGTCCGATTCAACTCCTCCTGCATCCAGTGTCAGAACACCTCGGTAAGACAGACTACGCTACCCAGCATGCACTGCTGCTCACTTATAGTTAGGGTTATTGTGTGTGCGTGTGTGCGTTTAACTTTTTTTTTTGTTTGTTTGTTTTTCCTTCTTGCTTCCTTTCTACCTTCTGTCCTTACGTCCTTTCCTTACCTCTAAAATACCTCGCATCATCCCTTCTTTCTCTTTTTTTCTCTATTGTATTCATTTCCTGATCTCATCTTCTTCTTTTTCTTTAATTTTGTTCTGCCTAAAGTGTTTCTTTTTCTTTTACTTGCATACTTGCTTTCAGAAAGCAGGTCAACAGTCATGCTAGCAGCTCTGTGAGATTGTTCTTCTAGTGGATAATACACAAGTAGGTAAAGTAGCAGTTTGTTGTGGCAATATTATTTATATGTTCTGAGACTACAAAGTAAATTTGTACATAAAAAACATAAGTGGAAACAGACAATCCAAAAAAAATCTGTAAAAGTAGTTGTGTGGATAAAAAACAAATCTAAACAGACTTGGTGAAGAACTATGTGACATGTCACTAAAGAGATGAAAACTTTGTGTGTGGAGCAATAAGGAGACTGTAATGAACACATGAAACAAACACATTCATGTTCTCCGTTGTTTGAGCTTTGACTGCTGCTCTTTTAATGACGTTGTCTCGTTGTGTCTTCTTCTTCTGCAACGGTTGTTTAATGGCACTGAGTGGAGAATTAGATTATTTTCCAATATTGGATAGAAACAAACATTAATTTGTGTTTTCTTCTCAAGTTTGGCTGAGAGACAGAATAAAACTCAGACTTATCTTAGAGGAGAAGGTGACTTAGTCGAGACGTACCTGCTGCATCAGCAATCGCGCGCACGCACACACACACACACACACACACACACACACACATACTTTCTTCTGTTGTACTGGATGATATCACCACTCTCACTACAACTCTCACCTCTTCACCTCAACAACGCCCTCTGTCTCTCCGGTTGTTACGGTGACCTCAGGGTGTCTTGTCAAATCATTAGTCAGCGTGACGCCCTCTTTCCTCACATGTGTGGGTGTGTGCATGTGCGCGCATGTGCGTGAGATGACCCAGTGACCTTCAGGGGTCAGAGGTCACTCTTAAGGTTGGCAGCAAGTATTGATGTGTCTGACTGAAATTCAATTATCAGGAAAACACACACACACACACACACACACACACAAACACACTGATTGATTATTGTCCTTTACCGAGATGACACTCGCCATCCGCAGTCATGCATTCTGAAGACACACACACACACACTCCAACTGTTGTCCGTCTGCTCTCGCTCATTTCCTGTCCTTCATCTGTCTTCCTGTCAATGAGCCCACCCCGAAGACGCCACACACACACACACACACACACACACACACACACACACAAACTCACAAACAAATTGCACTGACATACCGCCACTGCTATGCAAATAGCAACACACATACATACATACAGATGGTCAGTGTGTGTGTGTGTGTCTGTATTTAATTAAGTTACTATCCCCAGAGGAAATTGGCCATTTAGTACAAAAAACACACATACACACACACACACACATACACACACACACACAGTATTCCTGCAGTTTTAACATTCCTCACACAGACGACGTTCAGTCTTTAAAATAAAGGCATGTTGTCAGTATTTGTCTCCAGCAGACAGAAACAGCATTTACAGTGTAATGAGATTTTTAATTGAACGGAGAGATGATTCAGTGAAAGTCACTGGTTAGTTCATACAGCTGCGTCTGCGACATCTGGACAAATAAAATGTCAAAATAAAATATACTCATCTGTTGCTGTGCTTAAAAGAATAGTGCAACTTTCCTGGAGTCAGGACATGGTTAGCATAGCTTAGCATAGAGACTGGAAGCAGGGGGAAACTGCTAGCCTGGATCATCACATTTCTAAGTTATTTCAGTGATCCATTGATAGTCGTCTATACATCAGCTGCTATACTGCAAACAGGAACTGGTAATGGCTAATTTGGCATACCTTTATTGGCTCAAGTTGTAGCCCACAGTGAACTAAATAAATCCATGGCAGTGTTTTACTTCCTGTTTATGTCCCACAAAGCATTTAGGGAGCTGAAAATATGATTATCCCCCAAATCAAAGTAAGACGAGGAACAAAGAATTATAACAAGAGTGACAAAATCCCTTAATATGAACTATGAAAAATATGTATATAACATCACTAATGCTCAGAAGCGTATATATTCCTGGAACACTGCCTCTCCTCTATCCATCTGTATACCCGTATTGGTCCTGTGTTGACAACCAGTTGACAGAGTTTGAATGCCTCTGGTTTAATGTGAACAAACGAACAATAAATGGAAAGCCAACAGTTTGTGTTATGTGCAGGAATTGTTTCAGTTTCTTGGTCGTGTTTGGTGGGTCTGTCGGTGTTGATGTCAGACGTTAGTCCATGATAGAGACTCAGTTGGATGGATGATCGTCATGTGATGAAGTTCACATGTGGAAGCGGAGAGCTGATGGATGAAAGGTTTATGTGAACAGACAGAGGATAGTAAATACTCCCATTTTTCTCGCTTTCTAACTTCTCCCTCCTCCTCTTTCTCTTTTTTAATTCATTTCTCTACCACTCCATCTTACCTCCTTGTCTTATTGCTTTATATTTTCTTCCTCCTCTTTTTTTCTTTCTCTTCTTCACTCCATCCTCGACACTGTGGACATCCTCAAATTGTCTTCTTGTCAGTGGAATTATCATTTTAGTCATTTTTAAATCAAATATGCAAATATTTGCTGGTTTCTGCTTCTCGTGTGATGAATTAATGCTTTTTTTTATTGGTCATATATGATAGTAAACAATATTGCTGCTTTTCAGATATCATCAAATACTACGATGAGTACAAATAAGTGATGGAATTATAATATAAATGATAATTATCCTTTAAAGTCCAACTGAAATCACATTGTGTAGGTGTCTGTGTTTGATTGACAGCAGCTGGCCGACTACCGGTGTTATACCATATGAAAGGAGGAAAATAAACTAAAAAATATATAAAAAATGTTGTATTTAGAAGTCATGGACAGACAGTGTGTCGCTAAGAGGGATTTTGAAGAGCAACGACTAAAACCTGCAACATTTCCAAAGTGACGTTGCAGGTTTGTTACGCTAATTAGCTATCTAGCCAGCTAACTGATGTTAGCGGTGCACTTTTCCACGGTGAATGTTGTGTGGTGGCTCGTTCAATGAGCTAATGTCAGGAAAAGACATTTATGTGGGTTGTTGTTCAGAGTCTGCGGCTGTTGTGCTGTGTTGCAGGATGCTATCAATATTAACTTATTATTTCCCTTTTGGTTTCTGATTTATTGATCAGATATGTCGCTGTAGACAACAAGGCAGTTTAATTTCAGTTGAAGTTGAAGCTACACCTCTATAGGTGTAAAAAACTGTACTAACTTTGTTTTTATTTTAAGCAAGTTTTTGAAATTTTCCATTTACTTCAATATTACAACAACATCTAGTGGTCATTGAGGGAACTGCAGCTGAGCTGAATTAAACTCTCAGAAAAAGAAGAAAAGAAACACATTAGCAGTTTTTTTAACAGGAACACACACACACACACAGACACACACACACACTGTTGCCAAGCGGCTCTGACCCCATAGCGACAGGCCTAGCTACCGGGCAGAGGTTACCATGGGGACGACAGATCCACACACACGCTCCAACAGTGTCCAGCAGCACTGTGACATTAAGACACAGCAGGAGAGAAAGAGAAAAAGAGACACTAAGAAAACCAGACAGACCAGAAATAGGAAAAGAAATATCGATGAGAAAAAAAACCAACGGAGAAAGAAAGAGAGAGAAAAGGAATTAAGTTCGACATGGGTTTATTGCACCAGCGAGCAAAATATTTCCCGGTGATTTAGACAGAATAACAAGCCAAGTGACACATAACACAGATCACACAATTACATCACAGCGCTCAGCAGGTCCCAGAAAGCCAATAGACACCGAGAAGGAAGCTTTATGAAGACAGAGAGAGCGAGAGGAAGCAAGTGACACCATTGAAAAGGACGACCTGTAACAAATCTTACATGCTAATATGTCAAGAGTGTAAAGAGTTGTCTGTGTGTGTGTTCGTTCTGGCTTTAAGAGATGTAGAACAAAACCCGACCTGCGTTCAGCATTTTGTCCACAGGAGCAGCCGTCTGTCAGCAGCAGTCTTCCCCAGGCTGACTGATAGCGGAAAATTTACTGAACTAAAAGCGTTTTCATGTTGGCTCCAGGGGAAGAAATCAACAGTGTTTGTATTTATAGATTTATTGATATGATGAAAGTTGCCCATCCACCATAGCGAGTGAGGGAAAACCTGCCTGTATTGAAAATGACAAGTGCATAAGCAGACTGGGAGGCCGATCAATCGATATATATATATATATATACCTATAATAAGTTCAGAACATATGAACACTGGGAGATTTGTGTGATTTAAACAGCTGTCTGTGCGGATTTTTGCTTCACTTCAAGGCTGCGGTCAGACCAAATCTGGTCATTTCATTTGAATGGAGGGAGTGCATTTACACAGCGGGGGTGGAGACCACATAGGGCTCAGTAAAAAAAAAAAAAACGCAGCTGCCAATGAACTGGAGTCAACCTTTGCCACAACGCAAGCTGACATTATGCTGCATTGGCCAGTTGCATACATGCAAACACATTTCTGGTGGATTACTTTGTGAATGTGGATGCTGTATTTGGCTGATTATGTTGCAACTGTTGCCGTCGTGATAACTTATCAAATCAAGTCTGAGTATTACAAACCCCATTTTGCAGTGTTTTGGTCCCCGCATCCCAGTGGTTAGGGACCACTGGTCTAAGGAACAATAATGTCAGCTGTGACTCGGTAAAGAAACACCGTCTGTATAAACACAAAGAGAGAGTTTTGTACTAAAAAGAGGTCCGGTTGTGTTTGTGTGTTCAGTAACGACTTCAAACATCTTGTTGAGTTTCCACTGAGCTGCGTTTAGGAGCGTCTATCACTGTACGAGCTGCAGATCTGATTGTGATCTGTGGTGTCAGTGTGAGTGTTGAACAGCGCACTCTCCTTTCATTTTCTTCTACCGCGTGTGTGTGTGTGTGTGTGTGTGAGTGTGTGTGTCTGTCTCAGCAGTCTGAGTTATGATGCTGCTCTGTTGGGCTCAGCTGGCTGCTTTTAATGGAAAATCAGAGCATTAGACACACACACACACACACTTACACACACACATCTCTCGATTGGTCCTGGTATTCCACATATTTCAGCTGTGTGGTCATCACTCCAACACACACACACACATAAGCACATAGTGTTATGAATAATGTGGTCGTTCTTGCGGCTCTGCAGAAAAGATCATTTTAATCAACGTTTTATTAATTGCAACCGTGTGTGTGTGTGTGTGTGTGTGTGTGTGTGTGTGTGAGTGTGTGAGATTATGTGGGTGCTGGAACGTGTGTGTGTGAGGTAAAAGGCATTAAAACTGGTCAGATGGTGAAGTAGTTTTTGCTGAGGAAGGAATATTGAACTGAAAGCTGCCATGACTTAATGAAATTTGTTAATTTTGTGTATAATGTGTGTGTGCATGCGTGTATGCGTGAATGTTCAGTGTGTGTGTGTGTGTGTGTGTGTGTGTGTCTTGTATTGTGGTACAGTAGATTCTTATAGTAGATATTTTTGCTGAAGTAAGGTCATAATACTGCCACATCTTAATTAATCTATCAGTGTGTTGTGTGTTAGTGTGTGTGTGTGTTGTGTGTGCTGTAAGTTAATTAAATGAGCAGCAGACCAGAATCGTTAAGACACATTGATTTCGAATCTTTCAAAAAACTCAACTTCTCTCTCTAACCGATTTTGTGTGTGTGTGTGTGTGTGTGCGTCAGATTATCTGGTGCCAGTCGAGTCGAGCTGACATATTTAGGACACGGTCTCTCTCTGTCTCTTCAACAGGATTGTAGAGTTGTATCGTTCATTTCACAAAGACTATGCTCACACACACACACACACACACCAGCAGGTAGATCAGGTTCCCATCAGCTATAAATCCATTATGTTGTTTCTTTGGCTGGTTTTTGTTGGTTACCATGGAGACCTGCCATGCCGCCATGACAACACCACTCTGCTCTGTTCTGTGTGTGTGTGTGTGTGTGTGTGTGACCATTTTCCATCTCTTTTTCTTTAAAGCAGTAGCTCTTCTGAGTTTATCCTCTATGGACAGACTTTGTTTCTAATACTACTAGAAATATAAAGTACTACTTAACAGTACTAGTTAACATTAGCTTTCGTATCATTAGCTGTGTAAACAATTCAAGAATAATAACTCGGGTAATATCAGCTTTAGGAGCTAGTATTGGCACCGATGTCATTGCATTAGTAAAATAAACTGTAGTCATATTAACTATATTTATTTTGGAACATTTGCTGTTGACATGTTAGCAGTTGAGCTAACATTAGCTAGGTGTTACAACATAAAGCATTTGGAGTAGGAGCTAGCATTAGCTGTAAAAAATATACAAATAATTAGCTTTGCAAATATTATCTGTAACATGAATATTAGCTGTAGCGGTAGAAGCAACGTTAGGCTAATGGCTGTACTAACGTTTCCTAAAGTAGCATTAGCTGTAGGGTGGAAAATCAGCACAAAAATAAAAACTAATTTGTTGAGACATTATCAATACACTGGTGCCATGTGTTGCTGTTCTTATTAAACATGTGGATTGTTTAATCTTTTCCACTCTGTGATGGAGTTCAAGTTCCTAATAAACTGTATCTCCTTCATTTCTTCTCCCTTTTCTTTAATTAAAGTTCCTTCCCACCGCCCGATTATGATTAACACAAAATGAAATGTTCTGTTTCCCAATTAAAATGTGTCTAACTGTTTAATTCATGCTCTCTCCTTCTCTTCGTAGTATTGGTATGAAGGGGATGAAGCCGGAGATCTCCCAGTGGATTTCTCTATTGTCTGGGATGGAGATTTCTTCATCGACAAGCCCGCGTCTATGAAAGGTAAAACCCGTTTATCGTCTGTCAACACAAACATCTCTGAACATGTTGAATGAAGTCTGTAAGAGCAGAGTTGTTGATTAACTAAAACAGTTTTGATTGATTGATTGATAGTTTCAGTCAACAAACTGTGCAGCGTATTGTAAACTGAATGTCTTTGAGTTTTGGACTGGTAGTTGGAAAAAACAAGATATCTGAAGACGTCACTGTGGACTCGTGGGAATATTCACAAATTAATCTATTGTCAGATTAATTGATAATTGGAATGATAAGTAGTTGTCGCTCAATCAATAAAGTCGATCGTATGCTTGTGTGTTTGTCAGCGTTGCTGTATAAGTGCGAGGCTCAGCGCTCCAGCTGTGGTCAGTGTCTCAAAGCTCCGCCTACTTTTGAATGCGGTTGGTGCACAGAAACCAGGAAGTGTCTCCTGCGGCAACACTGCCCCTCACCTGAACAGAACTGGATGCACCACGGACGACACAACCTGCGCTGCAGCCACCCACGCATCACCAAGGTACAGTAGGGAATCGAACCCGTAACGTGCACTCTCATCACCATAGACAGTAAAGTAGAAGCTTTATGGATTTAGTGGGACATTTAGGGCATAGCTGATGAGCCTCAATGGTTTTACTTGAGTACAAATACTTATACATCCTACCGCTGATGTTTTACATCTGCGTGTGTGTACGCTAAAAGCCTTCCAGAGAGTGATTCATCAAAGCCAGTAATCAATGACTGATAAGTGATTGATCTCTCGGTCACAGATTGATCCTCTGACGGGACCTCGGGAGGGAGGGACGCTCGTGACAATCGAGGGGGAGAACCTGGGTCTGCAGGTGAAGGAGATCGCTCACGTTCAGGTGGCCGGAGTCCGGTGTAACCCCGTCCCCTCGCAGTACATCAGCGCCGAGAGGTCAGTGTTGGCGTGTTGGCGTGTTAGCATGTATCAGGACCTGTCGGAGGCGTGTGCTGACTCTCTCTCTGTGTCTCCAGGATTGTATGCGACATGGCCGAGGCTCTCCTCCCTCACTCTCCCGGCGGACCCGTTGAGCTCTGCATAGGCGTCTGCAGCGCAGAATATCGAACCCTCTCCACGCAGACCTACTCCTTTGTGGTGAGTGTGTTCGTGTGTGTGTGTGTGTCAGAGAATAAATCATTAATCAGCGTGATTACATGCACTTCAGTGAGCAGGTCAGGTCTCTCTGCAGTGATCTGGTTTCTTCAACATGTGAAGAATGAGAAGTTCTGGGCCGTACACGTTTTAAGCAGCTTTAGTAAAACGTGAGCGTGTAAAGGACTCACTGTGGCAGCAGAGTAGGTGCATTAAAGGAGAAATCATTACATACAGAGATGCATTATAGTATTAAACTGATAAAAGATTTAAATATTTTTAATATACCCCTGTAGCGAGGGGAAACTTCTTGGTCTCATTGTCCTGGGTTGATGCATTTGTCATATAGCCAATAAAACCACTGCAGAACGATACAACAGATATTTAATATCTTATTTGAATATTAATTTGTGCATTTTTTCATTTGTCTGTCTTTCACATTATTGTTTAGTTTTTATTGGTTGATTAAAAAAAAGTCAAACATTCTCCTTCTCAAAATATCTTTTTATTTAGTATTTGATTCATTTTTTATCATGGAAAAAAAAGGTCGTCAGCAAATTATTCTTTATTTTTTAATGAATATAACACTGATAATATATATCTGAGACACAATAATAAGCCAACAGAAACACACACAAAAAATAAATCAATAAACATGCACGCATAAACAGCAAGAATTACAAAAACAACAAAATGATTAATACTGTTTTTCGTGACAACATTGGACCCGAAAACTTTGGAACACAGGATAACAACTCATTAGAGCTGCAACAATTAGTCTTTTGATTTAACTGATCAAATCAAATAATTGCTATATATAATTTCACAACAAATTTAAAAAACAAAAATGAGCCTTTGTATACAAGTAATTAACACATAGTAAACTGAATATTTATTGGATTTTCCTTCAGTCTGGGCATTTGTCACTATTTTCTGACACTTTTAGACTTTCTGATGACAGTCAAACATCTGCCGTCACAAACGTACTTCACTCTCACCTGTTCTTCCTCCTCCTCCTCCTCCAGAGCCCTAGTTTCAGTCGTGTCCGTCCAGAAAAGGGGCCTGTTTCCGGGGGAACCAGACTGACGGTGACAGGTCGACACCTGGACGCAGGCAGCAGTGTCACGGTCTACATTGACGGGGAAGAGTGTCTGTTTGTCAAGTGAGTTTTCATTTACTAATGAATTCACAGCGTAATTAATATATTGTGAAAGAATTAATAAATGTGTAATAATCTCTTCTCTCAGACGGACCAATCGAGAAATCGTCTGCATAACTCCCGCCTCCCTGTCCGGCGCCGGCCCCGCCCCCATCCGGCTGATGATTGACAAGGCCAAGGTGACGAGCTCGGAGACCAAATATATCTACACCGAGGACCCGACCATCAGCAGCATCGAACCAAACTGGACCATCCTCAAGTAAACACTCAGATTATATCCATATCCATATCATCCTCAGAAATACTATTGATCAGAGTATTGATCTGTGACCTGTGTGTGCGTCTGTGTGTGTGTGTGTGTAACCACAGTGGCAGTACAGTGATCACAGTAACAGGAACCAACCTGCTGACCATCCAGGAGCCCAAAGTCCGAGCCAAGTACGGTGGAGTGGAGACCAGCAATGTAAGAACAAACACCTGTGTTTCCCAACCTGCGGCTCATGAACCTTCAGGGAGTCGCCCATGAAATGAAAGGGTTGTTTCATAAAACATCTGTATATCATATGTCCCACATTTAACTCTTACATATTTTACCTGTAAGACTTTGATATGTGTGTCTAAAAACAACAGCCAGGTGTCCATATGAACAGTGAAAGAGGTTTGTAATCGTTCCTACTGTTCATACTGGCTATTGAAAAATCCTCCATCTCCCCATCACTTCCATTGTATGTATGAACAGGAGGATTGATCACAGAAAGAAAAACATGTTTCAATGTTTGTTTGAGCTCCTGACTGTAGTTTTTAAGACACCCCCATCCTCTGTCTTCACTCTCTTCAGTTCTGTACCGTCGTCAATGACAGCACCATGACCTGTTTGGCTCCTGGTCTGATCTACAGTAAACCAAACCCACCAGAGGGGGCGCTGCGCCCCGATGAGTTCGGCTTCATTTTCGACCAGGTAACGCACACATATACACACCTGATCTCATTCATGCCGGGCATCTAGATTGTTTAATAGTTGAACTGATAGGGGCCTAAGTACAAATATGATTTTGTTAGATTAGTTACAGATGCTTCCTCTAACTGCACTAATCCAGTGATAGTTGTCTGTACATGCAAACAGGAGCTGCTAATAGCTGACCTTTAACGAAGCAAACTCTTTTAATTTGACTACTAAAGTAGTATTTGCAGTAATATTCAGTAGATGAATCAGTGCTCTCCTCTTCCAGGTCTCCTCTCTGCTGGTCCTGAACTCCACCCCCTTCACACACTACCCCAACCCGACCTTTGACCCTCTGGGGAATTCTGGGATTCTGGAGGTCAAACCGGGGTCTCCCATCATCCTCAAGGTGAGAAACGACCAACAAGATGTTTAGAGAAAGACGTTACTCAATCTGTGACACGACGAGAAAACAAGTGTATATATGATGTCAGAGAGTTGAACGGGGTGTGTGTTTGTGTGTGTGTGTTTGTGTGTTTGCAGGGTAAGAACCTGATCCCGCCCGCCCCCGGCAACAACCGTCTGAACTACACAGTTCTGATTGGAGAGTCCCCCTGTCTGTTGACTGTGTCAGAGAACCAGCTGCTCTGTGATTCGCCAGATCTTACCGGAGAACAGCGAGTCCTGGTGAGTGATAGGACCTTAGCCACGCCTTTTATTGTTTATACCTGTCAGTGATGCCTGAACGTGATTGGTTCATACAGGGCAGTGTTAGTTTCATCAAAGAAAACTATGACAAAACATTTTTGGTGACTTGTTTTTTGAAACAAGACTAAAACAAAATGTTTAAAATTTCTCATCAATCTATAAAGATTAAACAATGTGAATGTGACAAATGAACAATTACTTCGAATAAAGATTATGTTGTTATTATTGATTCATTTGAAGAGCATTTTTGATCATTTTTGACAAAGAGAAGTAGACAATTGCATTTGAGAATTTTTGACAGTTTTGCTTGAAAGGACAGAAAGAAAAGAAAGAATGGAAGGAAAAGAAAGACAGGAAAGGAGGAAAATCAATTAGAAAAGAAAAGAGGGGACGAAGATGAGAAGAGGACAGAGGAGGAAAGAAAGAGGGAGGGTGTGATGGAGAGGAAAGAGGAAGAAGAAGAGGAGAATGAGAAATGGAAGGAAATCAAGAGAACAAGAGAGAGACGGAAGAAGAGGAGGAAAAATAAAAATGAATGAAATTAGAAGAGGTGGAGGTGAAAACAGCAAATGGGGAGGAAGACAAAGAAAAGACAGGATGAAAAAAGATGGGAGAAGGAGAAAAAAGGTGGTGGAGAGGAAATGGGGATTACAGAAGGAAATAAAGGAAAGGAGAGGGGATTAGATGAGGTAAGAGGAGAGGAGAAATGAAAAGATCTGAGGGAAGAGGGAGAATAAAACATTGGAGAATAGATGAGATATGGAAAAAGGAGAGGAAAAAGAGATGAAAGAAGGAAATGAAAGAGAGAAGGACAAAGAAAACAGAATGAAGAAAATGAAGGATAGGAGGGAGAATAGAAAGAAAAGAGAAGCAAGGAAATGAGAGGGGGGGGAAAGAGGGAGGTTTTTATAAAGGTGAAAGTCATTAAGTGTAGCCGCAGGGAGTTATGGGTAATTGGTCTGATATCACAGATCAGAGGGTAACACACACACACACTCACGCACACACAAACCCTGGTGTTCAAAGTGAATGAGTATCAATGAACACACAAACTCTACTGATACATTATTCAAACTATTGATTATTATCTCCCTCATCATTTCACATGATTTATCATTTATTCATCAGTGTCTTCATATGAGCTATAATCATTTTTATAATCGATATTCAGAACCTGTAAAAAGGAAATGCTTTAATAAAATATTAATACAACACACAACAAAGATAATGAATGCACGCATAATATGAAGCAACATATGAATGCAGCTGTGTCTCCATTACGCTGCATACTTAAAAAAGCACAAATCACGTAAAGATTAAAAGTTAATGTGATCAGTATTTTGACTGAAAAAACAAGGGAAATGGGCAAAATGACATGAACTTTGATTCAGCTGAAGTGCAGCTCTGACTGCGTCTCTCTTTCTGTAGATCCTGGTTGGTGGTCTGGAGTACTCCCCAGGTACGCTCCATATCTACTCCGACAGTGCCCTGACACTGCCTGCCATCATCGGTATCGGAGCGGGTGGCGGCGTGCTCCTCATCGCGATTATCGCCGTGCTGATCGCCTATAAGAGGAAGACTCGTGACGCCGACCGGACGCTGAAACGCCTCCAGCTGCAGATGGACAACTTGGAGAGCCGGGTGGCGCTAGAGTGCAAAGAGGGTACGTTTTGTTTAGTGCCGGGTATCAATACTATACCCAATAAGAATAATTAAATCTTGAGTTTAACATGCATATAGATGTGTGCATCATCAGCATATCAAGATAAAGACAGAATTGTTTGTGTTTTTTGTGTTTTATTTTTTTTATGTTTTGGTTTTAATGGATTTCGCTGAGTGAACAACAGCAACAACTGGCCAACAAATGAGCCCAAATGAACTCCTGAAACAATAGTTTAAAAAAATTTAATTTTATATTAAGTGGAATTGCAAGGTGCCTTCACAGAAGAATGCCCATTTAATTTTAATTTATACTTCTACTTTAATTCTAGTCAAAAGAAAGTCAGTGGTGTCTTTAAAACTACATTATAAGATGTCTTAACATACAGTCATCTTAACTGTCTGTTGTCTTCCTCTGTGCAGCCTTCGCAGAGCTGCAGACAGACATCCAGGAACTGACCAACGACATGGACGGAGTGAAGATTCCCTTCCTGGAGTATCGAACGTACACCATGAGAGTCATGTTCCCTGGAATCGAAGAACACCCTGTCCTCAAAGAGCTGGATGTATGTACAACACAACCCTCATTTTATATACATATACTGTTTATCTATAGAAAACATACTGAGAATTAACCCGGCAGGAGTACAAAACAACGATTAAGCAAATATGCCGCTGTATGTGTTTTGAACTGTATCTACATTGAATGAGCTTCCCGTTTCACTACAGGTTCCTCCTCACTTCCTATGACGGGCGAGGAAATAAAATCAATGAATCAATAAATATAAGCACTGTTGATTTCTTACCGTGGAGCCAACAAGAAAACTGTTTTGGTTCAGTAAATGTCAGTCAGCCTGGTGAAGGCAGTTTGTCCAGCCGCTGTCCTCTCAGCTCCTCAGGAGATGCTGCTGACAGATGGCTGCTTCTGGCTTCTGTGGAGTCAGAGTTGATTGAACCGCTCACATTTCACTTCTTATGTTGATTCCCAGTTAAAAATACATTTGAAAAAAAAAAATGCCCCCGATGCTTAGGCCCAGCGGGGTGTCAACTTTGTCCTGGTGGGCCGTGGGGCTTGCAATAAACTAGCGGAAATCCTGTTTTAAATTTTGCAATTAATCCAAAGTTCACATGCGTGCCAAACTGTGCGGGGCGATCTGTACGGATCACCAATCAAATATGTTCCATTACACCACTATAAACGGATACAGAAGCACTTTAAACTCTATAACTTGCTGTGTGGTGAAACAGAACAACCTTCCACAGTATCTCCATGCAGCTTTAATTAAATGAACCCAGCAGGAAGCTCTGAGGCACAGAGTCTCTGTTCTCTGCTTCCAGAGCAATGAAGTAGATTTTCCCAGATCTTAATAAGTAGGTGTGGAAGCAGTCAGTCTCTGGATGGAAGGATTTCCTTAAATATGATGGAGGAGTTTCTTTGTCTGAAGCTCTGTGTTAGCTGAGCGGATCTGAGTCTGTGCAGATTCCCTCGCTACAATTTTAGGGTTCAGTTTATTTGTGCAACATTATGTTCTATTGACTTATTTCATGTATTATTGGTATTTTGGAAGTTTTTTTTTATTACAAAACAATATTTAATCAAGATCTTTCTCTCTCTCTGTCTGTATCTTTTAGTCTCCTGCTAATGTAGAAAAAGCTCTGCGTCTGTTCAGTCAGCTTCTGAACAACAAGATGTTCCTGCTGACCTTCATCCACACTCTGGAGGCTCAGAGGTCGTTCTCCATGAGAGACCGAGGGAACGTCGCCTCACTGCTGATGGCTGCTCTGCAGGTAACTGTCTGTCTCTACACCTGTCTGTCTGTCTGTCTGTCTGCTCGCCGTGTTAATTTGGAGCTAGTTTAATACCTGCAGCTGGTTGATACTTAAAGACTTGGTTATACCTGTTTAAATAGCTTCTTAATAATGTTAAATGCCTTTAATAGTTGTTTATAGATAAGTATAGCTATTAAAATCAATAGCAGCATTTGTTAGATGTGTGTAGCATTAATATGTGTAAATGACTTATCAACAGATAATGATCAGTAGTTACAGAGTTGTTTATTGATCCTACAGGGTCGAATGGAGTATGCTACAGTGGTGCTCAAACAGCTGCTGGCTGATCTGATCGAGAAGAACCTGGAGAACAGATATCATCCCAAACTACTGTTGAGGAGGTCAGTGCACGACCTCAGCTGATTCGTTCTGTGTGATTCAGTCACTCAAAATGATCAGATTAATATTTAGATAAATTTTATTGATCGATGGAACAGAGTCCTGCAAGAAGAAACACTTGACCTTTGACCTCTATGTGTGTTTGTTTAGAACGGAGTCTGTAGCTGAGAAGATGCTGACAAACTGGTTCACCTTCCTGCTCCATCGATTCCTCAAGGTAATCTATTTTTCCTTAGTTTGTTGAATACTTCCCCTCTTCTCCCACTTGCTACTTTCTTCTTTCCCTCCTTCATTTACTCGCCCTCCCTCCTTCTCTCCCTAATTGACCTCGTCAAGCTCTTCGTCTGACCGTGACCGTGTTAATTTATTCATGGGAAATGAAGGGGATTGGCTAAATCCTGCTGATGACTTTTCAGGGTTAAACATTTCAACATAGGATTCAGATCTGACATCTATCACTCTCTCTCTCTCTGTCAGGAGTGTGCAGGCGAGCCTCTCTTCATGCTGTACTGTGCCATAAAGCAGCAGATGGAGAAAGGGCCGATCGACGCCATCACCGGCGAAGCTCGCTACTCTCTGAGTGAAGACAAACTCATCAGGCAGCAGATCGACTACAAACAGCTGGTAACACACACACACACACTTACATGTAAAAATTGCTTGTGACTTGTTAGCTTCTGATTTTAATCATCAAACGAGGAATGACTACCTCCCAGCCTATTCAAACTAGCATGAACTGCATGAACTGAAATGAAAGACAAATAACCAAGTCCAGTTGCGATCAATTTAATTTCCTTGAGATAACCATGACCTGGATGAATGAGTATATTCACAGGCTTAACACAGATTTGACCTGTTCTTTAAATATACAGCTGCATTATTTGGATGCAAATAAATGAATGAATGAAAAGGAGAAAGGCGGAGAAGGAAAATGAAACTCAAATTAATAGCGTCTCCACAGTAAATCATCTGTTGAGTGAAACAATCAAAAAATAACATTTTATTTCTCTCATTCACTGGCTTTGTTCTCGCCTCTGCATCCTCCCTTCATTCACTCTCTAGCTCACTTGATCACCACTGACAGTACGCACAACTCTCTCTCTCTTTCTCTGTGTGTGCGTGTGTGTGTGTGTGCGCACACACCTGGTGGTTACAAATATTAATTGATAATGGTGTTTTCCTATCTGTTATGACAAACTTAATAAAGTTTTGTGCAGACAGATGACACTCTCACTCTCTCTATCAGACTCTGATGTGCATCCCTCCGGAGGGCGAAGCCGGGACGGAGGTGCCGGTGAAGGTGTTGAACTGTGACACGGTGACTCAAGTCAAAGACAAGCTGCTGGACGCCGTTTACAAAGGAATCCCGTTCTCCCAGAGACCTCAGGCCGATGACATGGACTTAGGTAACTACTTACAGACGCATGACTTTGTGTTGAAACATAACTCTGATGTTTTTCTGTATTTTACTTCCCTCCCTTCCCTGCGCTGGAAATGTATGTCAACTCCAGGCCCATTGATTCCTACTAAAGATACACCTCACAAATATATAGTTTAATTTTTTACTTGACCTGCAAGCAAGAATACCAGGGTCATTGTTTCCTGTTGAAAATCTTAAAAAACACCTCACAAATATATAGTTTTATGTTTTACAAAGGCCCAGTAATTTTTGTAGGTTTTAACAAATAGTACATTTGTTTGGGACTATTTTCAATAGTGGATGAATCCACATTTGGTGCTTTCATGTGTAGTTGTGGCAGCAAGACAGGGTGTGTGTGGGATTGAGTCAATACAATCTACAGTGTGTGTGTGCTCATGGTGATGAAGGAACATGTCACCCGGTGCAACGATGTGGTTCGTTAATGTATTTTTAATAGTTTTTAGACAACAATGGAGGCCTACATCACAGAGGAGGAAGATATCACAGACAATGCTAGTTAGTAGACTAATACATTGTTGGTGTGTTGACAAGAAGAAAATATAAAATGTCACCAGATGTGTCATTTTAATGATTTGAAACTGTAGAATATGTCTGGTGAGGCAGGATGTGGACTGTCATCACTGAAGTCATCGACTGCTGAGCATGATGTGCTCATTAGCAAATGAATACACACACTGCCGCTGCCACTTTCTGTTCTTATGCTGAATTAACACCAGACATGAGACATCAGCAGTGTGTAAATCTTAAAATGCCATCTTGCTGTTTCAGTGTGTGTGTGTGGGGGGGGGGAATCTGAGCTTTTTAAATGATAGAGCAAGAGAGGGGCTGTGTGGCTATATAGTTAAAAACTTCTCTCTGATTTGGTCTGATTTGGATCATTTTATGTTGATTTTGGCAGCTTGCCTGTCCCGCTCCTTACCAGATGTTAGTGGTGATGCAGTTTTGTCAGTGTGATACAGAAGAAGAGATGTGGCTTTTTTCCTGTGTTCTGGTGATTCTGGCTCTATGAAACAGCCTGAAACACTGAGTGGATGTTCATTTTCATTAAAATTATTACTAACATGAAATAATGCTCATTAAATGACACATGTCTTAAAATAGTCAAGTGTCCATCTGAACATTGAAGACGTTTTTTTCCTCACTGTAATCATCCTACTGTTCATGCTGGCTGTTAAAAGATTCAAATGTGCTTTCAATGTAAGTAAAAATCCACAATGTGTCCACACAGTCATTTAAAGTAGATGTGAAGCTTATAGCTTAGTCTTTTTACCATCAAATTCCCTCTTTGCGTTTCCCTCTGGAGCTGTGGTGGAAGTATAGGAACAAAAAGAAGAAACTTTGGCACTAAAAAGACTGTAATGTTGAAGACAAACCTGACAGACAGAACCTGTCCCTTAAGAGTGTAAAAATCCTTCAATTTAGGACAGATAAAAAACTGAATTTATCCTTGCTGCTACTCCATCTTGAGTTCCTCGACCAGCAGCGAGACAAACGTTGTGAGATCAGACTTTGACTGTATGTTTTTGTTTGTGTTGTCAGAGTGGCGCCAGGGTCGACTGACCAGGATCATCCTGCAGGACGAAGATGTGACCACTAAGATAGAGAGCGACTGGAAGAGACTGAACACACTGGCACACTACCAGGTACACACACACACACACACACACACACACAGATTTCACATTAAATATATTTGGAATTATATTACACCATATGCAGTATATAACAAAACTGAGCACACCCAAGTGATATCAAAGCGGTAAATGATTCAACACTGTTGTATTTTTAGGGTGAAGTGCAGTGTATTTGGTATTTGATCTTATTTATGATAAAAAACAAAACAGGCTACATCAACTAAATTGAAAATACAGGCCTTAAAGTACAGAATAATTGCCTGAGCGAGGTTATTAAAGAACCTGTGAACACCACAACATTCTCAATTTCTCAGCCTGGGTTGTGTCTGATGCAACATGACTCCATGTGGTGAGGAATTACCTGACTACCCAAGTAGGAAACTAGAGTGTGAGACTTCAGAAAGATGGTAGTGGGTACAGGATCATCAGTAGGCTACCGAGCACACAGTTGCTGCAGTAGTTAGGAGGAGGACCTCAAAAAACTGACAGTACGCACAATTCGCCAATTTATACAACCTTGCATTGAAAAACAGGCTGTCAAGTGCTTCTGATTTAGCACTAGGGTTATCTGCGGAAATTGGTGTTTCAGTGACTGCTCAGACGCTGCATGAAGTCAACCTCTACAGATGACATCCAAGAAGAAATCTATTGCTTTAAAAAAAAAAAAAAAGGCACAAAACTGCAAGATTAAACTGCCAAAGAACACGAAAAGAAACCTGATCAGATTGGGTCCAGCATGTTAAGTGTGGACCTGGCCAGGACTAACATAGTGACAGCGATATGGGACTGCATGAGTGCAAAAGGTGTAGAGTGGATGACGTTTATAGATGGCACTATGAATACAAGTTAGTAAACCCAAATACTAAATGAAAAGATGACTCTCGGTATCAAGGAGCTTGGTAGGAATTTCCAGCATGATGATGATGGTCCCAAACACACTGAAAGAAAAAAAATATAAAGTTAAAACTATGACCTGCCTAAGAATATAACCCTAACCCAAAAATAAAGACAGGCATTTAAAATATTTCAAAATAAAAGCATGGAGTCTCACTAATGAAGGGTGACTTAAATATGGACCTTGCACACGGTCAAATGGAAAGAATTTATAACAGTGTACTCAGTTTTGTTAAGTACTGTATATACATGTGATGAATGTGTGTATATATTCAATTATATATATTTGCATATTTGATGTATTTCACCTATATAACTACATATATGACTATAGTTACATCTAGAGGAATCATTACAGTTACACTGTTTCTTTCACTGCTGTAACATGAATTTACCCTCAGGTGATTAATACAGTCTTATCTTATTTAGAGCAATTGATTCAATGCAATTTAAAATTAATTGGCAATTAATGTGATAATTAAATAATGTTTTTATCATTTTTACAGCAAAATTAAAAAAATAAAAAAATCACTGGTGGCTGAGCTGTGGGAAATGATAACAGTGAGGCATTTTTCACTATTGGTAGACTAAACAAGGAGTTTAGTCCTCTGTCCAGCTGTCAAACCCCAGCTGACAGAGGCGAGGAGCTGATATCTTGATATTCTCTGTGGTCTTCTGTAATAACTCTGAGCTCACAGCAATAAACTTCACATGCAGCAGCGAGTGATATGTGGTTCAGTATTTTTTCTGCTCTGGGTTTAGTCTTTCGTCAGACTGTCCTTGTGCTGTGATTGGTTGTTTGTGTCTCCACTGTCTGACAGGATCGTTGTATTTTATCGAAGGCGCAGATGCTGATTAAACCCCCCCCCCCCCCCCCAAAAAAAAAAATCCCTTTTTTATCTCATTGAATGAGACATTGGGAGGATTGTGCAGTCTCTGGTTCTTTATCAGCTCGTGCAGTGACACGTGGAGTCTATCGAGATGGTGGACAGGATAAGAATTGACTCACTTCGCTGGCTGAATGGATAATTAGTCATCTGATTGATGGAGTGATTAGCTGATTGATGTGTTGCTGTGTGTTGTTAGGTAACAGATGGCTCTTTGGTGGCGCTGGTCCAGAAGCAGGTTTCTGCCTACAACATCACCAACTCCTTCACTTTCACCAGATCGCTGAGCAGATATGGTACAACACACACACACACACCCATTACCTCATTACATTACTGTCAACATGACTAACTGATCGCTCACCTTTTGTGTCTTCAGAGTCATTACTTCGAACGTCCAGCAGTCCTGACAGCCTGAGATCCAGAGCTCCGATGATCACACCTGACCAGGAGACAGGTACTGCAGCAATAGTAGTATTAGTAGTAGACATGTCAGTAATTGATAAGTACAAGTATACTGTGTGTACTGTACTGTATGAGTTTGTGTTGTGTGTTTTCAGGAACTAAACTGTGGCACCTGGTGAAGAATCACGAGCACAGCGACCAGAGAGAAGGAGACAGAGGCAGCAAGATGGTTTCTGAAATCTACCTGACCAGACTGCTGGCTACCAAGGTAACACACACACACACACACACACACACCTTTTGTGTTCCTACCCCCAAAAGAATGTTTTTTTTAGTAAAGTGATTTATTCTCTTTTCAGGTTTGTATTCTCATCTTTTTTTTAAGTACCTGCACTTCTGTTATTCGTTTTGTAGTTAATTTAAACAGTCATTTAATACCATGCTTTGGTCCTCCCGTCACCCAGGGAACGCTGCAGAAGTTTGTGGACGACCTGTTTGAGACAGTGTTTAGCACCGCCCACCGTGGTTCTGCACTCCCATTGGCTATCAAATACATGTTTGACTTCCTGGACGAGCAGGCTGACAAAAGGCAGATCAGCGACCCGGACGTCCGACACACCTGGAAAAGCAACTGGTGAGAGAGAAAAAAAAACAAAACCTAAAGATTTAACTCATGACACAGGTACATAGAATGATTAGAAAATAAATGTCTACATATTGAAGGTTAAATTTTTTCAGTGATAAGTTTCCCCTATCCTCTAATAGCTGCCTATGATTTTTACTAATCTTTCTTCTTTGTGCGTCCAGCCTCCCTCTCAGGTTCTGGGTCAACGTCATAAAGAACCCTCAGTTTGTGTTCGACATACACAAGAGCAGCATCACTGACGCCTGTCTGTCGGTCGTCGCTCAGACCTTCATGGATTCCTGCTCGACATCCGAACACCGGCTCGGGAAAGACTCTCCGTCCAACAAGCTGCTCTATGCTAAAGACATCCCCAACTACAAGAGCTGGGTGGAGAGGTAGCTAACATGCTAACCAGTTAACATACTGTAATACATACAGCTATGAGAGCTAGATTCAGTGGTAATAACCAAACTACGACGTAGCTAGCCTCAAAGCTAACCTGCTAAGTAGTATAAGCAGGAGCTAAATTTAGCAGGAGCTAACCTTTTAAGTTACTTTTATTACATACATGACACACTGTGAGCTACTACTTAAAATAACATGTGAAATGTGTCATATTCATTTTAAAAACCTGCTTTATTCAGCTACATGATAAGTTTATCATAAGATAGAAGCAGCTGGACCGAAACGCCATCACTCACTCCCTGTCTTAAAGCACCTTTTCAGGATTTAATATGCCTGAAACAAACTAGATCATATCATCTGTCATCCCACCACATTTAAAGTCAGTGTGTCTACCTGGTCTGAATGTCTACACTGGAAGGCAGGCTGAAAAGCTTTCAGAGACATTCATGGTAAGCACTCGGTTATTCACATGAAAAGCCTTTAGAGTTACAGATGATCCAACAACAACAAGAGAAGAGTGGTGAGGCTTGGGCTGTTACAAACAATGTTAATATTAAATCATATAATAAATCACATTAAATACTATTAAGGAATAATAAGGCAATTGCCTGTTAGGGCAACAGTTAAAAAAATAAATTATACAATTTAATATCTGAGACTTATCATTATCTGAGACGCATAATTATCTTGTTCAATTAACCTTGAAGGAACACATTAGCTTATTGATACAATGAGGAAAGTTTGAACTTCACTACAGCTATGTGTATGTATGTGTGTTTGCAGGTACTACAGGGATATTTCGAAGATGCCCGGCATCAGCGATCAGGACATGGATGCCTACCTGGTGGAGCAGTCCCGTCTCCATGGCAACGAGTTTAACACCCTGAGCGCACTCAGTGAGCTCTACTTCTACATCAACAAGTACAAGGAAGAGGTGAGAGGGGCAAGGATTCATCTCTTAATGACGTCATGGTTGTTGTATATTTTAGGCCCCTTGTGCCCTCGTCTCCAGCTTATTCCTGCTCCATCTTCTTACTTGATGCTCTGCACTCAGCACAGAGAGAAAAATACAGCACATAGGTTATTTAATCACGTGTGTATTGTCGTTGGATCTGTTTTTCTGTGAGATTATTTAAATGCATGCGCTGCCGTCAGTTGGTCCATCTAGCACATTGGTCTAATTATCAGTGCAGCCAGGCGAAACAAAATAGTCGGGGAGTCGTTTTCCCTAGCAACATCCTCCAGTTCCCCCTGCGGGATCCCAAGGTGTTCCCCGGCCAGACGTGATATACAGTCTCCAGTGTGTTCTGGGTCTTCCATGTGGTTTCCCCTTAGTTGGACCTGCCTGGAGGTCCTCCACAGGGAGGTATCCTAATCAGATGTGCAAACCACTCTTTAATCCAAAGGAGTAGCAGTTTTATTACAAGATCCTTCTGGATGTTTTGAGCTCATCGCCTTGTCTCTAAGGGTTAGCTCAGCTAACGGTGGCTCAGCTCCCTCTTTACAATGACAGGCCCATACAGTGCCCGCATTCCTGCTGATGCTACACCAGTCGACATGTTGTTATCTGTTATCAATAATGAACAAAACCCAAATATGTTTGAAGTCCTTCAGGGATCAGTCCACTGCAGAGTACCGTGGCCTCAGACTTTTGGTTGCAGACTCTAGAGCTGCAAAGATTAGTTGAATAATTGATTAGTTGTCCACTATTAAATGAATTGCCAGACATTTGAGGACATCACCTTGGTCTTTGGAAAACGGTGATCAACATCACCATTTTCTGGACATTTTATAGATCAAACAACTACTCGGTTATTGGAGAAAATAATTGACAGATTAATTGACAATGAAAATAATTGTTAGTCGTTATGACTCAAGACATTCCACACAAAACCATAAATGTCAAACTTAATGATGGTGGTTGAAGAAAAGTCAGGGGATAGGCCAAGTCATCCAGACACTTAAGGAACTGTGAATGTCAAAATTTCATTGCAGTCCACTCAGTATTTGTCAAGACATTTCCATCCTTACAGCCATGTGTTAGGGGCTAGCAGCTAAAAATGCCAAAATCTAATGGTACATTACCTTAAGTTCCAGAGCACATTCATGATCCCCAGAGGCCTATCAAGGCAAACATAGACATGTTTTGTTTTAAACAAACAATGTTTTTGTGTTTTCTTTCACTTTAGAACAGACAGCAAGAGCTGACAGAGAAGAATAAACTACATTTTACAGTATGCATGTCAATTATTTACGTCTGTCCCTTGTTTTTGCAGATCCTGACGGCCTTGGACCGGGACGGGTACTGTCGCAAACACAAACTGAGGCACAAACTGGAGCAAGCCATCAACCTGATGTCTGGAAGTAGCTGAGAGGAGGAGAAGGACGGATGGACTGATAGACGGATGGGAGGTTGGGAAGAAGAATTGGGGAGGGGCAAGTGAGGGCATTTTGTTTTTCTGAACTGTTGAACAGTCAGCTGAACTGCTCCGTGTTGGAGCGAACTGACAGCCACAGCTCTGGCCCTTTAGCAATCAATCAATCAGTAATTTATTTGTCAATTTATTGATTGATTGACTTGAAGACTGACTAACTGACTGGCTGGGACCCCAACTACCTCCATTCGGTGGGTTTTGGGGCAGAAAATCAGACTGTTTCCAAACCGATTTGGATACATTTACAACGTGACTTCAAACTGGAATGGAGTCATTTTATCAATTATCAATGTATCTATCGGTTTGGATTTGGATTCAAATTCAGGACGTGGCTGTGGAAAGATCTGGAAACTAGGCTGTGTGTTAGAAGACTGAGTCAGGTTTCACCAAACAATGGATGTAGCGTGAGGACTAATCAACCTGGCCTCAGCATTCCCAGCCTGGTTTGGATCTTACTAGACGCCAGGTTGAAGAGCTAAAGGTCAAGTCAAGTATTTGTCAAAGTGACACACTTCACCTGGACATGGTTGTTCTGGCCTGAAGGATCAAAAAATTAAGTTGATGATCAGGTTGTCACGTCAAAATCACAACCAGACCTGACCTTACCTTAAAGGCCTCATTTTAGTCTGGATGAATCCAGGTCTAATATCAAAAGGTCAAGTCAAGGGTTACCACAGAAGAATGAAGCCTCTTCAATGATGTCGTCACTTTGGACTGTTTGTTCTCATCTTGAAATCCTTCGCCTTATTTTGAAGGATTCACTGTCAGAAGTGCAGGTCAAGCTTTAAAGAAAGAAGCGTCAAAGTCAAGTCCTCATTTGGAACATCTGACCCAACCGTGAACTTTGCAAATGATTCAGAAGGTTTAAAGCTTTAACGAAGGAGAACGAAGCAAATAAACTGATGTCCAAATAAAGAGGGACGACTTGACTTGAACTTGAAATCGCTGCTTAGTCTGGAAAGATGTTGAATTTATCTGTGGAAGGAAGGAAAAAAAAGAACTCTGAGCTGAGACAATTTGACTTGACCTTGGACTGTTCGGCTAAACCTCGTCTTGATCCTGAAGTTTCTAAGTTGCTGTTTAAATAACCACTTAATGTTTTTCTCTGGACAATCACTCTGTACCACAGCACACTGAGCCCGATGCCTACCGACCGACCAGTACCTGTGTCCATGAACCCGTCCTCTCGTCCCGCCATCCTCTTTTCCTTTCCTTCCATCCTCAACGGATCATTTCACCTCCAAGTTTGTCTTTACCAGTTTCATCATTTAATTCCTGCTATCCTCCCCTTACTTCTTTGGCCCTGTTTGTGTCCTCCCCCTTCCCCGTCAGTCATTCTGGCTTCTGGCCTTCCTATTGGCCAGGAAGACTCTTTAGTAATGTACTGCCCGACCAATCAAGACTGTGGAATTCGCCAGAATCATGAAAATTAAGTAGATATTAATAGAAGCGAATGCAGAATTACGTTTTTGAATACATTCCAGCACAGGCACACAGGCAAGGTCTGTAAATAAGCAGGTTGTCTGGCAATTTGTTTTGGACATTTTAACAAACTTCTGAAAGTGGACTGACCTGCATTTTTCAGGACCAGACCAACCCGGAATCAGGTTCTGGATTCAATACCAATCAGTAAACTCTGGTTGGTGCAGATGGCTTTATCGTCAGACCTTGCACATACACCCACATACAGCCATGCTTTACAGCGCCATGCTAACTGTGCCCAGGGGGAAAATACTGTGCAGAGCTACAAGCCCAGTGCCATGTAAAGACCGGACCGGATCATGTCAGAACTGGACCGGACTCGGACCAAACCCGGATCAAAAATAACCCGGAATGGAGTTTTGACCGGACCGGACTCAAGAACTCTTAAGACTTGTGGCCATAATTGTAAACAACAACAAAAAAAAAGAAAGATAATAATAATAATGATGATAAAGTATAAAAGTTAAAAAAAAGAATACAAAAAGAAAGGAAAAAAAAGAAATATTGAAATGTTAACATGTAATAAGAACTTTGTGGATTTGACAGTTTGGATTTTAAGAAGCTGAACTTGTATAAAGCTGAACGTTATGCTACATCAGAGTCTGAAGAAGGAGAGGGAGCCAGGAGAAGGTTCAGACCGAGACTACACCGACACCATCCTCACATCGTTACACCAGACCGGACTGAACCAGTCTGAATGAGGCTGTTCTGTTTCAAACCTGAGTCAGTTCTGTATGTTGAGGGACGTTGAAACAGAACAGAAGAGGAGTGAAGTGAAGTGTGTTGGAGGAGGTTTGAGGGTGTTTTGGGGAGGTTAGTTGATGCATGTGTAGCTGTGGATGGAGCTTTTATGTTTATGAGCTTTTGTTGTGCTCTCACTCCATCCTAAAGATGAATGTGGGCGTTTTCACTCTGCCAGCTCAGTCTGAATCCTGCAGCTAACAACTGGGTGCGCATTTCAATACTGCAGCACCTGGATGCTCCAACCTGCCTACATTCAAGATGAGCACGACTTCAGACCCAACTGCGAGTCAAGTCAAGAAAATGAGCTAGTGTGAAAACGCTCTTGATTCTCTGTTTGAATGATGGTTAAATGCAGGACTTGTTAACATGCCAACGCTGCACACCTCACTCCCCCCACCCACACACCCACGTTGATTCTGTGGTAGAACATTTTCATTTTGCACAACTGGAGGTATATATCATGTTTAGGTGTAATATTTGGTTGAAATTTGATCTTTTGAAAACACTCATAACTAGTTCTTGCTGATCACGTAAGCACCACCCCCGAGCTATGAGTGAGTGACCTCACAATGATAACATAACACATATCCTGAGCAGAAATCTTTCTATTTCATTGTGGAGTATGCAAGTTAGCAAACTATGCACGTAGACTCCGGTTTAATTTGTTCAGGTAAATGGCAATAACAGAATAAAATACCCAAACTTGAACTGCCGTCAGAGACTGCAATGTCACCATATTAGTAGTTTTAAATGTTAACACAGCAGTTTAAAAATTGGAAGCTCAAGGAAACTTAACCTTTAAAACATTAAATTACAATCTGCAGGTACGATTTGCTACTTGCTACGTCCAGATTTACACACCAATTATATCTTTATCATATGACGTTCCGTGGAAAATGGAAAAAAAAAACACTTCACAGATCTTTTAGATGATGGAAAAAGCCAGATGTGTTTTTCTGGAAATGTTCTACCACATCTGAAGCGTCTCTCTGCTGGCTCCCTGCCATGCCATAAAGCTACAAAGCACCTTTTTTTCTGTCTTGCTGTTGTTTTCACTGTCGTTTGAATCTTTGGGGCCAAAAGGGCCCGAGTGATGAGGAGGAGGGAGAGAGGGTCCTGATAAAAGACTGCCTTTTAGATGATTAATTATTGAACAGGGAGGGAAGCCACTACCATAACAATACCACTGTTCAGCCAACCTGTGTGTGTGTCTGTGTTTGTGTGTCTGCGTGTGTGTGTGTTCCTGTTACTGCAGTGGAAACTCAACCATTAAATCACTGATCGTATCTGCAGCTCAATTAAAACTCTTTTTCTTTACAGTCAATCCCTTTTAAATCCCATTTAAATCTTCTATCAACTCGGATCAGATCTTCGGTCTCATTGCAAAAAACAAAAATCTCAGATCGGCCTTCAAAATCAAAGTCATCAGATGTGATGAATCAAGTAAAATTCAGCATATTGTCTTTAATTGCGTCCTGGTCTCCATTTTGATCGGGATTTACCTTTTTTTTTTCTTGGTGTGAAATGGGTCAGTGTGCAGAGGAAGAGGAGGTGATTGTTTCTGAATGCAAAGAGGAGGAGCAATGAGTCGACGCTGAGGGGAATATGTTGAGGAGAAAGAGATGACAGAGGAGGAAATTCTCTCTCTGCATGCTGAAAAGTACTGATGAGGAGAAATGACTCTTTGATTAGAGAGAGGAGGACGCGGAGGAGGAGACAGTACAACCTGATGTTCTTCAAATACAGGTCGCAGGAATAAATGTTAGAGAAGAACACAGGAGGGGGGGGTCAGGATGAAAAGAGGAGGTCAGATTCTCTTTTTGCATGCTACAGCGCGAGGGAGGAGAAGGAAGAAGAAGAGGAGGAGGAGGAGGGATGGATGGAAGGAGACGCTGTTAGAATACTGAGAGTGAGAGCGAAAGAGGAGAGAGGGAGAATACTGATCAGGGAGAGAAGACTGAGGCAACGTCATTCATCAAACTGGCTGAGGAAGAGAAGGTCTCTGAGATGAGGGGAAAACCGCAAGTACAGAGGGAAACAGAATATTTTATCTCTCAGTGGCTCATAAAATTCATTACAGGGAGAATGTTGGAAATGCAAAAACCCCCGAATGGAAGGAAATGTTCTCATGAGGTGGAAATATATGTCAGGCAGCTGTGAAGTAACGCAAGAGCATCTGACTTCCATCAAAATAAATACTCAACACACTTGTTAATCTTGTTCCCGATGCTTATATTCACGTCTTTCCCTTGCGCCCCCCTGCGGAGGCGCTGACGGAGAGTCTTTCAAATGCTTAAAACGTTTAAGTGAAAAGGGTCCATAAGAATCACAACACGAGGAGCAAACAGTGCAGTAGAGTATCATGAAGTTTAGGGAGCGATTCTGTCAACAAACCTTCTGCTTCACACTAAAATTCAGTTGGTTTCTTTTTAACTCAACCATCATTTTTCTCTGAATTTAACCAGTTAATTTCTGTGCCTGAACTAAAACGTAACTTCAGATCAGAAAACACTCATATAGATCATTTGGCACAACAAGGACGTACCCGACGAAACATTTGGTTTCAGTATTATTTTCTAATATACACTTTTTTCCTGTAATAGAGTGAAATGTTGTGTTTTCTCATCAGTAATAGAGACCTTGAGTACACTGAAAAAGAAAAGAGGGAAAAAGGAGGACAAAATGGACACAGGCAAAAGAAAACTGAAACCTTAATAATACAGTTTATATTCGGTCGGGATAAATCGACGTCTGGATGGTTTTCCACTGTGGTAGCAAGCTGAGTGTGTGACTGTGTGTGTGTGTGTGTGTGTGACTGTGTGTTTTTCTGGCTTATATCCACACACATACTAACATCAGTATCATCCTTCAAACACACATACACACACACACACAGCTGGGAGGAGGTAACAGAGACTGAAGACGCCATTGGGAGGGCCAGGTCTAATTCCTGGAACAACAACAAAACAAATAGGAATTGGATAATACCTTGTTTTTATGTTGTTGTTTTTTTTTAGCTGCAGTTTCCATTCATCTGCACACACACACACACACACACACACACACACACACAGACGGCTCAGATATTTTCTGGTGGTGAGATATTTATTGACTTTTTTTTTTTTTCTCTTAATTTATTTTTTTATGATGAGTTATATTTATTGTGGAAGGATGTACACGATTTTATTAGTTTGTACAGCATTAAAGAGAGAAGAACTCAACATCAGACTTTGACTCCACACACACACACACACATACATACACACGCATGCATACATGCATACATACATGTTATATATCCGTGTGCATGGTGGGAAATGACCATGACCAATTGAATCAACATATTTGTCTTTTGACTAATCAGACGTTAAGAAACGAAAGAAAGAACGGTGTTAAATTACGGGGTCAAATCGAGTTCCTGGTCTGTCGTTTGCCACCGTGCTAATGTTCAGATACATCAAACCAATTGTTTGGTCTGATTCCAGATCGATCAATTGTTTGGTCTGATTCCAGATCGATCGATTTGATTGATTAGAATCACTCATCAGACTCACTTCACTCACAGCCAGGCGAGTCGTTGGATTAACCCGGGCGATGCAGACACGGGAGCAGGGAAACGGGGCCCGAGAAAATCTCCCCTCGGGGGAAAATGGAATAAAAAAAAATATACGGATATTAAATCGATCTCATCCTGGCAAGTGAAATACTCCTTAATGGATATTACTATTGATTTTTTTTAGAAATCTCCAATTTGAAACCAACAGTAGTTCAATAAATTTCTCTTTCTGAACAATGTAAAAATGGTCCAATTATTTATAATCATTGTAAGCTTCAATAATAGCTGATAGTGCTCTTCTACTGAAAATCAATCACTCCATCCCATTGATTTCAATTGAAGATCAATGAGAGATTGTTCTGTTTACTTTCTACTGGAAATAAATGGAAACCAGAAAACTCTCACACTGGAAATATGTTTTTAGGAATCAGCCATATTTAACAGCTGCCATCTTTAGCAGTTTTTAGGTTTTTACATTATCCCATTGATTGATTGATTTTAAATCAATGGCATATTTGATAAATGGAAGTTGTACGGCACCCTTGTTAAGCCCCTCCCAGTCCTGCAGACTCCTGATAGATGATTGGTTAACTGACAGAGCCGACAGCGAATCCCAGCGGGCTTCATTGTACCATAGCAACAACGAATCACTGGACTCCCCACTGAGCTAGAACGGGGAGTCGGATGTCTTTATTGTACCATAATATGATTATTATTACTATGATTATAATTATTATTATTATTCTGAGCCGGTGCTTCTCAGCTGCTGCGGGATCAGGATCCACCAACTTCAATTTATCTGTAAGCACTTTTTCTGAACAAAGTCCTGGACTTTAAACGCACCGCCAAACTCAAACCCAAAACTCGCCAAGTTGTTCCCTGCGAGGGTCCCCGAGCCGCCGCTTGAGAAGCACCGCTCACACTGGATCTTGTGTCTTAGTTCAGGATGGGATTGTTCATTCAGGCAGCTCTTCGGGTGCTTCAGGCGTCAGAGTGTGAGGCTTCATCAGGTTTTAAACACAACGTGATAAGTTTCACGCTGCTCTCCATATTTACTCATCTGATGTGTCACTAGTGGTTCTCTGATTGGATGTTTCGTACAGCAGTGTTTCCCTAAATCCACCTGCCACTTCCTTTTACGTTTTTTTAAGCTCTTAATAATAATTCCTAGAAGCTGATTACACCCGAATGACAATGATTGTCTAGGTTATCAATATTTGTCAACTGCTGATGTGATTTCAGTGACATCAGGGTGCTGATTTCCTCTCAGTCCACTGATGAAGCCTCCTGATTGGCCGCCTGTAGCTCCTCCAGTGCTGCCGTTCATTCACTCTGCCTGGAAAAACTGTTTTTCACTGAAAACGCTGAAACACACGTCGCCTTGATGCAGCGCTGTCCAGCATGTAGTCAGGGCCCATTTTTTGATACCATTTGCCATTGCCTTGTTTTTATTTTTTTATTTTTGCTGAGTTAAAATGTAATGATGATGATGATGATGATGAATCTTCTTCATGTAATAGCCTGTGTCAGTTTTTATACCATTGCCATTGCCTTCTGCTGAGTTTGTATATTTGTGTGATTTCACTAAAGTGTAATGGAAAAGTTGGACTCATGTTTTATTGTGTTTTTACTCCGTAGTTTATCAGATAAGTGGGACTAGTTGAGTAAGGTGTTATAATCTGAATTTTGACCGTGCATCACTTCCGCTCGTAAGTTCAGTCTCCTGCCGCTCCGTCGTCAGCAATCAAATGCTGGCAGGGGGACAGACTAATTAATGGAGAACAATGATCCAGGCTTTGCAGAGCTTATCAGCAGCAGCAACAACAAAAGAGCCGTTATCAAAGGTTTTCATTATCAGGAAATACACTTGATTAAAATACACCTGAGACAGACAGCTCTGAGCTCTTCGGTTCCTACTTTAGAGCTTTAAAAACTTCACGTGTTCTCATATTATAATCATACAATGATTAACCTGAAATGTTATGACTTACTTCTTCTTCTTCCAACTGTTTGCCTTCAGCCACCAGATCATTAACTCTGCTCCTGTTTGTGGAGAAGTTGAAACGTCACATTGATCTGTTTATTCATGCATCAAGCTGCTGTCAATCACTGTGACATCATAAACCATCAGTCCAGTGTTTGAGTCAGGTGTGGGCGGAGCTAAATGCTGGTTCCTGTCTGGACTTGAGGTTCGTTAACATGAGGAACTGCAAGAGGAAGACAAATTAGCTTTGTTAAAAATTACAGCTTTGATTTGATTACAGAAAAAGTGTGTGTGTGTGTGTGTGTGTGTGTGTGTGTGTGTGTGTGTGTAAAGCCCTGAGTCAGACTGTGCTGCCAGTTAACCAGCTGCCCAGTCAGCATCTACAGGTGTCTCACACACAGAGCCACTCTCCCAAATTAACTGTTAATCATAAATGGTAAAAAGCGATGAGTCATGAGTTTCCTTGTCTCTGCTGCTGCTGCTTGAAGCTTCACACACACACACACACACACTTGAGCGCATGTGTCGGTGGTTTCAGTAATAATTTCTTCAGTCAGCGTGTTTTCATTTTTTTTTTTTTTTGCTGATGTTTGTGGGAGTTGAGAGACTTTCAGATCAAAATATCATCTTCTGCAGTTAAATCCTGTCACATCATGTGATTAAATGGACTTTTTAATATTCACTTGTCACTTATAATAATTAAGAATCATTTTTCTACTCAGACCAAGACGTGTGATTACAGCGACAGTCCTCCACCTGTTTCAGGTTTAATTTAATTCAACACTGACAGACATCTGTGGAAAGTAACTAAGTGCATTTACTGTGCTGTTGTACTGTATTTGGTTATTTCCATTTGATGCAGCGTTATACTTCTTACTCCGCTGCGCCGAGAAAATCTGCATTTGTCAGTTCAGCAAAAGTGAGAAAATGCTTTTTTTTTTCATCTCTCCGAAATCAAAGATGCATTGTTTTAATTTATTAATTTATTATTTTTTTAATCAGAATCTGAAGATGGAGGCAATACAATATTGTAATATTATATAATAATATTAACTTTGGTTTATTAAAAAAATATATGTATGCAGAAACAGGATAAGGAATCAATCAACAATCTGCAGGCGTCTATGAATCAACGATTAAAGTGACTACTCGGCTAACGGCTAAAGGCTAACGGCTAACAGCTAACTAGCTAACCCGTCAGTCACAATAACTTCACAACAACAGATTTTAATTCTGCTCTTCTGTTTACGTTCTCCTGACATTTTGTTCACCACTGACACCATTTTATTTCATACAAAAAAAAAAAAAATATTGAAGAGGAAAAATAAAATAAAGCTAACAAGCTCGCTAACGGTCGGCTAGAACTCGGTTAGCACATAGCTCAGTCGCTAACAGGACAATAGTTTCACCGTTTATTGAAAAGACATATTTGTATAATTAGTATACAAATGCTTTTATTTATATTTATTTATTTCATCTTGCAAATAACACATTATAATGAAACTGGTTAGAGACCTGATTATTTATGATGAATAATGTTTTAATTGTTAGCGTAACATAATGATGTTTTAAACTCTTTTTTTTTTTTTTATTTGCTGTAGTTTGTTGTATGCTTTGTCTTCCGATATGGGAAGACTAAACTCCAGGAACATAAATCACATGACCTTTGTTTTGAAGTTATGTTTGGTTCACGTAGGTCAGAGACCATCATCATCATCTGTCAAGTCAGGTCTAATAATAATCCTCCTACTTCTTCTTCATCTGTCAAACTGGAAAATTAAGAGCTTTCCACAGATATGTTTCAGATTCACAAAGAGACAAACCCAGTCAGGGTTTAGGGAGCGGTCTGTGTGTGTGTGTGTGTGTTATTAATAAATAATGGTTGATAGGAGGGGCCCATTAGCAGCACATTTTAGATTTTAAAGGGAGACAAAGAAAAACACTGAACACAGACAGACAGGAGGTGTGTGTGAGTTTGAGAAAGAGACTACAGACAGATAACACACGCTGTCTCTCCACTGTTATCTGTGTGTGTCTGTGTGTCCGTATCTGTCTGTGTGTGTATAGGGGATTTCCTCAGTTTGAAAAAAAACAAAAAACTTTTCTGGTTTCAAACTTAGTGTCTGATTAACATACTGCTTCTGTCTTTGCCAACGTTTTTATTTTCTTTTTTTGATTGATTTTGAACATCTGTGGAGATTTTACTGAAATCGTATAATATAATTAGTAATACTATACCATAGCTAGTACCGAGAAGACAGGACATTACTACCTTACTGAATGACTGATGCTCAATTCTAGATCTAAAAATATAGACTACAAAATATATTTTTATCTGAAAAACATGCAGAAAAGAAAGAAAACGTCTTTTCGTGTCTGCAGGTTGTTTCCAGGCTGCAGTAGGACACGGCAGCCTGTCTGTAGCCTGAGAGGTAAAAGCCCAGTAATGGTTCAGACCAAATGTGTTTTATCAGCCCAAAACAGCCAAAATACATTAACGTACATTAGCTGTAAGCTAGCTAGCGATGGCAGACACTGATTGTCTTTGTGTTTGGTATTATCCTCCATCTCTGTGCAGCTGTATGCTTCTGATGCAAGAAACCAGACCAAGAGTCTACATTCATGCCATCAGCTCTATGAGAAAACCTGAGGCTGATGGGAATGTTATTAGTTCTGCAAGGATCAGTATCATCAAGTACTACAGCAGCTCATCAAGTACTACAAACAGCCCCGAGATTAACTCAGAGGAAACTTGATATGAGACCACCACTCACTGAAAAGCGGAAAAGAGAAATTACCGACAAAACGGCAAGTTTGTTGAGCTTAACACTGTTGAAGGTTTTAAAGAATTAATCCACACACTTGAGCCAGGACACAACATCCCCATAAGATGAATACATTAAAGTTAAAGCAGTCAACTTTACCGCAGATATTTGGACCGTGCTGCAAATGGAGACAAAATCTGACAGTTACAGCACATAAAGAAAGAAAGAAACAAAAGAAAATGAAGCAAAATCACACAGCAGATCATATTTCACAAACACTGACAGAGATCATTTCTGATTGGGACCTTTCAAGGATAAAGAAGTTTCTGTTGTCCATGACAATTCAGCGAATATGGTTGCATGCACCAAACAACTGGGCCATGATCCATCATGGGCAAATATGATGAGCTCACAACATCACAGTGGAGAACAGCGGTAGACAATGTCGTGAGAACATTGAACATTGAAAATTTGTAAAATTTTAGACTTAGCTAGATGATGTTTACAACAGAGTCTTTGGCTTCAGGGTCCATCAGCCTGTCTGTACCCATTGTGGCAATCCACATCTGCATCGTTTTAGAAGCATTTCTGGAGATTTTTGTTGATATCAATCACTTGTCTGTTTCAATAGAAACACTTCCCTTTTCACGAAGAGAGGTTCGACCAAACCTAAAGCCGCAAGACCGAAATTAAAGCCGCCAACAAACTAGTTTCAGGACCTTACATAGTCAAACAAAAAAAAATTAAATGATTTAGAGCAATGACACATGTTTCATCACAAAGCCTGCAGCATTTCAATAATCGTGCACTGAGTGTTTCACCGTTTGACCCTCTTCATCAGGTGTGAATGAAATGTGTTCAAGAGATGCAGGATGTCTATGTGAGTTTAATCAGGTTTGCTCAAAGGCATATTGAGTTATGAGCAGTAGGCCACGCCCATTTGCACCAATCAATATGGAACCTCAGCACCTTTTTTTGGGAAGTACTTGTACATTATTTCCAGTTATTGGACCAAGTTTCATGGTTTAAGATCATTCTAGTTCATGGCAATTTCGAACCGCAGACAACAAACGATCATCTGGACTTACTTAATAGCAAACTAAATAGGATTCTACCCCTTTGGGCTTTAAACCATAACTAGCTGTCCAGGGATTAGACTGTACCAAACCCCCTCTCTCTATGAGCTGCAGTTAATGAAGCTGGAGGAGTGTTTGTGAGAGGAAAATACCCACAACGACCAAGGAGAAAATTAACAACCACTCTCAAAAGATTTGAACCAACACAGCACTGTGGGAAGCTGCTCCACCACAAAAATTGTCAATCTTAATAATTATTATCATCCCTACTTAATGACTTTCAATTCTTATGTACAGTTTTAGATTCTTATTTAAGCGAAACACACTGACACGTCCCTGAAGACCAAACTATTCTCTGAGCTTCACTTTAGGTAATAAAATGCACTCTCCAGAGATTAGACCAGACTCAGACTTGTTGTTCATTACTGAAGATATTTAGGTCATAATACACTCATCCCTAAAGAGGTAAAATAGGGACACTGGGCCTGGTTTCTAGGTGATAGACATGTCCCGTTGGACTGGTCTATACTTAGTTGGGGTCTGTAATGGAAACTGGCAAGGGTATCTATGAAGTGATGGATCAAAATAATGTCATCTGTCCAGAGAGTAAACCAGATCCAAACTCACACAAGTCCCTGTGGAGACCTAAAACCATCAGAGAACAACATTTAGATACAGATTAATCCCTGCACAGTGAGGCTGTGATCATTTTTATTTCTCTTTATAGCATGCTGCAAAATCTGTAATCCATATCATGTTGCTCACTTTCAAACAATGACACATTATTTCATATTAATCCAGGGTCTGAATACGGTGGTCTTCTTATCTAATATGGTTCTAATTAAGGCTAAAATACTCCAATAATCCAGGAATAATCCACTATTTAAAAATTGCATTCTGGAGCTAATGTGAGCCTACATTCTCTAATCCAGGATAAATCAACAACTCTCTGTATTTCCTGGTGGCGCTGGAGGATCCATCCTCTGGAGATAATGAATATCAAACAGCAAATTTATGAGCTACATCAGATGTCACAACAAAATAGGCTGACATTTTTTCTGCCAGTAACTTCTCTTCCTCTCATC
This sequence comes from Pampus argenteus, assembly GCA_036937835.1. Classification (NCBI taxonomy): domain Eukaryota; kingdom Metazoa; phylum Chordata; class Actinopteri; order Scombriformes; family Stromateidae; genus Pampus; species Pampus argenteus. The sequence goes on along the minus strand of CM072864.1, from coordinate 5,660,562 downwards.
ACTCCCTCCTTTCTTCTCTTTCGATGTTCTACTTTCTCCTCTTGCTCATTGACTGGCTGAATATTAATGTCGTCTGTATAAATGAGAGCAGAGGAAACACACTGTCTCATGTCATTTCAGTCAAACACACACACACACACACAAACACACACTGCTCTGTCCTATCACGGTGCTCCAGCCAATTAGCTAATGGCTCATTAAGGAGGGTGACCATTAGAGCTCCTAATCAATCAATTAAGCAGAACAGACGAGGATTTAATTGATCTGCTTCAGCATTCATATTGATCCTGAGATGTGGTCACCACGGCAACCACATGGGACAGAAATGATTACAAGACTGAGTCAGCAGAATGTGTGTGTGTGTGTGTGTGTGTGTGTAAATATAGTACAAATGATGTTATGTGCATTTATAATAACATAATGTATAAGATATTAACTATGTATCGACTGAAGACAAAGATTTGACTTACAGAAGCTCAGGTAGAAACGCATTAAAGGAGTAGTTCGACATTTTCTCTTTCTTTCTGAGAGTGAAAAGAGACGATCAATATTAATCTTATACCTCTGAGTTAAAGGTATAGTTTGACATTATGATGAGAAGATTCAAACCACTTTCATGTCTGCTTATTCAATGGCTTAACTTATACTAGAAAGAAGACTGATGAAACAGCTAGCCTGGCTGTATCCAAAGATAACAACTCCTGCTGAGTCCCACACATGGGACCTGAAGAGCACGTCAGATACAACATTTATTTTATTTTTAGAAAAGGAACTGTAAACGAGCCAGTTTTCATCTGTTGTCTCTGACAAACTAAACTTTACTAATTATTTAAACCAGCAGGAATGGTAATAACGTTTATAAAATGTTGTCCTGAAATGACAAATGCTCTCAGTCTTTTGTTCAGACACTTTCACTGAAGTGAAAGTACCAATACAACAATGTAAATGTACTCCATTACAAGTAAAAGTCCTGCATGAAAATCCTACTTAAGTAACAGTACATAAGTATTGTGATCCTGATGTAGTTATAGTACTGCAATAACAGTAGTGACTGATATATTATTATATATGACATCATTAGATTATTAATACTGCAGCATCAGTGTTAGAGCAGCATGTTACTGTTGTAGCTGCTGCAGGTGGAGCTAGTTTCAACTACTTTATATACAGTTAGATAGTTTAGTCCAGTGGTTCCCAACCTAGGGGTCATATTGATGAAAACATTATTGGATCTTTTAATTTGTTGTGTTTATAATAAGAAAACTATAGAATAACACCAGATGGATCCTTTTTTTTTTTTTAAATCTCTTGTATCGACGAATCAGCCAAAACGTCCCTGCAATGTTGGTCTAAAAGTGGTCCTCACAAACACACACAAACACAAACAAAGTGTTACCAGCCAACTCCAGAAACACACAGTGAAACAGTTTTGTCTGGTGGTGTTTGAACACCGCTTAATCAGCAGAAGGTTTAGTTCTCTGTCTGTAGTCCAGTGGGCCTGTTGCCATCAAATTAATGAGACTTTATGGGCGACAGTCCCAGAGTTAAGGCACACACACACACACACACACACACACACACACAGGTTTTCTTCATGTCGTTGCTCTCATTGTGTGACTGTGGTATATTGTTGCTGTCTGTGCTGATAAAACTACAGCTCACTGATGCTGAAAACAACATGTGATGTGATTGTCAGACAGGGTGAATAAATGTGTTCCATTTACACCCACAGACATCCATTTATGTCCAAAAATGGTATTGGACCTGCCAGTTTATGGCACACAAAAATAATTAAAGATATGTAACCACACAACATATTCCAGTTCTCCCAGCTTGTACATATTCTGTAAAAAACCACCAGTTTTTTGTATCTTATTCAGGTAAACATGAAAAAAAAAGTGTCTTCATCCTTTATTTAACCAGAGAAAAAGTATTTTGGTAAAAAGTCGGGTCACATTTCAGATGTCAGATGAGCAACAAAAAATAGTGATTTTTCCCTCTAAACTTCTCACATGGTTTAATATGAATAAAATGTTCAAAGATTAGAGAAAAAATCTAAAACCTGAAAACAGATTTGTGTATCAGAACTTTGTTTTTTCTTCTTTCTTCTCCCATTAATCATCTCACGACCCCTCAGATTTATCTGGTGACCCTTAAGAGGGCCCCGACCCCTAGGTTGGGAACCAGTGGACTAAACTATCTAACTGTATATAAAGTAGTTGAAACTAGCTCCACCTGCAGCAGCTACAACAGTAACATGCTGCTCTAACACTGATGCTTCAGTATTAATAATCTAATGATGTCATATATAATAATATATCAGTCACTACTGTTACTGCAGTACTTTAACTACATCAAGATCACTATACTTATGTACTTTTACTTAAGTAGGATATTTCATGCAGGTTTTTTACTTATTATGGAGTATATTTACAGTATATTGGTAATAATCTTACTTTAGTAAATGATCTGAATCCTTCTTCCTAGTTTTTTCTGACTGAAGAGGTCTGAGAGGTGACATCATCGTATAATGATACAGAGCGGTGATGAGGTCATACCTTAGATATTACTGTTGGAGGCAGTCACTGTACCAACATAGAATATTCTATTACACTGTGTGTGTGTGTGTGTGTGTGTGTGTGTGTCCACTCAGCCTCTCTCATCATTAATACATGTCATCATTTCCACTCAGAGTGTTTCAAACCTCCTTCAAACACATCTGGAAATCTGTTTAAAAAGGGTTTTCATAATAATATGAGATGATGCTTTTTTAGGACCAAATCGGCTTTTAATCAATCAACCGTGCTCTAATTAAATCTGTCTAAACATGATTTTAATACCTGATCAGATCGCGGTCGTTGTTTTTCACGTTTCTGACTCAAAAGCCTTTTGAATCTGAGGCGGCTGAGAGCTGATGTTATATTTTATTTGAGAATTTTTTTTAAAAACTAATGAGAGGACATCTGCAAATATTTGTCATTATAAGGATTCCTTTAAGTTGTTTGTCAAAGATGAATAATAGATATGTAAGAGACATATTATAGTATAAAAATAAACCTGTCTTTGCTCTCTGGTGGGCAAACTCTATAATGGAGACACTGTTTCTAAATGAGCTCAGAAACATCATATAACACAAGGTGACATTCCTGGTTGTGCTGCATTGATTTTCATCCTTTAAAAAAAAAATTTTTTAAATGATGACGTTACCAGAGTGTAATGAAAAATCTGCGGAGTACCTTTTTAAGAGAAATGTAACTACTAATAAGACATTTGTGTTTTAGCGTTGCATTTCTCCTAAAAATCCACCTCCACTCAAAAACATATTTGTTCCTTGGGTTGGATGTTGCTCTCTTCTCTGTGCAGGATGATGCATGTGCAGAGTTTGTTTGTACATTCATCCACTGAAGGAGGAAAAGTTTCCCCCGTAACCACCTAAAATCTCAAGAGTTTAACCTACGAGCAAGTGTGATCAGTGACGTAGGAGACATCTCGTCTGCAGCAGGAACACGTTAGAAACATGCAGTATACATGGAATAGTATATATATATAGATATACACAGTATTATAACAAAAAGGCCTTTATTGTTTGTGTTTTCTTTTTCATTATCTATGTCTGCTGCCTACATTGCCGACAGTGTGTTATTCTAACTATCTGAACTGTAATTTAAAAACTAAATCCAATCTAGCAAGGAACAGCTGCTTCCTTCTTTTGTTGTGTGTTTGAGCTAAAACTGGTCGTTAGGTTGTTGTTCAAACAACACAGATATTGTAAAGTCCTGCAGGGTTATTCTCAGTCACAATGTGGAAGTGCTGCACATGTAAAGCTATATTAGGTGATCATTAAAATCTAAAGGGTTCATCATCTGAGGAGCATGATTGAGATGAGGATATTTCACACCGAACCACTGTGTGGTACAGAGGAGCAGACGGCTTCTTCTTCTTCTTCTTCTTCTTCTTCTTCTTCTTCTTCTTCTTCTTCTTCTTCTTCTTCTTCTTCTTCTTCTTCTTCTTCTTCTTGCTCTGCTGCTGTGGATCAAAACCAGACTTCAGTCTAATCGTGTTTACAGAGAACAGGTGAACTGTAAGTCAGTTAACCGATGACTTTACTCTGGCTTCATTACATTATGGAAGATAATAATGTAATTGAAATCATCCATTTCTGCCAACAGTCATATTTCTCAGCAGTCTCTGTTACTGCTGAGGTCAGTGATGTTTGTGGCCAGAAATGTATTTTGAATAACTGACAGACTCTGGCAGAAAATGATATTTATATTTTAATTGATATTATTTTGAGAAAATATGGACCGCTCTCTTCATGTCTGATCTGTCCAGACGTTGTGGGTTAAACTGCCCGGCAACAGCCGAGCGGGTCGAGCTTTTGAATCATTTATGATTGGGTGGCAGCCGGTCACGTGACACTCTGAGTCATGTTTAATAAATAAAGTCTGGTCATCGTTTTAAATCATCTGGTTACTTCAGACGTACACAGCATTCATATTTATTTTATAGAAAAAAAAAGAATCTGAGTGTCCTTAATGTTTCATATCATTAGCTCCTGCATGAGGCCACTTCTGTATCAAAACATCATGAAATCAAAGAAATCAGTGATATACAATAATAAGTTAATACAATAGATAATATAAATCATTATCAGTCCAAGACTCAATGTGAGTGGAAGCATTAGAGTCAGGATCAGAGAGTCGATATTGTGAATGTCTTGTGGGAGAGAGTAACAGAGGAGCTCGAGACTCCATGTAGTCAAGCAGGCAGATGGTAGATGACATTAAACAAGACAAGGTCAAAACCTACAATCTGGACCATGTATGGTCAAGGTGTTACAGGGGAGGGTCAGCGTAGTGGTCCCAGTAATATTTGTACTGAAGTATCATATCACATCAATCATCAACAACTGTATATAAAATATTATATAAGCTTCAAATGAACAGTGAAAATCATCATACGTACAATATTATGTATATTGCATTAAAAAACACACACTGCTTTTTCCCATCCATTCAACCACATCAAAAACATACTTAGACTTAGGCTACATACAGACAACTTTCATAACAATTTGCTGTTACCTTAATCAGCATACTACAGTTGATTGATACAGGCTGATTGATAAATGACTTATTAGCTTTAAGTGACAGTAAAAAACTTACTGGAGATCCTCAGCGTAGTTTTCTTCTGTATATTCGGTTAAGGCGCTGTAATAAAAAACGCTGAGGCGCTGCATCTAAATCCTATAATGGCTGCAAAGTGGGGAAACTCCAAACACTCATGACACATTCCTGTGTGAAGGACCCTGGCCCTGCAACTGTTGACCGAAGTGCTTTACAGAGAAATTATTACACAGGCTGGAGTTTCCACATTGGCCATTGTAATCGCAGCCATTATAAGACTTAGATGCAGCGCCTCAGCGTTTTGGTCCATAATAACAGGAGAAAAAGAGGCTGGATTGGCTGATAATGATTTATTATTATCATTATATGTTTCTTCACCTGCCACATCTGTATAATCCTGCTACCTCTCCTGTTAACATGGGATATAAAGAGTTAAAAATGTGATTAATATGTTCTTTTTTCCATTCGATTTCTCATCAACTAAGATGCATAAGAAACGTTTGTGACAGACTTGAGAAAGTCCCTTTCTATTCTCCTGCCCCCTTCACACAAATATTATAAAATTTTAACTTTTTAATATTTAATGAGAGCTTATTGAGTTGAAACCGTCTTGCAGCTCTCACCATTTCCTCATTTTGTAATGTTTGTTCCAGTCGGTATGTGATGAAATCATGTTGGTATCATAACATTGAGGCTCAGCTAAAAAGTTTGTAGCTTAAGGTTATTTATGCATCTACCAACAACAACAACTACCAGAAAAGATCATATATATCTTCATATATATCATTAGTAAAATAAACACATGAACGTACTGCATCCCTCACTGAAATTAACTGTTAGTAGCATCCCTGATTATAATATTAATCTTTCAGATTCATTTTTTTTTTTGTAGAGCTGACAAGTTTAGGTTGTCATGAAAATCATTAGGACTCTTTGAATCATGAATATCTGATGAACATTTCATGAACATCTGGACCGTTAATCACAGTCGTCTAATGGCCAGTATGAACAGTAGGAAATCATTATGGGAGGAGAAACATGAACGTCAACGTTCGTTTGGAGACATGACTGTTGTTTGAACTATAGGAAAATTATATATTATATTTCTAGAGAATGAGGGTGCAGGTAATGTTATGGTAATGTGCATAAGAAGACAAACATAACAGAGTTAGTACAATAATGATATTAATCTGTTGGCACATATGCAAACTCCCCAAAAACAACTCTTCATATTATCAGAAGTTGATTCATTTGGTGTCATTAAGTAAATTATTCGATAATTACTTTATTTGTCTCAACATGTGTAACATGATACAAACAAAAATCACATGAACATGAATCATATAAATGAATATATCAAATACATCACGAGAAAACGGCAAAGTCTTGATGAACGGATGTTATGAAGATATGTGTCTTCTTCCATATCCTGTGAAGGCAGATTAAAGGCAGATTAATAGATGTCATTTTCTCTTGTCTGTCTGAGCAGGAAGTCGTTTCCATCAACATCTTCCAGCTTCTGTTGGTTACCTGCAGCAACAGCCAGAACCATAAATAGTGGTACAATGATGATGGAACAACCAATCAGGACATTTTTCTCTTCTATTCTTTACTTCCTTTTATTTATTTTTTCTCCTTTTTGCCTTTTCTGCTTTCTTTTTATTTCTTCTTCCTCTGTCCTCATTTGCTCTCCTTTCTTCTTTCAATTCAATTGTCTTTCCTTATCTCCCCCCTCCCCACTTATTTCTTCTCCTTTACTCTCTTTTTCTTGTATTTCCTCTCCTTTCTTTCTTTCTTTCTTTCTTTCTTTCTTTCTTTCTTTCTTTCTTTCTTTCTTTCTTTCTTTCTTTCTTTCTTTCTTTTTTATCTCCTTTTCTGTTGGCTCATTTTCTCTTTTCTTCTCTCCTTTTTTCCAAATTACCTTCTTCATTCCTTTCCTTTTCTATCTCCTTGTCTCCTGTCCGTTCCTCCTTTCCTTTCCTCACTTTCCTCTTCTCCCCCTCTCTACTCACCCTTTTGCTCCCTTTTCTTTCCTCATATCTCATCTCCTCCTAGTTTCCTCTCCTTTTTGCTTGTCCTCCTCTCTTTTCTTGTCCTTTTAACTCTCCTCTCTTTTCCTCATTTCCTAGTTTCCACTCCTCCTTCTTTACTCACCTTTTTACCTCTCCTCCTTCTCCATTCAAGTCCATTCTTCCTCCTCATGGCTGTATTTCCCTAATCGTTTTATCCATGCACCATGACTCAAACACACACACACGCTCACACACAGAAACACACACACACACTCCAGCAGAAGGACACATTACCCCCTGCATGAACCGACTCAGCTCTGCCAGGATCAGGGGGGCTGTACAGCGCTGATAACAACACATGCACACACACACACACACACACACACACACACTCTCTCTCTCTCTCTCTCTCTCTCTCTCTCATGGGGGGTTCAGTCGTCTCTGGTTTAATGTTGCAGCTAATCGATGAGTCTGAAATATAATTCTGTTAGAAAGGATGCCAGTTGAAAGAACGCAACAATAAGATGTTGAAGCCAGTAAATAAAATAAGAACATGGTCGTTTTAACATTCAACTGTCTAAAAAAATGACGTGTGACAACAAAGAGGACGAAGCCTGAAAGCCTGAAAGCCTTCAGAGGATCAGAGTCGGCTGGTTCTGCTTCATCCATAACGGTGTTAGTTTATCAAATAAATTCAACAACAGTGAGAGACTGCAAGTAGGTCAGCGCCCCCCTACGGGCTACAGAGGTCATTACAGACACAATATGAACACACACAATATACTGATTATTTAGCTTTCATTTGTCTTACCAGAAGTGGAGCTAAAAATGTGCTCTGAGTGTTTGAAATGGAAAAATACATTCAGGAATGTCTTGACTTCACTTGTATTAAAGACAATAATATTACGAGTTAAACCTTCTGATTGCAATAACTCATATAGGTTAGAGCAGTGCAGATGATTTTACAGATGATCTTAAAGACCGCACTGATTAACTTTCTGTCGGTATCAGTGTTTGATTGACAGCAGGCAGAGGACGTTTTGGTGTCTGTATTGGTATTAACTGAAACCGAAGCCGAACAGCTTAGGTTGAAAGTGTCAGCAGCTCTATCCAATGCCAAGGCTCCCCCTCTTCCAACCTCACTTTTGAGGAAAGGAAGGCAGTAACAACTCTCAGCAAAGACCCCAACATCACAATCCTTCCAGCAGACAAGGGACGATGCACAGTAATACTCAATAAAACTGACTACCATGACAAGATCACTACACTACTCAGTGACACAGAAACATATGAAATTCTGAAAAGAGACCCAACCAGTAATTACAAAAAGAAGGGATTATTGATAGAATACAATACCACCGGTTATATCCACAAGACTCAATCCCCTGCATATATGGACTTCCTAAGATCCATAAAGAAGGGGCCCCACTCAGACCCATTGTCAGCAGTATAAACTCTGTCACCTACAACATTGCCAAACATGTGGCTAGCATCTTGGCACCCTTGGTAGGCAACACCCCTCACTATATCCAAAACTCTATTGATTTCGTGAACAAAGTCCGGAACCTAAGAATGGAGCCAGATGAAACCATGGTTTCCTACGATGTGACTTCCCTGTTCACTTGCATACCAACCACGGAGGCTTTGGAAACAGTGAGAAAGCGACTTACACATGACAACTCTCTCCAGGACAGAACAAAACTCAGACCAGAACAGATATGCCTACTTCTGGATTTATGCCTCAACACCACATATTTCCAGTTTAATGGCAAATTTTACAGACAGAAACATGGCTGTGCCATGGGTTCCCCAGTATCCCCCATTGTGACCATTCTGTACATGGAGGCGATGGAACGCAGGGCCCTGAGCTCATTTAAAGGAGCGACATCGAGCCACTGGTTCAGATATGTGGATGACACATGGGTCAAGATCAAAACCCAAGAAGTGCAACTGAACACTCAGTGGACAGAAACATCAAGTTCACCAGAGAAGATGTTAAGGACAACAGTTTGCCCTTCTTAGACTGTGACGTCCATATTGAAAAAGACAGGAGCCTCCACATTGGGGTATACACGAAACCCACACACACACAGACCAATATCTCCTTTTGGACTCACACCACCCACTGGAACACAAGCTTGGTGTTATCAGAACCCTGCAACACAGGGCTGATAATGTACCCACCAGCTCACAGGCACAAGGGGAAGGACATGAGCACCTGAGGGATGCCCTCAAAACTTGTGGTTATCCCAATTGGGCCTTTGTGAAAACTGCAGCTGGCTCCAGAAAAAACACCAACAAGGGGGTTGAGAAAGAAAAACAAGACAAAAGAAACAACATAGTCATTCCATATGTATCTGGGGTATCAGAGACAAGCACTGTATCCCTGTGTATTTCAAACCCAGCAACACACTCAGACAGAGACTGGTTCACACCAAAGACAGAACACCACACACTCAGAAAAACAATCTGGTGTATGCAGTACAATGAGGAACGCAAAGACCTCTACATTGGGGAAACTAAGCAACCATTGCACAAGCATGTACCAACACAGGAGGCCCAACTCCTCAGGCCTAGACTCTGCTGTCTACCTACACCTCAAGGAGAAAGCTCACTCCTTTGAGGACAACAATGTTTACATCCTGGACAGAGAGGATAGATGGTTTGAAAGAGGAGTAAAAGAAGCCATCTATGTGAAATTAGAAAAACCATCCCTAAACAGAGGAGGAGGTCTGAGACACCATCTATCTCCAATTTACAATGCTGCCCTTTCATCTCTTCCCAGGAGATTCAGCAACTTGGCCTCTAAAAACAACAGCCATTCACAAAAGGCCCCATGTGACTCTAACGACTGTTGTTATAACACAATAGAACACTAACGAAGTTGAAACTAACTTTCACCGTCCCCAACGACTGTCACTCAACGTTGTAAAACTGCATGTTTTGATTAATTATTATAGACATAATTTTACTGAAAGCCTCACTCACCTTAAACACACACTTAGACATGAAGAGGAAAAGCGATGTCTGTATACTATCCACACACTTAGTAGTAGTACTTAGTAGTACTACTTACAGTACTCATTGGCATCGCCTCTACACCACCATGCAGTATCTGTGTGCGCATGTAGGCGCCATAATGATTAATTTATCTCTACATTGCATGGCCGCTCACCTCAGCTGCTTTTAAAAAATTGCACTTTTAGCCATTTTTTTATTGGCCCAAGAAAATGCCATCAGCCAATCAGGCTTGTTGCCTCTGCCTGACTCTGCTCCGCCTGGCGACCAGAGGAAACCTTTTAACAAGGTTTAATGTGTGATTTAGGGTGACTGGGAGGGGTGAAGGAGAAGAAGGGAGGGGGAGAGAGAAGAAGAGGAGGAGGAAGAGGCATAGGAGGAAAATATAATGAAGGAAGAAAGAAACAAGCGGGAGAAGAAAACATAAAAACAGAGAGGGAGAGAGATAAAAAGTGTTTATGTACGTTGATGTTTTTATGAGGTGTGTGTATATGTGAGTGTGTGTGGTCTTGTTTTTCTGTCTTTATGGGGTCTGGTGCTGTCTCAAGAGAATAATGTGTCTCTTCTCTGCTGCCCCCTGCAGGTCATCACTGGTATTGTTGTGATAATCTATATTTTTCTTCTTGTCATCAAATCTCATGCTCAGACTCAAACCAACAATGATCACTACTAGCTACTACTAAGAAGTATCTGTGTATCCAAAGCTTGATATATCTTATTCCTTTGTGCTGTAGACACGTCAGTGAGTCACACCGCTGCACTGGGTCCTTTATCACTACGAACACACACACTTGAAGCTTATTTTGACTCAATCTTACACACACCATCTTGCTCAATACTTAATAAACACCAAATGTGGATTCATCTACCAACTAATAAATGCTCCTATTTCTTTGATAAAAAGTACAGTGACCGGCTATTTAAGGAACCTTTAAAAAATAAAAATTAAACATAAAACATGCAAAATGTGACATTGATGTGATAATGTGAAAAAAAATAGAAAAAATGACTGAACCTTTTTTTTAACTGAGGTAACAAATGTATTTGTGGGTTGTTTTTTATTTTTATTTTTTGTTATTATGATTTACAAAATTGGAGCTGAGAGCCACAGACAGATAAGTCAAGGATTTTGCATATCACACATTTCAAAGAACACAAGGTTATTTGTAATGTATGAAAACCCAGATGAAGGCCAGAAGCTGAAACACCTTGGTCCAACAATAACATTTTTGTCTATACTGTGTTGCCACAGACTTTTTTATCCTCTCCATGCACCTTTGAAGTAGGTGAAGGAGGTGTTGTGGTTTGTGTCAGAGTGAGAGGTCTTGCTTTCATGCTCCTCTCTGTCTGTTCCCACAAGTGCAGAGATCATTTCTACAGACAGTGTCTCCCTCTGCTGCTCAGTTATGTGAACTGCAGAGAACAGCCCCATTATACATGCTATTACTCTAGAGCTAAAATGATTACATGATTTATTGATTGGGTGACTGACAGAAAATTACTTGTACAAACTATTTTGTAATGGGGAGGAGTGCTTGGGGGAGGGCAGGTTTTTTTTTTCTAGTTTTGGTTCTGGTAGCAATCTTATTTAAAACGAGTTCTGTTACTACTCAACCAAATATATAACAATAAGAATGATGGGTTATTAGTTATTGATTTCTATGTAGTCATAGGACAGACTAACTCATGTTTATGTACCAAATAATGAGAGTGAAAGGAAAGTTTGAATAGGTGGTGTTGTAATAACGTCATGATTGTAGATGATTTAAACGTCGTGTTCACTAAATCTGACATCTTTGTTAATAATATTTTTTAAAATATGTAAAGTTTGAACAAAATATACTTCATGTATAGAGAATGTCAAATCCTAAAAAGCATATTTTCTCTCGTTAGCAAGTAGTTAATGATGTGTTAAGGCAGCCCAGAATGGACATCTGGCTTATTCTGGTGCTGTGAAAGTAATAAAAATTATCCAGTATGTTTTTGATAATTGGAGTGATCACACCTACTTACTCTGGCAGCTTGGCGCCATTGCAGGGGGCAGCTGGTGTTACAACACTAGACTGTTAGATGACCCCATTTTTATAAAGAAGCTCAAAAGACTGTTAACTAATGTAACTGAAGAACTGCAAGTACAAGGTGAACGTATTCAAAATTGGGATAAAAGAATGTATGAAAAAAGCTTGTATTATTTACAGTAAAGAAAATAAGTGGTTGGATGGTGAGGAAGAGCAATCTTTGAGAGACATACTCTCTAAAGAGGATTTTTTGTTATATTCAGACCCAGGTAGGAGTTGAGAAAATTGTAATTTGTATAAAGCTAAACTTAAGGAAATTGAGAAAAGGGGATGTGGTACATGATTTCTATGACACTCTTTTTACAAATAATAATTTGTAGCTGAAACCAAACAGTATGTTACAAAACACAGATGGGTGGTGCGACTCCCCTCTTTTTCTGGGAGAGGTGGAGTTAGTCATCAGCAGTTTAAACTATATGATGGCCTCTCTGCAGAGTTTATCATTATTTTTTAAAGTAGTTTGCCCCCTTGTTGCTTAACCTATACAATAGCATTGAACTCAACTAGTTAACTCCAGGTTGGGTAACAAAATCCTAGCCAAGGTAATTGCAAACAGAATCAAAACAGTCATAGGTTCCATTGTAGGTAACACACAAACATACAGTGTACTGGGTATGTAGCAGACACAATTATTACCATCATAGACACACTCAGAAGCATGTCAGCACAGGGGGGCACGCTGCTGAGCATTGATTAAGATTGAAAGTGTTGAGCATCTGTTCCTCTGATTAATATTAGAAAAGATTGTTTTTTCTGGTCCCATGTCAAAAAGTGCGAATGAATGGATATACATCAAAGAACTTTGACTTGAATAGAGGAACTAGACAGGGATGTCCTCTTTCACCCCTACTGATATCAGTATCGAGCCCTTGACAGAAATAATACGAACAGACCCTAGAATTCAAGGAGTATCGATAGGTGGAGTGACTCATAAAATCTCACTATATGCAGATGATGTGATTCTGTATATTACGGATCCCTTGAATTCAATTCCAGTTCTTTTGACCTGATTAGGGGAATTTGGAGAAATAACAGGTTACAAAGTTAACGAAACAAAATCAGAGGCCATGATGCTAGTAGGCAAATGGCCAACAGAGTTAGATAAACATGTTGTATTTAATTGGTCCAATAGAGGATTCAGATATTTAGGCATTATGATTACAACACAAACCTCACAATTATTTAAGGAAAATTATGGCAGCTTAATCATACAAATTAAATCAGATTTGACCCGATGGGAGATTCTTCCTCTGTCCCTCTTAGGTAGAATTGAAACAGTCAGGATGAATATACTCCCTCGATTGACATACCTCTTCCAGTCGCTGCCTATTTGGATACCAGCTTCCACTTTTAATATGTGGGATAAAATGATTTCTGCCTTTATCTGGCAAAAACGAAAGCCTAGAATTAGACAAAAGTTGCTATTAAGCCCAAAGGAAAAAGGCGGCCTCAGTCTACCGAGTTTGAAATTATACTACTGGGCAGCACAACTCTGCTGTATGGATGAATGGGTTGTACAGGACCAGGAAACAAACTGGATTGATCTGGAGAGCTGCGTGTGCCCGCTAGTACCTCTCGAGTCAATGCCATTCTTGGAACAAAAGAAAAGGAGAGATTTAAAAATTGAAAATGAATGGATTATTTGTACCCACAGGGTTTCGTCTATGGTGAGGAAAAAAATAGGTGCACCTTTAACAATATCACATGCAGTAAGAATAGCTAAGATTGTCGATTTCTTGCCAAACAAAGTGGATGCTGGGTTCCAAATCTGGGCAGTGAAGGGATTAAAAACTATAAACCAGATGTTTGATGGAGAAACACTTGTGTCATTTAAGCATACAAGATAAATATGGATTGTGTTCTATGGATTTCTATAAGTATTTACAGTTGAGGGATTATCTTTGAAACAACCACTGTCACCTCTAGAAAATTTCCTGGTAAAATGTATAGAAGAGGAAATAAATATAAATAAAAGAATGTTCAAAAAAAAGAAAAAATTGGTTTTGGTTCAAAGATTAATGATTGGATTAGGCTGCTGTACAACAACGTCTACAGTTGTGTCAAGTGCAACTAGCTCCTCACCAGAACTTTTCTGTGGAGGTCAGTGCGGCAGGGTTGCCTGCTGTCCTCCCTTCTGCTGGTGGAGCCTTTAGGCTTGAAAACTACAGGCTCTGCCCAACCAGTCTGACAGGAGTTCAGGCGCTTAGCTGTTTGGATGTATGCCAGATGCTTATGATCTGTCTAGACGATGAACGACTCCCTCCAGCTAGTACCTCCATTCCTCAAGGACAAGTTTAACAGCCAGCAACTCCCAACTACCCACATCATAGTTATTGCTATGGGGGGTTATTGCAATTTTAAAAACTCTGCATTTCAGACATACTATTGTGCAGCTCACATCCTCCCCATCACCACCATGACGCACATGATGTCCAGAGAGGCCCAACTAGGTCTAAGGTCCATACTACAACAACATTAACAACACTCACTCACCTAAAAAGCAAAAGGCTTTTTCTTGCTATAATCATTCCTTCTGCTAATTAGAATATCCATTCATAATAAACTAAGAATGTAAGTTATGGGGTAATGGGAATGATGACCGTCAAAAATATATTAACATGATATATTAACATGAATATGAAGCCTTTACTGGCTTCTTTACTTCCACCACAGCTCAACAGGGAAACACAAATAACTGTAAATGTGATCACTGATGAAGCCTCATAGAAGCTTCAGATACATTTTTTAATGAATTTTGCATAGATAGATAGATAGATAGATAGATAGATAGATAGATAGATAGATAGATAGATAGATAGATATTCTTGGTACATTCTCAAAATGTACCAAAAATGCAACTCCATTCAGTATAGTGGGAATTTTTAAAAAATATTACATATTTTTAAGATGTTGTAGTTTATGCATGAGACCACCAGGGGGCGACAGTGATTGGTTTCTATTCTGTGAGGCTAAAAGAGGAAAGACAGCAGCTACAGGTAAACGTGACAAAAACACCAGTGCGATAACATCTCAAAAATGAGAAGAAATAAAGTAAACAGATGATAACTTCCGAAAGATTTCACAGCTTCATATGTTTCAGTGTCAACATTGTTCAAGATTTCTAAGAAATATGAATATGTTTGTGTGTTTATTTCAAAAAAAAAAAGACCACCTGAAGAAGCGCTTGAGCCGTAACCAGGAACCAGGTACTAGTCAATGTTATTTTTCCAGGAAGAAGTGACAAAAATCCACAAGATGGACAGTTTCCAGCAACCTACCAAGAATATACAGGAAGTCACAGAAATATTTACATACTGTAAGATATGTTTCATCAAGCCCTGTAGAAGCCTGATAACGACCTGTTCATTTGAATCAGGTATGTTGGAGCAGAAAAAACGTCTAAAACATGGAAGGCAGTGTACCACAGGGTCACAGTCAATCGATTCTGCACAGGCCGGACTCATCCTGAACAAGTCTTCCTTTCCCAGACTGCTTGGTACTCAGATCTTTTACTTACCACAGTGTAGAAATCCTCTGTTACTATGTGAAGTCCTGCATTCAGACGTGTTGTGTGTAAAGCGCATTGAGATTACTTTGTATGAAATGTGCTATACAGATGAATTTGACCTGAACTTATTCCTCACAGGGCGTATCGGGTTCAGGAGTTCATCAGGTTTCTCATCAGTCTGCTCGGACTTTTTCAAGGTGTTACTTCCCATCCTGAGTCAGACTGGCTCTTCTCTGGCTCCTCCTGTCGCTGTGTTCAAAGGCTTTTGTTTGCATGTTTTTTTGTACATTTATTTTACAATAGACTTTTCCTTTTTTTATCACCACAGATTAGCTAAAACATGGAGATTGGCATATAGATGTCCTCTGGGTGTGAGTTTGATTGAATAGTTGTGTTTACATATGAGTCATGATAGTTATGCAATGTCAGCATTTGTCATCTTGTACATTAGTTAATCATCACTTATCATGCCAAGTAAATTCACAAGTACACACGTAGGACATGAACCCACTACGTCATTATTATAGCAGATTGCTGTGAAGAGTTCATTTCTACTTGTATCAGAGTCTGACCTTCTATCTATATATTATCTCTACAGATTATCTTCTTATTTTAGTATTATTGCTCTATTAAACTTGGATTAGATATCAAGTTTGATATATGTATACAGTACGATAATAACACCTACTGATATATTGGCTACGACAAGTCAATATACAAGAAAACGTTATCGACGTGCAAGGCCTGGCCCGAGGCATAGCCAGTATAGGCAAATGCTAAGGGCGCCAGAAGTGGGTTGGTTATTATTATGTCTTAATTAAATTGTATAGCAAAGCCTAATAATAATAATGATATTTCCTAAGACGCCCCCTCCTCGTACTTTACTTGGTCTTTCTGTTACTGTTTCTGTTTAAATTTTGACATGTGGTTAGCTCATGTTTTCTTGTAATAGTTAATTAAAATCCTATTAATTTCCCTCTTCTTTATGTATTATAGTTGTAAGCCGAGCTGTTTGTTGTGTTAGTTCATGTTGTGTGAAGTGTGTTTGTAGTGTTAAACTTTATATCGGTGTGCATAAAGCAGCACGTCAGTAGGGTGGAGCTGCCAGTCGTGATCATTATCTTGCGATGGAAGTAATGGAGGCCAAAATCCACAGTGCGTCCACACAGTCATTTAAAGTAGATGTAAAGCTTCTATGAGGCTTGTGTTGAGCTGTGTTGAAGGTAAAGTAACAAAAAGAGGGATATTGACACTGAAAACACTGTAATGTTGAAACTGGATTTGACACATTTGGACGACTGAAGTAGTGAATCGCTTTCATTGTAAGTGTATTAATCTTCTAATGGTCAGTTTGAACAGGAGGGATGATTACAACAATACAAGACATGTTTCACTGTTGATTTGTCAACCTGACTTCATTTAAAGACCTGAAACACTGTGAACACGTCCTTTATATAGGATATCAATTCATAATTCAAATGATAAAATGAATTGGCCCATTGTAAAAAATATATATATATATTTGCAACCAATGAAAAAACAACCCTGCAGTTTGAGTCTCGGCTTGTTGGATTCATTCAAGAAAGACGTTTCCTTTATGAAACATGCAGTGCGTGTGTGTGGATGAGGGGGACCCCTGTGACGTCAGAGAGGAGGTGAGAAAAGATACAGAGATAGATAGAGAGAGAGAGAGAGAGAGAGAGAGAGAGAGAGGGAGAGACAGAGAGAGGGAGAGACAGAGAGAGAGAGGGAGAGAGAGAGAGAGGGAGAGAGAGAGAGGGAGAGACAGAGAGAGAGAGGGAGAGAGAGAGAGAGAGGGAGAGAGAGGGAGAGACAGAGAGAGAGAGGGAGAGAGAGAGAGAGAGGGAGAGAGAGGGAGAGAGGGAGAGAGGGATAGGGAGAGAGAGAGAGAGAGAGAGATGCAGTGGGCGTGTCCGTGATCGTGACGTCACAAGTCAGCAGCCGCTTCTCCTTTTAAAGCCGCAGGCCTGATGGACAGACGGACAGACTACGCAGGACTTTAAATATCTCTGAGTGTCTCTAACGGGACATTTGACAGCTGAGAGGACCGAGTTGCGTTCAGGTCCGTTCAGACGTTTTCTTTTCTTTTTCTCTCACTCCTTTTCTTCTCCTGCTCCTTGCAAATGGAGCTGCAACAATTCCTCCACAGTGCGCACCGTCCGCCCGCCGCCCGCCGCCGGGACTGAAGCTGCGCGCCGCTCGGTGTCTTTTTTAGGACAATCATTTTGATTCTGTCGTCCTCTCCGTCCTCTCTGTCTTCCAGCAGGCCGCCGTCTCCTCCGTGACTCTCTGTTCCCATGCGATTCTTCAGACTCACATTCAAGTGTTTCGTGGATTGTTTTTGAAGGTCGCTGCAGAATTTTCGGTGTAATTCACTTTATTTTTTATTTTTTTTAAATTTTCAAATTTTTTTTATTTTATAATTTATTCTCTTTTTTTTATGATTCGGAAAAAAAGGGAGATGTCTAACGATTATTACTAGAATTTGTGTCCTCGTTTTTAAAAAAAACAAAACCCAAAACATTAAATTTGTTCTTCTGGAGAAACAATTTGATAAGAAATAAAACTGATCCTGGATCATTCAGTTCCGGCTCATGTGATCCACGATCCTCCCGCAGCTCGGTGATAATAATA
The DNA here is from genome assembly GCA_036937835.1 of Pampus argenteus. Classification (NCBI taxonomy): domain Eukaryota; kingdom Metazoa; phylum Chordata; class Actinopteri; order Scombriformes; family Stromateidae; genus Pampus; species Pampus argenteus. The sequence goes on along the minus strand of CM072864.1, from coordinate 5,642,165 downwards.
ATAAATAATAATAATAATATTAATAATAATAAAGGTGGAAGCAGCAGACTGAGCGGGACAGAGCTGGACCTGCAGCTGACTGACTGACTCATCTGTGTCTGACTGGTTTGTGGGACGCTGAGAAGGTGAGACAGAAATAAATAAAGTCGTTAAAGGGACAGAAAGCTGCAAAATTAAAGAAATTTAAAGAAATTTTTTTTTTGTGGAGGAGGTGAACAGAAGGTGAAGAGTTTTTTTTTTTATAAGAACTGATAAAATAACAAAACCTTATAAAACTAAAGGGGAAAAAAGAGACTAAAATTACAGTTTCAGCCTTTGCTGACTGCTCCTTTTATGACTGGTTTGTTGCTGGTTTTTAACTTGTGACCAGATTCTGCAGAAACTGAAGAAAATCCTGCAAGAATTAAAGGTCACAGCTGACTGTTAGCCTTACTGACTGGTTTCTGTGAGTCTGTCTAACTGTTGGAGAAAGAACTGATTCTGAAGCACAGAAACTAAAGAAACTTGATTAACTTGCAAGAATTAAAGGGACTCTGAGGGAGAAACAGAGAGAGATTTAGGAGCCCTTACTGACTGGTTTGTGACTGGTTTGTGAGTAATGGAGAAGCAGGCCCTGCCAGCCTCCTCCTGCTCTCTGGTTCTCATGGAGGAGACCAAGAAGAGTCACCTCCTCCTGGCTAACGGCAATGGCGGCGGTTACCCTCCCGCGGCCTCTAACGGCAGCCTAACGGTCCCGGGGTCAGCCGGTGGCGGTGGGGGAGTGGTGGGTGGTGCTTGTGCTGGACCTGACAAGAAAGGAGGCGTGGTCCAAGGGGCGGGGCCAGGATACCAGGAGCGTGAGACGTGGACACGGCAGATGGACTTCATCATGTCCTGCGTGGGCTTCGCTGTTGGCCTCGGCAACGTGTGGAGGTTCCCCTACTTGTGCTACAAGAATGGAGGAGGTGAGATAAAATGCACGCACACACACTTCTGCTCAAACCCCGCCCCCTTCTGAAATCAAGCCACACCCCATCACCTGGTTTAAGCCACGCCCCTTTCCCTACATTCAAGTTTATTTATTCATACTGAGGTTTGAATCTTGAAAACACATTCAAATGCACACAATTAAATAAATACATATAACATAATATTAAGGTACATTAATAATTATACATTAAAGTGCAACTGGTTTTGTAATTTGAATTTATGCAGGAGTTCAAATAGAGTCTAAAATCAAGAGCGCTGACTCCCTTTTAGGTTTTGGCCCAATCAATAATATTTACATTTTGTCCTCATTTAGTTTTAAGAAATGATTATGCGTCCACTGCTTTATTGAATTCAGGCAAAAGGTTGGTGAGTCAGGTATCTGAAGGATCCAAGGAAATATATAATCGCGTATCATCGGCATAGCTATGAAAGTTACGTTGCCTGATAACATCACCAAGTGGAAGAATGCCAGCGTCTATTTCCATCCATCCGTCACCTGACTGGTTCTTTACTACAGATTTGTGTCTCTAATGATGTGAATGAATCATGTTCAGCTGCCAAATAAACCTGTTACCTCAAGATAAGATAAGTTGTAGGACAATGAAAGCAACTTAATGGTCCTGAGTCTGAATAATGTACAAAACTAAAATATTACGGACTACTGCAGGTTAAAGGTTAAAGATCAGCTGGATGGGGCTATATATATATATATAGTATCTATATCAGGGAGAATGATGGTTATGACGTGTAATATTGTTCAACTACAGTATTTTGGTAATCAATCACTTGTTGAGTTGCCTAACAAAATCTGATGTGCAACCCTGAGCTGTGTGAAAACTTTATCTGCATTTATCATAATCTTCTGACAGTTCAAAGACAACAAATTTATTGATTGGAAATAGGAAAATAAATCAATAAATTAAACATGTGACATCAGAGGCAACACGTGCACGCCCTGCAGAGAGAGAGAGAGAGAGAGAGGGAGAGACATTTACTATCACTATTTACTGTTTACACAAACTGTGTTTATGTGTCTGTCTGTGTTTTTGTGTGTGTCTGTGTGTGTCTGTGTGTGTGTGTGTGTGTGTGTGTGTGTGTGTATGTGTGGTCCAACTATTCCTTAATGTTGTGGGGGACAAAAATCATTAATTATAAGGTAAAGATTTGGTTTAAAGTTAAAATATGGTTATGGTTTATGGTTAGGATAAGTCTCCAGGAAATGATAGTAAGTTAATGTAACGTCCCCTGCTCATCTATGTGTGTGTTCATGCGTGTGTGTGTGTTGTCTCTCTTCTTGAAATGACAACATAATGAAATGCAGTCTGACAGCTCTGCATAAACACACACATTCAAAACTGCAGCCTATTTATATCCAATATATTTATGAACATAGGATGGCTCTGTATCTGTTTTACACACTACCCTCAAAATCCTGTCTTATTTTTATTATGATACCCGCCCCAACACTTTATCCATCTATATTTAATCCCTTTATGCATTTCCTTCCCCTTCCTATATCCAGCTACACCACACATCAACCATTCAGCTTTTTCTTATCTATTGGCCATCATATTTCTTCAGCTTGCAGTGACTCTCAACTATTGCCATAATTAGTTTTTCTTATTTAAAATTTCACTTCTATCTTATATTCTTTAAAGCAATGTTGTCATCCCATCCTATATACATTTCTTTAAAAATATCTCCCCCATCTAATCTTATATTCAGCCCATTTATACCCAACTCCAACTGGCACTGCTATAGGCTTAACTGCAGGAAGTCTACACTAAGCCATAATTTATTATTTTTATTTTCACTCCTGTCTTACATTCATTGTAGAATTTTTTAATACCATCCTGTATGGTAAATATATCCCTGTTATACCAACCATTGGCTTCCTGTACCTTTAGACTAATGCCATCGTTTTTAAAAATCCAATTTTTGCTAATTCCACTGCAAGTTAATTCTGATCGTAGGAATAATTTTATATCACAGATCCCCAAATTATTCAGGTCATTTCTATTTTCGTCATCACTATACATGGTTTTCTCTGATAACATGATACAGCATCAAAATAGACACAGTCTCACCATCTCTTTCGAAACTAAACTTTAACTCCGATATAGAGACCCCGCAGTGAGAGATAGATGTGTCTTCTCACCTGAAAAGGTCTCGTTCACAGAGTCAGCCAGTTTCAGCTGGACAGAGGGGAGAAAGAAGGGAGGAGAAATGAGAAAGGTCTGGATGTTCACACACAAAAAAGAAGGAGAAGATGAAGAAGGTCAAAGTCATGTTAAATCACTGAGAATCAAGAGAAAAGGTTCGGTTCTCACATTACAGATACAAACGCAGATGCCCTGGTAACTCTGGCTGTCTGTCTTTCTGTAAAGGTTACCTCCTTCACGCTGATTCACACTGGATTTATCAAACGGGAACTGAAGCCAAATTCTCTCTTTTGTTGTTGTTTTTTTGGCTTCACAGCTCTATGTGTGAAAATGTCGGTCCAGACTGAAATATTACAGCAACTATTGAATGGATTTCCATGACATTTGGTTCAGACATTCATGCCCCCCCTAGAGGTTAAATTGTGATCACTTTGTATTTACTGCTAATTAACAAATGTTAGCAAATGTCACTATGCTTTAGCAGAGCACAATATCCAATCGACATGAGAGGGGCAGACTGATTTCTAGTTCTTTCACTTGTAGACAGAAACAGTTTAATCAGAGCTCATGACCTATATATATATATATATATTACGTATATATATATACACGTAATGAGAAACTGGTCACTAAGAAATTGGCGAGTCACACGACTGAGAAAACAGAAATGTTTGAAGTTTTCTTTTAAAAGCAGTGATGGCTGATCTCAGGTCCAGTTTCTGAAGCTGATGACTGATGGAGGCTGATGATCAGAGTGTGATATGTTGTGGTTAATAATTTCCTTTTATGGAGGGTTTTATGGTGTCATCCTGCTGCTGCTGCTGCTGCTGCTGCTGCTGCTTATCTACCTGCTCACCTACATTTCTGACAACACACTCACTGTGTTCATTCCTCTGCTGCAACACCTGTCCTTCTTTACATTCTTTCTCTCAGTTTCTCATCGGTTTAGTTATATTTATTTTTATATATTTATTTTTTTCCTTCTGACTACCGTTCTTTCCGGTCTGTTTGTCCTCTGTCTTGTCCTCTTCCTTTCGTCCTTTCTTTCTTTTTTCATCTTCTGTCAGGGTTCATCCTCGTCTACCCCCCTCTCTCCACACAGTCACTCAGATTTATTATCCTGCAGATTGTGTGTGTGTGTGTGTGTGTGTGTGTGTGTTACTACTACAGTCACCCCACCAAGGACAGGCCAGAACACACACACACACACACACATACACACATATTTTCTGCACCACTGATTACAAAATGACCTGCAGCTCAGTGTTCATCTCTCAGAGATCAGTGATGTCCTTGGGCAACCATACTACAATACAGTGTGTGTGTGTGTGTGTGTGTGTGTGTGTGTGTGTGTGTGTGTGTGTGTGTGCGTCACATGACTGTTGGGCCGTGTGCAGACCGGCTTCAGAGCTGCGTCACAAACGGCTTGTTCATTCATTTCAGTCAGACAGCTGCATGTTCACTGCAGAGGTTTCGGTACAACTAAAAGGTCAACCTGGTTCACCTTATGTCATCATCGTTCGTCATCGCTGGACAAATAAATCTATAAACCTCTCAATGTAAAATAGTAGTAAATTTTTCTACCTTGCACATGCCCATAAACGGCTAAGGTTATTGATGTGCAGTTCACATTGTGCACTGATATTTCAGATCTGACTCAGCACAAACATCGACGGATGTGTTTGACAAGTTGACATTTGGAGTAGAAGTTTAATTTTTTTTGTTTTACGTAGCCGCTGAAGCTGGCCAATCAGAAGAGGGGTAGCTTAATAAATACAGACCTGGAAATGTGCAGAATCTATGTCCTTTAACATAAACAATAAGTTACATGTGCCATGTTCCCACTCTGAGAACAACTGCTCTCTCTCTCTCTGTGTTTAACAGATCAAGATTGTCCTTCCCAATAATCACTTATTGGAAAGCAGGATGGTTTGCTCTCTTTCCATTTCTTCAGAACATTCTTGCATAATTCTTGCATCTTAGTAGGAAATGCACGTAATCAAATTTCTTGCCCAACAGACAAACCACAGGACAAGCTGGAAAACTGGCACGTATGATATCGTTAATAACCAAAACTGACTTGAACTATCTCACAAAAGATAAAACATCTACTAACCCTAACCCTGCCAACACGGGTCAGTCTAATAGAGCTCTGTACGAAATTAATTGAATTATTTCATATTTACACATTTATACGGTAGAGGAGATTCAATTTGCTGTTGCCACGGTTACCTGACTTAAACACATGTTTCCCTTCAGCTGTTTCATGTGCTGAGCTGCATGTCTCCATGGTAATGAACCTTTGCTCAGGGGTCATAGTTCAGGGCTGCGCTGATCATTAGTCAGAGCTATTATTGTGGTCAGGGGACAGACAGCGTTACCGTGTGTGTGTGTGTGTGTGTGTGATTTCTCTGACTGGCTGCTAAGTGTGACATCATCATCCCTCAAACCACGTGGGTGATAGATTAACAGGAGGGCCTGTAATCTTTTAATCCTGTTGACAGACCTCACTGCCCCTCCTCCCCTCCCCCCTTTTTCCTCCCCCTCTTCTTCTTGCCGTGAGGATGGACCCTGATCCACCTGCCAGCCAATCAGAAACCAGGATTTCCTGCTGATGGGGCTAATTTAGTTTAGGGTCTGAATATTTTGGGAGAGGTCTAAGAGGTTCTTGGGAATGTTCAGAGGTCACTCGGGAGGTTTTAGTGATCGCTGAGACGGTATCAATGTCCTAGGAGAGGTTTCAGGGGTCCTTCAGGAATGTTTATTGGTCCTTGAAAAGTTCTCGGGGGAGTTTCAATGGGTCCTCGAAGAGCTTGAATGACTGGAAGTAGACAAGTGCATAAGAAATACCATAAACAACAACACTGGTCATGTCTCCTACAGGTTGATATCGGTGGTTTGTGTTGAGGTGAACTTTTTTAGATTTGGTTTACGATTACAGTTTCTGCTGTCAGAGCTCAGAGACAGTAGTCTGTCTGGTGGAAAAACATGAACTGAATATCAGTGATCAGTAATTTCTATCAGCTGTCATCTCTATAGGAGTCATCAGTCACAACATGGCAATCAGGACTTTAGAAACAAAGCAAGCATTATACAAAGCTTAAGTTTATCTGTTTGTCACCACATTTCAGAGGGACATATTGTGATTTCTACTCCACTACATTTATATAACAGCTATAATTATATTTAAGATCAATATTTTATATGTAAAACATAAACAGTTTGTTATATATTTATGTTATAGATTAGACTAAACAGTATACGTCTTAAAATTAACTCTAATTATCAGTTAATCAGTTTTAATATAAAAAAATAAAAATTTTTTTATTATCATCACATAATATCGATATACACATAAGTTTTCATCACAATGATAATAAAAGGTGTTTTTCTTTGGAAAAACCTGCAGCTTGAGTTCATTGACTCAGGCGGTGCAACGCTGAGTCATGTTTAGCACAGGTGAGCTAATCATCCTTTCTATTCAGGTATGTGGGCCAGTCAGCCCGCAGCAAGCTGCCAGAGGACGATAGATTGTGCTAAGCTAAGTTAGCATTCAGCAGAAAGTCTTCGGCTGAGGTCACTGAGACCGTTGGCACGCAGACGGACAGAGAACTGGAAAAAATGATATTTCAGTCTTCTGCTTTTTAAACACGTCCTTTATTTTAGGTTGACTGATAGTTGGTTAGTTGGACGTCAATGTCAATGGCAACACAAGTTTACTCGTCTCTACAACGGTGTGTTGTTATTTTAACGTGTCATATACATACTTAATCAACATTATTAATTTCTTCTACTGTAAACATAAGTATCGAGGCCAGAAAGGATCTCCTTAATTATAATATGTACTAGTAGTAGTATTACTGTTATATTGTTGGTGATGAAGTGATGATTATTTTGAATGATGTGTGCTGAAGTCATCAATATAATCACTTGGCTAAAACATATGAGTGTAGTAAAAATGTAGTCTGTTAATCAGGCTGATGATGATGATGATGATGATGATGATGATGCTCCTGCTATGTGCTGTTATCATTCCCTCCGCCTGTCACTACTTAGCCCAGTGACTTACCCCGGATTAGCCAGCTTAGCTAGCTAACTGTAGCGCTGCAGCTTAGCGTGCTAACTGCAGCCACCACTCTATTTCTGTTTCTCTGTCTCACTTCCAACGCTGAACAAAACACATGTGACACCAAACACTTTCAGGCTGTGACGGTTTCACCTTCTGTGGTCATTAATCCTGGTTTTAATCCTCAGTGAATATTTCTCATTTCTAAATCTTCTGTCCAAATAAAGTCGCGCTCCTTTTGTTACTATATTTCCCACCATAGCTCAACAGGGAAACATTGTCTCAGGAAACACAAGGAGGGAATCTGCTGCAAAACAGACTGTAAATGTGTCAGATATCCACTTGATGTGACTTGACTCACACTGATGAAGACTCATAGAATCTAGTTTCACATCTAGTTTAAATGACTGTGTGGACACACTGTGGATTTGAACCTCTTTGAACCACTTACATTGAAAACACATTTGAAGCAGATATTTTAACAGCCAGTATGAACACGAGTAATTATAGAGAGAAAATGTCTTTCAGTGTTCATATGGACATCTGACTGTTGTTGACACACTTGTCCTTTTAAGTCTATATGTTGTGAATGGTCTGCATCTCCAAGGTAAAATATCAATATACAGTATACAAATATAAAAATGGTGCATTATGTCACAGTATTTTATTTATTCCTTTCTGGACATTATTGTTTTATTCATTTATAGTTATAATATTTATAGTAAAGTTTTTTATGTTTTGTGTTGTGTTAATAGTTGGTGTGTGTTTGTGCAGCTGATTGTGACAGAGTACTCTAATCCCATCAACACTGGGTTACTGACGAGCTAACAGCATTACACCACTTAGCTCTGAGGCGTGTGTGTGTGTGTGTGGGGAGGGTTTTACTCAGCTGCTGGCATGCCCCCCTCCTCGTCTCTCTCTTTTCTCTCTGCAGTCATGACTCACCAGCAGGTGTTTTCATGCTAAATAAGAGTCAGTGTATTGTAGCAGCATCAGCAGCATGCTAATGCTAACCTGCGTAGCTTTAATTTGCGTCATCAGGGACAGTGACGTCATCCAGCCATCAGTCGTGTGTGTGTGTGTCTCATACATCATCAGCAGCCGCTACATGCTCTGCTGCCTAAGTAGCCTCGCTCAGTCGTGAGGGGCTCTCAAAGCCGTTTTAGATTTGGTGACGGCAGACGTTGGCTTTCTGTATGTGGGATGGTGCCGTTCCAGAGGGTGGAAAACGTTGGTTGTTTCACATCTTTGGTGGCACGGTTGGCCTGCATAGTTTACAACAAATATCCCTCCGCTCTTTGTCCAGCTTTAGAAATCGAAACCACTTCCAAATCTTGCTATGATCTTGCTTCGCCACAGTTTCCTCATCTTGTTTGGACATTTGACTCTCCTCATTCATTTCTTGTGTTTTTTTTCCCCCTACTTTTGTGTCAGCTACATGAGAATTGACCCAAATTCAGAACAGAGGCATTTATTACAAATTGCACATCACTTTATCATAGATCATTGTAGGTGTCTTTTTCATGATAATTATCAAAATCAGTTTATTGATCAACTCTTGCACCCTACAGGTCTGATAAACACCTGTAACAGCTGTTCATATGGGAAAAGTTTCAATGAAAGCTCCATTCAGACAGGATGAACATCATATTTATATTTATATTTTTAGGAAAAACATGTCCAAAAAACTCCAGCTTCTTAACTGTAAAACTGTAAAAAAGAAATCCTAATGAGTGTCTGTTTCCTGTGAGTAACAGTCCCATTTCCTCTCAAACACCCCCCACCCCCACCCACACCACCTCCGTCTATCAGTAGAAGGGTGTAGGTCTTCTTTTCCATGGAGCGTATATAATTGACAATTCCTGTTAAAAGATCCACAGTAGGGGGAAAAGCTTACTCATATCCTACCAAGGAAATCTTCTTCATGGGGTAGGCATCAAACATTTTCACCATTTTCTGACATTTTATAGACCAAGCAACTAATCGATTAATCAAAAATTAATTGACAGACTCATGATAATGAAACAATAATGAAAATAATCATTAGTTGCAGCCCATAATCGGCTATACCGGGATGTGTGGCTTCTGAATTGTTCTATTGGACACATTTGTCAGATTGAATAAGTGTTATATTTTTCTTTCATAAAAGGTTCTCAGGTGTTGTGAACATAACAGTGATGATAATGGATGGAGTCTCTTTCTCTCTCCTTGTATAAAAGCTCTGTGTGTAATGGCAGCCGCTGTTATGTAACTCCTGGCACGCATCAGCACCTTCCTCCTCCTCCTCCTCCTCGTCCTCCTCCTTCTCCTCCTCCTCCTCCTCCTCCTCCTTCTCCTCCTCCTCCTCTCCTCTCTATCCTCTCTCTCTCACTGTATCATTCCAGTTTGATTTCTTTCATACCAGTTCACGGTGGCACTGTGACCCAGTTACCCCCTGTTGTGTGTGTTTGTGTGTGTGACGACGCCTCCATCACACCAATTAAAATACCAACAACATAGAGACATAGAGAGAGAGAGAGAGAGAGAGAGAGAGAGAGAGAGAGAGAGAGAGCTTTCCTAATTATTTATGCATGTCTCTCACCACCAGTTCAGAGTGAAGGGAATAAAAGGGCAATTCATTAATTACATTACAGTTTCTTTATTTAAGTGTAATGTGTGTAGGTTCAAACACAACTTTTTGTTCTCTTTTAAAAATGTATGCTTAAAATACATTTAAATGCCTATACCTTTAAAGGATAGGTTCACCATTTTTTTTAAGTCTGTCAGGTGTCCATATGTTCAAGGTAAGTGTCCACCACTCCGTGCATTTAAAGGTTAATGTAAAGGTTATATTAGACTTATATCGAGTGGATATCTGACACATTTACAGTCTCTTTGCGTCTCCCTGTTGAGCTGCGGTGTATATAATAAGAAAAAGAAAATTTCATTCTGTTATGGAGCTCATTTTTAGTCAGAAAAAGCAAAACAGAGGAAATTTTAGGAATAGTTTACAAGTTTCCAATTTTTCACAAGAATACATATGGGTCTGTGAGCCAATGAGAACAGAGTTGAGTCCCCAGTAATGCCACAAAAAAATAAATAAAAAAAGCTTTAAAGGTTTTTTAAGGTTAATGCAACTCTCAGAGTGAGGACATAAAATATTATTCTATGTAAAAATCAGCTATAAGGGAAAGAGAGAAAGAGATTAAATGATCCCCTGTGCACATTTTTAACAATATATGCCAAAAAAAACAAACCAACAACTGAAAGTCAATTTCTGTCAAAAGCCAATCATGTTTTTTTTCTTCCTGTAAAGCAAAATATGACGAGTGCTTACACAGGCTTTAACCAACCAGTTTCAACTAATACTTTCATGACATCAGTCAGACTTCAACTTTTAGTAGCGCAGAGCTAAGATAAGCAAACTTAGCAACAGTACATCAGTCATGATCGTTCTCATAAGCTCTGTCCTCTTTTTAGCGGTCCAATCAAATGCAAAGGATTTGATTTAAATCCCTCTTGTAACTGTACACCACTCAAATATTCCCTTTCACTGGGAAATACGTCACAGTACAGAAGCTAAATCCATTTCACTGGGCCTCTAATGCCAGCATTAAACATGAGTCAGCTAACGTGGCAGTTAGAGATTAGCCTCAAAGAGGAGTAAAGAAAACAGAAAATATTCACGTTTGAGAAGCTGGAATTAGAGAATTTTAACATTTATTATTGGATTGTCAAAATAATTACAATTAATTTAATAGTTGGCAACTATTAACTAATTATTATAAAACTCACATTAAAGTCTGATGTCCTGTAATGTCATCAGTAGGTGAGTGGGAGTAAATCCGAGTAGCTCCGTGTTTTTGTTTGTTTTGTTCTCGTGTATGTTCGTTGTTTTTTTTTTACCTTTTAAACTTTTAAACACTCAAAGGAGTAATTTGTATTCTACCCTATGGATATAGATCAGTCATTGCAACATTGTGGCAGTAGCAAACGTGTGCTCACTCTACGCAAATTTTCCGGTGCAGTTCTCACAAACATCCTGAAGGAGGTGTTTTGCTTCCGTGGCTGTAGATCTGGAGTCGCTGCTAACTAGCAACGTCCCCAATGCTAATGTTGACCTACCGGGCTTCAGTACAGTGAGACTCGACAGAGACAATAAACTCTCCGGGAAAAAGAAGGGAGGAGGACAGGTGATGTATATTAACAACAGGTGGTGCAATCCCGGACATGTAACGGTCGTGGAGTTACTTGCAGTGAGTCTGCGACCTTATTACATACATCTGCAGCCATTGTATCAGCCTAAAGTACAAAAACTTCCAGTTGCCACGCGCAACTTCGGGGAATGGACACCAAAAGATGAGGAGGACTTAAGGGACTGCTTCGAGTCCACTGAATGGAGCGTATTGCAGGACAGTGAGTAACACTACACTGCTTAAAGCCTGTGCAAAAGAACTATCAACATGAGTCTAGAAATGGGTAAGGTACCAACACTATGGAAAACATCATGCCTTATACCAATACCCAAGAAGCCACACCCTAAAGAACTCAATGACCACAGTACACTACCAGTTGCCCTCACCTCACGCATAATGAAGACCCTAGAACGTCTGCTGTTACTGAACCTACTAAAACCCCAGGTTCGCCATGTACTTGACCCCTACGGTTTGTCTACCAGGAGAATGTGGGAATGGAGGATGCTATTCTATGTCTTCTACACAGGGTGCACTCTCACTTGGACAAAGGAGGCTGTGCTGTGAGAATAATGTTTTTTGATTTCTCCAGTGCTTTCAATACCATCCAGCCACTCCTTTTGAGAGACAAACTGCTGCAGATGGGTGTGTGCGTGCTACACACACACACTGACTGACTAACTAGTAAAGTAACGTGTTTCTCTTCTTTTACCTCTCTCTCTCTTTCTCAAAACCATGCACCACACCCCCAATCATTACCTTGTTTTGCACTAATATTTATTTATTTATTCATTACCATGACAGGTATTTTAGTACTATGGCATTTTTTCTATTTTTATGACATTTTACTACCTGGTGTTTTTGGAAGACAGATGAGTAAATGTATGTATGTATGCAGGGCATGTGCAATGACTGATGTGTTGTTTTTGTGCAATGTGTGTATGTGCTATGCGCTTTTGCTGGTGCTGTTGTTGTGCTGATATGTTGGTTTTGTGTAATGTGTTACATGTATATTCTGCTGGACACCTTAATTTCCTTCGGGATCAATAAAGTATCTCTATCTATCTCTATGTTCAGCTCAGCAGCTTCTCTCTCATCATTTGCCCTCTTGTCCGTAAATACAAACGAGTGAAAAAAACAAAAACAATATTGAAGGAGTAGTCCCACATTTTCAGGGAAATTGTCTTGCTTCCTCTTAATTCATTTTTTTTACCCTCCAAACATTTAACCCGGAGACAAGAAGGGACAGAAACATCTCGCTCATTCAGCGGTTTGTGTCTTTGACTCTGTTCAGCCAGGACTGAATATGAACACAAAGGGAGAGAAATTACTTTTCTTCATCCTTCATTTGTTCATTCAATGACAGACATAGAGAGAGAGAAAGAGGACGACAGAGAGATAAAAACTGAGACAGACAGAGGGATGAAGCTTCATTTCCTTCCTGTTCAGTTACGTAAAGTCTGTGATGCTGCTGAAATATACATGAGATCCAAATTACAACCAGAGCAAATATGAGTCAATCTGACTTATCAAAGCCAGGCCAGTGTTAAAGGACCAATACCGTGTTTAATATTTTAGTTCCAATTCCTGATGATTGTTTCCCAAATCAATTACTTTTCCTCAGGCTGCCTCTAGTTTCATTTTATTCCATTTTATTTACTTTTATGTAGGTAAAGTTTAGTTTTCTGTTAAACTCACATTGTGATCCTGTGTCATCAAAAGTCTCCTTGTTTGCTGCATTCAAAGATTTTTATCATATTGAATGAATGTCGTCTTTATTTCTCTTCATTCTTCTTAAATGTCAGCTGTTTACGGTTTGGCAGTGCAGTTACTTTGCTTTAAGCAATCATTAGCCGTGAATGATGTATTTGTCACGACGGCGATATTTTCAGTGGAAACATAAGGTGAAGAGGTCGTTAACAGCAGTTATATATATTTTCTATCACTGATTCCCGAAGCCAAAGGTAACGTCTTCGAATGTCTTGTTTTGTCTCGATCAACAACCCAAAGATAATCTGTTTACTGTCATAGAGGACTAAAGAAAGCAGAAAATATTTACATTTGAGAAGCTGGAATCAGAGAATAGCTCTTGGAAAACAGTTGGTGATGAATGTTTTACTTAACCGATTAGTTGTTGTAGCTCGAATGTGAATGCAGCATTAATCCCACCTACAAAGCGCTAAATTACTCCTCATTCATTTCTCCTGCCAATGTTAATCACATCTTACCAACAGCAGGCATGTTTGAGCTCCTCATACAAGTCTGGAGTTTTGTTTTTTTTAAAATGTCTGAGTGTTGATGAATGTGGAACCACAGCTTGGTTTTGATTCTCACCTGTTCTCCGTCTCCTTCCTGCAGGCGTCTTTCTGATTCCCTATCTGCTGATCGTCTTCGTCGGAGGAATCCCCATCTTCTTCCTGGAGATTGCTCTGGGTCAGTTCATGAAGGCCGGCAGCATCAACGTCTGGAACATCGCTCCACTCTTTAAAGGTGCAGTACACCTGCAGTAAATGTTCTATTTCACCATATTTTATAGACTAATTCCAGTATTTTGTTGTCTGAAAAGGTTTTTTTTTTTTTGTTGTGTTCACTAAAACTTCCCAAAACCTCAGAAACTCTTCAGGGCCATTATGGAGAATAGGAAATGTTACAACCAAAGCATATTTTCATATACATAATGGCACATCAGTGTTGTAATAAGACAGACTTGAAAAAAAGTTGAACATATCCTTTAAATTTTTTTATGAACAGTTACTTGCATGGTTCATATTTTCAAAACCCGTCACACAGTCGACACAACAACAACAATTAATTAATTTTCTCACTCAAATACAAACAAACAACAAAACAAAACTCCTTCCTGTAGAGTACACTGTAATATATTCTATAGAGAGCTTCACATCTCACATTATTTACATTATGTATATATATACATAATATATACACAATCATAAAAAGATCCTCATGCGTTTTTATCACTAGCGTTGCCTGTTGTTAGTGTTTTTATATCTAATGTGTTCGAGTTGTTGTGTTGGTGTCTGCTGGAAGGATTTGCTTCTTCGTATGAAATGAACGTGTCCAGCAGTGTGTAACTCACCTCACCTCAACCTCACCTGCCCATGTGAACAAAAAACATGTTGCTTTTTATAGACTGATCCCAGTATTTGTTATCTCTATGTATCAAATGTGTCTATAAATAAATACAAAAATAAATACTTCTTTAATTCTCGACCAGGAGATAAAGATATAGCTGAACACCCTTCTGACATATAAGTTTCATATTTGACTGACAGGAAGGTTATGCAACAGACATAAACTTATAAATGTAGTAAACAGTTTAGGTGAGTTTGAGCCAACACATTAATCTACAAACAATCTCTGTTGAAGTTTATCTGGAGGTGATCCTGCTGTACGTGTCTGAGCACATGCCTGGAAAACTACCAGCCACAAACACACACACACGCACACACACGCACGCACACACTGATAAACATACTGCCTAATTCCTTTGTATCCTTGTTAGCACACACACACTTTATCAGCTGTCCGATGTCTGTTTGATACTTACAGATAACCACATGACTTTTCGTTTGAATTATTAGCTCAGTTTTACTACACAGACCTTCTTTTAACCTTTAAACCTCCACCTGTGTTGACCGATCTCCACCTTCTTCTTTCACACTTATACAATCTGACATAGTTAGAGTGAACACCACCAACGGTCAACACACTGATGATAAATATATTATTGGACTCTCATTAGCAGTGGAGCTGAACATGTGCAGTTTGTCGTGAAGATAGTACTAAAATCTAAAGGGTTCATCCTCTGGAGAGAAAGAGTAAATTTGATAAGAAATCTGGCCTGTAGTTATTGAGTTATGTGAAAGCAGTCTGTGTCTACTTTGTTTTGATGGCTTAACTGCATTTAAAAAAGGCAAATTAGTAACATCGACTGGAAAGAATCCATGAATGAAAACAATATTTTTGTAAAACAGATTTCATTTCTGAATAATGTTGATGTTTCTTTTCAATGTGGACACAGTCTTTAATGTTCAAATTTTATTGTCACTTAACAGTAGCTAGACATGCAGCACTGACACGTGGAGCTCCTTCGTTTCACAGGAACATGTACAGGGTCAGTCAGGTTGGATGTTACCGAACTATGAACTCATAAATGCAGATTTACAGCTTCATTTATTTGTCTTTGTGGTAATTATGTTTCATAACTGATGAATTAATCAGCAAATCTGTCATATTGTTAGTAGCAATCATAAGTGTCTAAATGAGCTTTACAGAAAGCAAAATGTTTAGAAAATGTTTCTCCTCTCCATCCTCAGGTCTGGGTTATGCCTCCATGGTGATTGTGTTTTTCTGTAACACCTACTACATCATGGTGTTGGCCTGGGGCTTCTACTACCTAATCAAGTCCTTTAACTCCGTGCTCCCCTGGTCCACCTGTGACAACCCATGGAACACGCCCAACTGCATCGAGATTTTCCGTCACCCGGAATGCAAAAACGCCAGCTTCGCCAACCTCACCGTCAGCGGCAACCTGACCTGCGCAGAACTGGCGGACGCCCGATCACCCATCATCGAATTCTGGGAGTGAGTTCTTGTTGGATTATGTTGAGTGAAGTTAAGGGGAATGTTGGGTTGATTTTCTTTGGGCTGTGTTTCGACTGGTTAGCTCAGATTTGGTTTGGTTTGCCATTAGATAACTAACAACTAACTTCAAATAATTCAATTCAAATAATAGAAACAAACAAACAAGCAAAAGTAAGTCAAATTACTTGCTTTAATAGAAATAAATAATGACAGATCAGATCATAGACTCATCGTAGACATGACAGACTGCACGTTAGACCTTGACAAATCAAAGTTCAGAGAGTTTATTGTTCCACCTGACAGCACAAACACAGAGCTACTATTGGTCAACCCCACCCGACATGGTAAGACATGCTTGTCTTTTTATCAGCACGTCATGAGTTGTCACAGATTCTGTACGGGATAAAACTATTAACTGTTGTCTCCTATGCTCGTTTTAGTTCCTGAACACCCCATAATAGTACCTGAATGCCCCATGCTCATTAATCATTTCTGAATGGCCTGCGGCCAGTATAGTTCCTGAACACACAATCATTTTTGTTCCACTGTCAAGTTTCAGAAAGAGACCCAGATTCGTGACACCCATGATTATTATTAGCTCCTGAAAGCCCCGCATTCATTTTAATTCTTGAATCAGTTTATCAGTTCCTTAACACACCACTGCTGTTGTGTGGGAGCCTTATCCGGCTGATATTATGTAATCTGCTACCACCATTCATTTTCTTTCTTCTAGAATATTCCTGCGGGTTTGACAGCAGGTTTGATGTAATTATTGCTTTGGTTTTTAAGGGATTCTGTTCTGTTCTGGTCTCTCAGTAGTTTTCCTGTTCGTCTGTCTTTAAAACGCTGAGCAATAGACCTTTGTTGTGTTACAGTTCAATTGTTTTTTTGCAGATCATGTTTGATTGTAGCAGCAGCTTAACTTCGTCCTGGTGTAAATCTCTTTATCCTGTCTAAAATACGCTGGTGTGTTTTCAGCCCAGCTAACTGGAAGCCTGCTGAGTCCCCCACAGCTACAAAACCCAAAATAATAACACAATCCATGTGGCAGCAATGAAGCACGATGGGGGAGAAACACACTTATTACCAGTGTCAGATTATTATAAATAAGTTTAATTATAAGACTGACTTTTTAACTGCAGCAACCTTTCAATCTGGGATGTTTTTTTAGAAACATTACCTGCATTCAAGCCACATAAACCTTCATGGGTCCAGTTTTAAGTCTACGCAACAAATATAGGCCAAATGTGGATTCATCCACCACTGAAAGTAGTCCCTAACAAATGCATTATTTCCTCCTGTTTGTTAAAAGCTTACTTAGACCAGCTGTTTTAAAAAGATTACAAGGCTTTTCCTTTAATGCTGGGTCACAAAAGGTGTAACAGGTCTTAGACCCACATAACATCGCAGAACCCCTCTGAGGAGTCAGCTGTTCAGTTTTCCGGACTGACTGCCTGGAGCTAGTAGCACTTCCCTGGGACATGCGATCTTCTCCTCTGGGTGTAACGTAATACAGCCGCCCACAGCCGAGGAGCTTCAGCCTCAAAAAATTTGTCTACAGATATTATACAATTTGTCTACAGATATTAACAACAACAATCTGTGGCCTTCAACACATGGTTAAAGTGACAGATGCCTGATGTATTGGCTGGATATTTTTGTTTGTAGTTGTTTTTAGCAAGCCGCGCTAGCAAAGCTAATTAGCCTGCTAGCCTTTTAGCCGATCCGGTTTAGTTCAGTGATCTAACATCCTACTAGTTAGTTTTGTACTTGCATCTAGTGGTAAAGTAGACTGAACTTAAAGTTACTGCTTAAAGTATAAATGAGCTTAACAACTACAGACCAATCTCCAAGCTACCTTGCTTAGGCAAGATGTTAGAGTCTTTTGTAAATGAGCAAATTGGTACGTTTCTCTCTGCAAACAATATTCTGAGCCCATATCAGTCTGGTTTTAGAGCTGGCCACAGCACCATTACTGCTGCAACTTCTGTTATAAATGATATAGTTACTACCATAGACTCTAAAAAACATTGTGCAGCTCTATTTATTGATTTGTCCAAAGCTTTCGACACTGTCAATCATGTTCTCCTTTTAGAAAAACTTTCTCTTTTGGGTTTTGATGATGGTTCCTTTAGGTGGTTTCAGAATTATCTGTCTGACAGAACACAGGCTGTAAAGTTAAATGGTAACTTAACTTATTAACTTCTGAGGCATTAGGTCTAAGAAACGGGGTCCCACAAGGCTCAATTTTAGGCCCGTTCTTATTTACTCTATACATTAATGATATATGTGGCTCCCTTGAACATTGCAAATTCCATTTTTATGCTGATGACACAATCCTATATGCCTGTGCTGAAACCATTGAGAAAGCTGTTTTATACCTTCAGTCTGCTTTTAAATGTGTTCAGGATTGTTTTAATAGTCTTAAATTGGTTCTTAATGAATCAAAAACTAAATTCATGCTTTTTACGAGATCAAGAGTGTGTGATTTTAATGTTTTTAGAATTTTCTCTCTAAATGGAACCCAGATTGAGCAAGTTGCAAATTGTAAATATCTGGGAATTTGGTTGGACAATAAGCTTTCTTTTTAAACACATGTGATTGAGCTCGCAAAGAAGGTAAAAATTAAGCTGGGTGCCTTATATAGAATCAGGTCTTGCCTTTCTTTTAAGAGCAGAAAGTCCATTGTGTAAACAACCATTTTATCAATTTTAGATTATGGAGATATCATTTACATGCATGCAAATAAGATCAGAGGCTGGCAAATTAGCTTTTCAGTTTTATGCACCCACTAAATGGAAGCATCTGGAAGAGACACTGAAATTAGACAAACTTGTGTCCGTAAACCGTTTTAAAGTTTTAATACATGGTATGGGAAATATACAGTGTTCTTGCTTTAACTGATCTTGTTTTAAACTGTTTTAAACTGTGTTTTTGATCTTGTTTAAACTTGTTTTAACTGGTTTTACCTGTTTTAACTTGATCTTGTTTTAACTGTTAACTGTCAACCGTTTTGGGCTATTTATTGTATATTGTTTGTGTTTGTTGTGATCAGGGCATTGCTGTAAAAGAGCAATTTGCTCAGTCAAGGTTTCCCTGAATAAAGAACGGAAAAGAAGTTAAAGCAGTTACTATGGTTGCACTGAAATATCATTCTAGATAGCATCGTTTGTCATATTTACACAGAAATAGTTTATCTGGATGACATCGGTGCCACTCATAAAGGCTCCTGTTTCTTTGTTTTTGTTAGCACTCCTAACAGGAAGTTGTTTTCAGGAAAATAAAAGCTCTAAAAACCAACTGTACATTACCTGCTCAGCAACAAATAGTAAAAACATAAAATAGCTGTAGACAAAATGGTGAACACAGTGGAGCATTTAGCAGCTACAGAGACAGATCATTCCCTCAGGAGGTTGTAGAGAACTAAAAGAGAGTGAATACCTGATTTAAGGTGAATTGTGTTACATTTGAGTCCAACCAGCTGTAGTCCCTCTAATATTCACTCATATTAAACTCTGTACAATACTGAGGCTTAAAGAGGGCTTGTACTTATACACTACTGTATATTTTGGGATGTGTTTGCCTTCGCTGACATGTTTCTAAGCCAATCACAGTCAGCAGTAATAGCTCTGAGCAGGATGTCCTTTGCAGCATCGAAGCCGTGTTGTCATGGCAGGTTATTAAACCAACAAGCAAGTTAACAAGGTGAAAAGGTTCGTTAGGCAACAGAGCTCATTAGTGTTTGAAGTCGGGTCAGCAGGGCTCAGGCTCTGAAGGGTCTGAAGGATGCAGAAAAGATGATTGTAAGAGAGACTGTTAGTAGATAAATGAGTGAATGAATTTGGCCACAGCTGCTGTTATTCTCCTAATGGATGTTCACTAAAACCCCTCCTCCAAACAGGGATTGTCCAATCATAGCTTAGCAAGCGTAACTAGACATGGCAGGTCTGTCTTCTTTTTGTATTAGGAAGCAGAGTGATCAAAATGTCTGTGCATATCTGTGTTTTCAATTAATATTAATGATATCTCCATTTCCATAGCACAACAATGCATCTTCAGATATGCAGTTCTGTTCATAAAATGCAACACAATGTGCTTAACATACAGCAGAAATAAACAGTTATTAATGGCCCAGTTATATATAATTTATATATGGTGCCAAATCAAGGCTAGCTGTTTCCCCCTGCTTACAGTCTGTATGCTAAGCTAGGCTAATTGTCTCTGTGCAGGAACAAGGTGCTGAACATTTCCTCTGGTCTGGATGAACCCGGACAGATGAACTGGGAGCTCATGTTGTGTCTGATAGCCGTCTGGATTCTGGTTTACTTCTGCGTCTGGAAGGGAGTCAAGTCCACCGGAAAGGTAACACATAAAAACATACAGTATACACACTTTATATATCGGTGACCGTTTTCCAATGCCTGCTGTACTTATGTACTTGATTATTCAAAATGTATTGTTTCTCCTGTCCCAGGCAGCCATTGGTTTCAGGTCATTTAAGCGGTACATGACCATCTATTAGCCTGGTTCCAGACCTCTGTATTACTGCTTATGCATTTGGTTTTATTAATAATCCAGACAGAATATGCAATAGAACTGAAAATATAGTGTCTTCCTACCTTCAAAGGACACTGTCCATTTAGGACTGGAGGCCTATGGCTCAAAATCAATTACTTCCATTTAGGCAGACCACCTTCAACAATTGGGTTAATTAAACTAAATCTTAACCCAAAACTATACTGTGACCTTGTGGAGACCATATGTGAGTTGATTGAGATTGAGTTCATGTATCACTAGATTGTACTCTCATCTTTTTGGTCATTGTGCTCTTTTTATTTTATTTTTTCATTCTTAAAATAAGACAAACAACAAAAACAAGTAATTGACTTAACATCGAATTAAATTATAATCACCTTAATTTCCTTGTGGGGACCAGATTGAAAGTAAGTCCTGTGTAAACAGGTCTGTGTCGATTCAAACCAAGCTCACAGTAGACTGTGCTGTGGCTGTATACAGTGTTAGTAACCCTGCAACCAGCATAGTGCTGATTGTCACCCTGTGAAGTAAGCTGACAGCTGGGCTCATTACATGCAATTACATAAGACTGTTAAAGGTCAGAGGTCACATGACAGCTGATTGATCAGCTTTCATATAGCTGCATGCTGTCAATAAAATAAGAAAACTTGAATCAAATCAAGCTGTGCAATTTTTAGAAGGTGTATTTTTTTCTCTTTTGATAGAGGAAGGCTAGCAGTTTCCCTCTACTTCCATTGTTTGTGCTAAGCTAGGTTAAACATGTCCTTGACCATCTTAATAATCTGACCGTGGGAATGATGGATAACAGGAGCAGTTTGTAGAATTGTGGGACTGCTCCTTTAAAACTACAACGTTCCTTGTCTGTGTTTGTGTGTGTGTGCATTTCATTGGCTCATGACGATGACATTCGTACACACTGCTGTACTCACATGACAGGCCAAGCGTTGCCATGACTGCAGGAGGGAGGGGTAAGGAGAGACCACAGGGGCTGTGAGGTGGCAGCATGTGATTGGTCGTCTGGTGGGAGGTCAGCTTGACTGCAGTGGGACGTGACTGAGAGACACAGAGAGAGAAATACTCATATCCACACATGTATTGTGTGTGTACAATGTACTGTTATGGGATGGAAACCTTGTGAGTCACACATCATTTGTGTGTAGGTTAATGTACATAAACTGTACAGTGAAGTCTCATTCAAATGGCATTTTTTAACTGCAGGAATTATTTCTCAGTACTGAGGCCAGAAAGTCACATTTACATTTAACATACACTTTTGTCCAAAGTGTATATTAAATGTGCAACAGCAATATATTATATGAACTCACAATTGCTAGGTTAAGCCTTTGCTGCAAAACTGCAAAAATAGCTAGGATAAGATGCTACTATTTGCCAGGACGTACGAACATGCATAATACATAAGTACGTAAGAGGGCTTTTTCTTTTTTTGAGGGGAGGAGAGCTGGTGGGATGTAAAACCCTGAGTTGTTTACATAAACTACCTTTTTCCACCTTTTTTCCACCACTGTATCTAGTTAAAACCAACGCAGCAGAAATCTCTTTAGTTTTACAGAGGCGTTTATCTTTTACATGGTGAATTTAAAGCTTGCAGTCTGTTGAATTTCTGCTTTTCTACTGAAAGGTGTTGAAATATAACATTTAGTCCAGCGTAATTATTTTAACAATGTTAAATGTTAGGTGATCAGTTTGGAGAACCTCAAAATAATAAGTTTGGCAATTTTCTATATAGTTTCTTATTGTAAACAGATGTTTTGAGTCTATTAAAAACACATATTTGAGTCACATCACATCGAGTTTGATTACATTACTTTGTATCAACTAACTACTCACCACGGGACATATGATCGTTCTTATTAGTTTTTGGAGCAGTGTCTCATAGTCAAACAGTTCACATGGCTCTTCAGTAACAACAGAAACAGTTTTTGTTGTCGATCAGCAGCAGGAGGCTGAAAGCTGAGCGTTGGGTCACAGCATGAAGGGAGAGACACAGAGTGAGAAAAAAGAGCTGCTCACACATCACTGTCAGCTGAAAACATAATAAAGCTCCTAACGTCCATGTACGTAGGCTGAAGCTATTCATTAATCTGATGTTTAAAAAGACAATTTATAGATAATAAATTAAAGCTG
The DNA here is from genome assembly GCA_036937835.1 of Pampus argenteus. Lineage (NCBI taxonomy): Eukaryota > Metazoa > Chordata > Actinopteri > Scombriformes > Stromateidae > Pampus > Pampus argenteus. Next base: position 5,619,510 of record CM072864.1, on the reverse strand, counting down.
TATTTAGATGAAACACCCCCACTCTTATTATCTTAGCTCTTGAATGCATCCACACTTATTTAACTTAACTCAGTTTAGTTAGTGTGTGTATGTTAGTGAAGGTGTGTGTGTGTGTTTGCGTTAACCTGAGTATGGGATGGCTTCTAGGAGGGAATTGCCCTCCACTGTGATTTGACTGAAACTCGCCTCCAACTGGGGGCAGATGCTCTTCATGGTGCTGAAAACGTGTGTGGATGTGTGTTTACAGACTCCGCAGGTCGCGTCTCTTTTTACAGTATTTCTTCAGATTAGGTTCATTTTCTTTACCTGATTCTCACAGATGAAATGCAGAAGGACCATTTTCCATGTCACGTCCACACTCGCACGGATGATTTTATTTATGAAAACTTTTTTTTTTATCCAAAAGCAAAATTTTTAGGTTATTTTTGTGAAAATTCTGCCTCATAAACGTTAACTGTTTACCAGGTGTCTGACAGCTGCTGACATGGATTGTCCTCTGTGTGTGTGTGTGTGTGTTTTCAGATCGTGTACTTCACAGCGACCTTCCCCTATGTGGTTCTCATCATCCTGCTGGTCAGAGGAGTCACACTTCCTGGTGCTTATGATGGCATTATGTACTATATCAAACCTGATTGGTCCAAGCTGGAGGAGGCTCAGGTAAGGTCAAACTGTCAGTTAGAAAAATATTAACTTCACATTAATATTAACCTTCCCTAAACAAAATGGTAAAAAAAAATATTAATTATTTTATAAATTCTGCCTTGAACCTTGGACTAACAACCTGGTAGGATGATCTGCCAGAGAGACAAGGTTCAGGGTAACACCATAAATCATGATCAGGTTTATTGCCAAGTAGATTTGCACATACAAGAAATTTAAAATTTAAAAATAAATAGAATGAATGTACACTAGAAATGTGCAAATATTCTCAGCATAAATCAGGAAGTTAAGTTTGACACAAAATAGAAATTCAGCATTGAAAAGTCCTGGACGCTGAGGTGAGCAGTGAACACATCAGGGATGTAACCTTTGACCTCTGACCCTGCAGGTGTGGATAGACGCTGGCACACAGATCTTCTTCTCCTACGCCATTGGGCTCGGAGCTCTGACTGCTCTTGGGAGCTACAACCGCTTCAACAACGACTGCTACAAGTACGACACACACACGCACACACACACACACACACACACAGTATTAGCAGGAAAAACACACCTTCTATCTATTAAAAACAACTCAAATGATGACAATGTTAATAAAGAATGTGATTAATAACAACAGGCTACTTTATGTGTATCAACCTTTATCCTCTTATCAAGTTCAAACATGTTCAGAGAAAAAAATCTCTGCAGTCAATAAATCAGAAATTAATATACTTTAAACCTGCACATTAACTGCTGTTTTGTTCACTAGTTTTCAGCAGAAGGAGTAGTGAACACAACAGTCTTTATGGCATCTAGTTGTCTTTGATATAATATAATTTTTAACCGTCACTGCATTGGTTTCAGAACATCTCGCCAGTTGAAACGCTGATATATTAACAGGAATGTTGTCCATAGAAAAGAAATGACATATGCTGTGTTAGACTGACTAACTAAGAGTTAAGCAGGATATCTAGAAAGCCATATTGCCACATAACATATACCGTTTTATGATTTCTCCTACAGAGACGCCTTTGTCTTGGCTCTGATCAACAGTGGAACCAGTTTCTTTGCTGGCTTCGTGGTGTTTTCTATTCTGGGCTTCATGGCTGCCGAGCAGGGAGTCCACATCTCACAGGTGGCTGAGTCAGGTAAAAAAAAACAACCAAACACACAAGCTGTTTCTCTGAAATGTGCGATCATTGCTGAAGAACACATACTGTAATAAACAACACAGAGGTTAGATTGATGCTTTATGTGCTATATTGAACAAAACTGGGTAAAATTTTAACTCAGAAGATCACTGAAGTGATCCAGAATATACAAAAATTTTAATATTTTGTGCATACTGTAGTGTTTCAGGTCCAAAATGTAGATCAGTAACATCTTAAAACCAATTCTAGAAACGGATTAATGCAGTTTTACAGTCTCTAAACCAGAGTCAGAATCATTAGTGGCAGGTCTGAACTCCTTATCTGTAAATATCAAACCAATCAGATGTTTTCGTGCAAAGACTGAATGAACCAATGCATTTGGTATGTGTGTGTGTTTGTGTGTGTAGTCAACAGCCAACTGTATATTTATTAATAACTCACATAACGTGACATCACAAACACCCACAGTTATATTTAGTCCCTCTGCAGAAAGCACGCTGCAGTGCTGCGACTGCCTCGTGTCAGATTCAGGTTTCTCCTCCACACTTTCATTCATGGACAGAGATTGAGACAGGGATGATTACAACTAGACTAAAGCTTGTGGGAATAATGTGCTGGGTTATGAAGAAAATAGTGTCAGTGTATCTCTGATTGATGATGTACATACCTTTGATTAAGTATGTGCGTGAAATGACAACATTTTTTATCTTAATCTCGCTATGAAACTAAATAAATAAAATAAAATAAAAAGAATCTGGTTTACCCTGAATCCCATCTGACACATTTTAGCACCATTGTGTGTAGATGGGTGTGTTTGGGGTGTGGTTTAGATTTTTCCTGCAGATGTAAAAAGTATGTGTGTGTGTGGGCATCTGTGCATACATGAGTCTCTGTGTATATGTGTGCGCAGTATTAACCGTAGGATTATTTAAGGAGGGCCTTTCACCTCATGACAGAATGAAACACAGCATGTGAAGTGTTACAACCTGAAGTGTGTGTAATGCACCTTTAGTTTAAACCAACATGTTGCTTAGCATTCACAATTACAGTTGATAGGATGACATGCCCATCAATCAAGATATATCTGCATTTAAACGTACCCATCTTTATAGGCTTAAAGGCTCAGTCAGTCTTTTTTTTTTGTACATATATACATACATATATATATATATATATATATATATATATATATATATATATAATTTCTTTTCTTGTGGCATCCAGTGTCATGTTGTAATCAGATAATCTGTGTGTGTTTCAGGCCCAGGTCTGGCCTTCATCGCATATCCAAAGGCGGTGAGTCTGATGCCGGTGGCTCCACTCTGGGCTGCGCTCTTCTTCTTCATGCTTCTGCTGCTGGGACTGGACAGTCAGGTGACCAACACACATAACACATAACTGTTTCCAGTCAATCAATGTTTAGTCATTAGTATTATTTAAATGCTACAACTAAGAGTGCTGTGCTGAATGGCCTATTTTAGAATAATGATTATTATTTTAATTTGAGTAGAATTATTGTTATTATACATTAATGTGTGCATCACACAGTCAAATTTGGGATTACTTTAATTTAATTTAAAATTAAATTAAAAGTAAGTATTATCAATCAGAATCTGCAAAGTAACTAAACTCTTCAAAAAAATGTAGTGCAGTAAAAAGTAAAATATTAAAGTTTAAAGTAGTAGAAAATGAAAATACTCAAGTAAAGTACAAGTACCTCAAAATTATGCTCATGTACAGCACTTGAGTAAAGAGTACTTTATTTTCCTCCACTGCTCAGAAGAAAACACTGCAAACACTGACAGTGTGAAAAGAATTAAAAAAGGGCTATGGACTATTAAATGTCATATTTTGGAGCATCATTGAATGCACCAGCAACAATCCCTGCTCTCAGGTAGATTACCTTATGATGATAATGTAAATTTGTATTTGAGTATGTTGACTATGATGGATCATCATTTTTGTACATATTGTTTTTTATAAATATTGCAACAATTGCTCTAATTTCCTCAACTGATTATTTAGTTTTGTCATATTTTTATTTTCTCACCTCTTAATCTGTCTCTGTACAGCTGTAGCACATGAGAATGTGTTTGTGTTGTACATATAGACTTGTTTTTTTATTTGCTTTTCCTTCTCTTTGTCTCTCATCAGTTTGTTGGGGTGGAAGGTTTTGTCACTGGAATTCTGGATCTGTTTCCTGGAAAATACTACCATCGCTACAAGAGGGAGATTTCTGTGGCAATATGCTGTTTACTGTGCTTCATCATTGACCTCTCCATGGTTACGCAGGTCAGTTATGGACTTCCAAAACTATTACCACAATTTCAAAAACTGGCATCATTATTGCAAACTGGCAGCGAAAAAGTGAAAAAACAAACTGAAGTGCTAACGGTGATGTAGAGTTTCAGTTTTGATGAATTTTGGTGACTAACTCAGCTGATTTATTATATTATATATATTATACTATATTTATTTTATTTATTATACACTGATATATTTCTCTCTTTCTCTCTCTACAGGGAGGGATGTTTGTCTTCCAATTGTTTGACTACTATTCGGCCAGTGGAATGACTCTGTTGTGGCAAGCATTCTGGGAATGCATAGTAGTTGCCTGGGTCTACGGTATGCCACACACATACACACGCACACAGTGTAGTATTTCTGAGCACAGTTAAGACATGCACACATGTCAGTGTGCCATCTGATCTCAAAATAGATATGTGAAAAGGTTAATGTGACTGAATAAAGTCATGATATAGTATATGATGAGTATGAGAGAGTATTTAAGTGTATTTTTTCATAGTAAATGTAAAGTGTGTCATTGTATGATTTATCATCGTATAGTATTTCATAGCAAAAATAGCAAAATTGTGCTATAGTATATAGTATAGTATGACATAAGTGAGTATACTTTACACTATGGCATACTTTACTAGCAAGTAAAGTAGTGTGTCATAGGATAGCATATTATGGTATTGTATGTCATAGTTAACTATGCCATAGTACAGTGTGTCATAGGAAAGTACGCTATGGTTAAATATAACATAGGAAAATGTGCCATAGTATAGTCAGTCATAGTAAATTATGTCATAATAAAATGTGCCATGGTAAAGTATCTCATAGGAAAATATACCATAGTACAGTCAATCATAGTTAATTATGCCATTAGTATGTCATAATAAAATGTGCCATAGTATAGTATGTCATAGGAAAGTATACCATAGTAAAGTCAATCATACCATTAGTATGTCATAATAAAATGTGCCATAGTATAGTATGTCATAATAAAATGTGCCATAGTATAGTATGTCATAGGAAAGTATACCATAGTAAAGTCAATCATACCATTAGTATGTCATAATAAAATGTGCCATAGTATAGTATGTCATAATAAAATGTGCCATAGTAAAGTATATCATAGGAAAGTATACCATAGTTTATTCAAACATAGTAAAGTATACCATTAGTATGTCATAATAAAATGTGCCATAGTAAAGTATGTCATAGGAACGTATACCATAGTATAGTCAGTCATAGTAAAGTATACCATTAGTATGTCATAATAAAATGTGACATAGCAAATTATGTCATATGAAAGTATACCATAGTATAGTCAATCATATTACAAAATGCCATTAGTATGTCATAATAAAATGTGCCATAGTAAAGTATGTCATAGGAAAGTATACCATAGTATAGTCAATCACAGTAAAGTTTGTCATTAGTATGTCATAATAAAATGTGCCATAGTAAAGTATGTCATAGGAATGTATACCATAGTTTAGTCAATCATAGTAAAGTATACCATTAGTATGTCATAATAAAATGTGCCATAGTAAAGTATGTCATAGGAAAGTATATCATAGTATAGTCAATCATAGTAAAGTATACCATTAGTATGTCATAATAAAATGTGCCATAGTAAAGTATGTCATAGGAACGTATACCATAGTATAGTCAGTCATAGTAAAGTATACCATAAGTATGTCATAATAAAATGTGACATAGCAAATTATGTCATATGAAAGTATACCATAGTATAGTCAATCATAGTAAAAAATGCCATTAGTATGTCATAATAAAATGTGCCATAGTAAAGTATGTCATAGGAAAGTATACCATAGTATAGTCAATCACAGTAAAGTTTGTCATTAGTATGTCATAATAAAATGTGCCATAGTAAAGTATGTCATAGGAACGTATACCATAGTTTAGTCAATCATAGTTAGGAATACCATTAGTATGTCATAATAAAATGTGCCATAGTAAAGTATGTCATAGGAAAGTATATCATAGTATAGTCAATCATAGTAAAGTATGTTATAGAAAAGTATATACATATATATGTGTGTATATATATATGTATATATACATATATATATATATATATATAAAATGTGCCATAGTAAAGTATGTCATAGGAACGTATACCATAGTTTAGTCAATCATAGTAAAGCATGCCATTAGTATGTCATAATAAAATGTGCCATCGTACAGTATGTCATAGGAAAAAGTGCCATTGTGTAGTATGTCATAAGAAAGTATATCTAAGTATAACACAGTATAGTATTATATACATACGGTTCATTCTGTTAGTATTGTTCACACTGTATATATCATACCTAGCCTTACTGTTTATTATGTATGTGTATTATACATATGTACACTGCACTGCACTTTACAACTTCTTTTGTACTTCTGGTGAGATACTAAACTGGTAGAGGGTGCGACTGTGTGTCATAATTTCTTGTTGATTGATGATGTAATAATACTGCAGGTGCTGACCGCTTCATGGACGATGTAGCTCGTATGATTGGCTACCGGCCCTTCCCCTGGATGAAGTGGTGCTGGTCATTTATAACTCCATGTGTCTGCATGGTAAGACTAAACAACACTGGTCCTGTAGAGAGAATACAGTACCACAAACACATATACACGCTTAGGTCTTCAAATTACAAATGCTTACAGGACCAGTGTGTAGGATTTCATGATATCTAGTGGTGAGGTTAGGGAAGGCCCACTCTAGAGTCATTGTTTGGTTTGTCCATTTTGGGCTACTATAGAAACATGGTTCCGCTTCCTATATAATTATGAAGGGCTCATTATATTTCAAGTGATTATACATTAATGGAAACATAATAATTCATTTTATATACCATTTCTGTCTGTTCTTCACTAAAACCTACACACTGGTCCTTTAAATTCACATCATAAACAGACTTGTTTACGTATCCATTTACTGTAATAGTTTTTCCACACAGTACTACATAATATCATGCAGCCTCATCTTCCAAACACATCACATTTATTATTTTTTATTATACTGTATAATATACGGTATACATTATGCTATAACTTAGTAAACTGTATAGTATGCCAGCAGCCATGCCATCATGTACACTATTTCTGCTGAATGACTCGAGCTAAGCCGGTGTGGGCTTGGCTAGTATTTGGATAAGCGACCTCGTAGGCTACTGGAAGTGGTGTTAGTGGGCCAGTAGGAGGCAGTCTTCCCTCTGGTCCTAATAATTCCCAATTTCCCCATCGCAGTGAAGGAGATGCCTCCTTCGGATTAGACGTTAAACCGAGGCTCTGACTCACTGTGGTCATTAAAGATCCTGTGGCACTTATTGCAAAGTGTATGGGATTCCCTGGTGTGCTGGCAAAACTTTCCATCTGGCCACCTAAATCATCCCCCAGTGTAATTGGCTCAATGATTCCTGGCTGCAATGAATGGCTGCTGTGCATCACGTAGGTAGGTGTTACAACATTGGTGGTTGAGGTGAGTCTACCTGCACCTGTGCACTGTGAAGCACTTTGGGTATCAAGATAAAGGACAATATAAATGTAATTATATTATATATATTATTAGTATGAAAGTATATCATAGTACAGTATGTGAAAGCTATACTTGACAAGAAATTCATAAACAACAAGAACATTTTTAATATGCTTGAAAACTCAAAATTGACACAAAACTGTATAAAAACAACAGACACAAAGTATACGGTAGTAAGGACTCTTAACTGCTGCATTTTGGACCAATTGAAGACTCTTGTTGCTGTCATTGGATAGGCCAGAAAAAAACATGTTGCAATAATCAATTCTGGATACAGTAAAATATATAAATGAATTTCTGCTTCTGTAGCAGGGATGGATCCTGGTTATACTGCATAAACGGCAGATTTTGTGACATTCTTGATATGTTGTTCAAAGCTTAGAGGCGTCAAAAACTATTCCCGAATATAATTCCATATCCAATAAGTAAACACACTCCTGTAGTCCCACTTCATACATAGAAAGTAACACAACATCAAATGACTTTGTTTTCCAACTCATAAAATCCTGATTGCATCCCATAACCACGAGTAAACTGAAGGCGGCCGTGCTATTTGTCAAAATAAAATGCAGTCAATGGCCAAAAAAGCTTTATAACATTAAGACAATAAATACTTGGGTAAATACAATCAGATATTAAAGTGTAAATGGACAGCTTTTTTTTGCTTTAAATTATCATTATGAAGTAACTGTTGATGGCTGTAGAATAATAACACCATCAGTGTTCAGATTGGTTTCCTCTAAGCCACCGGCTACGATCTCACAGGAAAATAAACATTTGATTTATGGCATATATAAAATGACTCAACCATTGTGGAACGGGCCCGAACATAAGGCAATATTTCACACTGGAAATACTTGTGAAAAAAAAAGTGGGGACTTTGTGTTCACAACATCAGATAGTGTACCAGTGCAAAATCAACTTCTGGTGTTGCATTATGGGTTATTTGTAGCCTTAATGTTGCTGGGCTACTTTAAAAATGACATTAATATGTCAAAACACAGCTAATTTTTAGATACATTTTTAGGGAAATCTTGTCTCTTCTTCTCTGCAGGGCATCTTTCTGTTCCACCTGGTGAACTACAAGGCGCTAACCTACAACAATCAGTATGTGTACCCGTGGTGGGGTGAGGTGATTGGCTGGTGCATGGCTCTATCCTCCATGCTCTGCATACCTGTCAGCGTCCTCTACAAACTCTTCAGAGCCAAGGGAAGCTTCAAAGAGGTCAGCACTGACTCACACCACACACACACACACACACACACACACACACACACACACACACACACACACACACACACCAAACACTACTGACACTCCCTTTCTCTATCTTTTCAGATAAATGCAGAATTTTTAATCCATGTTAGGATTTAGGATTTTGCATCATTTTGATCAGCTGGTTCTTTTAAAAAATACTAGAACGCTGTATTAACTGTGGCTTGTAGTGTTTAGTCATTCCAAAAAACCTGATCAGATTTCCATATCATAACCCTGTAGTATGGTTCACTGATGGTTTCCTGCTGTGTGTTGCAGCGCTGGGCCCACTTGACCACACCGGTGTGGGGGGGCCATCACCTGGAATACATGGCCCCTGACATCAAGTCCCTGACTTCTCTGTCCCCTGGCACCGACGACAACAAGATTATCATCTTCGAGAGCGTCATGTGAGCCGGGGCTCCTCCAATCACAGCACTCCATCTTCATCCATCCTACCTACGACAAGATGGCCGACACCTCATGACCTCACTGCAAACAACCTTCAGATTTACCTCCACTCAGTACCAAGCCTCGGGAAATGACTCTTGAAAGGATTGATCCATTGGTCTCCTTGGATTGATCAATTGGCTGTCTCTTTGGATTGATTAATTGATTGATTGATCGTTACTCCAAATATCAGTAGGCAGACCAAAGCTAAGAGGATATCCAATACCTGTAAATAAGGGAAATAAGGGAATAAGGAAGCTCCTCCATGAGGGTGTTTATGATTACGGCAACAACAATTCTCCAGGATAAGACAAACTATTGTGATTAAAATCAGCATCTTACTGGAAGTGTAAAGGGCTTCGATTACAGTGGTTCGCATGAGGAAAATGTATTGAATATTCAAAAGGACATTAACAAAAATCATAAAATGCAAAATATGTGTAATTCCAAATTTAATGCAAAATACCAAACCCTGGAGGGGCTGAAAAGGAAGGAAGGAAGGAAGGAAGGAAGGAAGGAGTCTCACTGTGTTAAAAAAAAAAAAAGCTGCTGAACGTCTCCCATCAAGTCGGAGGTTGGGCGTCCTTCATCTTGGATGTCTCGGGGTGGGTGGATTCAACCTGCACACACGAACATTTACATACCTGATAGATGGTCATCACACACACACACACACACACACACACACACGCACACACACACACACACACACACACCATCATCATCATCATCATACTAACATTAAACATCAACAGCAGCTAATTGACCGTTTTTTTCTTTTCGCTGCAACATCTGAGCTCAGATTACTTCAAAACAATTTTTTGTAAAAATTTGAAATTTTTCTAAATTAGTGACACTTTATCCAGCTGTGTAGATGTAACGGCTGTTTAATAGACAGAGTTCTAGACAGACAGACTGACTGAACCCCGGAAAATGACCTGAGGTTGTTTGTGACGTAACAGGAAATTAGGAATGATCGATAATGTTCTGATCTTCAGTCTCACTCGGGGTGCAAATCCTGGAGGTGAAAGACCCAGTTGTCAAAATACTTTGTTCAGAAACACAGAAAAGTGTAAAAACAGATTTGATCATTCATAAGTTCCTGATAGGAAGCAAACAGAGGTCCATGAATGCATCACGCTGCCAGGAAGCCAAACTGAACTCAGAGAGTTCCTGAATGCATCATCAGACTGTTCTGGTTTAACTCGGGTTTAACGAGCCTTGAGTCTTATGTCTTTACACCCTGTTTGTGAGCACTTTATGTGAGACTTTAATTGTTGAAGCCTCTGAAATTCTAAAACTTGAGCAAGACTTTAGGTCAGTGTCAAACTGATCTGTCGTCCTGATTGGTCGATACATCAGCGCAGCTTTCTTCCTTGCTGTGAATCAGCAGCTCCTACTCTTGATCCCAGAATAGTCCTGAACAGTGTGTGTGTGTTCGTGTGTGTGTGTGTTCTTGTTTGACCTTTGACCTCTGATCTGTTATCAACAGTCACACAAAGGCTTGATTCACTCAGGCAACAATAGATCTGATGTTGGAAGGAAGGGTCCAGTGTGAATTCAGTCTCAATTTCAGTTTTTATTCTCTTTTGTGAGGTTTGGATATTTACTCTGAAAAAGACAAAAACATAAAAATAAAAAAAGTCTTCTATGATGTAATCTAAACCAATGAGACTGAAATCACACTGGATCTGACCTTTAACCCCTTCATGTTCTGGATCTGACCTCCTCCTGTCCGAGGGGAGAGGTTCAGGCCTGTGTCACAATCGGGTCAAAGGTCGGGCTTTGCTCTGCGTCCCCGGGTCAACTGAAGTGCCAAACTGAGCGATACTCGCCCTGCAGCGCTGATCCCAGACCAGGGCTCCAGGCTGCCAATATCAACCTGTTCACTCTTCTCTCTGCCTCTCATCGGTCTCGTGAACGCTGTGGTCCTCCCACCGAGCATCACTCCTCCTACTGAAATCTGACCTGGAAAGTTGCCATTTTTTATCATTGGTCCCAAAAAACGTTTCTCACTCGATACTGAATTTGCAATTGGACAGTAACACTGTGGCTGGTTTCCAAGATGGAGTCCAAGAATTAAGTTACATATAAAGGCTGTTTCTGAATCTGTTCAGACGAGCTACAACGATATATCGATGTCATGTTCACTGAAAATCACCTCAAACTTGACTTCAGTCCTCAAGTGAAAATAGACAAACAAGGCTCCTCTGTTCTGATTTAGCCCCTTACCCTCCCGTCGGATCAGCGGACGGAGAAAGCAGAGCTGGAGGACTCAGCGTGATGCCAAGCATTGCCTTACGTCGTTGTCTTAACTTTATAGAGTCCATACGGTTGACTAGCCAAACCCAGAGCCCTACAGGACGTCCTGTGTACGGCTCTGGTCTATATCCAACCAATCAGCAGTCTGTGGGGGCGTGTCTACAACTCTGTCTCCTAGCAATCACTCACCAATCCACCTATCATGTGGGAAAAGCATCATGATTGGAATGTAAAAAACTAAAAACCACATACATTTTGCACATTGTTGTAAAATAATGTTGCTAGCACTTTTAAAGGAATCGTGTTAGGAATCGTGTTTTGTTTTACATATTGTAAAATAATTCAGAGATTTATTTTGTGGAGGCTTTTATTTTGCTTATACATACAGTATGAAAATATATATATTGAATATCTTTGCGTGTTATCTATATTTGATGCGGTATGTAATTGTGATGATGATGATTTATGGCTGATTGTTCACATTTAGCCGGCGAACACGAGCAACGCGGCGCCGGCTGCGACCAACTTGAGCTTCGGGCTACCTCACTTCTCATTAAGACTTTAAAGCAACCTTCTTTTAGCTTTTTATGCAAACATCGTGGCAGTGGCGTCAGCCTGGCTGCCGGCTGCTAGCAGGCAGGGGTTGAGGGAAGAAAAATTTCCCTCTTTGTCTTATGTTGTAGCTTTTCAAGGTTCTCCAACACCAATGAAAATGTAAAAATCTGCATAGTGTGTAAAATCCTACGCAGTGCTTAAAAAAACGGATAAAAAAACTCGAAAAGAAATATGTCACATTTTTGTGGCTTTAAATCTAAAAAAAAAAGAATCCTATTTGACATACGTTGGTGCTGTGAGGCCTTCGGGTGTCTGACCAGCTAATGTGAACAAGCAGCGAGGGGCGGGGCTTCTTTTTAAGTGGGTTTGCTGCAATGCAGTGATGTTAAGGCTGTTAAGGCTTCGTGTGGCTCCGAACACACTACGAAAGGGAATCTCTCTTTTTTTTTTTCTTTACTTTTTTTGATTTCTAATTTTCAAAGTGCTCAAGTGTTTTAAGACTTTTAGCTTTAGGTGATTTAGTCTGGATAGCTTCTTTTTTTTTCTGTGTGTTTTGAAGTGTTTTTCTCCCAGACCCCCCCATGGCTCACATTCTCACTTTATTGTTATTTCCTCAAAGAAAGAAAAGTTTATCTGCTCGTCTCATTAAATAGAATATATTTTCACATACTTTATATTTTGGCAGAGGAATAAAATGACTAAATAAAAATGAAAATTTGAAAAATTTGAAAATAACAGTTAAATAACTGCCAAATGTGAGTTGTGTGTTGAAGGTTGTTCTGTGTGAGAGGATGAACTGATGCAGAAAAGGGAGAGTACACCACGTACTACGGCCTGAACAGTCTGTAGCTACAATAGAAACAAGATACAGTAGAAACGTAATTTTTATGGCTACATATCCCAGCGGTCAGTGAAAGCCTCCAGACACTAACCACAGGAAGAAACTGGTCATACCATAAAATAATCTACATAGCCTTGTTACCAAATATGGTCAACACAGGAGCCACTTCCTGTTGGCTAGTTAGCCAATTAGCCAATGAGCTCAGTCTGCCTCTCACTTTCTTTGCGATGGAAATGATTAAAAGGTAGTTTACACTTTTTTTTTTTTTTAAACAAAAGTTTAAAAAATTTAACAGAAATTGGATTTAATTTGAACACAGCCAAGAAATATCAGAAGAAAAGCTGTCAAAAACAAGTTAATAGACACAAGTGTGAAATTAAATCAACACTGATGTCATACAGAGATTATTGCTTTTACTATTTATTAAAAATAGTAAGATTAGAGATCGAAGGTGCCACTGAAAAGTGTTATTTCATTAACAAAAACTAACCAGAGACAGTATTTTATAGAAATCATAACTATGATCAAAACTGATATTTTAAATGTAAAATATTTTATTTTAAAATCAACATATTGTATCATTGTTTTAATGTTTTAATGTTAATGTCTTGTCTCTGGACTCGAGCCTGGGTGGGTCAGAAGGTGAAAAAAGTACAAATCTGCAGCCATTTAAGACACAAGAAAATATGAAAAAAAAAAAAAAAAAACACAACTTGAAAAAATGAAATGTACATCTGATGTTGTTTTGTGTCATTTTGTCTGTGTGCTCTTCCGCCAAAAAGTTGCTATGACAGTATCTTTGGTCCAAAACTGTAAACCATTCTGTACGTGCTGCAAAATGTGACTCACTGCTGTAAAACTGGTGTTATACCTGTACAGATACAGAAATGTGCTGTATTCTAATAATTAAGGTGATTATTACATTTTGGGGTTTTTTATTTTTTATTTTATTTTTATGTTTTTCCTTCCTCACTCAGACTAGGGACAGACTGATAAGGGATTTCCAATAGCAATACTAAATTTAAATGTCTGATAATCAATACATCCAACCAATATATTCTCACCCATTCTGCAGCTCTGTGGAGCTTACTCTCTTACTGGTAGGATCATGCAATTGTTTGCTAGCCCGTTGTAAAAAAAAACAAAAAAAACAAAACAAAACAAAAAAACTCAATCAATGCAGCTTTAATTTTTAAACACACAAACAAACAAAAAAACTTTTGTGTAACATACAAAATATTTAAGGAATAAAGTTGAATATTTTGAGGAAAAGTTATAATATTTAAGAAAGAATTGTAATATTTTGTGCTTTTTAAGTGCTAACATTTTGAGGATAAAGTTGGAATATGTGAAAAAAAAATTGCAATATTTCAAGAGAAAATCTGTTTTTTTTATTACTCTGTAATAAAAGAGAGGCTCTATTACACAGATAACAAATGAATAAACCAAATACTTTTTCAGTATTTTTTTTATAATAATGTCCAGGGGTGTGTTGTGTTTATACAGGAGAAGTTTAGGAAAAATGACCAATTCTGTTTAATCACAGTGATTGAAAAGCTGCCATTAGATATCAATAAACCCACCATCAGTCTGTCTCTAACACTGACCAGCAGTGATGTCACTGACAGGTGATTTGGGTCAGGTGTGACCTGAACATGCTATGCAAAGAGTTGAACTTTTGTTTATGTGTTTTGGATGAACAGTCAGACAGATGATTTTGCTTCCCTGACGGAGAAAAACTTCTACAAATAAAAATAAATTACTTATAAAACGGCAGGATATTCAACGGATAGTATGGATATTTTAGAGTCTTTTTTAAAGTCCTTTTTTTATCTTGCTCACACAATTTAAAGGAAAAAATTATCTTGTGCACTTTAAAATTGTATCTCATTTAAACATATTAATTATCAACTTATCCAGGTAAATTCAGGCCCTCAATCTAAAACTCTTTTAAGAAAATAATAATAAAAAATAAAAAAATCTGACTGTCTGACTGTCCATTGCAGGTTTTGACGATTGATACTGTCGAACAAACTTCACCGTCAGCTGGTTTCCTTCAAAGGAGAGCGTCTGTTTCCCAAAAAACACTTAAGAGTCAGTTATCAGACCAGCGCAGAGTGGATTCACTCACAGCAGAGCTTTTAAAATTCGGCATTTCTCTGTAGGTTTCACTGAGCATTGTATTTAGGATAACTGCTCAAAGGGTTTATAGCCAAAACCATTTGCTTGTTTTTCATCCTCAAAATAAATAGATAAACAATAATCAGCATTAAAACAACATCCCTGACTGTGATAAAGATTGATTTCTTACTTACAAGTTATGTATGTGGTCGTTATGACCTCAGGTTGGATGTTTTCAGTGAGGAAGCAGCAGGGAGCGCTCTCCTCTGGCAGGAAATCTCTCGCTGTTTGGGCTGGAAACAGAAACCGGAGACTCTCAGGCTGAAACGTAGAGCTGGATAACAAGAGGGAATTTTAAATTATTTTTACTGAGACAAAAAGACCAACTAAACTAGCTTTAAATTAACTACTCCTAACGTCCTCCACCACAGTTTCTGTGTCGACCGGAAAATCAAGTTGAAAACATCATATGGCATCTATCTGTTGGGGCAATGAGGTCAGAATTAATAATTAAGTTAAAACAAAATTGAAATTGTCTCTCACTGTCGGGCTTAGTCAAAATAATAACTTGATTATGAATTTAAAGGTGTTTTTCTGTAAAACATAACTTACAGAAAGCACATCATCATCAGCTAACGTGTTTATTTTTCTTTTACTATCTCCAATGTACTGTAACAAATTCATTCTTAATTGAACATTATGAAGGGGAAATCAAAGAAGAACGTAAGAAACATCTTACACAACTGAAACAAAAATGTTTTCTTACAGTTTTCTGTCACTTTTGTGCTAAAACTAAATTGTCAGTTTGTTGTGTTTGAATTGTGCAGGTTCGATTAGAGTTCAGTCCTGTCTGTGTCTCCAGCCCAAACTCAACTACACGGTGACCTCACTCATCCAAACGTCAGTTATTTACTGTAACTGTGTCTCTGTGACTTCCTGTTAACCACAGTCTTCCATCCATAAGTGTAGATTAGACAATCGATTAGCTGATATGTAGCTTAATTAACGAGTAGCTGTGTTAATACTAGTGATGGCACTCAGGGCTCGACGTGGACGAGTCACCAGCCAAAACCTGCCGAGTCGATGATGTAAGAGTCAACTTCCAGCCCTGATGATGTCATATGTGTTTCATTAACCTTTGACCCCTGTGAGGGTCTCCATGGTGTAAGCCACTGTGATCACTCACCAACACCACTGACCAAACCAATGGCAATAAAACTAACGTCATGACAAACAGCTGATCTGTCTCCTTGGTTACTGTTACCGTTTTTATGGGATAATAATACTATTACTTATAATAATATTTTGAGAATAAAGTTTGAATACACAAACATTAACAATATTTTAAGAGAAAAAATGTAATATTAAAAAAATAGTGTCAGAAATGATTAAATCATCCAATCTGTTAAGGGATGTATTGTCTCCGTGGCAACAGGGTTGTTTAGGACGTGGGAGAAATTATCCAGAAAAATGTTTTTTTCTTGTATCTGAATCACAAAATATACAGTAGCAGACACACCTTATTTAAGGGGTTTTCTTTATTTTTACTATTGGAGAAGTCGAGATCTCATGCCAGGAAGTTCAACTGCTCTTCACCATCAGAGCAGGTTTCATTCTCTGGATCATGTGACCACAACGACTCTCATCCTAGGCCTGTGAATAGTCTCCTTCATCCAGGTCATAGTTACCTCAAGGAGATTAAATCGAACGCAACTGGTTATTTGTCTTTGAAGACGTTCGAAGACATAGTCAAGCTAGCATGAACTGATGAAGCCTCTTGGATGAGAGGTGAAACGTCTTCAAAGACAAATAACCAGTCAATAAGTCCAGTTGCGTTCGATTTAATCTCCTTGAGATGACACTCATCCTAATTCACACCTTGAAGGGTGACTCATGTGACCCTTTGTTAAGTAATGAGGGGTGTGGTCTACAGCCCCACCCTCTGTGATCCAGAGATATAGCTGCTGGTTCCCATCATCAGGTTAGAACTGAAGAAGCCTTTTTTTGGATGAAAGGTGAAACGTCTTCAAGCACCAATAAAAAGTCCAGTTACATACAACTCACAACAAGCTACTTTGAGGAATCTAAAATATGAAACATATTTTGGTTTAATTCATAATAGTCAACTAAGAGGCAGTGAGTACAGTGCAGAACAGTGAGAGGAAGCTGCTTAACTGACACAAAGTGAAAGTGTAGCAGTGAGGGAGGTCAATGACACCCCTGTACATTCATATTAAAGAACACGTTCTTGTCTTAAAATAACAGTCAGGTGTCCATATGAACAGTGAAAGAGGTTTTCCTCACTCAGTGTTGGATAATGACCAATTATACATTATAAAAGTAATTACATTAGTTGTTAATACATTTTTACAAAGAAGGACTGTGGATTTTGTCCCCATCACTTCCATTGTAAGTGCATTATGAAGAGATCTAATAATCATCAGTATGAACAGGAGGAATGATTACAACAATAAAAACATGTTTCAATGTTCAGTTAAACTCCTGACTGTTGTTTAGAACAGACTTGAAAAATTGTGAAACTGTCCTTTAAGTGTCAGTTTCATGCAGCACCGGTTTGTTTAATGGTTGGTGTGCGGGTTCACAATTCCTCAAGTTTGTATATTGTGTTTTCTGTGCACGTCCATGTTTTAGGTTTATGGTTCGTATCTGTGTGCGTTTGTGTGTTACAACAGTTTCAATGTCAATATAGGAACCTGACTTTTAAGATAAAGTCAGCTTTTCCCTTTTCCTCTCTGCTGCCAGCAAAAAGCTTCAGTTCTCAGCAGTCTGAACTATTAGGAAGCAGAAGACATAAATAGACATACTGGACATTAAAAGAAGTTCCCGGCCAGAGACGTTCCCACTGTCAGCGTTTTTAGACACAAGGTCCGGGTTGGCTGTGAAAGCTGATCCGGTGAGATGCTGGAGAGGCTCGGCAGTGCGCCTCAAACCGGTTTCCAAATCCAAACGGCCAGTTTAGAGCAACAGCTGCCTTAATAAGACGAGACACTATGTTTAGACAGAGACCGGATAGCCAGACGTGGTGTACTGTGCACAGAGAAAGTCCTGCAAAAGACAGGCTGAAAACGTTTTGAGTCTTATAGGCTCAAGTTTGACATTTATTGCAAAGTTTAATTCAGGTTTCAACGTTTTAAGCTCAGCAGTTGGTAAACGCTGCAAACTGTTTTGAGCTCTTGCCCTAAAATGACCCAAATGAAAATATCTGCACCTGAACCACAGTGACTATATGCATAAATATGGTCTTGCCAGAAAGGAAACCTCTCAAAGTTATTTGTTGAAGTGTCAGAAACACTTGAGGTGATGCAGACACAGAGCAGAAGGTCATTTAAACCCATCCAAGTGTTGAGAGTCCCGTTTCACAGCAGTCAAAATGACTTATAAACGTGTCGTGTTTAGACATCTCTGGTGAGAAATATGTTATCAATCAATTTAAGTGGACACTATTTTCGTTAAGGTGAAGCCTTCCTGTTTACAGCAACAACACGTGTGTACAGAAGATGTGTGACGTAATGCTGCAAGAAAATGGAGAGTGGGCCAAATAGTGATTCCTGGGGGACTTATTCTATGCGTCTCCAGCTCTATATTTATAATCTGAGGCTCTACTGGAATATCTTTGCATGATTTACAGTTAAAAACGTATTATTTATCTTATACTGGGACTTTATGAAGTTCAGCGGCTGTCTGAAGCAGGCTGTTTTAGCTCAGGAGGCTACATAAACAAACTATAGTAGCAGGATTTCAATTTCTTTCTCAAATCCATCTGCACATGTTGCAGCTGATTCAATCACAGCAACTGAAATCTGGAGCATTTTTTACATACATTAAAACTTGACCATGACCATGTTTAACATCTGAACGAGATATAAATGACAGAGAAAATCACTAAGCTCAGTATGTCCCCTTTAAATAAACATTTCACTGACTGAATATTTTCAAAGCAACACACAGAGTGACATTGAACTTACAGGCTTCGAGAGTAAGTGTATCATCTTTGTAAACCAGGTGATCTGAAAAGAAAAAAATCAACACAAATTGGGGAAACGGACAAAAAAGTAGATACCTGCACACGCTGTAGATGTTGCTCAGGTGGTTTATTTCAACACTTGACTAATGATTAAAGTAGCTACAGAAATCCAATGACCGTGGTGAACGGCGCCTTCTGTAGTCTCATGGCTTAAACACAAGTCCTTAAAAAATGAATAAACGCGATACATATTACAGGAGAGAACGAGATAGAAGACTTATTTCAGAAGAACATTTATATTTTTGTCCACGAATATGAATAAAGTTTAGTTGAAGCGGCGTGTGATTCAGAGTTTTGTCAAAGTCTCAGTGAGAACTGAACACAGAAACACCTGAAACACAATATTTCTGTTTAACCCGAACACATTTATAATTAAAATCTCCGCATACATCACCTATAACCAGCAATATTTACGCTCCAAAGGTTCTTATCAATAAAGCTGATTTTCCCTCCCAAAATAAGTACTGACATGGAAAAAAAAAACTAAACACACATTCACAAAAAAAAGAAATAAATGCAGCTTTAACCAACACTCAAACACGAGTGAATAAAGAAACAGTCAGAATGGCTCCTAGAATAAAGTCTGGTGATGATTCATGTGTTCCCACAGAACCAAGAGATCTGCAGGAAACTGAAGTGTTTGTGTTTCTACGAAACCAAAACGAAAGTTTGGAATGTCGAGTCGAATCAAGCGTGAAATATGCAAATAAACACGATAACGATAATATTTGAAATCCTGTTAAACCGAGCTGTATTTAAGCCAACAGTTTAATGTGTCATGAAGCAGATTAAACTTACTAAAACTTGTTTTTTTTTGTAATTTTGAGGCAACAGAAACAAGATGCTGCTCCGTTTCTGCTCTCTAGGATGCCTGTTGACATGTTTATATCAAACAAACATCACATGTGCTTTTTTTCCCACCGTACAGATTTCAGAGTTTAATTGAGGCTTTCAGGTGGAGATATTTACTATTCAGACATCAGGACAGAAGAGGAACTTCAGACTTTTAATAAATCACATTCTGTCAACACCCGACCTTTAAACTGACACGGCAAACTACAAAAGAGTCTGATGTCATCTGAAAGCAAATCTCAAACCCAAAACCTCCAAAACACTGATTCAGTGCTTGGTTTTGGCCAAAAGGAGGAGAGTAAGAAGAAAAACAAACATTCACCAGACTCGCATCAATAATTGATCAAAATCCAGAACATGTCAGCGGAGAAGCTGCTGAAGCTTCTTCATAGTTTCATAACCTTACCGACATTATTTAACTGCAGGTTCAAACATTCACAGACTTTTAATGAAGCTGCAGAACTGTCAGTTTATATAAATGTTCTTTTTTTTTTTATTTCAGCCCTGTCATTGGAGATAAGATGCATATTTGGAGCTCTTATCTTGGAATGAAACTTCTGGTCCTGCAGAAAATGTGATTCAGGTCAAGAAAAAAGGGAGTTTAAAGCCATTATGCAAGTGTGTGATTCTGCAGTTTAAAGACAACCATTGATAACAACAAACAAACAAACAAACAAAAAAAGGTGAAAAAAAAGATGTTACAGATGTAAACTCAAAACTGTGACAGAAAGCGAACAGTTTTTGTTTTTCTTGTAATGAAACTTCCAACAGTCCCATTACAACCAATCACAGCCTGGCGATGTCAGCTGACCCAACAGGAAGTGACATCACATCTCTGTGCAGGACGGTGAAGATGATGAAGATGAGAGAAGCTGGAAACCGTCTTTGTCTCAGTCGGATTTCTTGTCGCTGCTCGCCTGCGGACGTACAGAACAGAAAACACAGCGTCACCGCCTCCTGCAGGCTGCAGAGTATCATACGTCTGTGACTACACAGTCAGGAGCCAATCACTGCTCTGGATGCACATGGACACGCCCATCTCATTAACATACAAGTATGAGGAGAGTAATTGATTAAATGTATGCCGAAAAGAAAATTGTTGGATATTTGGTTTGTTTACCTCAGAGTTTTAAGTCCAGTTGCCCCCCCCCCCCCCATCCTGATTCGAAAACCAAAACAGAATCTGCAATCCAGTCATGTGTATGTGTATTTCTAGGTATGTTACATAACTGTATGTATACAGTATAGTGTGTGTTTGTTATATGCGTCCTGGCAGATTTAAGGTGGACCAGCTGCTGTTACATTGATCAGATACAAACACTGCAGCCGCTAAATATAACTTGAACCGAGAGAGAACGAGAACGAACACGAACACACACACACACACACACACACACACACACACACACACACACACACACACACTATTTCCGCTCGCTGACATAATGCATTCCCAACTATCACAACTACACATTTAATCTCAACCTTTACCCTGAACTAAATCTAAACCCAACTTAACTTTAAGTCCTGCTGTTAAGCAGTTATAAGCAGCTTATAATCATTTAATAAATGGTTCATTACATGTAATAATAATAAAGTGATATAAAATTCAGTACGCGTTATCTTAACCTTAACTCCATCTTATCTTAACTCAGTTTTTCATTTAGACTGCAGGGTTTATATTTGTTCTGAAACTGACAGCCAATGTTAAAACTTCAACAGCAGCAGGATGATCTCGGTTCTCTGGGTTCTTTATAGAAAGTTACTTGAAAATTTGCAATTATATAATGATTACAAAATTACTTAGATCCGTCAAGTTTTTCTTTAAAAACAGCCACACACACGCACACCTGCATCTTTTCTATTTCACTTTCTAAAAACAGATAATCTGACATTTATTTTACGCTCTTAATAAACTCTTAAATTCTCGACACAATGAAGTGATTCTATAGGTGGATTTGAATTCAATAAAATCACTGAATGTGAGCACGCCTGTGTGTGTGTGTGTGTGTGTGTGTTTTACCAGCAGCTTGCTGTGTTCCTCCAGTAATCTATCGTACTCCACCGTCAAGTTTTCAGCCTGTTTCTTCATCGCACGGACGTCGCTATCCGACTTCTGCAGAGCTGCAAAACACACAGACATGTCAAAACACACATTACATGCAGACACACAACACACACAGGGCTGCAAGTAATGACAATTTTCATTATCGATTAATCTTCTGATAATTTTTTGATTCATTGATTAATTGTTTCGGTTGGTAAAGCTTTAAAAACGGCCCAAAGTCTGACGTTTTATTGTTTTTATGACTTTTTTATGACCTGCTGGAATGAAGCGGAGGGCTGTATAACATCTCTCCTGCATAAATATTAGACTTCTGTCTATGTAAGATTTTATCATAACTACTGTGTACTGAACCAAACTAAACTAAAGTGATCAAACGTCATCAAAATGTAATAAAATATACACAGAGCTAAAAAATAATGCTGTTTTACAGACATGTTGATTCAACTCAAGGGTTTTTTAAGGTTGTAGTTTGTGCTCCTGTTGAACTGTGTTTACTTATATACTGAGAAGTATTTTCACACACACACACGTTTGTATGCCTGCTCCTCACCTTTCTTGGTGGTGTCCAGCTCCTCCTTCAGGGTCTTCACCTCCTCTTTCAGAGTCTTGTTCTCCTCCTGCACTCCAGGTCCTTTCTTCCCGGCCTCCGGCACATCGATGCCAGCGTTGTGCAGTTTCTATCAAGAGAAAAAAAATACAAAAACGGTGAACATCTCATTGTGTCCAGCTTTACATGTTGTTTTCTATTCATTCATTCTGTGGTTCATCTGTCAGTTATTCTACAATTACATTAATTGTTTCGTCTATTGATTGTGTATGCGTAAATGTTGAGATAGTTTATATTTTTGTCCTGATGTTTTTATGGTTTTGAAGAAAAAAAACCTGAACCCTAAAATCGAACACAACTGGCCTTGGTTATTTGTCTTTGAAGACATTTCACCTCTCATCCAAGAGGTTTCATCAGTTCAGTGCCTTTAAAGACAAATAACCAAGTCCAGTTGCGTTCGATTTAATTTCCTTGAGATAACCATGACCTGGATGAATGAGAATATTCACAGGCCTGAACCCCAAAAGTCCAAACGAAGTTTAGGTTAATCGGACTAAACTCCTGCGAGGAGGACGATGTTGGTTTCTGGTTGGTGATCAGTTTGAATCCAGGTTTAACTCCACCCACTCAGAGACCAACAGGTGTTCATACCAAGTATTCCTACCTCCCAACCTCTTGGTGCTGACCTCAGTGTGACACACCAGCTTCTCTCAGTGTGTATGTGAGTTTAATGTATACCACAGCCACAGGTCTAAAGTGGTGTGTTCAAATACCCGCCCTCCCTTTTCAAAAGCAGGAACAAGAAACGTTTGGGATTTCTGTGAAAAAAAAACATCAACGTAAACATGTTTCTGTGGCTGTAAATGTATAAAATATGATGATCCTAAAGTCACTGTGTCTGCTGGCTGATGTTTCTTCTGCTTTTTTGGATTTTGGAAGTTTTGTGGCCTGTGTCTTAACCAGCAGTTTATTCTCTTTACAATAAAAAGTCTGGTAATTTCCAGTATTTAATCACTTTAGATTTCACTCTGTCATTTTTTTAAATCCCCCCATCTTATTACCAGGATCACATGTCTGTGTCTGTGTGTGTGTAAGCAGCTGTGGGGGTGAATGAAGACTGTTCGGTATTTACACCTGTCTCTAACACACACACACTTTAGGAAAGTACCTACAGTGTGTTTCTCATATCTGTCTCTGGGTTGCCAGTTCAACTGTCAAAGTCTGTTAAACTCAACATGATTATTAAATCAAAATTAACGTGGCTTTCTTTCATTGTTTCTGTTGCTATGAGGAAATCGGCAGTTCCAGGATTAATATCAGCCGTCAAACATCTAAACTCCATGTTTGAGCTTCTCCTCTCAAGATAATCCCAGATGAACAGATGAAGAGAGCGAGTGAGTGATCTGAAGACATTAAAGTTACAAATGCAACAAAAATGAGTGCAAAATGTTGCAAAAAATATGACTCAAATTTGATAACTAATAAACATTTCTGTCAAACAATTTAGACTGAAACTAAATTTCAGCCCAGTTTCAAGCATCTTTCCAGCCAATCAGGTATTTTAAGTGGCTGTTCAACATAAATTTCACTCCATGTTTTCACCCCATTTGTTTGCTTTGATAAGTTGATTTTCTGTACCGTAGAGTGTTACTCTGCTGTAATTAACAATAGCAATCAGTGAACACAACACCAGCGCTGTCTGAATCAAGGAGAATCAAAGAGTTGACACTGACTCGGTGCTAAAGTGTCGTCAGCTTTCAGAGTGAGTGAGTGAAACAGCTGCGGAGCTTCTCTGCAGATATTTAACTGAGCCGCCTCGCTCATAAAAGCTGATTTTATTGCTGTGGACTGAATCCAGCAGCACGAGGCCTCGGGGTCCGAAAGGCCACGAGACCTACTGCTGAACTACTGGTGCAAACATTTGAGCTCCATCAGCACCTCTGTGACGATTAGATTAGAAGAGTCAAATTTAAAGTGAAAATACACACTGCAGCGTTTCAGGAAACAGAAACAGATTTTACAGATTCTTCAAACCAATTAATAATGTCTGTTCTAATTAATGTCTTCTTTTCTACAATCTACAATCATGCTTGATACAGAAAAGATTCATATCCTCAAGCTTATATTTGTATACAAAATAAATGTAAAACATCCACATTTGTATGCAGTTATAGATAAGCTCTGTTGTGTTTTGATGCCTGCGGATGTCAACGTTCAATATGACTCATTTATAAAACATCTGCTTCACATCCAGTCACCTCGGCTTATTGATCTGTTGATCAATATCATCTCCTGTACTCTCTGGTAATGACTGAGGGCTGGTTAAAAACCTCAAATGTGGCTGAATTACAATTCTGCAAAGATGAGGCCAAAATTCCTCCGCCCTGCTGGAAAAGACTCACTGCAGGTTATCACAAACACATTATTGCAGTTGTTGCTGTGAATGTTTGGATTTTGTTTTCCCTTAATAATAAAAAGCACCTGTTTGCTATTGTGAGTGACTGAGCCTATATTATTTACTCAATATTATATTAATATAATGTGAAAATGTTGAAACTGATGTGTACATCTGTGTAGCATCTGCATACAAATAGGCTATAGTTATATTGGGGGTTGGGTGGCTCAGGGTGCCACAGCAAAACATTTCCTTTGAAGGGTGCAGCGGTCTAAAAAAGAACCACAAACAGCTCCATCACCGGAGACGATGAGATCATTTAAATAGAGCACATTATTTGGTTATGTAAATTCTACGACTTCCAACGTTAACGAAGCGTGATGTAAATTATGAAAATGACGTCAGAGCGAACGGGTCTGAAGGAAGATCATGAGACTCTTGAGAAAATGTGCATACACACACACAGCAGTTGTGTCACCTTGAATAAGTGTCTGCAGTGAAACTACACCATCCTGTCAAAAATAGTGGTGACTATCAAGAGGGTCACATGTGTGTGCGTGTGTGTCTTCACATGAGTGACCTTCCAGGCTCCAGGCGGATTCATATCACATCCTCAAAATACACACACACACACAAATCTAATTCCTCTGCATACTCAACAGTTACTTCAGGTATTTGTAAATTTATGAAGCAGAAAAATTAAGACAAGTTAACCAAAACAAATTAGTTGTTTTGCATACAAAATATTGTCCGAGAGGAGATAACAGAAGTGTTTCTCAACTTAATGAACTTGTTTATATTAATAATTGGCGAATAATGATGCCGTGGTGGGTGCAGTACAGTGTTGCTGGGTAACAGATGACCTTTTGTAAGATGGGAGATAACAGATCAGGCAGCTGCTGAAACTTGCAGAATCTCCCTGACTTGGTTTCAGCAACAAACTGCAGAGCGGAGTTACAAACATTCATTCATCATTCAAATCAGTTCATGTTGCAATCACGGTTCTAAAATATACACAAATGCGGAAACATTTTCCTGGAAACTAAGGGTGTGTGGGTTTCTATGGGTTGGTGTGTGTGTGTGAGATTGTCACATGCAGATGAAGCAATTTCTCTTTTTAGCTGCCGAGGACTTGATCTCCTCCCTGCCCACACAAACCCAGGTCAGCTTACCACAGTGTGTGTGTGTGTGTGTGTGTGTGGGGGCCAGGTATTCCCCATGTTGTGGGGACAAATAGCAAATCCCTTAATGTAAATCATTGACTTTAGAGTGAAAACTTGGTTTAAAGTTAAGGTAAGTTTAGGGTCATGTTACAGTTAGGCATGTGGTGGGTTAGGGTTAAGGTTAGTCTACAGGAAGTTAATGCACGTAAACGTAATGTCCTCTGAAGAGATGGCAACACAATGTATGTGTGTGTGTGTGCGTCCAACACAGGCAGTGTGTTACGTGCTCGTCAGTGTTTATTTGGATTCAGATCAACAGTTGCAAATCAGTGCTGCCCCCTGCTGGTGAACCAGTGAGTGAAATTCCTGTTCTAACTTCTTAGAGCTCATGGTGGCATCTTCAAATGTCATTTTTTCTAATCAACAGTCCAAAAGATTAAGTTTACTGTCATGTATGACATGGAAAACTATCAAATACTGGAATTTGAGAAGCTGCAACCAGCTATTATTTGGCATTTTGATGCCAATTAATTTGTCTATCAACTAACTCATTAATCAACTAAATAGAGCTGTGTGTGTGTGTGTGTGTGTGTGTGTCACCTCTTGCAGCAGCTCGTTTTCCTCCATGTATTTCTTGGCGGCGTTGCTGGCGCCCTCCGCCTGCTTCTTGAAGGCTTCATTGGAGGCCATGAGAGTTGCCTGCTGGGAGAGCAGGGTGGCGAGGCGGCGCAGCAGCCTGCACACACAAACCCACAACGCATGTTCAGAGTGCTCATAGGGACTGAATGCTCAACTTAAGAGTGAAAAAGAACTTCAGATACACTACATCACTAAAATGACATTCATTGTCAAAATAGTTTAGCAGATTAATTTTCTGTCAATACATCCACTATTCATTGAACTCAATCTAAAAACACATTTCTGATCTACTGACCAAGTGAATTAAGCAATAATGACAATAAGTGATAAAACCTGAGTCCTGAAACCAAGTGCTGGGTCAGCTGCTAGACACTTGTGTGTGTGTGTGTGAGATACAAACAGCCAATCATCCGTCACTCTCAAACACATCACACACACACACAACCTAATATAGCCGTTCGCCACTATACACACTTACAGATCACACCCACACAGAGTTACCCCTGACATTTCCTAGTTGAGGTGCGCCTGCTGTGCATAGCGTTGACAGGCTGTGATGTAATGGTGACTTACAGTGAGGTGGGTGGGACTCGGGGGGGCAGCAGGGGTTGGAGGGGGGGGTACTGAAGGGGCAAATCAACAGAATAACTGCCCCCTTTCCTGTAAGTCTGTGAACCTTCTTCTTTCCAGGCAGAGACCGACTTCACTTCATTTGAGTCAAACAACCTGTTTGAGCTCAATAATACACTGCAGTCGACTGATGGGACAGTTCGTTTCGGGATGACCCGTGTTGACATAATGCACTCTGTAACCCCGACCGAAACATTTATAGTCCATCTGAAAGCAACAGTCAGGAGCCCATAGGAGCAGTGAAAGTGATTTTGCTCGCTGTAATCATTCCTGAGATGAGCTGCTAAATATCCTGATATCACAGTTTTCAGAGGGCACAATGAACACAGCATCACCTCATGTCTTCGCTAACAGTTTCATTTTAATAAACTAAAAGAAAAAAAAAACATCTTTTTAGGACCAGGCTTCTCACCATTTTAGCTTTGGCTACTGTGGCTACGACTTGCACTGTTACAATTGGCTGGAAGTGAGCACAATGTGAGTAAGAGTTATTACAATGACTATTCTGATCATAGGTTTCACTTCCTCCATGGTTCTCCGATCTATGAGCTGAGATGCATTTTACAGTCATCTGTCTTAAACAATTTAAGTTTTTGACTCAAGTTCATGTGCAGAGTTCAGCAAAATACAGTTTGTGTTTTAGAAAAGTACTGCTCCATCCTATACTGGAGAGATGCCTGCTTTAATCAGCACCACACATCACACTCACAGAAAGAACATTTTTATTCATCAAAACATCTATTCAAAACACTTATTGTAATTGCTGACTTGCCTATTTAGCATGGCTAAACTGGCTAATCAAGAAGTTTGTCAAATTCTTGTTGATTGTCCGGCTTCTTTGTTTCTTGCTATTCTCAAATGTCAGTGTTTTCATGTCTGGATTATTATACATTTATTTTTATATTCAGTTTGTAGATTTCTTTCTAGGGAGCTATTATACAGTAATTATAACTTGTATAGTAAGTTTGCTGATGTTTTGTTATATTAAAAATGTAAAAACATTACAGTATTGGCTTAAATACAAGAGGATATTTTATCCTGGAAATTACATTTGCAAAAGTGGGGTTGTCATATTCAAGGACGAGTCAGCTACGTGTTCACAACATCAGAGAGCTCACAGTGAAGTCGCATTATTAGGAAAAAGATGTCTCGCAGACATCTGATCAGCTGCTCGCACTTCAGTGTTTCCACTAACTCATGGTCCATATTTTCTTCTTGGCTCAGGCTGGAAATTCCTGAGTCACAATCCCAGATTACAGTCGGCCGTCTGACAGAGGGCTCTGTCTAAATGCTGGAGCACTTCCTCCCTGTTGTAGCACCTGCTGAATCACATGCTGCGCTGCTGCGGTAAGTCACGTAGCAGCTGCTGCGTGCTGAACACCGGCCTGAGACAGACTGAGCGTTCACTGCTGCCCCCTGCAGGCTGAAAACAGCCAAACAGCGGTGGAACGCAAAACTCATTCCGTGCACTGTATTCATTAAGATTCAGACTGACCAAATTAATGATTCCCATAGCTCCACTGGAGGTTAAATCAAAAGTCTGAAAATTTTCTGTGTTTTTCTTATTGTCAACAAATCCCATGTTTGAAGCCAAACCAACAATGAACTAATCAACTAACAAGTATTGCGTGTGTCCACACCGATATAAATTATTCCTCTGTGCTGTAAACCTCCGTCAACCTCAAACAGAACTACTCTCCAGGGACTGAAAATGCAATCGCTGTTATTTGTCTTTGGAGCCGTTTCTAAACAAACTAACGTGACCAAACTTTTCATGATGAAGAACAGCAGTGTGGCTCACTGACATGTTTAATAGTTTCTGGATGGATGGACGGAGGAATAAGACGTATCAGGCTTTGGCTACACGCACAATACTCGTTAGTAGATCAGTTCATTGTTGGTTTGCATCCAATATAGAAACTCAGCAGACCTCAGTGGTGTTCCTCCAGCTGTAGAGCCGTTTCTCTAACATTTAAGACACAATTTGAACACCTATTCTGTCCTCGCTTCACCAGCTTCCTTTTACTACAAGCTGCTCACCAAGGAAACATCTCACGGCCTCATACACCATCCTACCTGGCAGAACCTCTCAGTCCCTGCATTCCTCCACATACACTCACGTTACAGGCTAACAAACAGTCCAGAGCATAGCAAGCTCCTCTAATGTGGAATCATTTACCGCAGTCGATCAGAAAAGCAAACACCGCTGAGACTGAAAACGATCCACTTTCATTCACCTACACATAAGTAATTAAACCTGGACTGGACAACGTGGGCTGTCCTGACCAATGTGATTTTACACTCTGAATGAACTTGAGTTTGTAATAATCACTGCAAACCTTACAGAGCAGTGCCCCAACAACAAGCTGTCCACCAATTACAGCAAACCATGTCACAGCAATCTGAATCCAGTCAGACCTGATCCATGTCTGACCCGATCAGAGAGAGGTGGGTGTCAGCCAATCAGGGGCCAAAACACTTTCACACCTAATAGTCTGTCCAATAAGGATTAGGCTGGAGGATTTA
The DNA here is from genome assembly GCA_036937835.1 of Pampus argenteus. NCBI lineage: Eukaryota > Metazoa > Chordata > Actinopteri > Scombriformes > Stromateidae > Pampus > Pampus argenteus. The sequence goes on along the minus strand of CM072864.1, from coordinate 5,589,526 downwards.
CACTGTACAGTGACTGAGGGTTTGTTAATGGCAACACACAGATACACACACTCTGCCAGCTGCTCATTCTTTCCATCCCTACTGTAAAATTCCTCTGTATTTAGATCTGTCTGCCTGTCGATGTGTGTGTGTGTGTGTGTGTGTGTGTGTGTGTGTGTGTTGACCCATTTCAGTTTTTAAACCACTGTCGTGAGGACATTTCTGCATTGTGAGGACATTTTAGTTGAAGTTGTTGTTGCAGCTACAACAAGAAATTCTGACCATATTACACTAATTTTAACAAAAGCCGACCCTAAACAGAGGGGTTAGGTTTTTATTTAGGCATTATATTACTGATAATTTAATATGTTCAATATGTGAACATATGCAGGCATGAAGAACGAGAGTGTAGCTTGGGCTGCATATTTATGTCCAAACCCAACCTGAGCCTGACCCGAGCCAGACGCAGTTAATGTAAGCTGAAGCACTGAAGGATGTGAAGCCGTGGAGGTGGACTGAACAGTTTTTTACAATATATTTGCAATATTAGTATTTATCTGATGTAACTGAACCGAGAATCAAAACCAATTTTGGACTTGTGAATGGAACATGATATGTAGCCCCTAGTATTTAGCTGGGGAATGCATTATGTCAACAAGGGTCCTAGAAAGACAAACGTGCGTGTGTATGCGTGTCTCACAGGCAAAGCAGCAGGGCGAAGCCAGCGATGTACTCGTTCCTCTGAGCTCTGAACAGCTTCATGTGGATGTGTTCGATGGCCGTTGGGTTGTTGGTCAGATCCACCTTCTCTGACACGCTGTACTTCCTCACCTCACGGATCGCGTCTGCAAACAAACACAACATTAAGAACGTCACCATTCTGTATTGATAAAAAGCTATCGTTTGGAGTTAAAGGCCTGTCAATCAATCAATCAATCGGGGAGTGGAAACATCTTCCAATCATGTGTTCTGAATGGTGACGGTAGGCGGAGCTAGAAACTTTAACAAGTTTTCATTTTAAATATATTATAACAATACTGTGATTTACAGACATTCAGCTAAAAGCTCAACACAATAAACATGACAGACTGCTAGCACACTTCAATAACTGACAACACACGCACCGATAAGCAGAAAGACGAGGATGGCCATGGCCACCATGAAGTACGTGTTTCCATAGAGAGCGATAGTCTGGATGAGTCGAGACTTGAAGATTTTATTCCACCTGCAGGATCAAACACACATCAGAACAATGAGACAATTAAATACAACAGAGAGACAGAACAAGATTGTTCCAGTACTACAGTCAGGTACAGTCTTAAAGACAGTAAACCTGCAGCTCTGGCTCCATCTACTGGCCAAAGCAAACACAACAAGCTATCAGTAAACGGTAAAATAAGGCTGATGTCTGAAAGTACAAACAGAGCAGCAAACTCAGAAAAGGTGAGAGCACTCCTGCTCCCTTTCCCTTTTATATCATTTAGAAATAATAAAAACATAAAACCTTGGCCTATGGGAAATTAAGGAAGGCACATTTCACATTTAATAGAGTTGATAAAACTGTAGCTTCTCTGGAGAGTTAATATGTGTCAAGATGCCTCAATGGAAAACAGGCAAAAAATAAAAATAAAAAATCTATTCGACCATCTCAACTGTAGTAGAAAATATGACTTCTTTATTGAATTGATCTGTAATAAGAATCATAAATGTCACTTAGTGACACAAAGAGGCTCAGGGGTCAGTGAAGTGAAGTTTCTGTTATGTTTTCAGTCAGGAGGTCTGATGTGTTTTAATCTGATCATATTACCACAGAGCTGCTCTGTGTGTTCAAGTAAACAGACTGCGGAGAGTCGAGAAAGACGGCACTATTTAAAAATCAATGAACTTCAAACTCAAGTCAGACTACCAGCTAAATGAAGAAATACATTTAAAGAGTCTATAAGTGACCCGTGATGATGAGAACACACAGAATTATCAGCAAGTGTGTAGAGGACAGGTGAGTGCCAGACAGGTGAGCACTGACCTCTTGGGTGAGATGAAGGGGATGCAGAGCAGCAGGACAAAGAAGACCTCTACGTACAGGAAGGTGGCCACCGCTGTCCACTGCAGACTCATCCTGACACCTGAACACAAACAGAGCAGTTTCAAAAAGGTAGAACAACAACAACTCACATCAGGTGACAAGTCCAACAACAGAGACCTCAGCAGCAGTTCATGTCAGGAATGATGTCGTCATATGATTGAGTCTGAAACTCAAATTCATTCATTTCTTTTATTTACATAAAAAAGACACATTTCAACATGTCGGAGTACAAACAAAAACAATACTGTGGGCTCATAGCACAGCTGCTACGATTCAACACATCGAAAAAATGCCAAATAGTTGCTGCCTGCTATTTGCAAAATAATTTTTGCTCGTCTATTTGTTGCAGCTCAAATAAACAATAAATAATCAGTTAATACTGTTTCAGCGGGGTTAGAAACCTCTGTTTGTTTTGAACTCCTCGGTACCACCAAGACCACAACACAGTCAGGTCAGCAGAAAAGACCTTATAACATTTACGTCACCACTTTTTGCACTATTGTACCCTGTTTAGAGTTCACAGGAACTAGTCATTCCTTGTGATCAATGTTGTTATTGTGTGCAAGTTCACTGAGAGCCACTAAACAGAAATACTTGTATGTGTAAAGCTGATACTGACATGGAGCAGCACAGCCTCACGCTGGATGTAAACATGAAAGTGAATTAAGAAGCCGAGAGGAAAATGAGAAGCGGTGTGTGTCGTGTTAAGGTCCACAAGTTTCCGCTGCTTGTGTTATCTTCATCTGAACTTAAGACTCTGTCTCTTACAGCATTGATAAATCGACTGTTGGCTAAAATCAGCAAGACAAAAAAACATGATGTCACTGCAGTTCGAACTGCTGCTACACTTTTGATCAATAATAATGGAAGCAGGTGGCTGTTTATTGTGTGTGGATAACAATACAGTACATCTCTAGTCCTCGATGTGCAATATCAGTCACTTTCAGACAAATTAGGATTAATAGATTAATACAATATTAAAGCTTATATGATGCAAGACAAGAAAAAAAGACAATTCTGTCAGGTTTTTGGCATATTTGGTTTGATAATGACCGAAATTTTTAAAAGATTAAGATACATTTTCCTGTGTGTGTGTATGTGTGTGTGTGTCTGTAGGGGGTGTGGCAGCCCTGTTACGCAATGACGCTGCAACTCCTGCAGACACACTGCTAACAGTGACAGTGAGGCTGCAACATATTTCATCAGATATCTCTGATAGACTTGTCGTCTATGTGTCGTAATATTTCAGCCAAAGTACGACGTGTTTTACGACAGTTTTCTGTCTCTGCTAGGAAAACCAGACCTGCAAGCGAACCCTTCTGTAAACACCGTCTATTTACTGATAAATAACACGAACTTTTAAAACCTTAAATAAGCTCATTATATTCTGTTTTATGGCATGGGTTTATATTTAAACTTTACTTTGGTGTATTTGCTGGTATACGAACAACCCATGGTCCAGAACAATCCTTATAATATGTAGGTCCCGTCTATTTGTCGGATTATGACAATTAAGTAAAACCTAAACAACACTGAAGTTGGCTTCTGATTCGGTGTTAAGGGAAACATTATAATTATATTTAGCGGATAGTTTTCAGTTTTTTCCATCACTTACAAAGGCCTTGTGAAAAGCCTTGATGTTGTTTAAAGCCAATTTCCAATTTATGAAAACAGAAAAAATGTCGACTTCACTGCTTTTTCCCCCCATCCAGAAAAAACACAAAAACACTGTACTTAGACCTGTCAAATCTTTACTAAATTAACAAGGAGACTACAGAGACAGTTGTATCTTAATCTACGCTAATGTGGTCTGGATGAGGAGAAGCAGTGAAATCGCCCTTTTTCTGCTTTTGCTGACTAGTCTATATAAAGTACGTTTTTTATTGGGGAAAACCCCCTTTCTGTTTTTATAAGCAAAATAACGGTTTCACAAAAATAAAAGTGGGTTTAAACAGCTTTGTGGATGATTGTTATCAATATCATATAACACATTTTCACAAGTTCAAGTAGCACAAATTACAGATAATCAGTCGGTAATTATAATTATCCGTTTCCCTTAACTTACCCTTAACCCTGAATCAGAAGCTAACGTCAACGTCACATTAGCCAGCTAGCATGTTGCCTCCGTCTACTTGCTGGAAATGCTTATGTTTTGGTACATCATAAACTGTGTCTCCATAGTTTGAAATTAATAAATTGTATTTGCTATTTGAATAGTATTTGCTGCTGCTTGTTAATAAAAACAGGACGATAATTTTGAGCCAGATTCTTAACTTTTAGTTAAAGTTGGTGTTAGCAGTTAACAGCTGGTATGTTGAGGAGGCTGTGGCAGAAGAATAAACCAGGGATATGAAAGCATCCAGTAGCTCAGACTCACCTCAGAAGATCCAAAAATAGACTCGAATAAAAATCAGTCGACACGCACCTGATGAGCCCAACGTCTGATGTGCGAGTTAGTTAGCCTGTTAGCTTAGCTTCGTGTCAATAAAACACTTCCGGCGTTTAATGCCAGCGCATCCCGATCCCGACACGTGATTGGATACACCGAGACAGAGGGGAGGGGTCAAGAGGTAACAGCATCTTACGTCACTTTTTTATTTATTTTTATGTAGTTTTTTGTATTTTTATTATTAATTAGAATTAGACAACAAATATTTCAGCAGCATACAGGAAATACTTAGGGAGCAATGTCACTGTGTGTTTTTATTAAAATATTCATTAATTAGTTTATTCATTTACTGTTTCCTTTGTTACTCTGTTTTGTTATAAATTGTTACATTCATCCATTATCTACCTTTAAGGTTGGCAAAGCAGGCGACTTCCAGGTTTATTATATAATTATAAATGAGCAGCAGAGAATCCCAGTCTGAACTCAGGTCCTCCATCCTCCATCTTGTGGTCGTGGTCTTGAAAAGGGGACTAAAAAAACCAGTTTGAAGACTTTAATAGTTTTAGTTTATATTGAGCTCAACTGTTGTAAAGTTGTATTACCTAAAGTTGTATTACATAAAACACTAAGGTAAAAGTCATATTATTGCAGCATAAGAGCACTGAAGAGTCAGTCTAGTTCCATTTCCACAGTAAATTATTAAATACATGCTGGCAGATTAAAAGATAGATGACACTATTGATCTCTGAGGGGAACTGACTGCCATATTAGAGAAGCAACCTCAGAACAGTCATTAGTGACACATCCACAGTTGCACTCACCAATCAATTGTTGTTGGTGGACGGCAGCTTTTACGCAAGGAACCTGTACATGATTCTTGGAGGTGAGGAATGTAGTGAGGAATGTAGTATAGTGAACATGTTTTGCAATGTGTAAGTTAATGTATATTCAAAACAAAACAGGGTAAACAATCTTTTTTTATGTCAAAAACAGCTCTAAAGAAGTTTCTTAAAATGTATTTTTAAGCATAATGTTTACAAAAGTATTGCAATAATATTCCAATAATATTCCTTATTTTGAATATTATAGTATATTCTTTAATATAACATTTAAAAAAAAAAAATGAAAAATTAGGCAAATATATTATGTTAAATATAAAATACATTTATTATCATTATATGACATTTTATGGACCAAACCATTAGTTGCAACTCTAAAAATATGACAAAAACATCAGACTGATGTTGGACAAAATGAATCAATAACAGAATGAATCGTTAGTTGCAGCTCTGATGGATCAGAATCTACTGATAGTAAGAACTGAATGGATTCATGTTGAGTGACTCTTGACTCTGACAGATTGGCTCACTGACAGAAACATGTAAATTTAAACTCTGCATCATTTACAAACTGAAAGTTTAAAATTTAACATAAACAAACTGAACTCAGCCTCTGATTGGTTGACAGTATCTATCAGCTGCTGCCGTCTCTGTGGCTGGCAGCTGATTGGTCAGCATATGTTCGGGGTCGTTTGCTCTGTGGCAGTTCTGATTGTTTGACATCTCTGAACCCCTCAGCGGTGATCTGGTATTCGACGGTGGCTTCCGTGTGACCTGGAGATTTAAAGATGGTCGCCAGCCGCCTCGCCCCCTCCCAGTGTAGGAGGAGCCTGATGGTGGGCGCGTGACCCCAGCTCTCCCCAAGGGCGGGGACCAACTGTGATTGGCTCCCCTGCACCCGGGTGGTCATCTGGTTGGTCATGACCACGGCAATGTCATGGCTGGTTGCTATAGTGATGAGCTGCTGGGCAAGGCCATTGAGGAGGCGTGTCCTCTGTGACATCTCGTCAAAGTGCTGCCGGAAGGGAAACGCCACACTGTCAATCACCACAAAGCGGACCCTCGGGTGCTGAGACAGGAAGTCAGGCAGCAGGTAAATCTCAGCCAGCAGCTCTATGTAGTCATGGCAACGCACCTGACACAAAACAGACCAAGTTTTAGGATGGACACTTCTTCATCACCTTCATCACCATCATCATCATCATCATCATCATCATCATCATCAGGTCATCTGTTATCCTAACAACCAGTCAGCGTACCAGGAATATGTTGGAGAGGATGGTTTCTATGGAGAAGGTTGCCATGGCATCTCGTTGCTCGGTGTCCTCGGCCAATAAGGAGCAGTGTCGGACGGCGGCAGTGGCGATGTCGACAGCTCTCTGAATCATGAAGCTTCCCTCAGTGTCGATGAAGATCGCCTGGCCTCCGATGCCCCCGAAACACTGCGGCACCTGAACGTCCACGGCTAGCTGCAGACTGACATCATCACACACAGGTCACATGACCATTTCAACATTAACCAATAAACACAGATAATCGTTAAGCTCCCCGTGGACTTCCTGTTTACAGTTAGAAGTTGCACATTTTTCCTTCAACAGGGAACCGTGTGAAGCTGTTCAAAAGACATCCCAATCATATTCTGAGTTATTTAATAATGAATTTGCAATCGCAATATCGATACAGAATAAATAATACAAACGCATTCTGCCATTAGAAATGGCTCGTGTGTGTCTGAGCAGAACACAGGACAAATGGTTGTTATTCATCTGCATCGAAAGTTTCTGACAGCTGATTCAGTATCATCACGAGGAAAAAAAGTCTTTCTAAAGTTTTTCTAAAAACATATTTCCTTGTTTCCTTTCTCATCACATCAACTGATTGAAGCGTGTAAGCTGCTCATCAGAGCTTCGCCTCCAAGATAAAACCTTTATAAAGACACCTGTCTTAGCATCACTGTACTGGCTTTCTTTACATTTTAGTTTAAATTTAAAACTTGCTTGTTTGTTTTGTGTGTCTAATATAAAAACTGTGCGTGTGTGTGTCTCACCACAGCTGTGTTTTTCCCACTCCTGGAGCTCCACAGATCTCTGTGGTTTTTCCAACAGGAAATCCTCCTCCAAGTGCAGCATCCAGCTGAGAGGAAAATGTCACAATGCTCCTCAGCTCCTCCTCCTTCTGCAGGAGATCTAGAGCTGTTAGAGACATTGCACCTCCTCCTCCTCCTCCTCCTCCTCCTCCTCCCGATGCTGTTGCCTCATCACCTCCTCCCTCCTCTCTCCTCACAGTCTGCAGCACCTCCAGGGCCTCCTGCTGGGACAGACCAGCCTCTGCAAGACAACCACACTGTTTTTCTAGGTCTGTTTTTACTATCACATATATTTCTGTTTACCAGGAGTATTAATATCAGCGCTCTGATGTGTTTCAATATTTCCATATTGAACATTCAGCAGCAGGTAAGACAGTTTAAATGAAGGCGGTAAATATGTATCTATATACATCTGTATGTTCTGTTCGTAGTTTCTCAACATATTCGGCCCAACTAGTTAACTCTGTAACTGTCACTCGTTAAACACCGGAACGTCGTCATTAGCTTTCTTTTGCATGAACTTTTGATGGCAGTAAGTTGTACCTCTGCTGAGTTGTAGTGGTTTGAGGTGCAGCAGGTCTGTGGTGAAGTCGAAACCAGCGCTGAGTAGTTTCACCTTCACGCTGGGGCTCAGAGACAAACTGGAGACTGGTCTCTGCATCTTTACTGCTAACAGCTAACGTTAGCATCTTCTTCAAAACATCGCGCTATGACAGGAGGTATCCCAGCATGCCTTTCAATCCGGGGGAGGTGTCAAAACAAACACAATTCCGGTTAGAACTTTCAAAATAAGGTTTCTTCGACTTGCAGATTTGGATATTTCTATAGTTATAGTGCAGTTTTAATGTCTGGTCAGGGACAGCAGATGAAAATGATAAGTGGTGGAAAGTAACTTGTAGTACATTTATTCAAATACTGCACTTAAGTACGATTTTGAGGTGTTTGTACTTTACTTGAGACTGTGAGTCCTCTGACAGGTAAAGTTTGAGTATAAAATGAAAAAAAGATGAATTTCTGTAGCCAAATGTATGTTACTGTCATCAGATAATTGATAAAAAAAATAGATTGATAGGTTTTAAAAACACTGACTGGTTTGTTTTTTTCCTCTACATTTTTTTATTTTCTCCCTTGTTCCCAGCAGTTTTATTTTGAAGGCAAAACAGGAATATGTATATCCGCTAATTCTGTCGCTCTGTTTCGTCATTAGGACGCGACAGTGTTTTCGCATGTGAGCCGAGCAGCCGCCGTGTTTCCATCAAAGCTTGTGTTTGATGAGTTTTAATCAGACTAAAGGTGAGATTCTTTAAATTCATTCATTATATGTTTTATTGTGAAAGAAGAAAATACGGAAACAAAACAACAAACTGCTGATCAGGATACCATTTCATCCTATTTTTGACCAATAACTAGATTAGCAGATAAATCAGGCTTTAAATCTTAAATCATATATTTATAATTTTGTGTTTTGTCTTTTGTTTGTTTGGTTGTTGGTTTTTGTCATGTTCTGTCGCTTTAATCTCTGTTCTGTATCAGCTGAGCAGCTGAAGATTTCATAACTCGACAGTTTGGTCTGAAATATGGAAACATGGCTGTCCACATACTTTTGTCAGTCTGTGATCAACACTGATCAGTCTTTATTGTTTCTGTTGTTTGTAGTGAGCAGACTGGTGAGAGATGGAGAGGAGAAAGGAAGAGGAGGAGAAGAAGACTGCAGCTCAGAGTGAGGAGGAGGAGGAAGAAGAAGAAGAAGAAGAAGAAAATGAGGAGGAAGGAACTGCAGCAGCAGAGAGAAACACTGACGATGACGATGAAGATGAAAACTTGGAGAGAAACAAAGATGGTGCTGATGATGAAGATGACAGAGATGCTGCCGATACAAAAAAGAAGAGCAAGCAGAAACGGGGTTCAGTGACTTCGTGTTCAGATAAGAAGTCTGTTCCAGGAATAATCTACCTGGGTCACATTCCTCCAAAGCTCCGCCCCAAACACCTGAGGAACCTGCTGTCGGTGTACGGAGAAATCGGACGCATCTTTTTACAACCTGAGGGTAAAACACACACGCACACACACAACAGCTACTAACAGGAACGTTACCATCATGGCGCATTTCGTGTTATTTTAAACCACGTATTCATTCTGCAGACGGCGAGGTGAGGAGAAAGAAGAGAAAGTCTGGTTTGAGGAGGTGTGATTTCACCGAGGGGTGGGTGGAGTTCAGAGATAAACGTGTGGCCAAGCGCGTGGCAGCGTCTCTTCACAACACTACCATGGCAACCAGGAAACGCCAAGCATTCACCTCTGACCTCTGGTGCATCAAGGTATGTTCTGCCTGGAAACAGCTGACATCAGAACCTGATATTAATGAATTTCTTGTGCGTTATTTGGGAAAAACCTCTGACACGAAGTATGTACCTCATGTTCATTCATGTACTGAATAAAGAGAAAAACATGTGAAAATGAGGAATCTGATAAAACTACACTTTACTAACCCTCATCTGTTTACCTGTGTGTGTGTGTGTGTGTGTGTGTGTGTGTGTAGTACTTGCACAGGTTCCAGTGGACTCACCTGAGCGAGCGGCTGGCGTACGAGCAAACGGTCATGCAGCAGAGGTTGAGGACTGAAGTGTCTCAGGCCAAGAGAGAAACTAACTTCTACCTGAACAACGTGGACAAGAGCACTCGCATGGACAAACTGAGGAAGAAGAGACAGAGAGACGGACAGCAGGTAAATCAAACCACACAGGTAGATCCGTACAGGAGGACCCAGAAAATCCAAACTAACACTAAAAAGGTTGTGCGGCCTGCTGAATATATTGTAATGACATCACAGATTCATGTCAACAGTTTGGTTCATTTCTCCATCTTAAACTTTATTTGTCTCCATGTTGTTAAACTTTATTTGTCGTTATCAGGTGGACGACAAGACTTGGGACTTTACACAACGTCAGACGGAGGAGGAGATCCAGAGTAAGAAGAAGAAACGGAAAGACTCCGTTATCCAGAAACAGCTGGACAAGGCCCGCCTCATACAGCAGAAGAGCCAATCAAACGTATCTCTGCTGGCCAAGATTTTCAACTCCAGTCAGTCATAGTGACAGTTGATGGGGTTTTTCCATGGAAACAGGAGGCAGACTGTAATAAGTTGATACGCCCAGCTTCACCAACCAATCATGGACCGGTCAGAGCAGTGGGCGGAGCCAGAGCAGGAGATCAGCGTTATCATTTAGTTATACTCAATATTTGACAGATCTCCACTGTGATTGGTTGCCGTGACAATATCCTCCACGCCCCCAGGTCACTCCACTGTCTCCCATCATGCTCCTCACCATGGACTCTCAGCTCACTGCTTCCTGTTTTTACCCAGAAACAGGAAGTTTTCCATCTGATTGATCTGATCAGAGTTTACTGATGAATGAATGAACTTGTTTCACAGCCGTACGCTGACTGAAACACACCTGAATGAGCTTCTGAGAACGTTTTTGATTTTGATTTTTACTGTTTGTATTTCTTTTCATGAGCATTTGTCATCATCTGTGATCACAATAAAGATCATTCAATTTAAATTTGGCCCTCTGACCTGTACCTTCACACAGGCCAGTTGTTTCCATGCCGGTGTGGACAGGACAGATTAAAAACATGTTTCTGGAGCATGAAGTCATGTTTGTTTGACATACTGACAGTTCTTCCTCCATAGATGACTCCAATAACAACTATCTGCGAATCAAAATCACAATTAGATGACCAGTGACAGGACATGACTTCAGGTTTAAAGGACATGATCACATATTTATAATACAGATATACAGTTACTGAACACTTTAATAGGTACACCAGTGTAATCTTAAGTTCTGTCCAAAAGCCTACAATTCATTGCATACTGAGCCCTGAGCCAGCAGACCACAGTCCTGCAGGGGAGAATGGGAGGGGTCAGAGGTCAAAGGTCAAGCAGCCTGATGTCAGGCAGGTAAAGATCCTTCCAGTGTTCGAGGACAATAAAGTCTAATGTCTGGATTCCAAACATGGCCATCTTGGGAATCAGGTCAACTGACTCACCTTCCAACACACACACACATGACGGAGGTAATCAATAATCAATAAGCAGCTCAATAACCCTTCAATAACCACTTTCATCCAGACAGTAAAAACAATTAAGACCAGACTGTGACTCTACCTGTTGTGACCTCTGCAGTAACACATATGAAGTATGTTGGTTGGACAATATAAATATAGATACACATATACAGGACAGAGTTAGAGATTTTATTTTTCTTGTAATTATGAGATAGTAAATCGTGATTATGATTATGATTATTCTGGCTTTCTGTGTCACTTTCAATTAAATCCAGTCATATGTCATAAAGAACAAGACATTCTTGTAGGTCTCTCATTGCACTGATGAGGTGAACGAATGAGACCAAGACCAAGTCTTGCCACAGACCATGAATTTCACATGAATCCAGCAGCCAACACTTGGCAGCAGTACATGACTTAACTTAGCAATCCTCCAGGGTCACACATCCACACATCCATACAATATGGACTCGTGCAACAGTTAGCTTTGTACCTGTCGGGTTAAATGGGTGATCTTCATGCTGTTTCACAGCTGATCATACTGTCATCTGTGCTGTGGTAGTGTCTAACACCTGGGTTATAGGTACGGTATGTAAATATGATCCAAGTACATAGGTGAACACAAAAACTGAATCACTGAATTGTATTGTCCTACTTTATTCTACTCTACACTCTGACCTTGTCCTGCCCTACATGCTGGATGACCTGTCGCACCACGCAGGCATACTCAGGCTTCATCTCCACAGTTATCAGTCTTGTTGATGGGGGCAACAGAGTAAACACAGCATGTTCCCAACTTCTGCACTGTCGATGGAGAGGTTTCCATGACAACCGAGTCCAAGATGGCTCCTGGGAGATGGATAGAGAGACATGTGTTTAATGGCAATATTCAAATTCTAAAACTGTAGGTGTGTGTATGTGTGAGTGTACCTTACTCATCTCCTACATTCATGGCCCACTCTGTGTGTTTACAGAAGTGATCAATGCCTGTGATGACGCTGTCTGGATTTCCTCTGACTGCATTTATACTGACAGCCTGAAGGAGGCACTGAAAGGCAGATAGACAGACTTACCATCAGACAGACATAACCTCAGAAAGACAGACAGCTGGACAGACAATCAGACACACACAGGAACTCAGAGCGTTGTCTCCAAGAGGACATCGTACCACAAATGAGCCAGAGTGGCATTAGTCTGAACAAACCAGGAAATCAACCAACAACACAAAACAACACAAATACAGAACGGCGACAACCAGAACTGTGAGCAGCAACATGCACAGAGACACAGAGAGACCGAGACAACATGACTACATGAGTCTGTCTGCGTCTGTCTGTTGTGTTTCTCATCTCTGATTCAAGCTGAGAGGAGTGCTGATCAACAGCATCCTGTAATCCTGCTAATCAGCTTCTTAATCCACTCTGCAGTGTGTTTCTCTTTCTGGATCTTGACTTTATACTGAAGTTCTTTTGAGAAATGTAAGAAATGCAAGAAATGTAAGAAATGTAGCACAAAGTCTCAAGCCATGTATTACAACGAGCTAGTAAAATATATATCAGGCTTTGGACAGACACACAATCACCAGAATTATTCTTTAACAAACTGAACCAGGGTCAGCTTTTAATTAAGGTCAATAAAAACAGTCCACTCTGCCTTCTTCTTACCTCTACCCCAACCCCTCAACCCCTGCAATCGACCAGCTGACCTGCTCACCTGTACCTGCACTTCCTCTGCATTAAAACTCCTTTCAAACCTCAGTCTGCTTGTTGCTGTGTGGAGCTGCACAGAGTGAATTACATTTTTTTATTTTTTTATTTAAGTACATCAAAATTATACTTGAGTACAGTAGTTGAGTAAATGTAAATTGAGTTTCCAGCACCGGAGGGGGCGGGGCGCAGACCGCAGGCTGCACACCGTGCAGTGACGTCGCTCACGGTGCGGTGAGTGTCTCCGTCAGGACGCACCGGAGGAGGGGAGCAGCAACATGGCTGCAGATTACTGGGAGCCAGAAGGATCCAAGACACGGTCAGACTGAACCGAGCCAGAGATAACCCGGGACAGACCGGGACGAACCCTCCCGGTGAGTAGTAGACACAAACACCCCGAAGCTTGGTGTTTAACCTGAAGACCGTTTTTATGTGGAGAAATAACGACGCCGTGTTACCAGAGCAGCAGGTCTAGAGATAAACCCGCTCCGCCTCCGCTTCTATTTATAACGCTGATGACACTTGGTGCAGGAAATAGACGGGTCCCGCTCCCTCCAGATGAATGCAGAACCGGTAGCGTTACAGGGGATATTCCAGCTGCAGCACATAGACGGAGGAACATTAGCGGCTAGCTGCTAGCTGCGAGTGAACAGACTCGCACAGAAACACTCCTTTACGTTTCATTTTTTATGTTCAGTGAAATCAGTGTTTCTGTCGCACTTTGACGTTATGACACCCCGCAGTGACGTAACGCAACGGTCAGTCAGCTGTTAGCTGTTAGCTAACCTCCTAATGTAAACAAGCACAGCAGTATATTAACCTGTAGTTACCTGCTCATCATGTCAGATCATTACATGATGGGTTATTTCCTCTGGGCTCAGTGATTGGACGGCAGCTTGTAACACTTTGCATCTGTTCATCTCACCTGTGTGTGTATATATATGTACAGGTGAGATGAACAGATGGGAAGTGTGTAAACTATGTGGTTTGTTTGAGTTTCATTTATCTTTTACTTATGTAATATAAATGTGCTTTTAGTTTGGATCCATTTTGTGACTTCCTGTGCGTACCTGTGTCCAGGTGTGCAGTCCAAGCTGGCTGCCCTTCCCCCCTCAACATCACGCCCCCCCCTGCCCCCTCTCATGGAGAGGATGAGGAAGATCAAACGGCAGCTGTCACTCACCCTGGGGAGGGGAGGGGCTGGGGGAGGAGACAGGACGCTGAGTGACACCATCAACCAGGATGTGACATCACACAGTGATTCAGGTAACAGACACACGTTACAGGTGTGGACCACAGTGTCCATCAGGTGCATCCTCACACAGGTGTGTCTTCACACCTTGTTCACCTGCTTTTAAATATTGCACAGTAACATGAGATGGAGGCTGACAGGAAGTGACAATAGCTGCTGAGCTGTCAGGGATCGGATCATGTCAATATCGCACCGTTCATGTATGCAGGTGTGACGTTTGTTAGTGGGGACAGGTAGACCTGTGTTGATGTATGGCAAGTGGATAGTGCCAGTTTAAGGATTGCCAGGAGAAGGAGCAGTGGGAGATTAGCGATGACGTCTACCTAGTTTCAGTTTGGCAGTGGAGTATATCTTTTTCTGTGATTACTGCTGCCAAAACTACTTGATTTTTGCAGCATCTTTTTGAAAAAAAGTTTTACATGCACTTTTTGCAGTACAATTGCCATATTTGGGAATAAATTCAAAGGAAAATAATACTGTGTATGTCGCCTGGTTGCTATCAGACATGGACAATGCTGGTGTTTTGAAGATGTTTGTTGTATTTTGAAGATGTTTGTTGTTACGTGGTGGTGTTGTAAGAGAGATTAAGGCTATTTTATATGTTTTACATATTTTTCACTAACACACAACCCAAAACTAGTTTCAATCCTTACGTACTGTGCAGGGACAAAGAGGTGAATATTTTAAGTCATTAAAAACATGTTTGTACAGCTCAAGGAAGTGAAATAATTAATTTGAAAAGACAGTAGTAGATAGTATTTAACATGCAGTGGTGGAAAGGAGTAAGTTACACAGTAATTGCAGTCGTAATTGTGGCACTATCCACTTGCCATAAGTAACTGCAAGTTTAGTGAAGCTGCCCCCTCATTGGCTCCTCTGAAGTAGTCAGGTACTGGACCTCTAACCCACTCAGTGACCGAAACATCAGACTGTGATTGTGCATGCAGCCTGACTCCTCCATGTCACCTCCCTGATTGGTTGGTTAGATCTATGATTTTGATTGGTTGTCTGATGGGCCTGTCAATAATCAGTCAATCAATGAATTAACTAATTAATCTGCTGCTGTGATCTGCTTACATGATTTCATTTTGTTGCCCTTTTTCTCCTTCAACCTGTTTTTTTTCTTGTCTTTTTTTTTCTAAATCAACCAATCACCATGCTTCCTGACTCTTAAACCCCACCCCCTTCATCTCTCCATTATCTGTTCATCATCTCTTCCTCATCTTTCCTTTATCTCTCCATCATTCCTCTATTATCCCTACATCACGTCCCCACCACCACCACACACACACCCCACCCAGAGGTAGGCTCTATGCGTGCTTCGTCAGGAGGAGTGAAGGTCAGAGGATCGTCTTCGTCTGTTCAGTCTCTCCTTCAGTCGTACACCTCACTGAGGAGACCTCGAGGTCTGGGACGCAGCCTGAGCTCCTACCTGAACCACAGCACCAGACTGGGTACTAATACTGCAAAATATACTACAGTACTACAACCACAGCACCAGACTGGCTTCTAATACTGTAAAAATATACTACAGTACTACAACCACAGCACCAGACTGGGTACTAATACTGTAAAAATATACTACAGTACTACAACCACAGCACCAGACTGGGTACTAATACTGCAAAATATACTACAGTACTATAACCACAGCTGGGTACTAATACTGCAAACAACTACATGTACAAATACTGTAAATGTAGTTTGTACTAAATATCGTCGACCAACATAGTTCTAAACAACAGAAGTTAAATGTGAAATGAGCCGCAATCAGCAGGCGCAACTCATGAAGCGTGTTTCTCGTGTGTGCGTGTGTGTGTCACCAGAAATCGTCCATGAGGATGTGAAGATGAGTTCAGATGGAGAAAGTGATCCGGCTTCTTCTTCAGACGATGTTCAGAGTCCAGTTAAAGTTCGACTGAGGAACAAAAAGATCTCTACTGAGGTATGAGGCTATGAAGCTAAGCATACACACACACACACAAACACACACACACATTTCATGTGCATATACAGAATGTAAAGATGTAAACAAGTAAATCGCAGCATCCTGTTTACTGATTGATGCTGTCAGAAACATGGCTTCTCTATTTTGTGTGTTTCAGGACATCAACAAACGTCTGTCGTTACCGGCTGACATTCGGCTTCCAGACGGTTACCTGGAGAAGTTTAATGTGATTGGTCCAGCTCTGTTTGAGCAGCCAATCAGCAGGCGGCTGCGCAGAGTCTCTCTGGTGCATCTACTTGCTTTTATTGTATCCTGTCATGCAGGCATGTCGTATTAGTTGTGTTGTTTCAGTACGTGTATATTAACCCTCTCCTCTCTGTGATTGTGTCTGAAGTCAGAGATCGGTTTTGGAAAACTGGAGACGTACATCAAACTGGATAAACTGGGAGAGGTGAGGACAGCAGTTTATATGTGTTGGTTTTAGACTGCGGATGTATTGGGAACTGGATACTACCCTCAAATTTTATTTGTATAGCCCAAAGTCACAAAATACATTTGTCTCAGAGGGCTTTACAATCTGTACAGGGAGTGACACCCTCTGTCCTTAGACCCTCGGTTCGAGTGAGGAAAAACTTGCCCACCACAAAAATCTTTTAACAGGGAAAAAATAATTGAATCACACTTTCCAAATGTTATTGTCATTTTTCTCAGAAACATTTATTCGCTGTTTTACAGCAGCTCCTTTTCTAGCTAACGATTATGTATGGGAAAAAATGCTTTTTGGCTATTTATAAATAACAGTTGTGGTTGAGTCTGTAGTACTGACATGTATGATGTAACGTCACATCTGCAGTTCATCATACAGATCATATGTCTGTTTGTCTGTAGGGGACCTATGCTACAGTGTATAAAGGTCGCAGTAAACTGACAGAAAACCTTGTGGCTCTGAAGGAAATTCGACTGGAACACGAAGAAGGAGCTCCGTGTACCGCGATCAGAGAAGGTACATCACTACCGAGGAGCGTATGAATATTAGTGGAGGGTCTGGTCTATATTTTGTGCGTTCATATCAATGTGTGTGTTTGTGTTTTCTCCTTTAGTGTCTCTGTTGAAGGATCTGAAACACGCCAATATTGTCACGCTTCATGACATAATCCACACGCAGAAATCTCTCACACTGGTGTTTGAGTATCTGGTGAGACACACATACACACACAACACACACGTCTTGTTTTTCGGGTATTGAGCTTTTAATGAACTTTGGTGTGTTTGTGACATTCCTTGTATAGCTTTCTGAAGATTGTGGTGTTGTGTGTGTGTGTGAATACATTGAAAGCCACTAAAGTCAAATTCCTTATATATGCATAAACATACTTGGACATTAAAGATAATTCTGATTGTTTCAGGACAAAGACCTGAAACAGTATCTGGACGACTGTGGAAACACCATCCATGTTCACAATGTCAAAGTGAGAAAACTTCATGTACTTCTTCCTGTCAGTACTGCAGATACTGCTGACATTTGATATTATTAATGTATCTGTAAGGAAGTTGGTTTCTTTCTAGAGTGACTGTACTGGTTTTCTCTCTTCAGCTCTTTCTTTTCCAGTTGCTGCGAGGTTTGTCCTATTGTCACCGCAGGAAGGTTCTCCACCGAGACCTAAAGCCCCAAAACCTGCTGATCAACGAGCGAGGAGAGCTTAAACTGGCAGATTTTGGTGAGTCCATGTGTACAGTAAAGGACAGTAAAGTGTCTCCAACAGAAGAATAACCTCAACACCAACTCCGGCCTATATGTTCCCAGGTACCACAGTGAAAATCTGTCAAAGTTTAAGTGTTCGAGGACGTGGTTCAATCAAAAACATTGTTCCATGATGTAATACACTCTACCTCTGCAACTAGTCCATCTACCTCTGCAACTAATCACTCTACCTCTGCAGCTGGTGCCTCTACCTCTGCAACTAGTCACTCTACCTCTGCATCTGGTCACTCTACCTCTGCAACTGGTCACTCTACCTCTGCAACTAGTCAGTCTACCTCTGCAGCTAGTCACTCTTCCTCTGCAGCTGGTCCCTCTACCTCTGAAGCTAGTCACTTTACCTCTGCAACTAGTCACTCTACCTCTGCAGCTAGTCACTCTACCTCTGCAACTGGTCCTTCTACCTCTGCAACTGGTCCTTCTACCTCTGCAACTAGTCACTCTACCTCTGCAGCTAGTCACTCTACCTCTGCAACTGGTCCTTCTACCTCTGCAACTGGTCCCTCTACCTCTGCAACTAGTCACTCTACCTCTGCAGCTAGTCACTCTACCTCTGCAACTAGTCACTCTACCTCTGCAACTAGTCCCTCTACCTCTGCAACTGGTCCCTCTACCTCTGCAACTGATCCCTCTACCTCTGCAACTGATCCCTCTACCTCTGCAGCTGGTCACTCTACCTCTGCAGCTAGTCACTCTACCTCTGCAGCTGGCCACTCTACCTCTGCAGCTGGTCCCTCTACCTCTGCAGCTGGTCCCTCTACCTCTGCAGCTGGTCCCTCTACCTCTGCAGATAGTCCCTCTACCTCTGCAATTGGTCCCTCTACCTCTGCAACTAGTAACTCTACCTCTGCAGCTAGTCACTCTACCTCTGCAGCTGGTCCCTCTACCTCTGCAACTAGTCACTCTACCTCTGCAGATAGTCCCTCTACCTCTGCAATTGGTCCCTCTACCTCTGCAACTAGTAACTCTACCTCTGCAGCTAGTCACTCTACCTCTGCAGCTGGTCCCTCTACGTCTGTTTTTTCTTGCCCTTTCTGATGACTAATTTCTTTAGGGAGGTTGCACTTAGTTTGTAATTTCACTGAGATCTTATTGCTGTGGATTTTTTTTTTTTTATTGTTAGTCGCTGTGGACACAGTTCTGCCAAAGTAAAATTGTGTTACCGAGATGTTGCGTGTGTTATAGGTTTGGCCCGAGCAAAGTCCATCCCTACGAAGACATACTCCAACGAGGTGGTGACACTATGGTACCGACCGCCGGACATCCTGCTCGGCAGTACTGACTACTCAACACACATCGACATGTGGTCAGTACTGTAGTACACTGTAGTACACTGTAGTACTATTACCACAACATCTGACATCACTTTGTTGCCTGACAACAAACATTTTCTGGTGTGGTAAACATTAGCTACATCTCAAGTACTTTACAACTAACCAACCAACTAATCGCAACAGTTTTTTCAAGATCCTGAGTTCAGTATAAGGCTCTGATGACCTGTCTTACTGTCCGTCTGTCTCTCTCGACCTGTCTGTCTCTGTAGGGGTGTTGGCTGTATCTTCTATGAGATGGCAACAGGTCGACCTCTTTTTCCTGGTTCCACAGTGGAGGAAGAACTTCACTTCATCTTCAAATTGCTGGGTGAGAACCAATCGGCTTCTATTTCATCTCTGGTGCCTCTTATTTTAATTGATACAAAACTGTGTTTTTGTTGCATATATGGTATATAAATTATGTATTTTGTGTGTAGGTACTCCCACAGAGCAGAGCTGGCCTGGGATCAATTCTAATGAGGAGTTTGTGACATACAACTATCCTCAGTACAGAGCAGAAAGACTGAGTAACCACACGCCCAGGTACACAACTACACACACGTACACAACTAAACTACAAACCTAGGTACACAACTTAAAATACACTTTATTCTAAAAATTACCTAAATTACGACCTAATTCTCACAACAAAACCTTTTCTTGTAATGTTATGGCATCACTACATCTGAATCTGTGGTCTAACAATCAACCAGAGTCCTGATATAAACTTAACCATAGAGGCTGAGGAGTTTGATAAACCCTCTGGTTCTCTTTGTAAAAATGGGAACTACTACCTTGACCAGTCTGCAGGTACTGTGTCAGTTCAGCCACCAGTCACTTGTGTTACTTCTGCCGCTTATTCACCCATTCACACACCAATGGTGGCAAGTTACCATGCAAGGTCCTGGTTCAACCATCAGGAACAATTTTGGGGTTCAGTAACTAGCTCGAGGACACTTTGACATGTGGGCAGGAGGGGTTGGGAGATGAACCACCGACCTTTTGATTAATGGACAACCAGCTCTCCCTCCTGAGCAACAGCAGCCTGTTTTTTAGTGTGTTAGAAAAGTTTGTCTTCAGATTGTTGATGCTGCTGTATGTAGTGCATAAAGACAAAATGTGTGTGTGTGTGTGTGTGTTTAGGCTCAGCAGTGAAGGAGTGGAGCTGTTGTCAAAGTTCCTGCAGGTCAGTATACAAATATAAAAATATGAAATCAACTAAAATAATGTTTCAGACTCGATTTATCATCAACAAACTGTTCATATTCAGTGTATAAGTCAGTACACTCAGACAGTGATTGTTCACGTGGAGACCGTTGCGATCAGAACTTGTCAGCATTAACTTGATGTTTAAAACAATAAATATTGTTATGTTTTATAAGTTATTTTCATCACAAGGAAACAAATCAGTTATTTATTTCCTTTTGTATTTTCTGTAGTTTGAAGGGAAGAAGAGGATTTCAGCAGACGAGTCGATGAATCATCGCTACTTCAGTAACCTTGGAAACAGAGTGGTGACACTTCTTGACAGTAAGTTGAAACTGACCTTTGACCCCTGTGATCCTGAGTTTGTGACGTACTTGTACACCGTGATATTACAGACTCACTCGAGCTCTGACTCTCCTTTCAGCGATGTCCATCTTCAGTCTGCCAGAAATTCAACTAGAAAAAGAAACAGTCAAATCAACAGTCGCACCTGATCCAGGTAACACACACACACACACACACATACATCAATTAGTTGCAGCCCTAGTTGGTTTGACTCTAGATGAAACTTTAACTTTTGTTTTATGTTTTTTTCTGTCTAGCAAACACTCCGACAAGGAGGCGGAGTCTGCTCTTCTGACATCATCAGGAAGGCGGGGCCTGTTGAAGACAGGACAAACAAAGGGAGGATGAAAGGAAAGGAAGCAATGACGAACGTTTGTTTTTCTGGAAGAGAAACTGAAAACAAACAAACACATCCTGCTACACTTTTGGATGCAATAATGAATCACAGCAGCCATTTGACCAATCAGAGAACAGCATGTTGTTACTAACGACAACAGGTGGTTTCCGGCATTCAGATTGAAGGAATGAGTGGCAGCTTCACATGTTGGAGTGATTTCTGTCTTCCATTTTTCACTGCTCAGATTAAACTCTGTAAACTGTTTTTAAAAGACTCCTGGAAGGATCCTGGAAAACTCCTGGAAGGATCCTGGAAAACTCCTGGAAGGATCCTGGAAACACCACATCAGGAGACAGATGTTGTGATGTGTGAAACAAACTGAAGACAGAACATCGTCTGAATCTTTTTTTTTTTTGTTTTTTTGTTTAAAGATCGTAGTGATCTGTCGGGAAGCTCTGAGTGCGTTTCACTTACAGCACAGTGTTATTTATTGTCAAAGGAGCCATATTTGTTTGTTCAAACTGAAATCTGCAGGATGTGTTTTATCCTGAACCAGAAGGGAACTGGTTTCTGCTGTTCTGCATGTGTGTGTCGTTCAGTCAGACTGTAATACTGTTAATGTACACGGGATTAGTAGTAAATATACACAGTGATACTGTAAATATACACTCAAGTGTCGAGATTATTAGGTACACCTGCATATAAAAATGTACTTACCTAATAAACTGGACACAGAGTGTAAATACATTAATATAAAAATATATGCAGTACTGTACTGTAAATATGCAGTAAACAGCTGCTTATTTTAAAGATGTATTTATGGTGAAAACTGGATCAGTTTTCTCGCTGAGACCAGGAAAGGACGCCGTGATGTCACCAGAGCCGCAGTGACATCACCGCACCGCGAGCAGGTCGTTTTTCCTCTCACTCCTCTGTTTGTCCTCCACACTCACGGCTTCACTTTCACATCTGCAAACACAAGAGCTCGGACACGGCTGCATCGCTCACAACCTTCAGTTTACAGATACCGACCCGTTGGACAGAAAATAGAAATGTCTCGACTGTTTTTTGTGTTGGTTTGAAAAGAAATTCGGAGCAACATTTCTGTCCTGTTTTCAGTTTAAATCCAAGACAAGACGCAAGACAAGATTTTTAAGTCTTTTAGGTGGAACAGTTTTTTGGGTTTTTTTTGTGCAAACAAACCTGCTCAAAGTCAAGGTGTATGTGGGCGGAGTCACAGTTTCAGGTAGATTGTCTTCAGGTTCTGAGGTTTTTTTTTTCCAGAATTAGGAGCATTATATATATATAATATTTTTTTGTATGTTTTTGCTGTTGTTTCTCATGTGGATTTCTTTTTAGCTGTGAGCAATTAGCAATAGAGAAATATTGATCAGAGGAGGATAATGATTGATCAGAGCGTTTATAACGACTCAGCTGAGTCATTAATCTGCTGTAAAAATGTCATATACTATGTACATGTTTGTAAATGAGCGGTGCTGTGCTGGTTCAGCCAATAGAAACACATGGAAAAGGTTTTTAAGTTATTGTTCTAATGTGAAACCATTGGTGAAATCGTGGCTCCTTTATGTTTTATTGATTATCAGTGGATGGATTTATTGACGCTGATTAGCAGCTGAACTTTTTAATGTCAAACTGAAAACAAATCTGAAAAAAAAAAGATTCTAGATTCACTATAAAGTAGAAACATGTTACTCACTTATTTTGTGATTTATACTTAAGAGGTTTTTTTTTTTTAAACTTTGATATTAAACAGTTTAACGATAATCGTTTGTAAAACTTGAAAAAGTCGACGATGTGAATCAGAGAAGAAGCAGTGGACAGTCTGGAGTGTTTTTGTTTTTGTGTTGCAGGATGTGATGTAACAGGGGGCGGGGTGTGTTGACGAATGACTGTTGAATGTAACTACAAACTGTTGCAGTAGTTTGAACTGAGTTTACAGTAATAACGTGTACAGAGTTATTAATCTGCAGAGAAAACAGCACAAGACTCACCGATTTATTTACCGACATGAACTGAACTCAATACTAAACCTGCTTCTGGAGCCAAATAAGCAAATAGAAACACCTGAATGTTTTATCAGGTTTAACTCTGAAACATGAAGTTAAAGTAATAAGTCAACCCAGATATCACTTTTTTATTCGTGATATTAACTTTTTAGAGTGATATTAACAGGAATTATGTCATTGTGAAAAGTCGTTTTTTTTCTGAATTCAGATGTTTGGATGTTGGTGTCAATATGGTGAAATTTTATATTTAACTTTATCTAAACTTCTCAGGAGCAGCAGTGTTGAATGTTGTAAAACTACAAATCTGTGCTTGATCAGTTATTGATTAAGATATTTCGATTTTAGGAGTTCATCTTGGTTTTTAGTCGGTGTGAATTCAGATGCTGTTTTCTCTGCTTTTTGTAAATTGTCTAAACATTTTATTTTGGTCGACACCAAAGTTATCTGCAATATACTGCACTGCATGATGGGATTCTTCCAGATAACTTCTCTCTTCTGTGCTGTTTATTCTTTAAATATTCTTCCTAACCTGCCAAGAACGCACTGCGTCATATCTCATGCTATAACTGAGTTTATACTTGAACTATAAGTATAACCTGTTATTGTGTTTATTATTGTACTCTGGATATATTTACAGTATACAAATATATATTAAAATTCTTCTATTTATTATCAACTATTTGTATTGATTGTTTTTGGTGTGATTTCATTTGGTTTTTGAAAAGTCTTTTTACTGGTACGTCAGAAGAAGGCTTCTCTCATTCATTTTTCAGGTTAGTGTTAAATTGTTTATTTAAAAAGGGAACTTTTTTTCATCCCCGACTTGTAAGAGTTCAGCTTTAACAACATTTAACCAAACGTTTAGGATTATTATTATTAGAAGAGTTTATTGTATTGCTTGATAATGTTCTCAGTTGATTTGTAATAAACAGCATATTCTTAGTTAAAGTTGTGCTGAAAACACTTGAGCTGCCTGCAGGTCGAACACACATTAAAACATAAAAGAAATCCAAAAATGAACAAAAGCTTCAGGAAGTGGACTCCACACTGCCGGTAAAAAAAATGCTCTAAAAATCTTTATTGTTCGAGAGAACATTCACAAACAGTGAATTGAAAATTGAAAATTTGGAAAATTCACTCACTTCCTGCTCAGACGAACATTCATCAACAGAAGAAGAAGAAACCACAGTAGAAGAAATGTTTTCTTACAGATGTTTATAAAAAAAAGGAAAAACTAAATATTTTGATGCTACAGAAAGAAAATAATTTAAACTGCTCCCTACTGCACCGTGACCTTTGACCTCACCAATCACCTATCTGAGTTTAATAAATTCAATTAAATTTAATCATCATCTGAAGGGGACATGCTGTTGACCCCAGCCTTCACTGTCTCCATGACAACCAGAAAACAAACAAACAAACAAAACAAAAAAAACAAACAACAGAGAAGAAAGTCCGGATTGGTCGATAATGTACAAATATCCTACAAGTCTTTTATTTTTGTTCCTGCGGAACAGGAAGCTGTCAGAGCCCCGCCTCCAGATTGGGGCAGGTGGACCCAATCACAGTCCCTGACAGGCCATGTTTCTCCTTTTATTGGTCGGCTCTGAACTTCTTTTGTCCGAGAGGTTTACTGAAGAGAGAAAAACATCGAGAACTTATGAGATTTGTTTATGTTTGAATATATATATATTATTTTATTTTTTATTTCCTCTACGTGTGCGTAAATATCTCAGTTCTTACTAATCAGGAGAAGATCCTGGTCTCTTTACTGTTGGTTTGGCATCTTTACTGGTTTCTACAGGAAACAGAGAAAACAAACAAACATCAGCTGATACGACATGATAACACCGAATACAACTCATCAACTATTTCTGTCTGGCTCTAAGATAAGGGAGGCAAGTTATTCTTCTGCATGTTCTGCTAGTATAGTATAGAGTAGCGTAGCATAGAGTACTATAGTAGAGTAGTATAGAGTAGTACAGTTCAGTAGTATAGTATAATGTAGGACAGAGTAGTATTACTACTATAGTAGTACAGTATAGCAGAGTAGTATAGCATAGAGTAGCATAGTATAATATAGAGTAGGACAGTATAGTAGTATATTAGAGTAGTACAGTACAGTAGTACAGTATAGTAGAGTAGAATAGTATAAAGCAGCATAGTATACTATAGAATAGTATAGAGTAGCACAGTATACTATAGAATAGGATAGTATAGCATAGCATAGCATAGCTCTCACCTTGTAGCCACCGGACCTGTGTGGCCGGTCCGTAGCCCTTCTGATTGCGCGCAGCGATGCGGAAGATGATGGCGGGCTTGGTGGTGTAGTCGATGTGGGCGTTGGCGAGGCTGGAGGCCTGGACCAGGCAGGATGGGTTGGGACCGCAATAGACTCTCATGAAGGCCAGCTGGGCCGGACCAGAACTGGGCCTGGAAGCTGTGGCCTGGTTGGACTGGATGGCCAGGTACACTGAATACTCAGTGATCTTCCCTGATGTGACGGCCGGAGGCTCCCAGGTGAGCTGAGCCCCGTCCAGGTTCTGCAGGACCAGAACACAAACAGATCAGTCTAATGTCATTCTGAGCACATCCATAACATTCAAACATTAAAGAACAGGAATTGCGTCGCACCTTGCTGATCTTGATGGCACAGGGCGCTCCAGGGAACCCGGGAAGACACGTTTTAAACGCTGAAACCTCTGAAAATGTTCCGCGCCCGCAAATATTGATCCCGGCGACCCGGAACTTATAGGCCGTCCCCGGCTGCAGCTCCACCTTCCTCATCTGACTGTAGTCCGGCATCACACCCGAGTCATCCTGCAGGGAGACACGTCATTAATAACCCGAGTCATCCTGTATCACGTCTTTTAATCTCTTCCTTCCTCCTGATGACGCGCACGACTGTCCTGGTGATTGTCCAATCACAGACGTGTTTGTTCACATGTTTGAGTTCTTTCGTTTTGCTGATGGCAGACTGGACTTTATGCTAGGAGATCTTTACAGCCATGTGAAAGTGGAAAGTATTGCTTAGACTTGAAAATGGTAGTTGGAAACAAACTGCAGTCAGAACCACAAATCACAGATTCAATGAATCGCTTTCTGTGTGTCCAACAGTTCCTTTTGACCTCAACTGAACTCAAATGAAAGGTTCTAAAAAAGAAAAGAAAATATCCTCCACTCAGTCTGATGCTAATTACTGCAGAATTACAGTGCAAATAATTTTGGAAGCTGACCAATCAGAACAGAGTGGGCTCATCAGGAAGGTGCTGAACTTAGGAGCTGCATAAAGAACCAGGATATGATCAATAAGGAGGTTTTAACTGTAAACCATGTAATATTCCAGTAAACCACAGAATATAAATATACAGCTGGAAATGTGCGGCAACTAGTAAAAATGGAGACATGTGATCAGTCAGTAAATCATGTTAGAAACTGAACTCATGTTTTCATTTCTTACATCAATCACGATGTCATCGTAGGGGACATAGTAGTGAGAGACCACCATGTTGGTAACCTTGACGATCCCGACGTCATACCACTGATCGTCCTTCGCTGATGACTTCATCACCGGGACACCCTGTTTCTACACACAAACACACACACACAATTAGCATGTTGTTTCTGTCATGCTTCCTAGCTGTTGATCTGCATATTGCGAGTCTCACCCCAGCGTTCGCTCCAATGCCGTTGGACACCTCACCGAGCGTGACGGCGGCAGTCTGAATCTTAATCGGGTTAGCTGTCAGCGGAGGGGCGGGGCTGAACGTGCTGGCCAATCGGGCCACGGCGCTCGTCACGGCTGATGATTTCAGCTCGTGTCCGTTGCTCTCGGCTGTTGGGTCGTTGAGGCTGTCTGCTGGAGCAAGGCCCTCTGGGAAACACACAGCACGATAAACTGATTTTATGAACCTTTATCAAGTCAGAAAGTTTATTTATACACAAACGTGTAACAGCAGACAAAAAGAAAAATGACAGTATAACAGAAAAACATAAAGTATATTGTGCTTTGCTGTTACAAAGACTTTAGTCCAGTGATTGCCAACCTAGGGGTTGGGCCCCTCCAAAGGGTCACCAGATAAATCTGAGGGGTCGTGAGATGATTAATGGGAGAGGAAAGAAGAAAAAACAAGTTCTGATACACAAAACTGTCGTGTTTTCAGTTTTTGGACTTTCTCTAATCTTTGATTTAGAGGGTAAATCACTATTTGTTATAGCTGTTAACGTCTGAAATGTGACCCGACTACACACTGATTTATATAAGACGTCAAAAGACAAAAAGGTTGGAACCACTGGTTTCATCTTTAACAAGCCAGTGAAATTTATAAGCATATCGTAATGTAGTGTAGTAGAAGTATAAAGTAGCATAAAATGAAAACACTACCTCATAAATGTACTTCACTAAATGACTCCTGACATTTTATAAACCAAATTATAAATCATCATCAATTATGATTCTGGGTCTGAACTATCTGGTCTCCTTTCAGGATGGGGATGGAGGAGAAGCATTGGTTTAGGTGGTGGTGTTTGTACCTGTCGGCATGGTGCTGTGCTCTGGTTGGTTGTGGACATCCTGCAGCTGCTGCTGTTGGACCAAAGCTGCCAGCTCCTGCTGGGTCAGCACGATGGGGATGGACTGATTCACCGCCTCCTCTCCTACAATAACACATGAAAATGTGATGTAATATGAAGATAACATTCAGCACCAGTAAAATGTATGGACACACTTGTCACTCAAGGGAAGGTGTGTCTAAACATTTACTGGTACAGTACATGTATACAAACATCAACAGGTTTTTAATGTAAGAGTGTTACTTGGTTAGATGTTATTTTATTTAAGTTTAAAACAAACTTCAAACAAACAAACTAAAACTTATTTTGACCTAAATGACTCAAACTACAACCAGATCAAAATTAAAATAAATATGCACACAGTGGTTCATTTGTGGGGGGAGAAGCTCCACTCTTTTACACTTAGACACAGTCTACAGCATCTCACCCATTTGTCCGGCTGCCTGCAGTACTGCCTGTATCGTCGCCTGCTGAGCAGCTTCCTCTGTCGCCGCAGTAATAGCCAGCTGATCCGGTGTTAGTCCTGTTGTCACTAACAGTCTCGTCGTCCCGGAGTCCACCTCGCCACCATCCCCTTCTGATGACATCAGCTCCTGAGGAAGGCCGCTGTCAGTGGACGCCATCTGAGGGAGGGAGGGAGGGAGAGAGGGAGAGAGAGAACTGTGAACATGTCCTTTAAGGGTCAGGGTGAGGGGAATATATATATATATATATATATATATATATATATATATATATATATATGTGTGTGTGTGTATGTGTGTGCGCGCCTGTGCTACCTCGCTGCCCTCCACGTGAACCTGCAACACTGATGCTGCTGAATGCATAACATCCTCAGATTGGCTGTCTGTCTGCATAGGCTCCTCCCCCTCATCTGCTGCTAGAGTGACAGCCTCCGCTTCTGAGGACTCCGCTCTGTTCTCTCTGACCAATGAGGAGATTTCCTACAGACACATGATAATGATTATTATTATAATGATGATGATGATGATGATGATGATCAGGTTTCAGACTGGGTGGGGGTCTGCATGTGTGTGTCACTTACAGGTATAGAAGGTCCAGGTGTAGGTGTGGCCTGTGTAACCATGGTAACAGCTATGCCGTGACTGGCAGTGGTGGGGTCAGAGGAGGAGGAGGGGTCTGTGGAGTCCTGAGTGTTGTCTCCGCCCTGCTGAGCTGGAGACAGAGAGTGAGGTGACTTCCTGCCAGGATTTTTTTTAAACATTGTTTAAATATTTAAATTAAATAATTTCAGAAATTTCTGTATTATAGCATTTTCCAGAACCTGGTCTGAGCAGCAGGTGGAGTGCAGGTGTGTCAGCTAATTACCTGTAGCTGTAGTTGCAGTGTTGGTGGTTCCGGTCTCGTGGGTCTCACATGGTGGATTTGAACACACCTAAAAAACAACAGTCAGTGAATATCTACAGAAATCTACACACCTTTAACCAGTCAGTGCTCACCTGGTGACTCACCTGTCTGAGTCCTCCAGCTCCTGCTGTGGTTGCAGTGTTGGTGGTTCCAGTCTCGTGGGTCTCACACGGTGGATTTGAACACACCTAAAAAACAACAGTCAGTGAATATCTACAGAAATCTACACACCTTTAACCAGTCAGTGCTCACCTGGTGACTCACCTGTCTGAGTCCTCCAGCTCCTGCTGTGGTTGCAGTGTTGGTGGTTCCAGTCTCGTGGGTCTCACACGGTGGATTTGAGCAGATGGTTCCGCTGTTCAGTGTGACAGCAGGTGGACAAACAGGACCAGACGGCTGAGCTGGAGGCTGGTTTGAAGGAGGAGATTTTAGTCAAGTTTCTGTGGTTCCAGGACATTTAACAATAATTTTCCAGGACTTTAAAAAAATACATAATTTTCAGGACAAAGAAACAAAATCCTTTAAAACAGATAGATAATATTATTTATCTAGGTGCATGTGATGTTTGACAGCGGCCTTCCTCTGATGTTTCTTATTTACTGAAACACAAAGTCATTTTTAAGTCTCTGTAAGAAAGACTAAAAACTGACTGAAAAAAAAAAAAGCTTGAAATAGTAGGGCTGCAACTGAAGATTATTTTCAATATTGAATCATTGATTGATTGCAAATGTTATATTCAGTTTACTGTCATGTATTAAATCTTCCCGCTTAACAAATGATATTTAGCCATATCATCTGGCTCTAATGTCAGCTCACCTGTTCTAAAATATTACAGGTTTCCTGCAGCATTCAGTCAGCTCACCTGCACTCGGTTCATGCTGGCAGACGCCACCGTGGTGGTGTTGGTGGTGCCGGTGTCGTGCGTCTCACAGGGCGGGTTGGAACACACTCTGTTGTCACCCCCCATGGTCGCTGTGGCTACGGTGGCGGTGTTGGTGGTGCCGGTGTCGTGCGTCTCGCAGGGCGGGTTGGAACACACTCTGTTGTCACCCCCCATGGTCGCTGTGGCTACGGTGGCGGTGTTGGTGGTGCCGGTGTCGTGCGTCTCGCAGGGCGGGTTGGAACACACTCTGTTGTCACCCCCCATGGTCGCTGTGGCTACGGTGGCGGTGTTGGTGGTGCCGGTGTCGTGTGTCTCGCAGGGCGGGTTGGAGCAGACCAGCGTCACTGCAGCATCATCACATGTTAGTAACGGTTGTATCCTGTCCTGTAGAGTAACTGTAAGTAACACTAATATCTTTAGTAATAGCAGTACTTCTAGTTACTACACCTGTAGCAGCAGACGGGTCTCCTGTCTGTCCCGCTGCAGTAGTTATAGTAGTACTTGTAGTACTTCCAGGTTCTTCTGAGGTAGGGGAGGCCATGAAGGAGACTGGCAGATCTTGGACCAGCGGCTGAGCTTCAGCACCGCTCGGTGTCGTGATCAGCGTCACCTGCAGAAATTAAACTGTTCTATTACTACAATACTATACCACAGTACAATGCAGAGAAACAATTGTGGCATTACTACACTATTACCACAATACTATGGTACACAGACAAACCTGCAGTACTACTACTACTACTACTACTACTACAGAAATAGAAATAACTAGCTGTATTTTAACCTGTTTGGGTCCTGCTGTGGCAGCGGTTGCTGTGGTGACCTGGGTGGCCAGTGTGGCAATGGTCGCCAAGGTGGTGATGGGTGTTGCCAGGGAGGCGGTAGCACCGGTGACGGCTCCTCCTGCTGCCGGGGTGGTAATGCTTCCTGTTACCGTCCCCAGACTGGAGACACCTGCAGAGAAAGAACAGAAGCACTGTCTGAGTCTGAGGTCAGGACACACACCAGGTGTAATGCTGGCCCCACACTGCAGGGTAATTGGGCAGATTTTGGGTCGGATTTTCTGCCCAAAAGATCCTGTAGTGTGACATTATCTTAATATTACTGACTGGGTCAGTGTCTCCCTGATTTTGAAAACTAAATTAAACGTTTGATATTTACGACTTGAAATCCTGTAGTGCGAAAAGAACACGGCAGGCAATGACATACTGAGCAAAAACCTGCAACAGCCAATGAGAGCGAGAGAGTGACTGGGAAGCGTCACCAACCGGCAAGCAACAAGCTTAGCAAGACAATATAACTTTATTTCTATCTCACCTCCAGATCGAAAATGTATAAGCCATGCTGCGTCTGTCATCTACCGTTTTTTTTCCCCCTCGATTTTTTACTTTTTGGTGCAAAACATTTGTCACGTTTGATCAGGTGAGTTTCTCTGAGTTTCCTGCAATCCACTGCTCTGAAACGCTAAGTGTATGTCCTGCATCATGAATGAATCGTCTGGTGTGTGCGTTCTTACAATTGAAAGACTGAAAATGAGTTAAATCTGTGGTCTCCCAGGTTTCTAAAATCACTTAAGGTCTGAAAATCCTCAAGTGTGCATCAAGCATAAGGTGTTTACCTGTGGTTGCCTTGACGACCAGCGTGGTGACAGAGGGTTTGGAACCGGCTGCTCCTGGAGACAACAGTCTGACTCCGCTCATCGGGACAGTCCTGAGGATTGTCCCCGGCGTCCCCGGAGCTCCTTTCAACACCACCTGGATACCCACACACACACAGAGTGAGTCAGTCTGTCTCTGTGTGTGTGTGTGTGTGTGTGTGTATTCAGTGTGTGTGTGTTACCTGTGTGACCCCCTGCTGGCCAGCTGCAGTGATTTTGGGGACAGTAGTGAGGATTTTTCCAGCAGTTCCTGGTGTCACCACCTTGGTGGTGTAGATTGTGATTGGACTGCTACCACCTGAGGGGGAGGAGCTTCACTCAGTCACTCATAATAATAAATCATAATAAAACTTAGATGTTCAGGTATGTCCTGTACCTGCCCCGGCCTGCAGCGCGGACAATGGGATGGTCTTAATAATGGTGTTTCCGGGTTTGGAGGTTGCTGGGGTGACGCCCAGGATGGTTGGTTTGGTTACTGTGGAGCTGGCCTGCGCGGTGGTGAGGATGTGGGTCTGTTTACCGTCTGCTGATGTCACCAACTTCAAGATGGTTCCTGGCGGGAGAGCGCCCTTCGTCTGATACGCAGAGAGAGAGAAAGGAAGGGAGAGATCTGTGATTTAAAGTAGAGCTCAGTAGATGCCAGTACAAGCCGGTAGAGGTCAGTACCTGCAGGATCTGGGCGAGTGGGTTGCTCCCAGTTTGAGCAGTAAGTGCTCCACTCTGAACTGGTTTTGTCTGGACTACTGACATCACCTTCCCCAGGTTGCCGAGCTGAAAAAGATGGAGAAGTGTCATTAGGGAACCGTTTGTCAGCATAAGCTGGAATTTGAACAGCAGGCAGCACCACTCACCAGAGATCCGCTTCCTCCCATGCTCAGCGGGCTGTTGACGAGTGTGATGGTCTTTGTGACTCCGCCCACCACTGTGGTGACCACCTGAGTCTGTTGGGAGACTGTCACCGTGCCCGACTTGTGAACGGTGATGATTGGTCGGCTGGGCGTCCCGGGTGTGGAGACGACAGATGTCCCGCCCACCTGAGCGGCAGCAGTTTTCAGTATTCGAGTGGCCGGGTTGCTCACCTGACAGTAAACAGAGGACAGATTGAACCTGCACTAATCGTTTGGTCCGTGAGGCGTGACGTCACAGTTTCTTCAACTCACTCAAATATTTTCTATTGTAAAATTAATTAAGATCAAATAGCTGCAGATTAAGTTTCTGTCAATTAAAACAATTAACTTATTGCAAATCTAATAAGGACACCAGTGATCATTAAATCCGTCAGTAGCTAGAATTATTCAGGCATTTTCTCTGAGACTCTAAAGATATTGTACTGCCGTGCAGATTGTAAACCCCACTCGAAGAAAGATTATGATTTGTGATATTAGGCTATATAAATAAAATCGACTTGATCACCTGAACCAAAATTTGTAAACATGAATACTGCCCCACAGGCAGGCAGCTTTCTGTTTAAATTCATGATGGATGGGGAACAATTACATAAAAAAAGACTTGTTTGAGATCTGTGTCTGCAGTGAAACATGGAAACTGATCTGACGCAGAGTGATTTGTACCATCGTCATCGGCGCGGCCACTTTGACCGGCAGACTGCTGGATCCTGGACTGACAGCTATCGTCTTCACCATCGTTGCTCCTGCCGGAACATTCAGCACCGTCGCTGTGGATGGAGGGATCTTCTGAGTGGCTGCGGCTGCCGCCGCTAGTGCCGCCATTCCGCTCATCTGAGGACTGCTTCCTATTGGCTGAGAGCAGACAGAAAAGAGGAATGGTTGAAAGTTTATTATTGAGCTCAAAACTCCTTAGCAGTCACAGGAGTGCTCTGGAGCTTGCTCAGTTGCCTTGGAGATGGTGCAGTGATTATGTGACCTACTGTGTGTCTGGAGAATAAATATATGTATGAGCCTAAATGAAAGTGATCAGACCTCTGTCCAATCAGGTAATAATAATACATTTGTCCAACAAATCTTAAAGTGCTACAGTAAAATGAAAATCAACCATATAAATTGCATGGTGGTGCATATAAGAGCATCCCAGAGACGTGGGGCAGCAGCCTGGAAGGTTACATTCACATATTAGTCACATGATCCAAGAGAGAATTTCATGTAACATGAAGATGAACTTACCGTCCCCTGACCAGTCTGAGCAGGTACGACCATGCGAACACCTGTGGGAAGTGTTGTCACAGTGACCGAGGATTTGGGCGTGGCCTGTCGGACTGTGACAAGAGAGGCTCCACCTGTGGCACTTGGGGCTGCCACCTTCACGACAGCTGCAGAAATATACGACACAGATAATGAATATTCTGATGTATCTGCTTTATCACCTGTAGATCTACCTGGACAGGTGTGTAAACCTACCTGGACTTTTGGCAGCGGCAATTAAAGGGCTTCCCGGTACACTGGCTGTGGGGGAGGGGACCAACGTGATGCCCTGGTTGGCTGGAGCTGCCGTGATGGTGGCGGAGTTCTTGGGGGAGCTGGCTACAGGTGTGGCGGTAGTGATGGGGTTGGGGGCTGGGTTGGGGGCTGGGCTGGCGGCGGGAATGTCATATTTCTGTAACTGCAGCAGGTAGGTGTCGGCAGTCTGCGATGGCCCCCAGCTCACCTCTAGAGACGAGGTGTTGGCCCGGACAAGCTGCACCCGAGACGGAGCACTGGGACGCTCTGAGGACAGACAGGTAATTTTAAGTAGCTCAGAAAGACAAGAGACACAAGTTCAAATTTATATCCGTTTCTGTTGGATATCTCTACATTTCAGAAGTTCTAACTTGTCTCTACCTGTCTCCAGGTGTCAGACAGCAGCACCCACCTGACTCCAGGTACCAAAGGTCCTTGCAGCACACCTGGTTGTTCCAGGCCTTTCTGTATCCGTCTCTCCCACTCCAGACGTACAGTCTGGAGTTGATGGCCACGCTGCAGTGACCTGCTCGAGCTCTGGGGACATTTTCCTCCAGACTGTCCATCAGGACTGTCTCCCAGCACATGGTGTCTGATCAGAGAGAGACAGACAGGTGGTTAGACACGTAGAAATAGTTGTTGTCAGAATAAGTTTTCCTATATTTTCTGTTGGCTGACTGACTTACTAAATTTATTGCCCCTGAAATGTCCTTTAGAACCTTCAAAATCTGTGACAAATGTGGGTGCCTTTGCCAAGAAATCTGTCCATGATATCATGTATATGTATATATGAAAATATAAGATAAAGGTTATAATGAAAAGGTTATACAAACTAAATGTGCTCCAGTTTGAACTTTCCTGTCCTGAAATCTAAATGACTTTCATAAATCTCCACAAAATCCTCATGAACAGGTTGGACAGAAATACAGCGTGTGTGTGTGTGTGTGTGTGTGTGTGTGTACCCAGGTTGAGGCAGGCCAGTGTGTTGGTACACTTCCATTCCTTCTCATGTGTTGCCACTCTGACATCATCCATCACCAGAGGAACCCATCCTCCAAACACATACATCCTGACAGACAGGTGGAGAGATAAACAGCTGAGACAGTGTGTGTGTAGTATTACTTGTTGTTAATGGTGGTGACAGAGTGCAGGCTGTGTAGTATTTGTATGTGTGTGTAGTATTACTTGTTGTTGATGGTGGTGGCAGAGTGCAGGCTGCGGGGGAGGGGGGCGGTTCCACCAAGAGTTGGTTTACTCCACGTCAGAGAGTCTGTGACATCACAAATTACAACACGCGTCATCAGACAACCGAAGATGATGTGAGGTTGCATAATTCTTCTTTTACTCTTTGGAAACATTTTTTGTGAATTTAACAACTACTACTGCTATTATATCTGATTACCTATTATTACTGAATTCATTAAAATTATTTCCTTTAAAAAAAAAATTTGTTTATATTACTATCCATCTATTACTACTATAGTATAACTATGATGATGAAATGGATGTCAGGTTAGTTGTTGTTCTGTGTGACACAAATAACATAAAGGGTGACAGTTCAGTTCAGTTTCTCTCCTACAGCTGCTGACGTCTCACCGATATCGAGCACCCACAGGTCTCCCAGTCTGCAGCCGCTCATCCCTCCATAGATGATCAGCCTGTTGGCTCCGCGGCCACTCGCCACCACGGCCGTGTGACTCTCTCTGGGCGGTGGTGGAGGACCCGACGTCACCGGGAGCTCCCAGCCAACCACGCTGGAGCCTGGCCGCAGCTCCAGACAGTACAGATCATTCAGATACCTGAGGGGAGAGGTCAAAACTTCAGGTCAATCAGGTACCTGAGGCGGCATTAACCTCTTTGTAAATATTTATGCTCAAAGGGAAAACACCATCTTTATTCAGATGAAGTACTAGCTGGGAAAAATGTTTAGGATGCTATGTCTAGAATTTAGTATATAGAGTAATAGTGCCCAAAAAATTTCCGGGTTACGTTTCCTACCTCGGAATGTTGTTCTTGGGGTCTTCGCTGTCATTGGCCAGTCCTCCAAACAGGTAGCAGCGGCTGCCAATGAGAGAGAAGCTGTGTCCCAGACGAGGACAGGGGAGAGGGCTGTTCTTTGGAGCCTTGGCCTTCAGACGCTTCCACTCCCAGCGACTCGCCTGAAGGAGGACAAAAAACAAAACATGAAATAAAAGACAACCACAGCATAAGTGCATTCCTGTATGAGACCACGAGTGTCCTTTAGGCCGAGCCCCCTTGCTGTGACATCACTGACCTGCAGCTCGTACAGGTCGTTGCTGTATTTGCCGTACTCCACCATCCCTCCGAACACCAGCAGCCTTGTCCCGTCACACACAAAGCCATAGGCAGCACAGCCCGGCGGGATGTCACCTCGCACCGCCGGGATGAACCACTGGTTGGTAGCTGCAGAGGGGAGACACCAACAGGTGAGACAGTTTAGACCTCGACACACCTGCAGAATTTAGAACATCACAGCTACTTTGGAGCCAATCCTGGTCCAGTATGCAACTTAAATAAATGTGATGATATGGAAACTTGAGGCCTATGTGCACAAACATTAACAATAATCTTTACGGTGAAGTAGCCAACATCTTGTGTCCAGCAGTTAAAACTCCTGGAATGATTTGCATATTCATAGATTCTGAATGTTTTAATGAGGCAGAAGGAATATATGTAACGATTGTTGAACTTTTTGGTGGAAAATGATATCAGACACACATTATTATTCAGAGTATTTTATGCATATCTTTAAATGTTTTGACCGTCTTCATGTTGTCTTAATCCTGCTGCAACAGAGGGGCGTGTCCGCGTGACGTCTGCAGTGTTTTCAGTAAAAAGGCGCCATTTCTCTCTCAGAGCCGCTACGCTAGCTAACAGCTAATCCTGTTAGCATGCGGAGCAGCGGCTAATATAGCCTAGCCTAGCCTAGCAGGCTAAACCTCCATCTAAACACACTGTGAATTCACTACCAGCCACGTCAGTTTCAGTCACATAAACATAGCAAGATAAAAACACAAAGTTAGTTTAACTTCTTGTGATATAACATGGTTATGCCGGTTTAAGATATAGACATTATGAACAGAAGCTACCTGTGTTGTAGACGTGCAGCTCGTCAACGATACCCTCGTTCCCTCCGCCGAATACCACCATGAGCTCCTTGATCGCCACGGCCCGGTGTCCGTGCCGAGGCCGCGGCACAGGCCCGGTCCAGCCCATGACGCGCTTCCAGCGGGGCTGCAGCACCGCAGGAACAGCTGCCATGACCCCCGGCTCCTCGACGAGCGAGATAAGTCCCAATTTAACGAGAAATGCGTCAAAAAGTCGGGATTAGCATTAGCCCGCTAACTAGCTCTTGGAGCTACCTAGCCGGCTACTTAAAAACACACACCGGCTGTATGACGTTAGCTCACTGTCGTTTACTAACGGGCAGTAATCAGCTATGTCTGCCACAGACTCAGTGAGTTTTATTACACAGAGTGAATATTAAACATCCCCCGGTGATCCAGTCGGAGAGGATCAGTGTGATGTCAGCTAATGTTAGCCCAGTGACGGCAGCGGACAGTTCGGTAGCTGCTTAGGCTAACAGATACCAGCTAAAACAGAAAAGCATATCCAGCTGTGTGTGCTACACGACTGCTACATACACCAGTGTGACAGAGCGCTGTTCAGGCTGCAAGCTGCTGTTAAATATGTAGAGCAGCAGGTCTGAGCGCCGGGATGGGAGCCGCCATCTTGCTGCTAACAGCAACCAAACAAAACACAACAGAGCTGCTGAAAATGGCAGCAAGAGAAGCTCACAGCTAATCCAGTAGAGGGAGGCAACACAACATTTATCAAAATTCCTTTGCTGATTAGTACTAAATACTCAATTTATACTTTTTTGTATTTTGAGGTACTTATACCTCAAAATTTGAAAAAGTTCTTACAGCAACTTTCCTATTAATATGGCATCTGTGAGGCCATTAGGCTCCACAGAAACAGTTTCTGTCAATAAGCAGTTTCCTGCTTGTTGAATATGTAAATGTTGATTTCAAACACAAGACATTTCTTACTTAAAAAGTTGCAAAACATCAATATAAAAGTTTGTGTCAAAGCAAATGGGACAAACTCAGGC
Organism: Pampus argenteus; assembly: GCA_036937835.1. NCBI lineage: Eukaryota > Metazoa > Chordata > Actinopteri > Scombriformes > Stromateidae > Pampus > Pampus argenteus. The sequence continues at coordinate 5,551,157 of CM072864.1, read as the reverse complement.
ACATTTAAATACTATATATTTTGTATTTTAGCACTTTGTGACAAGGAATTACAAATCATGATATGTTTCTGTGAAAATCAACATATGAATAAATACTTTTTAACATTGTCATTTTCAGTGCACCAGGCAGAGATAAAAATGTAATGCCATTGCAGGTGTGATGAGTGTGTTGTACCTTCTAAAACTGTAAATCTTTGGTGTGTGAGTGCTGCTGCGAGTTCAATATGATTTTTGTGTTAGATGGATTTGTTGGAACTTGCTGGTTTTCAGTGTAGTGGAGAAAAACATTTGTTCATTCAACAACTCTTGAGAGCAATTAAAAAAGATAAATCAGACATCACTCTGGTGAGGAGAACGACATTTGAGTTGTGTAAAACTAACTAGTTTCAAAACGCCAGCTTTTTAAAGTGGTTTTTAAAGTGGTACTGTTGAAGCGTCTAAAGAAAACATCAAACCAATAAACTCCATCCATTTAACGGATTCAACAAATGGCTGAAATCTGTGACACAGTAGCTGCAGCGTCTCCAAAGTCAAACAGAGACAACATCCAGCAGTTTTATCTTCAAACATGGTGATATCAGTCATAAGGAGTTAACAGCTCTATCTGAGTGCAGTCCTTTAGGCTCTGAAACAGTTTATCTTTGGTTCCATATAAATAGTTTCCCCGCTTTGTGTCGTGCAGTTGGTAGAAGCAGTCACACCAGTCGGGGCATCAGTCAGTCAGTCGTGTGTAGCAGGAAGGTAATCCAGCTCGTCACTCTCTTCGGGTCCTCTGAAATCCACAGAACTCCTCCCTCCATCTGATGAAACACATGAGACATAATGAAATGTGACAAGAAGATCAATCCCAACAAAATACCAAGAGATATGAGGAGAATAATGAAATATGAGGACATGAAACATGAGAAAATGAGATGTGAGATGGCATAAAACTGAAGGAGAGACAACATAAGATAAAATGAGATGAGGTAACATAGAAACAAGATGTGAGATTGGATGAAATTGAAAAACAAATAATGAAATTAGATTGAATCAGATGGAATGTGTGTTAATGAGAGATGAGAATAAAATGAGATGAGATCCAAGATGAGATGATACATGTGAGATATCAGATGAGATAAAAACAAGATGTTGGACATGATGAAATACAACATGACATAAAATGGGATGAGATTGAAGAGAGGTATGAAATGAGAAAAGAAAAAAGTAAATAGTGAGATCAAATAAAGTAGATGAGATATGAGATGTGATAAATCAAGCTGGAACAAAACACTGCAACATATGAGTTGATGAGATAAAATGAGATGTCATGTGGCATAAAACTGAAAGAGAGCTGAGACGAGATGAAATGATGATAAGATAAAAACAAGATATGAGATGGGATGAAATTGAACAAGAAATAAGATGAGGTGAAATAAAGTGAGCTAAGACACAATAATATACAAGGATTTGAAATGAGACGTGGACATGAGATGAAATTACAATATAAAATTAGGTAAAATGAGGCAATTAAATAACAGAAGATATGCGATTCCAGTTTGAGGTCAAATGAAATGAAGTGTGAGATATGAAATGAAGGCATGATCACATCAAATGAGACAAATAGACATAATTAGATAAAATGAGATGCAAGACTAAATATGACATGATAAAATGAAGAGGTGAGTTAAAACTGGAGAAAATAAATCACAATCCGAGAGTGAAAATAAATATCTCAGTGTGTCGTTACGTACAGAGGTCATCAGAGGACAGGAGCTCCGGAGTCTGAATTCTTCCCGCCTCATACAGAGTTTTCTTCTCAAGGAATTGCTGCTTACTCGGATTTATGATGACTGGTGATAAACAGACGGAAATACGATTAAAATCTGCAAACCTGACCGACTTTGGGTCGGATTTGCGGTTCTTGATTTGATCAGTTAACTACACATCCTGTTAGAAATTTCTGATGATCGTTTTATAATTTGTTTTAATCAATCAGCTTTTAGATCAATCTCCATCCAATGCAGGTAGATTTTAGTTTCAGTGGAGCCAATCACTATTTTTACATGTAATTTATTTACATTTGTAATTTATGCTATCATAAAATTTTTTCATGACTTTATCAATCAATTTGTTCCTAATGACTTCATATTATTGTTTTCTGTTTGTGTTTTAGTTAGTGCTTTTTAAAAATACCAACCCCAGTCAAATGCACCCAATACCGCCTATGCTGTTTTAATACATGGAAATACTGAGTTCCATGTTTGCTGTGTGTCCTATGCCACAGTGCTGTCAGTCATTTTGAAAGAGACAGACGTAGATGCAGCACACACAAATTTCTTCGTGCTCTGTCGACGACATTAAATAATTATATACAATATGTAAATTAACTGAAACTAATAATAATCCAGAATCAATAAATCAATCCTCAAACTGCCTTCAAAGAATCAAATCATCAGTATTTACAGAATGATTTTTATCCTAATAATAGCATATTAGCCCCAAATAGTAAAGCCACATTTAAAAAAACAGGCTGTGGTCATCAGTAAACTAACATGGGCGGCCCTTTAAACTGTTGTAATATTACCTGAGGGCCCCGGGGACGATGAGTGCAGAGACCTCACAGGAGAGGGGTATTCTGGGTTGCCATAGAGACCTTCTGTGGTTGGTCTTCTACTGTTTGGTTCTGGTGCGATGTCCTGCTGAGAGCCACTAGGGGCCCCTATGAGGGCCCCAGTTCTCGTCCTGTTACTGGTGTTGCTGGGCTGGGGAGGGAAGTTGTACTGGTCCTCAGTGGGCACAGAAGGCTGGCTGACCCGGGACTCTGAGGGCCCAGCTGAACTGTGATGCTGGCCTCTAGTGGACAGAGACAGAGAACTGAAGCCCGTCCCGTTAGAGCTGAACTGAGACGACTGAGAGCCGAGGTCGTACTGGGAGAAGCCTCGACTCTCATCAGTTTCACATGGGCCAACAAACGAGGAGGAGGTAGTGGGGAGGGAGGAGGAGGAAGAGGAGGAGGAGTAGAGCGGACAAGGAGGGGTGAGCTGGTAGGTGTCCTCCAGAGGTCCCACCTTGGACAGCTGGTAGGATAGAGCCTCCACACAGGAGTCCAGGGAGCGTGGCGGTGTGGGGAAGGACTGTGAGGGGGGTTGAAGATTAGGCAGGGGGAGAGAGGAGGAGCTGGTCTTCTTCTTTACCATGTTGTGGATGTCCTTAAGTTTGTCAAACACCTGTGAGGAGAACATCAAGGTGAGGAATAGAAGAGGATCCAAACAGGAGCCCTGAGGAACACTGGACCCCTTCAACTCCAGGTTTTATCTGGTTGTTACACACATTTAAATCAACCAGACAATATAACAACATCCTGCTGATTTATCTGGTTCAGTCTCACCAGTAATTTATCTGAAATTCCAACGAGTAGTTGACTGAAAATTATTTGTCAACTATTTTTTTTTAAGAAAAAAAAAAGGTACAAATTCTTTGATTCAGGCTTGAATATTTTCTAGTTTCTTTAGTCCTCTATGACAGTAAACCGAGTATCTTTGGGTTGTGGACTGTTGGTCAGGACAAAAGAAGACAATCAAGGATGTCACCATTGGCAAACAGTGATTGACATTTTCAACATTTTTGTAGCCTTTTCAAAAGGTGTCATACCCACTGACAACAATCTCTGGGAGAATCTTGCCACTCTGAACCTTTTTTGAAGCAATATGAAACCAGGACAGGAATTCAAAATTTAAGGTTAAGGTTGCAGTTTCATTTTCAAGTGTAGGTTTCACATTTAGATCCAGTATAACAGGATGTTTCACCGTTAACCTCTGCAGTGGAAACAGAAACCTATATGTTTAGTTTATTTCCTTTATTCCTTTTAAGGTTTAGGATTGTATCTGATGTCACGTTTACCATCAGAGATAAAGGGCTGACATGAGTTTATTTTAATCCTCATTTGTCATATGACTTGTGATGAATTTAGCAGCTTCATTGATGTTTGATTGAAACATTAACACAGAGCATGTTGCACCATGGTTTTTATGCCTCTCCTGCTGTGAAACAAACATTAATATTATTCTTTGGGGTGTATTGTTATAAAGAGCAGATTTAATGTAAAGGGGAGCAGAAATATTGGGTACCGGTAGTTTATAGAGATGTGTCTCTGGACAGGCGAACATCATGCTTCTTACCTCAGTCATAGTCGGTCTCTTCTTCTTCTTCTTATCCAGGCACCTGCAGGCCAGAGCCACCATCTCCATACAGCCAGCAGGCTCTGCAGTGTCCCCTGCTGACACATCATTAATACAACAGCTGCAGAGAACACACACGTAACACCAGTATATAAACACACACACACACACACACACACACAAACACACACCTGAAGTCAGCCGGTGGTCCAGCTGTTTCCTCCATGCTGCTGCATATGAACCAGTTGGACTGTCTTCAACCTGCTTCACCAGATCTTTCTACAGAACCGGAAGCAAAACATCAATACAGACTCAATGACCAAAACGTCATATTAAAGAGTTTTTTATTGAACCCTGTCAGTGTGTGTGTGTTCTAACCAGGTACATATCTCCTGACTTTCTGTCTCTCTCCAGAGCTCGACGACCGGTTAGGACCTCCAATAATACCTTAAAAAAAAAAAAAAAAAACACACACACATTAAATAACACATTTCATAGAAAAAACAAATGCCTGACATTTTTTCAATAGGAATAGAAAAACTCATGAGTCTTTTTTTCTGCTTTCAAGTACAATTTGCTTGCAATCATTTACACAACTAAATTTTTATAAAATGATGACATGGCATGGCGTCATCTATCCTCTCTCGTTTATCTGAACTTTAATCTGACTGGATATGAATCGGACCTATGACCACATGTGAAAGTGGGCCAGATCTGAGTCACTTGGAGGCAAAAAAGTCTCCAGTATGTAATGTGAACGTAGCCTAAGGCAGCTATAAAGTTGTGCAAGAGAGTGTGCATCTTTATTCTTCACAAGCAACAAGATGAGATTAGTATGATGCACTTAATATCATTAAGAACATTTTCCTTCCTGTTGTAACAAGCAGTAAATTCAATGTTAGCTTCTTGTGTCAAATTGATTTGTCACTGTTTCTCTCAATGTCAGAGATCTGAGTAACATTTAATGTGGCTTACTGTAATGTATCAGTGTCTGTATATTTCTTATATTTCTGTTAGTTTGCTATTTTCCTGACTTATGATGTATAATTTCACCACCTGCGACCCATCCGCTATTAATCAGAATGATTTTTAAGACCTGATCTGCAGATTAACGCTGTGACAGGAAAACTTAGATTTTTTCCTCAAAGATCTGATATATCTACAAACTCACATCAGTTGTTGTTCAACGTGATCAAATCTAAATTTAATCTTTATCTTTGCCCCACCTGGGAGGCTTTTGGCTTTGTCCTGCAGACCGTATCCATGTAATTTCCTCATGGCTGATGTCTGAATAGAAGCGAATCTTTGCAGTGTCTCACCACTCCAAAGCTGTAGACATCCACGACAGTCCCCAGCTCTCCGCTCCTCACATATTCGTCTGGCAGGTACGCAAGGGTTCCTCTCACCGTCTCCGTTTTACCGATTGACTTTGTCCGAGACGTTGAGCGGTCCGACGAGCTGTGAGACGCGAACCGAGCCAGACCAAAATCCCCCAGCTTTGCCACCATGTAGCGGTCCAACAGGATGTTTGAACTGCGACACAGAGACACAAAAGACTAGATAATAAGATACTGAGGTCCTGCTGTAAACTGGCTGTTTACAACATTGTTTAGACATTTAGAGAGTGTGAAGCAGAGCAGGACATGTGATGTAATGTGATGCTGACCTTTTCACGTCCCCGTGGATGACAGGGTTGTGACCATCAGGAGGCGAGTGGAGGAACTGCAGAGCTGTTGATGCTCCTTTAACAATACTGATTCTCTGAGACCAAGAGAGGGCGTCACACTCCTACACACAAACACACACATACAAGTTAAAAAAAACATATAACGTACAGCTATTATGTGTGTGATCGTGTGCATTTGTTACATTGTGTAGTTGGTCCTCCAGCGATCTGTTCTCCATGTAGCTGTAGATCAGACACACCGATCCGTGTCCTTTACTGTAACCCAGCAGATCCACAATGTTCGGATGTCTGAATCTGAAGAGCAGAAACATGTTGTTGGCTTTTACTGTGAAATATCTGTGCAGGAAGTGTTGATTTTCCCTGACAGTAACTTAACGGTGATAAAAAGCAGCAGCAAAGAAGCTGCAAGAGTTTATTGATGAATAGAAACACTATTGTTGTTAAATGGAGTGGTATCAGAGTTCATTATACTGTATTTATCATGTGATACATTACAGTCCTGGTGTTTTTTACCTGGACTTTATTTACTGTTTTTGCATTTATGTGGTTTGAATACTGAATTATATTAAAGAATTTACAGCAGGTGGTGCTGGGAGTTGATGTTATTAGTCACTAACAGGACAATAAGTTTAACATTTCACTACAACTAAGTGACTGCAGGGCTTATGCATCTCTGTTGCATTGTCAACTCAGAGGAGCTTCATTAAAACACACAGCTAATAAGGTACGGTAGCTTCCCCCATTTTGGATTCTCAACCTCTCCAGTCACTCACATGCTTGTAATTGGTCAACAGGGTGAATTTGTGTGTTTACAACTCAACGCAAATTCCACTGAAATTAACTGATTTTGATCTGAAATTTGTATTTTTGTCACAATACTCACTTTGAGAGTTTCTCTACTTCAGTCTGGAAGCTCTTTTTCAGCAGAGTCCAGTCCAACGAACAGTCCTACAACAACAACAACAACAACATATATCAGATGAAAAAATACTTACTGAAATTGTTTCACAATAACAGTAACTGATCTGATCAAACCGAGCTCGCTGTGAGGAGCTGATTAGGATGATTTCAAACGAATTTAACACAAGTTCAAAGATGCTGTAACATTACAGATTAATAAGATGTATTTATAGATCAGTCACATGTGGCTGATCTATGACTAGATTATTGGCTCTGATAACTATCTTATGTATCGCGTCAGCTCTTTTTTTTTTTTTTTCCCCTCATTCATCCATTTGTCTCCATGCGATCACAGCGAGTCATGTCTGATCTGTGCTGTGATTGGCTGACCTGTTTGAGTCTCTTGACGGCGCAGTCGGTGTTCTTCAGAGTTGCTCTGTAAACAACTCCAAACCCACCCTCCCCCACCTTCCTGGCAGGGGAGAACCCCTCTGTTCCAGCATGCACCTCTTCATACAACCAGCACATTGCCCCGCTGTCACCACCGTCACACGCCGCCTCTGCAGCCATTTGGGAGGTCTGGAGGGATGACATCATATTATTATTATTACCATTATTATCATTATCATTAGTATCCTTCTTATTATTATTAGTATTAGCAGTAAATTTTATTTATTTGTGAAATGGCCCATTTGTGCTGATTATTGGATATTTATAGATTATTGTATATGTATTACCTTGGGGCCTTGCTGCAGCTCAGACTGCAGACCTGGCGGCGGCGGGGAAGGTCCAGGTAGTGGTCTTCCTCCTCCTTTATCTACTGAACACAGGATATATCGTTTTCTTTCTCATCTTCACATGTATATTTGTGTATATTTTTAAGAAAAATAAGTGAAGAAATGTGTCAGATAACAAAAATCATTTATAAAGAAAAATCATAAAGACACAGAGAACCACAAGATTATTTATCAGAAATGTTTTGCAGACTGGAAAAACTCTGCTCAATCACTGCTTTACCAGGAACATCTACCCGCGATACAATCATAGCCTCCCGGCCACTGACAACAACCAATCATATCTATTTGCTTTTCCCTGATTTCATTAAAGCACACAAGAAACCCTCAGAATAGGGATGCAACTAACCATTTTTTAAATTACCAATTCATCTGTTTGTTATTTTCTTGATTAATTCGATTAGTCATTTGGTCTTTAAAATGTCAGAAACTGGAAAAAAAATGTTGATCACCATTTCCCACATCTCCAGAATGAAAAGAACATTTAAGAAGCTTAAGAAATCAAGAGAATTTTACCAACTTTGCTTTAAAAAAAAATCACCGAGAATGATGAATTCATGATTAAAATTAGCAATTTTTCTGTTTATTAATCAACTAATTATTGTAGCTCTACCTCAGAATATGTACATGAGTGTGTCTGTGTGGCAGTGAGGACATTTTTGGAAAGTGAGGACATGTTGGTCGGGCCTCACTTTGGGACAAACCTTGAAAAGATCTGTTTAGATTAGAAATTCAGTTCAGTTTAAGACGAGGAGTGAGGGAATACATCGAGTCCTCATAATGCATTCCTCCAGGTGTGTTGGTACCTGTCGTGCTGAGTTGGCAAGTGGGCAGGGCCACCAGTGACTTGGGAGGAGGGTCGAACTGAGAGAGAGAGACAGGAGGGGGAGGACGAGCAGCAGGAGCAGCAGGAGGAGCAGGAGGAGGAGGGGAAGACTTCACACTGGACGCGCCTGCAGACAAATAGAGAGACAGATCTGGTTACATAAATACCCTTCTCGTCCACACGCTGAGACAGTACATAAAGAGAGTATAGAAAACTGGACGTAGTAAGGTGTGACGTCACCCCATCGGAGAGTGTCTTAATTAGAATTATTATTAATAGTAGTCATAGTAGTAGTAGTAGTCATTTCCACAGTTTATTATTGCGATTTTATCTACTCTGTGCATCAGACAGAGACAGAGATAATAAATGTCGCTGCTGTGGTCTTTATGTTCATCTGATTCAGACTATGTTTCAGTGCAGGAACATCACAACACATTACACACAGCGCACACACACAGCGCACACACAGCGCACACACAGCGCACACCAGACTGTCTGCCGACTGCTGCTGCTGTGATGTTATTGTTAACGTATTAATAAATTACAGTGTAATGTATTGGTCGTGGCTGATAGTGATGAAGCTAAAACCGCTGAAAACAACAAAAATCAGTTAATTTTTTAAATAATTTTTTAATAGTTTGTAAAATTCAGGTCAGAGGTCAGAGGCGAACTCACAGTTCAGGATGAGGTCTCGGGGATAGAGCAGCTGGAGACGCTCCAACAGATCGAGCAGCTCCCCGACACGACCGTTCCTGGCCTCCCATCGGGCCATCACCCACTCGGTTCTCCTCTGCCTCCGCTCAGCCAATCGCATTGTGTCCTGATCGCTAAGGATCTCTGAGGCTGAGACAGACAGACAGAATATTAGATAATACTCTATTTAGTATTATATAAAGACTAGTGGGGCTAAAGTAAGAATGATAACTGAGCTAAAGATAAAGCAGCGCTTTATTCTGATCAGCGAGTCTGTCCCAACGCCCACACTTCCAGTCACGTTTATGCACTGCCAGATATTAATGTCAAACTGACAAAAAGGGGACTTTTCCACATTCAGTAAAAGGTTTCTCAGTGCTCATTAAATAACAGATTTTAAGGGATGGGTCTATGAGCATGATGTGTGACATCACAACTGGTTTTAGCCAATCGCTGGTTCACTATGTAACTTATACATGTGTGATGTAAAAAATTGAAGCCTCCAGCGAACAAACACTGAGAATGGATATCACAACATGTGAAATTAAATATATTTACATATATATATATATACATATATATATATAAAATTTAATGAGGTTCTCCCTCAGAGAATTGATGTAAAAAAAATTTAAACAAGACAATTTAACTTTTTTTGTAGGAAAAAAAAATCGTAAATCATTTCTTAAAACACATCTGGAGGGATCTTTATAGAATAAAGACATCTTTTGGATTGATTCCCATGTTTGTTATCTTATTAGTAGTTTACCCCTTTTTTTAAATTTAATTAAAAAAACATTGTATATACAATGATATAAATCTAATGAGATTTACATTGATCATTTGAAGCGTGATATATTGATGTCTTGTATAGTTTAATTAACCATTTTATTATTCATGCTACAATTTTGTGGCCTGTGATACAAAACTATCAAAAAAATGAATAAAATCATAATTAACATACAGCCCTGCTGTAAATGTTAATGACCTGTTATGATCAATCGGGATGATCCTTGTCCACATGTTTTTAAGCTGGGTGTTAATCAGCTTCAGTTTGGAGATATTGACCTAAAGACAACAGAACCATCTAAATGGTTCTAAATGGTTCTAGTGACCAACTAAATATAAACCTTGCTGCCTCCCGTACGTACGACGTACACGCTACGTACGTCAATCAGAGTTGCCAAACCAATACTTTTACTTTAATACTTTAAGTACGTTTTGCTGATAATACTTGCGTAATTTTACTTGTGTAGGATTTTTTCCCCCCCATACAGAGCTTTTATATGTTTATATTACTGTATTAGTACGTTTACTTAAACTTAAGTAAGAGATCTGAATCTGGCAGATGTTTAGCGTTAGCAGTTAGCAAACGGTCTGATTTTTTTTAGTTCTGACTCACCGAAGCGGGTCCAGTCCAGGTCTGACAGTCCGTCCATGACCATGTAGAACTTCCAGAGGACGTAGGGTGGCAGTTTGTACAGAAACTGTCCTCTAAAATCTTCCCCGGACATATTTTAATAAAAAAAACTAAACTTTGACTGAAGTTCAGCTGTTCTGCTACTTCCGCCCTGCGTTTACACGCTAACTATAACAGAGCCGCTTCCTGTTGTGTGTCTTGAAAAATAAAAGTCTGTGTTATGGTTTCATCAGAGGTGCAAAAAATTAAGCAATTTCTCCAAAAGCTAAATAACTGTACTTTAAATCATGAAGCAGTTAAACGGTTTCTGCTGGAGGTTCCATGCGATGTAAACAATAATAATAATATAATAATAATAATTTTTATTATATGTAATTATTTATGCACATAAAACACGTTTATGTGCACTGATTTGAGCTATTAAACTGCAGATACTAATTTTTCTGTGCTTTTGTTAGTAGAACTACAACAATTATTCGATTTAATCAGTTAGTCAATTGTCAGAAAATTAATTGGTAACCAATTTGGAGAACTGCTTAATCATTTGTCATTTTTCAAGCAAAAATGCCAGATTTTCTCTGGTTCTCAAATGTGTCGATTTTCTTTGTTATATATTATTTGATTTATTATATGTTTGTTTTTGCTTTCTGACACTTTCTATTATCTTGTTTACAGAGTTCCCATGCAAAAGCCATTGGACCTCCCTGTTTAAATAAAGGTTAAATGAATGAATGAATGAATAATCATAGAGATGCATGTTCTGCTCTTCTTCTTTTCATATGTTGGAAAAAGATGATTGATAAACTTTATCCTTGATTGGGATCGTGACAATTTCATGTCATGTCTGTTTTTAATACCTGTATTGTTTAGTTTACATTCTTATTCTTATTTTGTGTGTGTGTATGAATGATTGTGAAGATGCTATATGTAGATGTATGCGATATAGATGCTATATATGTAGTAAGTAGTTTAAATAGAACATACTGTATACTGTCTATTTGTGTATTGATATGTATAATTTAGTTTTCTTAGTTGAAGTAAGTGTTTCTTTTTTTCTAGATTTTCTCTCTGTTTTGATTCGAGCTGCTCATTTCCCTGTTTCCACATTTCGACATGACTCACAGCAAGTGTAAGGTTCTTTCTGTAATCTGTCATCATACACGATTGCACACAAATAAATGAGGGTGTGTGTGTGTGCGGACTCTCCAATCATCGTCATCACCATCATACACACAGTCTGTGGTTTGTTGAGGAATGCCTGAATGCACTGTTAGTTCAGTGTGTGTGTGTGTGTGTGTGTGTGTGAGTGAGTGAGTGACTCACAGCTGATATCACCAAACTTGACACACTCCCCTTATTACAGTTTTGTTTTCTTTCTTACAATTGGTTACCAGCAACACCTGAGGAACTTTTTATGCCAGTCTGTTTAGTTATATCACTTTCTGTATAAGTTGTTTTTAATGGTTGATGGTGTCAGAAATGTGTATATTGTGTAACTACAGTCAGATGTGTAGCTCTCTATACAGCGTACTACAGTGTATTCTACAGGAAGGAGTCATTTCTGACACTTTGTCTTGTTTTTTGGTTGAAGATGAATGTATATGTTAAGAGTTTCAAAGGTGTGGACTCAGTATTGAACCATGCAGGTAATCATAAAAAAATAAGAAGAAGAAGTAATAAGAAGTTAGACACAAACATGATTAGGTTAACATTGAAGGGTTTATGAAGTTATGTATTATTTATGAGTTTTATATTGTTTTACATTCCAGTTCCACTAGGCTATATTTTGTGTTTTTTTATTTTACAGTCTTTATCTTATTTTATCAAATTTTTTATTTTTTTTGTTTTCCATTTGCAAATTCGCTGTGACTCTGTTTTAAGTATAAAAATATTTTTATTATCATTATATTCTTGTCAGTGAGGTATATTACTCTCATGCAACGTTGTAATATTACACTGTACCCCTCTTTTGAGAAAAATATATTGAAATTACATTTTTGTAGGTTTTATTTTCTGTAGCCTAAATATTATTATTGTTTTTAGTGTAAATGTTGGTCAACAGCAGGTGAAGGTATCAACAAACACCACTATACTACCACAATAGCTTTTCTGCCGCAATTTATTTTATCATATTCCATTTAACTGTTATTTAGTTCATATTTTTGTGCACATTTTTTATATATTTGTTTTATTTATGTATATGAGTCAATTGACTCAATATTTACTGTGTTATTTTTCTTCAACTATTTCTGCTCAATATAAATTGTATGTGTAAAAAACAAAACAGATTTTTTTTAGTTGTTATTTTTACAGATTTCAGAGCTTGTCTTGAACGTCTCAGTCTGACCGACTCTTAGTTCATCTCGCGATATTACACCGCCCCTGCGCTGTGCTAAAGTTATCTTCGTAAAGATATCGCGGTGTTTCGTCACTGACGGCCGTTGGAAATGGAGTCGGAGGGGGCGGGGTGCAGCAGGAGGGAGCAGAGATGTTTGGAGGCTTTTTTTTAATATAAAATTATTTATTTAAATAAAAATGGCCGCCGTGGAGAGCGGAGAGGAGAGACTGTAAGTGAGGTTTTTACATTTTATCCTCCGTTAAAGCGCCGCCGCTGCCGCCGCCTCCGACCGCCGCCAAGCTTTTTCTGTCGTGTGTTTTATTGAAGTAAAAGTGCGTTGATTTTTACCCCGGCCTGTCTCGGTGGAGCGGGGTTAGCGGGAATACGTCACCAACTTACTGCTAAGTCTGTAGTTTAGCTGCAGCTGTAGCCGGAGCGCAGGGAAGGACATTAGCTCTAGCTTAGCCAGCTCTCCGTGCGCCGCCGAACCGCTCTGACTTCCACATAACTCCGCAGGAAGTTAGGCCGGTGGGTCGGTGGCGCGGTTCCCGTCAGAAACACCAGAACCCCGGTCACCGGCGCTGTTTCCACCCGCCTCCGTCATACAGGCGGGAAGCTAACAGGCTGCTAGCTAATTAGCCAAACACTGAGCGTGTTTTCATGTGATGAAGAACAGAGTCAGGCTGAGTGTTTATATCTACTGTTAAATAACCCGGGTTAACCCCCCCCTCCTCCTCCCATTCACACACACAACCCGTATGCCCCCTCCCCCGTCAGATAGCTTTAGCAGGCGCTTACTCCTCATTAGCAGGAAGCTGTCCAAGTGCTGCTGAGCAAGGCAGTGTTGTGTTTGTGAGAGTGAGTGTGTGAGTGTCAGGGCTTCAGACTGGAGTTGAACCTGCGTCTCTGTGTGTATTTCATGTGTGCGTATGGCCCAGTTTCCCAAGCTGCTCACTTCCTGTTTCTGCTGCTTCACCTCCACCTGCAGCTTCATCGTCCTCACACAAACACAGGATTTATGTGAGAGGTCGAGAGATGAACAACAGATAGATAAATAGAGTACTTTATTAATCCCAGAGGGAAATGGCAGTGTTACAGCTACGTTAGATAAATCAAAAAATATAAAAACAGGGCACAAATCAGCATATTGATCAATGCTTTATTGTTTTGACAGAAAATGTATCTGTAAACTATTTTGTTAATCATTTTTAGGAAAGAATGATAAAATCTTCTGTTCCAGTTTCTTCAGTGTGGAAATTTGCTGCTTATCTCAGTTTCATTGTACAGTAAGCTGAATATTTTTGGGTTTTGGACGTCAATTTAGGCTTGAAAATTGTCACTGTTTTCTGACGATTTAAATGTTTTTTTTTAAAGCAATTATTTGAGAAAATAATTGTCAGTTGCAGATTTACTCTGCTTTACAAACTTATATTGATCTTTTCATACTGATGACTAATGTTTTTTTTTCTCATAATTTACAGGATCATTTGACCTCTTCAGGCCACTGAAAATAAAATCTAATAAAATATAAAATATATTATGGTAGAATGATCTTCAGAACATTTTAAAATTATTTTCTTAATGACACTATAAATTCTTTGATCTGCTAAATGTAAGAAAACAGTGACGTGATGTCTGTAAAATTTTACTTTGATATAAAACAGAGAAAAGCAGCAAATCGAAAACATTAGAGGAGCAGCTGAAATTATTCAAAATAGTTGGGAATTAAATTAATAGGTGGCAACTAAATGATCAACCGATTAATTGTTGCAGCTCCAAACCTTTCATGATAATAATATTAACATGTCAGCTAAATCCATTGACAGATTAACTATATTATCTAACTTTTTTTTATTTTTAATTTTTTAACAAATTCCAGATGCAGGCAAATCAACCTCCAGCTAATCAATGAATTGACTCATCATTGCAGCTTTTAATCAAACCATAGATAAAAACCATATCTCTTAATAAAAAAGTGTCAAAAGCTTACAAACAACAACAAGTAAAATTTTAAATCTTCAACATGGTTGCTGAACTCGTCCTGCTGTTCTGAATCTCTAAACACTCTTAGTGTATCTGGATCAAAATTTAAAATCTCATATACAGAAACAAGACAAATATATAAATCAAAAAATTTAAAAGAATAACTATACTCATATACTAATGAAATAACTGGTTCTATGTTGACAAACATATTTATCTTGGTTAAATTAGATTAATAAAATAATAACGAATATGTTTTTTGAGTTTCAGTGTGGAATCACCGATCTATGAACGTTTAGACATATTCACAGCATGTCAGTCCCATGTTGCTGTAGCTCAACAACTGTTGCAACAGATTGTTGTGACATTAATTTCGCATTCATGTTCCTCTCAGGATGACATGTAATAACTTTAATCCTCTGACTTTTCATCTGGTCAAAACTTACTTCAGTTTATGACCAAATACCTGCAAAACAAATGACATTCTCGTCAGCCTCAGCTGTGCTTTGGGTGTACTGCTAATTAGCTAATGTTAGCATGCTAAAATGCTAAACCAAGTATTCACAGCACTTCACATTTTCCACATTTTGTTGTTACAGCCTTTTTCAAAAATGAATTGAATTAATTTATTTCCTCAAAGTTCCACAAATAATGACATAATGACAACTTTAAAAAAAGTACATACACTTGTATGTTAGCATTCACAGCCTTTGTGATCAAGTTCAACATTGAGCTCAGGTTCGTTCTGTTTCCACTGATCATCCTTGAGATGTTCCTACAGCTTAACTGGAGTCCACCTGTGGTAAATTCAGTTGGTTGGACACACCTGGTCCCACAGTTACCACAAAACAAGCATGAAGTGGAAGGAATTGTCTTTCCAATGTTCCAATGAGATCAGTGGCTCCATCATCTGTAAATGGAAGAAGGAGGCAGGACTCTTCGTAGGGGATCGGGGGAGAAGTGCTGAAGGTCACTCTGACAGCTCCAGGGTTCATCTGTGGAGAGAGGAGAACCTTCCAGAAGGACGACCGTCGCTGCAGCTCTCCACCAATCAGGCCCGTATGGAAGCCGCTCCTTAGTAAAAGACACATGGCAGCCTGTCTGGAGTTTACCAAAAGGCTCCAGAAAGACTCTCAGACCATAAGAAATTAAACTCTCTGGTCTGATGAGACAAAGATGGAACTCTTTGGTGTGAATGCCAAGCGCTATGATTGGAGGAAACCAGGCACCACTCATTACCTGGATATACCATCCCTACAGTGAAGCCTGGTGGTGGCTGCATCATGCTATGGAGATGTAAAGATGAGAGAAACTGGCCAAAGATGGATGAGCCAAGCTTGTGGCTTCATATTCCAAAAGACTGAGCAAAGGCTGTGAATACATATGTGCATATTATATTTTGGTTCTTTATTTCTAAGAGATGTATCGTTGTCGTTATGGGATACAGTGTGTAGAATATTGAGGAAAACAATGAGTTGAATCCATTTTGGAATAAGGCTGTTTAACGTGGAAAAAGTGAAGCGCTGTGAATACTTTCTGTATCCACCTACTAAACAGGGACATGTTTGCATTTTCATTGTTGGCATGTTGATGTTAGCATTAAGCTATAATATGGAGAGTAGAAATTTACTGTTTGATTTTGGATGTGAAGGTGGGCAGGTGTTTTGTTCCTGACAGTTCTTGAATGCACCATATTGTCTGCTCGTTAGTCCAGTCAATCAGTGGTCATTGTGATGTCACACAGATATAAACGCTGTTATTGTAGTGATCAAAACACAGGATGATAAATTTGTCAAAAATCATTTTTTGACTGGGAATTAAAAATCTGAGCGTTGACCTTTAACAACAATATATGAAGCAAAATAATCAAAGTTTAAAGGTAACTTATTAGCTTTTAACTTTCAACCACATCTCAGTAGTCGTTCAGGTGTCCTCACATGACCTCAGTGTATCATTTTGATTTTGATCACTTTTCTTTCATTTAATCTGAATTCTGTCACATTTAAAGATTTATTTAAATTACATAACATGAACTCCTCAGTACATTAAAATACCAGAATTCCCAGAATATACTCGTAGACCTCAGTGACCTTAACACGTGTTATAGCTCTACATTTAAATGATAAAAAAGAAAAACATACAGTACACTATATTTGTTTAGTATTTATTTTTCAGAATTTAGTTTAATTGATTTTCTTTTACATCTTCATGTCTCTAAAATGATTTTTTTTTAAACACGATCACTAACATTGAAAATGTTTTTTTATTTGGTACTGATTGATACAATATCACTTAAAAAAAGAAAACTAATGATAATAATTAGAGAAGTAATTAGAGGACCTTAAAATGCATTATGCATTTTAAGGTCCTCTAATTACTTCTACATATTTCTGTAACAGGATTTGGTTAAATATTTTTTCAACATGACTCAATTAACATGTAGTTGTTTTATACATTTAATGTTCAGATTTGTCAGGTTTTTTTCTAGTCAGAACGGAAATGCTTCTCACCTCGTTACTTATTTAACAATGAGAAAGATCCGGTGTCCACTCACCGTCCAGCTCACAGACTTCTACTGGTATTTATCCATGCAGATGGTGGAAGTGGAAGTGAATATTTAATTTTGAAGCAAACAAAAAACACAAACATTTATTTCCATAAATGATGAACTGCTTCTTGTGGACTGTTTTTACTAGAACTAGAAACAAGACTGTTTGAGACAACATCTGTAAACTACTCGATCAATATTAGTGCTGAAATGAATAACTGATTCCCAGATTAGTTGAAATAATTTCTGACAAACTAGTTAATGAATATACCTGTTATCTGCAACCCTAAAGGACATAAACATAATTAAACATCAATAAAAGATAAAATACAGAAAAGAGAGTTCTGTTACTTTAATTGCAGTGGTACATTTCAGTTTGTGAATGGCATCTAAAAGCATGAAACAGAGAGGATGTTTCTTGCAGACATCAGCTGTTGTAGTGAGTCACTTCCTGTTTACAAGAACCCGGATTTTACATCTGAAACCTTCAGACTGACTGTTGCGGCAACCTCACATGACAACTGAAGTGTGAAATTTAAGCAGAATTATGACGTGCTGGTGCACACATCCATGATTAGACTTTTTTTTGTGAAGTTTATTGAAAAAGGTTGTACAAATCACATCAATGTTTAGATTGATCTTTCTTCTAGGTAGCCGCTGACTATCAGTTTTCAGAGATTCAAAATGCTGCAGAGTATTAATTAATCACATTCAGTGTCAATCAGTGTTTTGTTAAAGTTACAATATGATCACATGGTCAGATATGGAGCAGTGACTGAGTGAAAGCTCTTCCTGTTGATGCGTTCAGGGACATTGTCAGTGGCTGTAAACGCAACACCACACACACTACTAGTACATTGTAGGATCTGTCTACATCTGCAGTCTGAGCTATAGTCATAAAGAACATCTTAGTTGACTGAAATCGTACCTAATCTTCAACCAATCAATTGGTCGCAGGGAGAAAAAAAGATGCAGGTTATCTAGATTAACTAAATCAGCCTTATTATTCTCATGAATTATACATAAACAACATTAAAAGCTATTTGCAGCATATTTAATCATTTTTAACCTAATTATTTCATACTGAAATGATAACAGCATGCTCAGAACTGTCCATTTTAATGAGAGAGGCTGCTTCACATCCATCTTGGTCTGCGGGTAACTGCTGCTACTGGCAGATGTCGAAGCTGTCAAAGCTGTCACAGATGCGCAATTATTAGACCAAACATGTTGAAATGTGCCATTTCTGATATATTCACACTCAAAACCTATCAAGCGTTGAACGCTAAAGTTGATGGAGCGTCCCAACAGAGACAAATTAGCATACTGTTTTTAGATGATATCCATGTTAGCTGTTGAGCTGTGATTTACAAAGCTTTTACTTGATTTTGGTCATCCCTTCTAACAAAATGGAAGATGACCTCTTTGACGTGGTGTCAAGCAGACTCTGCGTAAACATTCATTTAACATTGAGTAAGTTTGAAATAGCAGTTTCCATTCGGTTGGGCGAGTTGCGAATTTGGTCAGAAGAGATCATATCTGTTTCTACATGTTTCTGTCCCTGAAAATGTCCACATTGAAAAACCCACTGTCATATCCTCCTCCTCCTGCTGCATCCCACTGCTTCCTCGATCTAGTCTTTGTAGACTTGACATGATGAATTGAACAAATGTGGATTCATAGAGTACACTTTCAGACAGCATTCATCGCGTTTCACTCAGTTGTTCACATGAGAAACGTAGTTTGTACAATCACTAAAGTGTATGTTTTTGATGGATTCAGAAAGTTTCAGAAGTTGATGGCATCTGTTTCAACAGGGAGGAGGGTCAGGAGGGAGAGGAGGAACCTGTTGACCCCCAGCCTCCTACCAGAGAGAGAGCCAGGTCCCACAGTAAGACCAAGAAAACTCGCAGGGAACGTCACCATGGTGACCGAGGGTCGGAGACCGCAGCTTCAGCAACAGCCGCTCTGCAGCCACAGATGGGGGTGGAGTCACAGAGCCAGGTAAGGAAAGGTGGAGCCAACAACATATCTGCAGAAAGGAGGATTTTTTTTTATCATGTACCAAACAATGTAGCCATAATTTAATGTGTTGGGGATAAGAAGCTGGTTTCATGTCATTCCCTATCTGCAGGGGTCAGAGCCAGTTGCTGGTCCCTCAGAGCCAGGGTCAGAGTCAGTGGCCGGCAGCGAGTCTGCAGGTTCTCCCAGGCAGCGGCGCTCCATCATCCGAGACCGCGGGCCGCTGTACGATGACCCGTCGCTGCCTGAAGGCTGGACCCGCAAACTCAAACAGAGGAAATCTGGACGCTCAGCTGGAAAGTTTGATGTCTACCTGATCAAGTGAGCCACACCCACACCTGATGCTCTGACGGTTTTTGTGAAGTAGAGTAAAAACACTGAATTAGCTATGATGTTTTGTCCTTATTGTCTTATTATTTAGCTCTGAGGGAAAGGCATTTCGTTCCAAGGTGGAGCTTATTGCCCACTTCCAGAAGGTCGGTGACACAACCACTGACCCCAACGATTTTGATTTCACTGTAACCGGACGTGGAAGCCCCTCCCGCCGTGAGAAGCGGCCCCCAAAGAAACCAAAAGTGGTTAAACCATCGGGGCGAGGTCGTGGCAGACCAAAAGGTATACATCCACTTACACAAAAATATTTAACTCATTACATTGTCATTAGTCATTAAATTAAACTAAAAAATGAACAGACTTCATAAATGTTTTTTTTTTGTATACATGTTTATTTGTTTTTGTGTTTAGGCAGTGGAAAGATGCGGCAGGCAACAGAGGGCGTGGCCATGAAGCGCGTAGTTGAGAAAACTCCGGGCAAACTGTTGGTCAAGATGCCCTTCAGCAAGGCAGAGTCCACCACTGGTACCACCTCCACTGCTTCTAAGGTATGAACAATCTATTATTTAGATGACTACCGCTATGTGAGCTCACCACCTACAAGGACAGGTATATGGTGTAGGGGGTGTAATTTTATAACTGGGCAGCAGGCAAAGGATGGCTCCTATATGAAGTGTAACCTTTCTGGAAGGGAAAAAGCTGAGCATCACTGTATTGTCCCTAAAGAACAAGAGGATCTCCTTTATGCAATGTCCAATGAGATGTGTCTGAGACCACAACACATTAGGCTGTTATGTTTGTGATTTCATATCAATAAACTGCCAAGAAGAGGTGAGTATTCAGTTTGGTGACCTTAGGATTTCATCTCTGCTCGATGATGTAGTTCTGCTGGTTTCACCAGGTGGTGACCTCCATTGTCCAATGGGGTAGTTTGAATCTTTGTGTGAGGTGATTCAAATCAGGTGTCAGCAATTCTCTTGCCCCATTTGGGACAAAAGTTAGTTGTTGCCCCAAGCGAAGAAGTTCAAGTTTCCTCGATCCCTGTTCATGAGTTAGGGTAAGATGTAGCATGACACTGACAGTTAAATGTGTATGGTGTATTTCTGTGCAACTGTCATAGTAAAGAAAGAGCTGGGCCCAGAGCTCTTGATTTCGCAGTTGATCTGTGCTGCAGTCCTCAACTGATTATGACTATGTTGTAGTGACTGAAAGCATAAGATTGTGGGAAGAAGCAACCAAGTTGCCGAGTTGAGATGATTTGGGCATCTGACCCCTGTGGGGGCATTATGGATACTTCCCTTAAGATTGTTTGCTACCAGAATGTTATCTAGAAAATCCTACTTTGTATGAGAAAAACAACTATTTACAAAAATAAACCACATTACAAGAAGTAACTGACACTGTAACTCATTGTGAACTGGCTTACCAGAAGGAAGTTGGGAGTTTATCCATTCATTTCAAACCAGTCAGTCTTTGGTTTAGTGGATGAAGTGGAGGTTAAAACATTTCACCACTAAGCTCTGGTGGTTTCCTCTGAAGTCAGACATGTGATTGTCAGACGATTGCTTGTTGGCAAGCACTAGTGCAGTGTTTTATTACTGTTGATTTGTTTTTTAAAAATGCAGTAACAATGTTGATGTTAATGTTACTTGTTGATAATTGCCCTGCAGGTGGTGTCTTCTGCCCAGGTGTCCACCAAGTCCCGTCCTGGCAGGAAGAGGAAATCAGAACAAGAACTTCCAGCCCCACCACAGACCACCCCAAAAAAACGGGGCAGGAAACCAGCCTCCGCCACAGCAGCATCGACTGTTGCCATAGCATCCTCCTCTTCAGCATCAACCCCTGGTAGCTCATCAGCAGGAAGCTATGCTGCAGCTGCCATCTTGGCTGCCGAGGCCAAACGGAGAGCAGCCAAGGAGTCTTCCACCAAACCTGTCGTCCAGGAAACAGCCCTGCCAATCAAAAAACGCAAAACTAGAGAGACAATAGAGGAGAGGGAGAGTGTTCAGACTCCAGCAGCTACGACAACTGAGACTGTAAAGAGGTCTACTACAGGGGGGGAGGGAGGTATGGGGGAAGGAGCACCAACATCAGAGCCACACCCTGCTCCCTCTGAACAGAGCCAGTCACAATCACAGAAACGACCTACTGAATCAGATGAAAGTCAATCACAAGGACACAAGATGCATAAAGGGAGGAAGCACAAGGAAAAAACAGGAATAGCAGCAGGGGACAGAGGAAGCAGAGGAGAGGAAGTAGGTGAAGATGTAGGTGATAAGGGAGAAGAGGGAGGAGCAGGAAAGAGTAGCAGCAGCCGCAGTAGCATTAGTCCATCAAAAAGCCACAAAAGGAAGGACCGGCCACCTCACAAACACCATCATCATCACCACCATCACCATCATCATCATCGGCACCAACAGTCCTCTGCCTCCACATTGGATCAGCCTCCTCCTCCAGCCTCGGGAAACCCTGCATCCTCCAGCCAGTCCAGACCTGAAGTTGAGCCACAGACCACGCCTCTGCTCCCCACCCAACAATCCCAGCACACCCAGCAAGCTCCCCTCAAAACCCAGTCCAAGTCTGCACCTCAGTCCATGTCTGAGCCTCGGCATCCCGTCCCTCAACCTCACCATCCCTGTCCCCAGCAGCATCCCCAGACACAGTCTCTCAGTCAGCCTCAAGCCCAGCCTCGATACCCAGCACCCCAGTCCTCTCCCACAAAGCATACCCTGCCCCAGCTACGGCACCAACAACCCCAGCCCCAAACCCACAGTCAGCCCCAAGCCTCCCCCCAAAAAGCCCAATCACAGCCTGCCCCCCTCCCAGCCCAGCATCAAACCCAACTTCAGGCTCAGCATGTTCAACCTCAGTCACACCGTTCTCAGTCCACATCCATCTTGCACGTCCATCCGCCCCAGACAAGGCATCAGCATCCACAAACCCAGTCCGCCATAGCACTTCAACCTCAAACCCAGCCCAGGCACCCGTCTCAACCCCAAACTCAACTCAAACAACAATCTCAACCCCAACCCCGGCAGTCACTGCAGCCTCAACTCCAACCCACAGCCAGAACCCCAGTCCAAACTCAGCCTCAACCCCAGTCCAGGACCCAAACCCAAACTCAGCCTCAACCCCAGTCCAGGACCCAAACCCAAACTCAGCCTCAACCCCAGTCCAGGACCTCAGTCCAACCTCAGCCTCACCTGCAATCAAGGCATCAAGCACAGTCTCAACTGCAGACAAGGCACCCTTCACAACACCAACTTCAGACTCAATACAGACCACAACCCAGACAGTCTCTCTCCCAACCTAGGCCACCCCAGTCCCAATCCCAAGCACAACCACACTTTCAGCGTATTCAAACACAGCCACGTCCCCAGCCCCATCCACAACTCGCTAGGTCCCACATGCAGCACCTCCCGCCACACCGACCACCTCTCAGCTTAAGTAGACCCAATCTGGTCCCTTCTCAGCAGAACCAGAGTGAACAGCCCCAAGATCTGAGCACCACGCGACCTAGCCGAGGAAGCCTGGTGCCAAGCCGGGAAGTCAGTGTGGAGAGCATCAGGCCGGAGGGAAGAGGGGGGCTGGCGGTGGCATCAGAAAGCAGAGAGATTTTAGGAGGAGAAAGAGGGTCAAACAGCACCTCAAGGCCTCCTAGCTCCATGCCTCCTGGTCCTCCAGGAGCTGGGACAGGGGTTGGTCTTGTGCCAGGGGCGGAGGGCCGGGCCAGACTCCGGGCGGAGCCAGAGGCAGCAGGTGAGGGCAGGGAACTCAGAGACATCGTCCCCCAGTCCGCTGTTCCCTGCCCTAGCCGAGAGGAAACCGTCGAGTCACGGACTGCCGTCAGTGAGAGAGTCAGCTGATTGGTCAGGCTGATGAACAGGCTGACTGATCGGTGGACTGACTGAGTCAGCACCAGGTGGAAGAGACAGCTGTCCACAGAGGATTCATGTTTTTACACTGTTTTCAGATAGAAGGATAGCGTCACACAGCTGGTAGGACGTTCTCAGATTCTACTCCATTCGATTCTGTCTGGAGACTCTGTAAAGTTGTGGATTTCAGAGCCAACCTGGCACTGAGGGACAGCTGAAGAGAAGAACGGATAGTGTCTTTTTATAGGAAAAACAAAACGAAAAGGAAATCGATAAAAAAGTGTGTGTGTGTATATAATCAAAAGGCAGCTGTTGTGTCCCGCTAGTCTCCATGGGGAGGGGGGGAGTAGTTTGGAACTAAAAACCAACGCTTAACAACACATTACTCTGAACGAAATGTTGCTTCCGGAATATAACCAGTTTTTTTTTATTTCGTCTTTTGATAGTTTATTGTTTTGTCTTCGTTATACAGCTTTAAACTCTGATATTATTGACTGACAGTCCCTTATTCATTGCTGTGCTGCTGACTGACAGTCCCTTATTTAAAATCTTGCTCTTGACTGACGGTCTCTTTCTGAAACCCCTTCTATTTACTGACACTCCCTTACTGAAAGCCTCAGATGTGATGTGGGGCGGCGGTTTGCACCTTAAATTGGTTTCTTAGAAATCTCACTTTATACTTTCCTCCTCATTTTCCATTAAACCCACAATAAGAAAGCAGAGTCATAATGTTTTCCATCCACTTCCAGACTGCCCCCTAGAGGTAGCGAACCAGACTTACACGTTTTTTTGTTTGTTTTTTTATCCAATTCACTCCACACAGACCTCATTCCAAAGTGAGTCTTTGAATACTATTTTAAATATTCGAACAACTTGAAGTGTTCTTGATTCCTCTTCACAGACACTAAAACAGCCTAAAAACAGATGAGTCAGATAAGTTTGATGAGAAAGTATTTCAAAAGCAGCAAGTTGTTCTTCCAGGTTAGAGATTCTTCCATTCTGGTCTGCATTGAATCTGTTTGTTTTGGTAGTCTTTTGTTTCCAAAGGAAGCGCATTTTAATATCAAACCAAACCCACTTTTACAGTAGCTTTATTTTAGTGTCGGTCTTAATGAAAGAGTGGGAAATAGACTCATTTTTATTGTGTCTTTGTGTTGAATGTCTGGAACAGTTTGCACTTCTCCAGTTTGTACAATCAACCGCCTGCATGTCGCTCTTAGACCCTTGCAGGCCATCAACCGGAGCTGCACATACGCAGAGGTCAACCTCGCTGGGTTTTACTATTGACCATGTTGGTGATGTAGAGGAAGATGTCCTGCAGAAGTAAAGCCCTGACAAAGGTGCAGTTCTCAGTTTCATGTATAGTAAGATGTGCTGGAAACAGCAACGCAAAACTATTCACTGAACAGAAAAATTTAGGTCTGCAAGTCAAGATTTGAGAGCGTCCAGGAGAGATTTTTAAAAACAGAAGCAGTTCACAGAGTGAGCAAATACTGAACTGATGTTTGAACCTGAGGGCTTCCTCTGAATATTGTACCTGCTCTCTCTCACTTTTGAATACACTCTCAGCACTCAGTCAGCAGGTGTCATGGGAAAAACAATAGTTGGAAAGAAAAACTACTTTGTGCTCTGGAATTACTGTGAAGTTGTTGTAGCAGCAGGAACTGACGTCCCACGTTGTTGTTACTCTGGTCAGTAAGAGTAATACATTTTATTGAAGCCTGTTCAAATTTAAATGTGCGTTTTCCTGTTAAGATGTGATGTCCAGTTGCTCCAGTGGGTTGTTTGCAAAGTTATCTTTCTTGTACATTATCAGATACAAACTATACCGTTGCTCTAACTCAGTTTGTGATCACTCTGATCAATATTTACCTATCACCCATATCAGAAATGTGATCTTGTTGTTGAGTGCGGAGAAATTTCGTTCACACAGAAACACAGTGTGACCTTTAAGCTGCGTTCTGACCAACATTAGCTCTTTGTGAAATAACACGGCTCTCTCATTCATTTGAATGGAGGCTGTCCGGTGATCTAGTGAGGGTGCCAACACAGAGAGCTCAGAGTGCTTCTGCTGTTTACCTTTCAATTGTTGTGACAAAAGGTAAAATTGTTGTAAAATCCAGTCTGAGTGTCACAAATTTTTGTGCAGTGTTTTAGTGTCTGATAAAACCTTAAAATCCATGGATCTCTTAACTCAAACTTGACGTCCTGGAGCATATTTTTTTTTCTTACCTGTACCTGTAACAATGCAGGACTGTTTACAGTCTGAATACCCCATTATAGCTGCAGGCTACCAGCTCTGTTTTAGTAATGAAGTGCCAACAGACGCTGTATTGAGGTCAGATACTGTTAGCAATATCATTAAATGTGTGTTTTGTAAATATGTGTGCACAGATTATTAATTCAAGAGTACAAATTAGTTATTCAGGCAGTATTAGCAATATTAGTTTCTCTCCCCGTGACACCTGACAGACTATGTAAAAATTCCCTACAAATTCTTAAAAAACAAACGGCTTCACCGGTGAAAACTGTTAAAATTTAAGGTACTAACAAGTCTCTGAATAGAGCGGAGGTACAAAGTGTTCAGATGCAGTCCAACTGTTGGGCTGTTATGCCTTTAATCAAGTACTACTGCAGTACTTCTGTAGCCTGGCATCACCAGTCTGGAACCTCTCGGTTCATTTTCGAGCAGCATTATCAATGGTGTGCAGATCAAAATGCTTCTGGATGCAATTGGAGAGACCTACAACCAATAAACAAAATGTGACCCCAAAACCAGAGCAACAAAACATGCGACGTAGTGCTGAGTGACACGTACAAGTTGAGCAGTGTGGTACAGCTAAACAGTGCACAAACGTTTCTGAAGTTAGTTTCTGAAAACATTTAAGGCGGGAAATCAGAGTAGCGAAATGTATGATGCGTAAGCTTTTAAATATGGACCAGTGACACTCAGTCACTGGTCCATATTTGTTAGTCATTGTATCAAACCCAAACCATTTTAGATAAATGAGTGTAACTTGCTCATCCCGGGCCAGGACGGGTGGAGATCTGTCTGCATGGTAGAATTTTGTTCCCAGGCTAGTAAGTCTAGGTACTTCCATTCTGGATAGCCTCATGTCCAAGGAGAGATTTCTGTTGGAAAGTAATCATTAATTCACATACAACATACAGAGCAACAGTACTGCAGCTTGAGACATACGCAGACTACAAATACAGTCCAGCAGTGTAAATCTCTGCTGTTTAGGTCAAGTCGATTTTATTTGTATAGCCCAACATCACAAATTATATATTTGCCTCAGGGGGCTTTACAGTCTGTACAGCAATACAACATCCTCTCAACATCCATAGACCCTCGATTTAGACTTGTTGCTCAAATCAACAACACACAACAAGAAAGGTTTTGTCTTCTTCACTTGCTTCCAGTTCGAAACCTCCTCAGCTCAAAGTCTCCACCTGGTGGTGAAACTGTACAGCGCATCCACAAACATCAGGACTACATTATGTACTAAACTGTGACCCTTAGGTTACAACATGAAATTAAGTCGCAACATTTCAATTCAAATGACGTAAATCACACAGAATAATAGTTTTCATCCATGAGCTCTCAGATCTAAACCTACAGATGCTGCTGGAAGGTTTGTGTTTACTCAGTGGTTTCAACATCAGTAAGCTTGTGTCTTTCTTCATGTTCTCATCAGTCCTGACAGGGGGTGTTTTTTTTTTGTTTGTTTGTTTGTTTTTTAACTGAAACTGAATGTCTTCATCCTGGATAAACTCTGTGCCTCAAATAGACTTTGTCCTCCCGGTCACTTTGTTGCATCATGGCGACCTCACGCAGGTGTAGGTGTCCACCTAAAGGCTGAAGGGGCCTCACCTCTGCGTACGTGCCGCTCCACCTGCCGCCCAGTCTGCTCAGTGCAGTTAGCCTGTTAGCATGCTGTCACTCTGCAGCAGCAGACTCCTGGTCTAAATCAAACGTCCCTCTGTGAACGGACTCACAACACAGGACTCGACCCGGCACAAACTACAGTAACAAGCCACCATATTGCATGTTCCAGAGTTTAGTGCCTATAATATTGTGCGTCTTGCCAGAAGCCACCATGTCAGCCAAGCCATGTTGTGTTTCTAGACTTAGTAGTGATGTGTGTGGTGACTTCATAGTTGCTAATATTGAGGATGAATATTCTGCTTTTACTCTGGTTGGAATTCAGTGGAAACTCCAATACACTGTCGCTGTAGACAAACTAGTTTTTACCTGTTTTCTTATTTTTCTTTCTAACTAAAAGCGTTTGTTGTCCCCTGATCTGTGGTCGTCTGACTGTTTGACTCGCAGCCTCACAACACATCCACCTGCAGAAACACAGATGCAGCTGAACCACCTCAACGCCCAAATATCTTTCACAGATATTTGAAAAGAAGAAGGTTTTGTCATCAGATGTTTCAGGGTAAAACTGATCCGCTGAGCTACGTTTTGAGGCAACAACGGAAAACCTTCCAGATTCCAACTTACAGGAATAGTTCAACATTTTGAGAAATAGACTTCTTCTCTTTCTTGCTGAGACTTAGATAAACAAGAGTTCTCATACCTTCTTTATTCGTGTTCAATTTAAGGATTAAAAAGTTCATCCATGAAGGGGCAGATTAGGGTTGATTCATCCTTGTGAACGTCTGCTTTTACACAGTGTAAACAGAAACCATGGCAACACTTGAGGCGGTGACTTTAATGTCACTGTGATCATATATCTGCTCCACATGTTCATATCCTTCCATCCTTGTTGAGGTGATCCAGGTCTGCTGCAGACTCTGCTGTGTGATACTGCCCCCACTGGCTATGTGCTGAATTACACCTTACAATACAATATTGTATCTTGTGAACTCGTGATCACATTGTGTGGAGTACGAACAAAATATAGAAAACAAGAACAGAACAATGCAGGTAAATGAGAAACAAGAAGGTTTCTACTCTATAAATAACATTTGGTCTGACTGTATTAACTAAAATAATTTAAACATAAGTTAGAAGTCTAGTCAAGCGAGCATGAACTGATGAAGCCTCTTGGATGAGAGGTGAAACGACTTCAAGACAAATAACCAAGTCCAGTTGCGATCGATTTAATCTACTTGAGATAACTATGACCTGGATGAATGAGAATATTCACAGACTTTCAGGCTCTCAGTTACAAAAACAACCAATGAGAGAGAGTTAAACTTTAAATAAATCATAAAAATGAATAAAGGTTTGTTTGTCTATCTCAAAAGAAGAAGGAAAAAAAAGCAGCGGGACCTTTAAACCAAAGCACTCAGTGAAATATTTAATACACCATTGACTTGATTTTATTAATCAAATATTAATTTAACCACAAACCAAAAACATGAATATATATTCAAATAGATTTTTTTATCATTATATTTTGCACACCTGCAACAATATAAAATCCAGATAATATAAATAAAGTATCTGCAAAATAAACAACAAAAACAAAACACAAAATGCTACTAAACTAATATATATATGATGGTGGAGAATGGCTCCATCTGTCACTTCCTGCTGTCTGGAGCCTGCACAGGTAACACACCTGGACAGCTAACACACACAGTCAATGTGCAGGTGGTGTGAGTGTGAAAGAATAAAAGGAGGTGAGAATGAGCTGATAGGGATGAAGGTGAAGAGAAGATGACAGTGTGAACAATAGAAATCAGACTCAACATGAGAGAAGGGAAAAAAATCTGTAACCTTCATCTCAGGTTAAACTAAAAAAAGTTTGAGAAAGTTTCCAGTCTAAATCTTCACTGAGGCACATGAGGCTTTTAGTGATAAAATACAAATAAATATTGATGAAAGGATAAGACATGTTGGCGTTAATGTGTTCACTGATGAAACAGTGTTAGAAACCTCATGACGTGACCTCGGTGTCCTCAGAGGAACCGTCAGAACTCCAGATCCCATGATGCACTGCTGGCTGTGAGTTCACAGAGCTGGAGGCCTGACCATCAATGAACACATGAACATATGAAGGGATGAATGCTGTCAGTTTGACAGATCAAACGCATCTACTGGTTTTCACTGTGTTTGTGACTATTTTATGTAATATGGAACTTTTTTTTGCATTAAAATGATGCATCAAAATGAGTTTTAATGAGATGAGATTACACACATGACATCAGAATTAAAGTGATTGCAAAATCACAAATAAATATATTTTTATATATAGATATAATATATAGAAAATAATAATAAACTTTATTTAAATAGACGTTTTTCATCTGAAACAATACCGGATCATCAAACTATTTTAAATGCATAAAACCTGTTCCACACATGCAGGACGACTTGACTTATTAAAAAAATATATAAAATAAATAAATAGAAATAAAGAGCCGTGACCCCTTATGACCTTTGACCAGGTGAAAATCTGTCCTCTGTGATTGGCTGACCTGCAGACAGGTGAACATGGCCGCTCCGTTAGTCACGGTAATGCTGCTGCTGAGCGACTCGGTGCTGCTCGGAATGTCCACAGGTCCTGGACCCTCCGCCGGCTCCGGTCCGGACACTGAGATGGGTAGGATGGAGCTGCGTCGCGTGAGGAGCCTCGCGACTCAGCCGAGGTACGGAGAGTGTTGGGCGCGCGCACTGGAGCACTTGGACACACGCTGCAGGGACATGACGTCAGAGATCCAGAGCCGGATAGCGCTGAGTTTCACCTACTGTCACCTGAGCAGGTAACGCAATCTTGGATGTCTAAAATTTAGACATAATCCGACCTAACTCACAATATTTTGGTCACTCTGTGTTGTATTTGTTTATCCATCCTTTACTGTTATTTTCAGTTTCAGAGTTTCTGTCTCAGATGGAGCCACTAGACTGTAATAGGTTGGCTGTTTACTGCCTTTATATAATTACTGTGCTGTATAGTTATGAGATACCAGGACAAAGAAAGAAAAAAAAAGGTGATAAATAACTAATTTCTTAAGTTAGTCAGGAAATGGTAAAGAAATACTGTTATGAATTACTTACTTTTTATGAATTAATACATTTTTCTTGTATATAAGTGAATAGATGAGACAAGGAGCCAGAAATATGTTTGTTAAATCTGTTACATTTATCTGTCAGCTCAGGCAGGGATTTCCCATCATGCCCCGAGGGGTCAGAGGTCAGCAGGTGTACAGCTGGTATGGACGCTGTGGCCTTTAACACCTACACAGAGTTCTTCACGCACACCCACTCCATCTGCCAATTCCTGCAGTCTGAAGCCTGGCAGAGCCGAGCTGAGAACACCATGCACAGGTAACGCACCTGGACTGCTAACACACGCAGTCAATGTGCAGGTAGTGTGAGTGTGAAAGAATAAAAGGAGGTGAGAATGAGCTGATGGAGAGGAAGGTGAAGAGAAGATGACAGTGTGAACAGTAGAAATCAGACTCAACGTGAGAGAAGGGAAAAAACCTTAACCTTCAGACAGGCCAAATGTAACCGTCACATTTGGGGATGCAGCAAGGGTATTTAGTTTCTACTGTGTGTGTGTGTGTGTGTGTGTATTTGTTTGTCAGACTCACAGAGAGTTCAGCAGGTGTAGCCGAGCAGCTACAGTCCACCAGGCAGATGGCTGAGGACCTGATCGAAGCGCAAGGTGCTGCATTACAGGCGCAGCAAGAGATCCTTAACAATGGAGAAGAACTGAGGGTCACCCTGAAAGACTCTACTCAGGGTAAAAAGAAAACAGTAACATCCTGAGAGACTCTACTCAGGGTAAAAAATAAACAGTAATACCCTGAAAGACTCTACTCAGGGTAAAAAAAAATCAGTAACATCCTGAGAGACTCTACTCAGGGTAATAAAAACCCAGTAACATCCTGAGAGACTCTACTCGGGGTAAAAAGACTTTATTTATAGTAAAGCAACAGTGATGATGTCGCCTCTTCACCTGTTTCAGGTCTGAAGTCGGTGTTCTCGGAGCTCAGCAGTGTCTCCAGGGAGCAGCAGGTGGCGCTGTCTGAACTCTTCAACAGAGTTTCCTTCCTGCAGAGTTTCCTGCTGATGGAGGCTCACAGTATGAGTTCTTGCCTCTACAATGCAGCTGCTCTCTGCGCCTCCTTCCTCCTCACCTCCACCCAACGCTCCTCCAGAGCCAGGTAACTCCTCCCTCTCCTCACCTGCCCAGGTGGCTGAGTGTCTTCATCATTCAGTTTTATGGTTAATGAATGAATTGTGTGTGTTTGTCCGCATGCAGGTTATTGTTGCTGGGTCAGGTGTGTTTGAATTTCTACCTGGAGAGGAAGATCTACCAGTTTGTGATGAGCTCAGATCATCCTGAACACAAACACATGGTCAGTATGTTCACTTAAGTAAAGCTTTGACTGAACACCTGAATGCTAAACACGTTGACACATTGCCTGACAACAACCATAGATGTAACGCCCGACGACACACTGACGTAAGTCTGACGTGAATCCCGACGACACACCAATGTAGAACCAGACGAAAAATGCCAGACAACATACTGTAGTAACACCCAACGACATGCCGACATAAAAAAGACACCATCGTAAAACCCAATGACACGCTGTCATAAAGCACAATGACAAACTGACATAACACCCAACTATACATCGTCATAAAGCCTGGCGACACACTGACGTAACGGCCAACGACACACAATCATAAAGCCTGATGACTTTCTGACGTAAAACCAGGCGACAAATGTTAAACAACATACAACATACACCCAATGACATGCGGACATAACGATGTAATGTCCAACAAGACACCGTCTAAAGCCCGATGACAAACTGACATAACACCCAATGATACGCTGTTGTAAAGCCCAACAACACACTGACGTAATGTTGTAATGCACAACAGTATGTTAACAACGACATCTTAACATAACTAACTGATGTTTTTTTATTCTGGGGTTCTTTCCGGCTGTATGTCAGTTGAACTTGTATTTTTTTTTTGTGTGTGTGTGTGCAGGAGCTGGTCAGTGTTTATGTGAGTGTGTTGCGGCGGTTGATGGTGTGTGTCGGAGTGTGTGTTTTGCTGTGTGTGTGTGTACGCTACAGAGATCCAGTGCAGCAGAGTCTGCAGGTGCTGCAGCAACTCAGGGAGACGCAGCGCAGCCTGCAGGAGGCGTTGCAGCATGCAGGTAAGTCCGCTAAGACAGCAGAGAGTTCAATCACAGCACCATCTGGTGGAAAGTAGTGGAACTGCAGCTGCACATGCTTTAGCTCCGAGGCTGCTGATTGGTTCAAACTGGAGCGATACAGGTAATTGTAGACTCAGAGGTGAGCTGCAGGTCAACGGGATCACTCTGATGTAGCTGTGGTTATTAATCATGTAGCACATAAAATATCAGACATTCATAACATCAACAAATAGTTGATTAATTTTTTTTTTAAATCAAGAAGATTTAACAGAAAACAAACTGTGTGTCTGCAGAGTGCTTAGGGCAGCGACAGGAGAAGACGCAGGAGATTCAGCACCATGGGAAGGTGAGAACCTAAACTATAAATCTGACTATAATATTATCGTATACAGGCCTTCAGTATAATTTCTGTGAAGTGGTGAAATCTCTGGTTGGTGGTCCAAGATCTGACTGTGAGGAAGACAGGCAGCATAAAAATCGGGTACATACTGACTCTGTAAACAAATTAAAATAAATGAAAACCTGTCACACTCACAGGACGTTCTTGGCTATGAATTAAATCTAAATTGTATTATTTTTTTATTATATTATTATTTTGTATTCTTCTCAACTGCTTTTCAGTGTCTGAAAATAATTCTGCAGGCTGTATTCATCATAACAGGAAACACATTTTAATAAACGTCCATCTGAATGTTTGCCTGATCGGTTTCAAACTATGCCGACTATGTTCCAGAGAACAAGAAGAAGAGAGGCGACACCGAGGAGGACAAAAGAGGAGAGAATAAGAAGAAAAGAAGAAGAAGAAGAGGAGGAGGAAGAGGAATGCAGCACATTAGTGTCTCCAACCACAGACATTTCAGACCTGTCTCACCTCTCACACACGGGTCAGTACTTGTCTCACCTCTCTTGTACTTTAGACAGTGTTTTATTGAATCTGTCGGTTTGATGAATAAATATGTCAATAAATAAACGTGATGAGTCAGTAACAGCTCTGAGATGTTTAACCAGCTGCTGTCCACATACGTTTGGACAGTGCTACATACATATCTGTGTGTTCTGCAGGTTGGAGTACTGACAGTATTCTGAGCAGTACAGTCATCACCTCAGCAGCTGACGCCACGCTGCAGACATACACTACCCACGGTGCTTCAGAGCAGAGGCCCACTACCCACAATGCTTCAGTGAGTCCAGGCAGACGTCCTCGCCGCTCCTCCTCTTCGTCTCCTCTGGTCTACAGCATCCTGGTGGAGGACAGACGGGTACATCCACCTTCTTATTTATTAAAAAACACACCAATGATTTCTGAGAAAAAAATAGACCACTGGATGACCTCTGACCTTTCCCCTTTCCTCCTGTGTATACATCTTCATCCTCTTCATCAGCCTCGTTACAGCCTGCGCAGCAGAAGATCAGAGACTCACTGAGGAAAGTAAAACTTCGTTTTGCTGTAAAACTTTTAACCAGAATATTTACTATCGATTTTGAATCAATAAAACAGAGTTTGGGGTTTTAAAGAAAGAAATGCCTCTTTGACATGTTTAACCTGGTGCTCAGGTGTTCCTGAATGAGATGTAGCTGGAATAGAAAGTAAGAGGTGTGTTTAAGGGGTTGCAAGTTCTGACACACAAATCTGTTTTCAGTTTTTGTATTTTTTTTCTAATCTTTAATTTTTGGTGAAATATTGGATCATTTGAACATTTATTGAAATGAAACCATGTGATAAGTTTAGAGGGAAACATCATTATTTGGTGGAACAACTCATAATCTTCATCTGGAAAGTAACTAAAGCTGTCAAATAAATATTTTTAATTTATCTGGAACAGGTTTTAATGCATTCATATTTTAAATATTTCCCTCTGAAATGTAGCGGAGTGGAAGTATAAAGTAGCATCAAATGAAATACTCAAATAAAGTACAAGTACATCAAAATTATACTCAAGCACAGTAATTGATCATATGTATATGTATCGATCATTATTCATATGTAGCCTGACTGTGATTTAAATCTAATTTAATGCGTAAAATAGAAAATAAGTAAATTTGATGAAGCGCAGAATTCATCAGCTCAGAGTTGGAGCCCTCTGCTGGCTGAGAGTCACACAGCTTCGATCCTCCTGAAACTGAATCATTTCATCTGTTGCTTTAAACTGAAGAAAATCTAAAATGTCCCGAGGAGGAGAATCAGTGGAGCTCAGACTGACTGTGTCTGCAAAAGAGGAAAAATAAAAACCCTGCTGGAATGTTACTCCACAGTTTTCCTTATGCTTAAAATTTCAGCCTCAAAAAACAAAAAAAAAAACAAAAAAAAAGGAGAGAAAATGAGAAACAGACCACAGAGAGGGAGAGAGAGAGAGGAGAGAGAGGTGGTGGGGGTGAGGGGGGGCTGGTCTGGGATCAGATGTCTGGACGGAGGAGGAGGAGGAGTTGTGGTGTTGGTCTGCAGCTCAGATCAGATTTTCACACAAAAGCCTGAAGCTGCCGAGCAGAGAGACGGACTGGCCGCCTGTCTGACTGTCTGTCTCTCTGTCTGTGGGGACAGACTGACTCTGGAATGAAAGAAGAAAACTGTTCAGAGTGGAGCTGACGGAGGAGAAGTCAGGAGAAGAGCAACCTGGAGGAGTGCTGAGTCTACACATTCAGGAGGATTCGTGTTGATCAGTCTGTGAAAAAAGTTCTTTCCAACTTCTTTCTTTCCCATCCATGCTGCGTCTGAACTGATCTCTGAACAGTTTGACCGATAGGAAACTGGGAACAGCTGAGCAGAAGCAGAAGCAGGAGAGAGCGGCATGTTTTTTTTTTTTCTTGTTTTTTTTTTTTCTCCTTTTTCTTCTTGAATCACAGCAGCTGAATCCTCTGATGGACCGAATGTTTGTCTGGATTCTCTGAAGAGACGAGACAAGGACAGAGATGGAGAAGAGAGCGTTCTTTTTTAAAGTTTCCTTAAAACAGTGACGGAAAGAAAGAAAAGATGGGAGAGAGGGAGGGAGGATGAAGGAGGAGACACTGAGCTCCACATGGCTGTTGGCTGCAGTTTAACTTTGATGTGTAAAAGTTTCAGATTCCTGAATCTGTCTGCTGGAAATAAACATTTAGTGTTGTTGATGTCAGAGTCTACAGACACAGACTGACCTCGATTCAGACGGATTTAAATTTTGAGCGGAAATCGAACTTTCTATTTTTCAGACTGTCAGAGGAACATAAATATGAACTGAAAACAAACCGAAACGCTTCATCAGCTGCTCCAGACTCACCCCTGACCTCCGCACAGGTGAGGACAGACCTACCTGTCCAGGTGTCCCTCTGCGTGGGCGTCGGCATGCAGCTGAACCGGCCTCGTAGCTCCCTGCTGGGGTTCAGCCTTCCTCCTCCACCTCCTCCTCCTCTTCCTCCTCCTTCCTTCTCCAGTCAGTTCAGCACCATGAGGTTCTCCTACCACCTGAGCAGCAGTGCCGCCTGCAGGACAGGTGAGTGAACTGCAGAGAGTGTGTGTGTGTCTGTGTGGATTGTGCAGCTTTGTGTTTGTGTGTTCACTATAATAAGGTGAAATGGTAATCTTTACTCCGCAGCAGACACTTTTCCGCTTATGCAGAAATCTGTTTGCTGAGACACACACACACACACATACTCTGACGCTCACGGACAGATGATAAAATTAAAATCAGTCATTCAGACTCATGGTGGACAGTTCCAAACAGAATATTTTCACATACATGTCTCCATACATGTCTGGAGTGAATCTTTAACTTTTAAACTGAAGTTAGTAGAACACGGTTGTGTGAGAGGTTGAATCTTCAAATTGAGCCACACAAAGCAGATCTGTGCCTTCTTTGCTTCCTTTTTCTTTTTCTTTGTCTTTTTCTTGACTCTAAAATTAGTCTAAACACCAGTCTGACATCTTAAAACAACAGTCAGATGCCCATATCAATACTGTGTGTGTGTGTTCAGAGTGGCTGAAGGTCAGAGACGGTTCATTACATTAGACTGAATCTAATTACATCTGCAGCTCTCTGTCTTTGTCTCTCAAGTTTTATCCAAAGGAAGCTCAAATGTTAACCAGATTTCTAGAAAATAGTCAAAAGAAAATGTTGTCAATGTTTGTTTCCATCCACTGCTGTTACCCAGGTCACGTGATGTTCAGCATCAATAATTGTGGGGGAAAAAAAACATGTGATGCTGTTCTCAATATAATCCAATAACACAAATGTGTGTGTGAGAGAGGGAGTGATGCTGTCAGTGCACATGTGCAGTGTGAGGACGTCCCTGCATGATTTTTACAGTTTCTGATGAACATAAAAACAGCTGCAACTAAATTTTTATCTCCAATTCATCTGTCCATTACTTTCATTTATCATTTCAAGTTGTAGATCCATAAAAAGTCAGAAAGTCAATCACTGTTTCCCAAAGCCCAAGATGATGTCTTCAAATGTTTTGTTTTGGGCCACAAAAAAAGATCAGGTCAAAGATGTTCAGTTTACTGTCACAGAGGGCTAAAAAAACAAAGTATTGACATTTGAGAAGCTTGAATCATAGAAATTGGACTTTTTTCTTAAAAAATGACTCAAAACAATTATTGACTAATGGACTATTCATCCATACACGAAACTCTCCTGGTTAAATCATCAGGGGAAAAAAGGCCTGCAGACATAAAAACCTGAAGGAGAGAAGTCAACTCCAACTCCCAAGATGCATTTTTAGTAAGTAACATGCATCACATGCGCCGCTAACAGCAAGCTGAGAAAACTGCATATTAAAATAACTCGGTTTCAGATTCTGGATCAGTTTTGGATGAATTCAGTAACCATGGCAACAATGAATGTGTTTTATTTAAAAACCAGGTATCTAACACAGTTCCCTATTTTTTGTTCTGATGTTTATGAGAGTTTTATGTCTTCAACGATTAGTCGATTATTAAAAATATTAAATTAATTGTCAATTACGTTGATGATCAAAAACATGCCCAAATTCAGATTTCAGCTTCTGAAACATGAATATCATCTAAATTTCTTTACTCCTCTATTGCAGTAAACTGAATATTTCTGGGTTGTGAACATAACAAACCATTTGAAAGACGTCACATTGGGGCTTTGGGAAAATCATTTTGTGACATTTTATAAACAACTGTTTGATTAAGCGAGAAAATATTCAACAGATCAATTTCTAATGAAATAAATGATCAGCTGCAGCCGACTGGTTTATTCTGACCTCTTGACTGTTTTTCTTTCTTCTGTGTGTCATATTACATTCCATCCTGTGAATAATCGCTCCGTCTCACGTTTATTTTAGTTAAACTGACTGACAAATTCCAGAAGAGGCTGATGTAAGGATAACTGTAATGTTGTGAAGCAGATTTGACCGTCTGAGTCAGTGTGTGTGTGTGTGTGTGCGCGTGCATACGTGTGTGTGTGTGTGTGCGCGTGCTCCCCCCCCACGCTGCTTCTGTAAATAAAATGTGCTGTTAGTCATTGAGCTTCCTGTTGCAGCAGACGGACACAAACGGGCAGAAATTCAGAATGTAGTTTTATATAATCAGATTATTTTTTTTATGTGTCAGTAAATATTTAGTAATGATCTGATTAGGCAAAAAAAATAAATAAATGTCACTTGATATTTTCATCTGCCTGAGGAGCCATGAGGCAGTTTGAGGGCACATCACCAGTGGTGGAAAGTAACTAGGTCCATTTACTCAATTTTGTGGTACTTGTACTTTACTTAAGTATTTCCATTTGATGGTACTTCATACGTCCACGGCTTTAGTTATTTTTCAGATGAAGATTTGACACAATAATAATATAAGAAGCTTTTAAAATACAACACATTGTTAAAGATGAAACCAGTGGCTTCAACCTTTTTGTCTTTTGACGTCTTGCATAAATCAGTGTGTAGTCGGGTCACATTTCAGATGTCTGAGTTGTTAGCAGCTGCAACAAATAGTGATTTTTTTTCCCTCTAAACTTCACACATGGTTTCATATCAATAAATGTTCAAATGATCCAATATTTCACCAAAAATCAAAGATTGGAGAAAAAGTCCAAAAGCTGAAAACGTCTTCTTTCTTCTTCATTTATCTGGTGACCCTTTGGAGGGCCCCGACCCCTAGGTTGGGAACAAGTGGACTAAACTATCTAACTGTATATAAAGTAGTTGAAACTAGCTCCACCTGCAGCAGCTACAACAGTAACATGCTGCTCTAACACTGATGCTGCAGTATTAATAATCTAATGATGTCATATATAATAATATATCAGTCAGAGGAACCAAAACACTACTGTACTCTACTGTACTACACTACTGTAGTAACACTACTGTTACTGCAGTACTTTAACACACTGGATTATTCCATGTGTGCGTGTTCATCTTAACATTTAGCTGTTGTGAGTGGAAACCACAGACAACGTGGCAGACGGACACAGAGACACAGAGAGGGTCAGTTTGTCTTTCTGGCAGATTTTCTAATGAAAGAGTGAAAAACGGAGGAATAACAAGAAAATAAGAGCAGCTGCTCTCTCTATTAACAGTAACAGATGAAGTAAATGTGAATGTGGAGGGCTTTTACTCTGAAAGGTTGGTTCCTCTGTGAACTCTTAGCTGAAGAGCAGCGAAACACAACGTGCAGTAATTATTGTTATAATAGGAAAAATAATCAATCTCATGTCCGTGTTCAGAACAGAGTTGGGTTGAGGATGTGGTTAGCCTAGCATAAAGACTGGAAGCAGGGGGACACGGAACGGCTAGCTGCTAGCGGCTAAAGCTCACTGATAAACTCTTATCTTGCCTGTTAACTCTTTACACAAACAGAAATGTAGCAAGAGTGACGGGAACTACTTCTTGTTGAACAGTCTGTGTCTTGGATGGAACTATTTGTTGCTGACAATCAGGCGGATGGATACACCTTGCTGATGGCTTTATGAAGGTTCTGGACTTCTGAATGCGGCCATTGATAATATTGTTAGTTACAGCTGGGTTGGGTTGCAGCAGCTTTTAATAAACGGCGTGTCGATCAGGTGTCAGGTCAAACATGGCAACCGCACAAAGCCACACGTTTACACACACCCCCTGCCCCCCACCTTCCCAGCATGCCGTGCAGCAGGACATGTAGATATGAGCTGATATGAATGAAGAGCTGAAGGTTAAAAATAGACGACAGATTCAGCTGCTGAACAGGAATGATAAACCTGAGAGTGAGTGTGTGTGTGTGTGTGTGTGTGTGTGTTTCTACGGTTGTTGCGACTGCTCCTACAGCTTTGACAGTTGTTTCTACTTTTCTAGTGTTTCTATGGTTGTGTCTACTGTTTGTACCAGTGTGTTGTTGTTTTTCCCCTACCATTTCGTCAGTCGTTTCTAGTTTTCTTTTTACTTCCATTGTTTCTACCGTTATTTCTGATGTTGTGGCTAGTTTTCTAGTGTTTCTACTACTGTTTCGGCTGTTACTACAGCTGTGTTTTATTATTGCCATTGTTTCCACTGTTTTCACTGTTAAGTTTCTACTTTTCTACCGTTTATATGGTTCTTCTAGTGTTTCTTCTTATCCCTATGGTTTGGTGTACTATTTGTCCAACAGTTTCACTCTTATTTCTACACTTTAGTCTTTTTTTCCTACCGTTTCTTATGTTGTTTCTAGGGTCTTGTGTGTTGTTTCTGTTTACTTCTGTTATTTTTAATGTTTTTCTACTTATTTTAGTGTTTCTATTGTTGTTTGTACTGCTATTGCTGCTGTTTCTACTCTTATTCCTACTGTTGTCTGTTTTTTTTTCTACAATTTGAACTTTTTTATTCTACAGTTTCTACTGTTGTTTGGTGTTTTTCTTTTAGATTTCTAGTATTTCTGTTATGTCTGCTGCTGCTAGTGTCTACTCCTTTTTTTTCCTATATGGTTGTCTATTTTTATAGAGTCTCCACTCTATTTCCTCTGTGTATTTTCTTAACCGTCTCTACTGTTATTTCTGCCGTTTCCATTCCTTCTATTGTTTCCACTGTTAATTTTACAGTTGTTTCTACTCAAAGCAGATGCTTTCTACTGTTTGAAACTGGATTAGTTCACTTTAGTATCACTGCATGCGTACGTCTGGTGTCCAGAACACAGAATCACAGTGTTTGTCTCTACACCGTCAGCTGTCCAATAAAGGCGATAATCTCCACCCACCACACAAAACAAAAATAAATAAGTCTGTCAGCTCCCACATAAAACTGTTAACATCCTCAGTCTCAGTTTAAATCAGACAAACAGCTGAACACTGTACACACACACACACGCACACACACACACACTCATAGATGTCCTGGGGGGATGGACGAGCGAGTCTGTCTCTCTTTAGGTCACTGGGTCGCTCACTGTTGCTCAGGGGGAGGGGTGTGTGCGTGTGTGTGCAGGGAGGTCAGAGGTCAAAGGTCAGTTTGTGGCATTATGTCCTCCCCTGCCCGACGATAAAAGGGTATGTTTGTTTTGCCTTTACTCAATTAAAGTGTTTGGGTGCATTCATTTTTCAGGCTCATGAGGGAGCGCTGGTTTTTTCCTTTGAATAAAGTAGTAAGGAGTTAAAGTGTCTCTTAGCTCCTGGGGGTGCGTTTGATTTGGTGAGCTACAGTCTCGATTCTCTTCAGTAACCGGTGGCTGTTTGTTTTATGTAACACAAACTTATGTGGGTGTGTCTGCTTCAAGCTTAGATATTGACAACCTGGGGGGAGGGTGTTTGTTTTTATAACCCCGACTGCTCTAACGGTCTGTCTGTGCTCCACATGAGCAGCAGCACTTTAACAGGGGTGTGTTTTTTTTGTTGTTTTTTTAAAAATAAGTTTCACGCATGAGCATATGAGAGCTCTGAAGGTCATATTTATCACATTTGTCATTTGCAAACGACCTTCACATGTGGAACGTGACCTGAAAGAGCCTGTCTGAACATACAC
The DNA here is from genome assembly GCA_036937835.1 of Pampus argenteus. NCBI lineage: Eukaryota > Metazoa > Chordata > Actinopteri > Scombriformes > Stromateidae > Pampus > Pampus argenteus. The sequence goes on along the minus strand of CM072864.1, from coordinate 5,509,534 downwards.
TGGATGAGAGAAGCATCAGCTGGTCATCATCAGCGATCGTGCTGCGTCTACGTTTCCTGTTTGTGGGTCTTGAAGAGCCTGAAGAGGCAGGCGATAGAACCACAGACTTTATTTCAGTGCTGCTGGTGGTTGGAGGTGGAGTTTTTCTTTGTTGCTGCTTGTCTCTTGCAGCCTGTCAGATATCCTCTCCGTGACATGCAGCTCTCGCAAAGACTCTCATAGTGTTTCTCCGTGGTGGTAGCATAGCTGTTAACGGCTGCCAGCAGTCGAGCCACACAGGCACGCTGCGAGTGTTTTTTCCTTTGCACGCACAGCAAGATAAAGTTGTTTACCAGGATGACATGTTGAAGGCGTGTTGGTCACAGTAAGAGTCTGTTTCCAGCTCACTGCTCTACTGTTCCTTCCCACATTACTTAAAACTGATCTGCTGACCAAACGACCAAAGAATATCTCCATATCTGATTGATTTTCACCTATTTTATTGAGGAATAGCTACGCTAATGAAGCTCTGCTACAACTTTAGTGATGAACACATCACATTTCCTATAGCAGAGGTACCATAAAAACAAGTCTGAGACATCCACTTAAGTTTCCACAGCTGGTGACTACCGGGCGGCTGAATGATGACAGCTGAGTCTGGACCGACATGCTTCATGATATGAGCATCCTGCTTGTTTACCAGTGGAAAACTTTTAGTTTGAAGCAGCAGCAGCAGGAAATTTTGGGTTTTTTATCAGCCGTAACTGAGCTCTGAACTCAACTCTGATACAGCTGAAAGTGATCAGACGGTAAAATAAGGCTGATATCTACAAAGGAATGCTGGAGAGAAACTGAACTCCAAACCACAGAGATTCAAGTAGAAGTTATAAAGGTTCAGAGAGCCGAACACAGTTATCCCCTGCTGTGAGGCAGAAGTGGAAACGTACGTTGTCACAGTGCAACTGAAGTGGACCGACCCTGTAAGCTGTAATAACAGCGTCAGTGGTTTGATTTTCGGGCGTAGACCTTTTTGCTGTATATCATCCTCTTCTGATTCCTGTCTCTCTACGCTTTCAAATTATGAAATCAAAGGCAAAAAGGCAAAAAGGCAAAAATGCAACAACCAACAACAACAACAACAACCAACAACACCAACAGCCAACCAACCAAACAAACAAAAGGCTTTAAACTGATTTTGAGCTCCGAGGCTCAGACAGTCTCCTGCTGGTGAACGTTTGTAGTTCACTTCACCTGCTATTAAAATGCGTTATCATTATATTATTTCAATCGTGCTTGCTTTATGTTCAGATCTAAATATGTAAATGAGTTATGTAAAGTCAGTCAGGCTCTGAACGCTTTGTTTGTGACTTTGGTGACAACCGCATATGCATGAACGGCCGTCCGCTGCGTAGCCTTTGTTGCAAAGGTTGATGTGTTATTTGTCCACTCTCATATTTCAAATCTGATTTTCAAACATGTAAATATGCATTTGAGTAATTGACATTTCAAGAAAAGGTAGTAAAATCCTTCTAGTATAGTTCGTTTCATGGTTTGTTGACATGGGGCAGCTTCTTGAAGCTAACCAATCAGAACAGGGCGGGCTCATCGGGAGGCGGGCCTTAAAGACACAGGAGCAAAAAACTGCTTATTTAAAAAATAAAGGGCCAAGAAACTTGTGTTTAAACAGTTACAAATGCATCAGAGCACATTTTGATCACAATGTGAGCAAGACCACCTGCAGATCAATCAGATCACAACCTGATCACAATGTGTCCTGAAAAGCATTTGCAGCTGCTTAAACACGAGTTTCTCCCTGATCCAGATCATGTCTCCAGATACAGAACACATGTTTATCAGGTGTAAATATTAAGTAGGCTCGATGTTGGATTCCAGGAACGGCAGAAAACATCTGGGGTTGAAAGTGAAACGGCTCCTCCACCTTCACCACCACTGAAGTGCCATTGAGCAAGACTCATAAACAGTTTAAATGTACTTACATAGATTTATATGAAAATATGACAGATATCCCAGAATCCCAAAACTGGGATTAATAAAGTATATCTATCTATCTATGATGTGAGTGTGAAGACAGACAATTATATTTATGTTTTTATTGTTTATGACTGGAAGTAAAAACGATAAGAGTGAGAAGAAAAACGTGCATGCGTGTTTAAGTATCATTGTTCTGCTGTGTGTGTGTGTGTGTGTGTGTGTGTGTGTGTGTGTGTGTGTGAAAGCTCCACACTTAGCATGGTGTCATTATACCCTATTGTCCCAATGTGTGTGTGTGTGTGTGTCAGCAGATGGTCAGGGCTCTCAGGGTAAACTGGAGGTAAATCTCTGCATTTAGAGGTGAGACAGATTAAATCTCATGTTGTTTTATACAGAGAGGACAGAGTTTGTATTAGTCACATCAATTTAATTTTACCGATCACAAATTATCCTCAGAGGGATTTACAGTGTGTTATCCTTCAGCATCCTCTATCCTTAGGCTCTTGATTCAAATGAGGGAAAACTTCAGGATGTGGTTAGGTCTGGTTGGGTTTAGGGAATCATTGTGGTTTAGGTTAAAAATACTTCTTAGTTAAAGGACAGGTTCACAGTTTTTCAGTTCTGTCTTAAAACAACAGTCGGATGTCCATATGAACAGTGACTGTAATTATCCACCTGTTCATACTGGCTGTTAAAATTATAAGATTCACTTCAAATGTGCTTTCAATGTAAGTGATGGAGGCCAAAATCCACTAAAATGCAAAATTACACTGTTTTTAAAGTTGATCTTTGATACTTTCAGTAAATTGTCAAAAAGATCTGAAGTGAAAGTCCTCCTGATGTTGGTCTCAATAAGAGATGCAACACGACCACACGTGTCTGAGCTGTATTTAGGCTGCACTTATGTGACTGTATCAGATCATGTGATTGGATTGATTTCCTCCGTTTGTCAGTCTGATCAGTAGTACACATCTCTGCCTTTTTTTCCCCCCTAATTTGTTGTCAAGGAAACCAAAATGGAGGAGGAGAGAGGAGACACCAAAGTCTCTCTCTCTCTCTCTCTCTCTCTCTCTCTCTCTCTCTCTCTCTCTCTCTGTCTCTGTCTCTCTCTCTGTCTCTCTCTCTAATACTCTCCCCCTCTGTTTGTATCTCTCTCTCTCTCTCTCTCTCTGTCTCTCTCTCTCTAACACTCTCCCCCTCTGTTTGTCTCTCTCTCTCTCTCTCTCTCTCTCTCTCTCTCTCTCTCTCTCTCTCTCTCTGCCGCCGCCCGCCGCTCACACACCGGGCAGCCCTCTGAACCAAACCGAGCGGATCTAACCTACTTATTCTGAAGCAGCAGCAGCCTGTCGGTCGGTCTGCGGGTCCGGGCCGTCGGTCTGTTTGTCGGCGTGCGTCTGCAGGTCCGAACCGGGTCGGTCCGTGCCAGTGTGTGTGTGCGCGCGCGCGTGTGTGTGTGTGGAGCTGACCCGGTTTCTTCTCCGTGCTGTGGACCGGGAGAGCCGCTCTCTCCCCGCACCAACATTTTCTTTAATGACCGGATTTGTGTTTTGCTGCGCGATGTACATGGACAGAAGCAGCCTGACCAGAGGTGAGCCTCCATATCTACTGAAACACGCATCTGCACCCTACACACACACACACACACACACACACACATATATACATGCACCCGCACAGGCTGTATACCTGCTGATACCTCTGCACAAGCACGAGCGCACATGCACAGACGCGCACAGCTGCAGCATCACCATCACATCGCCGCTTCTCGTTTTAATTCATGTAAAAGAATATTAATAACAATCAATATAAATACGAATCCTGATGATGATGATGAGGGGGTTGGGAATGACATATGCGCGCTCACACGCTCGAAGCTCTCGTGTACGCGCGCACACTGACCGACATCTCGCCGCAGTGAATGTAGGCTAGTATGGCTGCATGATGCTGCGTCTGCCAGATGTGTTTCTGCTGCTGTTCACATCTGATTCCGGCTGAAATAAAACAACAGACGGAAATGAGCGACGCTACAGACACGCGACGCACGTGCTTTACAATATCGCACTAACGATCCGACAGATGTCAGCTGATCAATATCCTTCTGCTTTACTCCATCATCAGTGACATGAAATCCACAAACACCAGTTAGGTTTTATACAGACATGAGCCCAGACTGTGTGTGTGTGTGTGTGTACGTGTACGCGCGTGCGTGTGGGATTTTATCGATGGACTCCTAATCCATTGATTTGTTGAGCGGAGCCGCTGATTGGAGGCTGACAGGGATGAGCTGCAGGATGGAGAGAGTATAGAGAGGTGTCGATAATTAGATAATTCATGTGTGGTTTCTGTGCGCAGTTTTGGCGTGTAAAAAGACAGACACACACCTCCTCCCTCTCACACACACACACACAGTGAGCAGCATCTCTGCTGTTAAAATCGATGCAGCTGAATGTGAATCGTCTTCACTGCTGTCATGTCTGTTTACATTAACATACACCTTCTCCTCTCTCTAGTCTGTATTCTTTTGTGTGAAACTCCTGTTCTTGCAGGATATTACAACATTAGCACTAGAACCACAAACAGAACCTGTCAGCAGCCAATAGAGTCTCCTAAATGATCACTTAAATGTCCTCTAGAACCTCCTCAGTGACTATTACAACCACCCAGAGAACCTGTAGAACCTTTTTAACACAACCTCTGTGCGGACACCTAGAACCTTCTCCCTGGAGACTAGAACCCCCTAAACAACCTACCATCTAAAGGACTTATCCCTCCCCCCAATCACCCAAAAAAGTGTGTCAGTAAGGTTGAGAACATCACCTGGAGATAATTGTACTGTTATATTATACAGATACTGCGTGAAGAACCTTCAGTCTGTATGAAGATGTGTGTTAAAGATCTTCTGCAGTGGTTATTTATTTTGATATGCAGGGACTGACTGTGTGTGTGTGTGGGGGGGTTTGCTGCATATAGAACATTGTTCCTGTGATGCAGAGATCCTGTAAATGCAACACAAAGCTCTGTTCTGTTACGCTCTAATAGAACCTTTATCTGCTGCGCCAGATGGTTCTGACATGTTGCCTGCCTGTAACATACGTGTGTGTGTGTGTGTGTGTGTGTGTGTTGTAGTCTGTGATGCAGGAAGGTTTGTGTGTGTGCGTGTGTATTAACTGTGTAGGTGACAGTGATGCAGCAGGCTGGGTGTGTTAAAGGAACAGTCCAACATTTTAATAAATCCTCCTGCTCTCTGTCTCCTCCAGAGTCATAAGGTTTGCGGGATGTGTTCTTGGCACAATTATTAGCAAAAAAAAAAGCATGAAAGTAGATGGAAACTGCTAGCATAGCTTTATTAGAAGAGAAAAATCCATAATCTCAGAGGGGACTGGCCTCCCAAGAAAAACAACACAGTGGGTCGTAATGTCAGTCACCTAATGATGACATTTGAGTGACAAATAATGCCATCTAGTGGCCGTAGCACAAGGTTCCTATAGGTGCTGGAAATATTTAAATGCTTGAATTTTAATGTTTTTGTTTTGTTTTGTTGTTTGAAGTTTGAATTGCATTACTTAAATTAAAAACAGTTTTCCTTTGATCTGTAGATTGCTCCTACTGAAAATAAGTCTGGTTGTATAGCATATAGCATCTGTTATAGCATATTAACATCTGATTCAGTGTGAGGTAAGGTGCTGGAAATCCTTGAAAAGGGCTTTAATTTGACTGAAGTAAAGTGAAGGAAGTCTAGTAGTGGGACGAGTGTGTGTGTGGACAGATTCCCTCAATCAGAGGCACTGACCCAACAGTGGACTTTGCCACAGGAGACTACTGCTCATTTCCTGTTTCCAACCACGAGTTGGGACAATTATTTAAAAAGCGTAACTACCCTCGTCCCCTGACCTTAACCCCATGATTATTATTGCAGCCATGATGACGAAGGTGGCCTAATGTAGTAACCCACACCACATGTTTCTCTAATCTTAACAAAGTTAACCCAAACCATGATCTTTCCCAAAACCTAACCAAGTGGTTTTTGTTCCTATAGCTAACCAGACCTTAACGACAGAGCTGTCACTTCATAAAACTTTTTATATATATATATATATATATATATATATATATATATCAATGATGTGCAACGGTTTTGGAAAGCACAGACATATGATGTCCTGCTGATGAACAGGGGCGAAGGATTAGAAAACACTTCTGTCTAATTTGAAGGGTTTGTTGTCTCTGAGGGTTGAATAGCAGCAGTGTGGATCATTGTATTATCTGGGATTGTCTCCAAAATCTGTTTGTTTCTGTTTGAGACTACCATCATCGTGTGTGTGCGTCTGTGTGTTCACATACTGAAGCATGTCGTCTGCACCGAAACACACAGCACACTCACAAACTGACCCGCATGCCTACTGACCTACAAATCGACTAGAGGTGGTGTTCAATAGCATTTTATTGAATTCAAATCCAGTATTGAATCCCTTAATGAACCTGTTAACGCCGGCTGGGAGCTGAGTGTCACTCAGCAGAGACGATGCTGTAGCTGCAGTGCTGACATTCGAGACAAACAGGACTCTGATTACACATACTTCTACAAAATCAACACAAAAGTGCTGGACTGTATACGTGACACTCATTTGCTTTGAGTATAAATGCATTTTAGCGGTGGCAGGAGATTTCCTGGACTAACATTAACTCCAGTGAACATCATATAGATCAGGTATGTTCTCTATAAAACTGGAGACTGGGGTTTGAATTTATATCTTCTAATGAAGGCAGAAGATGTGCAGCTGCAGATTTTTTTTCAGGCAGTTATAATAGCGACTGATTGTTAACAACTAAATAATAGTTGATGTTAATGTGGCTGACTATTGATTTAGAAAATTTGTTTAAAATATGCATCCTTAATATTGACCTGTTGACCTACTAACCAACTCACTTATTCTGCTCACCTTTATACAAATGTATGAATATTGTATATAATGAAGAAGCCAGCTGACATACAAGTCAAATTTACTGGGCATCACATTTTTGATGCGACAGTTGAAACAGTTTTGTTTCACTAGAAGATCCTTTAAGATCACGACCAAACTCTCACATTCATTATTCCAAACAGGAAGATGTGTATTTTGGTTATTGGAGTGATTCTGATAATAACAGTGAAGCTACACACACTGAATCCACTGAAATCTGGCTGGAAAATAACAATATGTCTTTTGGTGTGAACTGTCAGTCAGACGGCCGAGACTGTTATTAATAGACTTTTATAAATAGACCAAACACACACACGAACACACACACCATCTGCTTTACATCAGCCTGTTGATGTTTTCCCATGACCTCTCTCATCATATTCACATCTGTGCACAACACACACACACACACACACACACACACACACACACACAGTATATCATATAGAAGGAAGCCTCCTCACAGATCCACATCCTGTTTATTGTTTTTTTAATTAGTTATTATTATTATTATTATTATTAGTGTTTTAAAAAAATAAATCTGCTTGCTGTTGTTTTAAAGTCCGACTCATAGTTAATCTTTCCTTTTTGCAGTTAAAAATAAATGAAATAAATGAAAAAAGGGGCCTGGAGAAATATCAGAAATGCTTGTTTTTGTCACAGCTGGCTGGAGGTGTCTAAGTTTGAGTGTCCACAGCTGGAGGGTCATGTGAGTGTCTGCGTTTGATTAACAACCACTGGACGGTTGTGTCAGTGTATGTGTGTGATTGACAACCACTGGACGGTTGTGTCTGCGTTTGATTGACAACCACTGGACGGTTGTGTCTGCGTTTGATTGACAACAACTGGATGGTTGTGTCAGTGTCTGCGTTTGATTAAAAACCACTGGATGGTTGTGTCAGTGTCTGCGTTTGATTTACAACCACTGGATGGTTGTGTCAGTGTCTGTGTTTGATTAACAACCACTGATGGTTGTGTCAGTGTCTGCGTTTGATTGACAACCACTGGACGGTTGTGTCAGTGTCTGCGTTTGATTGACAACCACTGGACGGTTGTGTCAGTGTCTGCGTTTGATTGACAACCACTGGACGGTTGTGTCAGTGTCTGTGTTTGATTAACAACCACTGATGGTTGTGTCAGTGTCTGCGTTTGATTGACAACCACTGGACGGTTGTGTCAGTGTCTGCGTTTGATTGACAACCACTGGACGGTTGTGTTAGTGTCTACGTTTGATTGACAACCACTGGACGGTTGTGTCAGTGTCTACGTTTGATTGACAACCACTGGACGGTTGTGTCAGTGTCTGTGGTTGATTGACAGCAGCTGGAGTCTGTCTGTGTTAGAATAATGGACGTAATGTAAGACTAGGCCACCATGACACCAAAGAATTTTAAAATATGGATTGCTCACTTTGATTTCTGAGTTTTTTTTCTGAAAGGAGAACACAGGATAAGTGATAACGTACCAGATATATTGCTGTAGGAGACAAAAACATGATAATATTCCCACTCTGTGGTGGAATCTCTTATTTAAACAGAAAATAAATCCCCACAGTGCACCGACCAATCAGATCCACAGTTTCCTCTGAGGTCAGAGGTCAAAGGTCAATCAGTTTGACAGAGTTACAGTGCAGAGATGTATTGATCAGTTTGTTTCTGATGCTGCTACAGTGAAACATCTGATGAGGTGATTTAAAACGTCTTTTTAATGAAGCACAAAAATCCAACAGAAAATTCTGGTCCTGACCAATAGTAAGGTACCATTAAAGTGTCACTGCCACAAATAATCAATAACTTCCTCCATACGCAGATGATGTGGTCGTTGCTGCAGTAGTGATGATCCGACAGGGTTCTGATTCTTCATGAATAATCAATCAGCCTGAGAGGAGAAAGAAACCATTAGCAGGAAGCAGAATATCAGTCGGACACTGATGATGTGAATAATGTGACAGGATGCCGCTGGTCAAAGCTCCCAGAATCCCCAGAAATCATGTTTATATTAGACAATGTGTGTGCAGCAATTTCTATACATTTAAATGATTCTCGCAAATAACAAATTATGATAAAGGTGGTTATTGTGTGTGGAGTAAAGAAAAAATTTACTTGCATTATGTTCTCTGTCATTCTTTGGTGGGCAAGTTTTTCCTCACTCGAATCGAGGGTCTAAGGACAGAGGGTGTCACTCCTTGTACAGATTGTAAAGCCCTCTGAGACAAATGTATTTTGTGATTTTGGGCTATATAAATAAAAATTGGAAAATTGGATTCATGTTGTCTCCAATATTATATAATGATTCAGAACATGGTAACATGTCTGCATTCATAGCATTTTTACAGTGTTTCTGCAGCTCGTTCATCCATTTAATCATACATCAATGGCAGCAAGCTGGTCTGACAGTCAGTAGCATGTTACATGTGTGTAAACGTGTATCTATACATTTCCTGTATGCTACATATTAGCTTCTACAGAAGAAGGACTGTGGATTTTGCCCCTTATCACTTATATTGTAAGCACCTTATGAAGAGATCTTCTAATGATCAGTATGAACGGGAAAAAATATGTTTCAATTTGGGCTCCTGACTGTTGTTTTAAGACACACTTAAACTATTGTGAACCTGTCCTTTAACTGTAACCAGAAATCTCTGTGGATTAAACTCTGAAACCACAGCGTTGTTGCACCATGAAGCACATTCATTTTCCAGCATTTATGTGTAACAGTTACTGGAGTCACTAACGGATAATGTGGCCGTGCTGATCTGGAGTCTTTAATTTGTCGGACTTATTGGACCTAATTGGAGTGTGTGCGGCCTAGTTGTACATGTTTGGTGAATCCCAATTAGTCATGTATTTTTGTGCTGATTGAAGATAAAGAATCATATTTCAGGCAGTTGGTTAAAAAAAAAATGTTGGCAACCACGATTATTTTTAGCATCCTGATTTTCACAGACAACAGAGTGAAAAAAAAGTCAACTCTGTGGCCCTTATGTTTGAGATTAATTTTGAATTTGATGTTTTGAGTCCTTCCTATCAGCCAATCAACTGTCAGGAAGCACTATGCTTCAACCAATAAGACGGAGCTGTTAACAGACAACAAATGGCTCTCTCTCTCTCTCTCTCTCTCTGTCTCTCTGTTGGTCGATCTTCCATGTGGATTTTATTTCTGTCCACCTACAGAGACGTCATATGGAAGCTATTTGTGTGTGTGTGTGTGTGATGGCTGTTTTTACAATCAGCTGATTTCATCCTTAAACTGCTTGTATTCCTCCATCTGTCTCATCCTCATTAACTTAAGTTTTTCATTTTAATATTTAATACAATAATTTCAAACTTGGAGGATGAAATAAACACACTATTAAAGTATATCAAACATTAAATAAAGAAGTAATGTAACAAAATACATGAAATAGAACAAAAACTAAATAAAACAAACAACTGTAAACAAATGAACTAATACGGGCCACAACTATTATTTTATTTATTAATGATTAGTTGTTCTGCTGATTATATTCTCACTTAATTAACTGTTGAATCAATGACAAAAAATGGCCTTCAATTGTCCTCAGTTTTCTGTTTTGTTGTTTTGTCCAAATTTCTTACGATATTTTTAACTTACTGTCATTTATGACAACAAATATCATCAAATCATCACATTCGAGAAGCTGGAACCAAAGAACTTTTACAAAAATGTGCTTAAAATATGACAAAAGTGTTGTAGTTGTAGTTTTCCCATTTTCCATATATTTTTAAAATGTAGTGATCAAATCATTCATCTGACTCATTGTACTATTCCCACCCCGCCCCCTCCCCACCCCACTCAGGTCCCTCCTCCTCCTCCAGCCCCAGCTTGCTGACAAAGAGTCTTTCTCTGGAGCCTCCATGCTCACCCTGCAGCCACCATGGGTCTCTGGACGCTGATTCTCCCCAGCAGCCAAGCTCCGATCCAGGGCCGACCTCCTCCTCATCAGGCCCTGCCTTCCTGGAGGGAGGGGCTCCACTAACAGAGCGCCGTGGCTCCGCTAACGGGTTACTGCTGGTAAACGATACGGGGCCACCAGAGCTGCCAGCTGCCACAATAACACCACCGAGCAAGAACCGACCGCCGCTACCTGGACCGAAACCTCAGGGTAACCGCGGGTTTAATAATTAGATTTAACACATTAAGAAGTCATGATATCACTAATTAAACTTATGATTCTGCCCTTCACAGTCCCCCCAAAGCCCCCACATCTCCAGCAGCAGGTGGGCGTGTCAAGGCCACGCCCCCGTGCACCAGACAAGCCACTCCCTCCTCCCCCACCCTGCAGACCACTCCCAGCAGACCCCCGAGCGGGCGGCCGGACTCCACCTACCCGTGCAGATGGCACCGCCTCCCCCACCTGCGTCCTGTCACTCATAGAGAAGTTTGAGCGGTACGTTTACGTTTTACAAGAAGAGATTATGTTTATTTTATCGTGTTTATTGCCATTTGTTTGAGATTTTTGTTTGTTTTTCATGGGTGTGCAGCGAGCAGATCATTGTGGTTCCTGACATCACTGGGGGGGCTCTGTGTCCCCGTCTCCCTGACCCCTCCTCCTCCCTCTCGTCTTCCCGACCTTCATCGCCACCATCATCATCTCCGCCTGCTGCTCCACCACCTGGCGAGGAGCTACTCACTGAGCTCCATGGTCATGATGACATCAAAGTGGGGGGTGATGGGGAGGGAGAGGAAAGAGAGGGCGACCTGCATGAGGATGATGATGATGATGAGGATGATAACGTTGAAGATGATGATGATGATGAAGAGCTTGCAGCGGCGTGTCGTGATGACCTCCATCAGAAGCGTCTCTCTATGGAGTCTGGCTACAGTGCCTCAGAGAAACACCTGGAGGATGAGGTGGTTGCCGTGGAGATGAGGGAGCAACAGCCACTGCAACCGCCGCTGCTGCTCGACCAATCAGAGCTCCCCTCTGAGCGTCTTTCCCTCCCCTCCTCACAGACGGATGGGAAACTGGCCAATCGGGATAGCGGGATTGACAGCATCAGCTCACCGTCGCACAGTGAGGAGCTCTGCTTCGCTGGTGTCGATGATGGGGGTGTGGCTTACCCATGCAGCCCCGCCCTCCTGCCCCGCCTCTCCAGCTCATCCTCGTACGCTGGTGAGGGAGGGGAGGGGGAAGGGGAAGAGGGGGAGGCACGTGGCGGAGTGCGAAGGAGGAGGGATTTCTCTGAAGACGGAGACAGTGATCTGGAGGAAGAGGAGGAGGCGGAGCTAACTCTGGTGCTGCCGCCGCCCACCAAAACAGACAGACAGGACTCTGCTGAGGTGAGACAGGAAGAGGATTGAATCTCATGTTTAGAACCGCACCAACAATGAACTGAACTATTAACAAGTGTGTGTATCCAAAGCCTGATTTATTGATGCTTACACCTAAGCTGTAGCGTTTAATGTTGTCAAAATTATAGATGTATCACTTTCTGCAGATATTTAACACATATCTGTCTGTCTGTCCAGCTGTCTGTCCAGCAGAGGGTCTTCAACATCGCCAATGAGCTGCTACACACAGAGATTGCCTATGTCTCTAAACTCCACCTCCTGGACCAGGTGAGTCACCTGATCTGAACCCCACCTGCTGCTCCTCCCTTTTCTTCAACTCATCTCAAAGTCTGAGCAGTTCAAGGTCCACTTACTAGCTTTATTCAGGATCCTGCAGCTAAAACTCACAGTCTCTGTCTTCTTCAGTGGTGACTGAATGAAGCGTCCTTGCCATGTTTGTGTCGTCTGACTTTTGCATTACTGACTCTGTCTATGTCGCCGTGGAAACACAGCAGTGAACCGTTTTTCCTCCTCTCTGCTCCTCCTGCAGGTTTTCTGTGCCAGACTCCTGGAGGAGGCTCGGTCTCGCTCCTCCTTCCCCTGTGACGTTGTTCAGGGAATCTTCTCCAACATTTACTCCATCTACTGTTTCCATCAGCAGTTTCTGCTGCCAGCGCTGCAGAAACGGATGGAGGAGTGGTGAGGAAGTTTTTCTTCTTCTTCTTCTTCTTCTTCCTACTCTTCCTCTTCCTCTTCCTCCTCCTCCTATGTGTGAGCGATACATTTCAAGATGTATTCCTCCTCCTGTGTGCAGGGACTCAAACCCGCGCATTGGCGACATCCTGCAGAAGCTGGCTCCCTTCCTGAAGATGTACGGTGAGTATGTGAAGAACTTTGACCGAGCCATGGAGCTGGTGAACATCTGGATGGAGAGATCTGCTCAGTTCAAGAGCATCATCCAGGAGATCCAGGTACACATCCGTGCTGCTGCTGCTGCATTAGAATTGTTTGTTTGTATGCATTAATATTAAAAACTGTTGTTGTTGTTGTTGGTCAGAGGGAGGAGCGCTGTGGTAACCTGACCCTACAGCATCACATGTTGGAGCCGGTTCAGAGGATTCCTCGCTACGAGCTGCTGCTCAAAGATTATCTACACCGACTGCCAGAAGACGCCCCGGACTACAGGGACGCCCAGAGTACGAAAACAAACACACACACATTTTCTACGCTTAACACACATGTTAAATCAGCTGTGACACCAGATTATCCTCCTAACAGACCTGTCGTGGTGCCCGCCAAAATTAAAGCACCAAGACTAGAAGCTGTAAGCTTTTCAAGTATCAACAGTATATTGTTTAGGTGTCAGGGACTTAACTGCATGTGCTCTCTCTAGCAAGGTCACCACTGTGGCTGTCAGGTCTGCATGTGCAGTGAGTTTTCTGTGACCAACATGCTGTGGATGTTAAACTGGGCCGAATCAGCTGCTGCTCTTATTGTATCGTGAGCTCACAAGAAGGACTGTAAACAACAGTGCTCACAAATGTGTTTTTATAATCCAGTTTAAAAAATAAATAAATACATGGCCACTCAAACTGTGAGAGGAGAGCGCTTGTATTCAAGTTGGGACATAAAAATAATGAACTAAGAACCAGAATAATAAACCGAAACCTTCTAAGGACACACAGGATCCGTGCGTAAGCATCGTGTGAATATCAGCTCTTATCTGTCTATCTCCGCAGAGTCTTTGGAGCTCATCGCCACGGCAGCAGAACACTCCAACGCTGCCATCAGGAAGATGGTATGAATTTCACATAGTCAACACCCAGAGCTGTCGGCTATAATCACTATGGTCTTCCATAGCCCAGACCCACATCAAACACACACACACACACACACACACACACAGTCAGATAAATGTGACTCAGACCAGATCAAACGCTGTCAGTTTGTTATTAACCTTCACATCATCTTTAATTAAACTGCACTGATTACACTCATTAACTGTCTGAAGCTGCTCTGCATCCAGTGTGTGTGTGTGTGTGTGCGCGTGTGTGTGTTTCACATTTACTGTGTGGAATCACTGCCTCTGCCTTCGTCTCAGCTGTCAGCATCATAAAAATCATCCTCAAGACTGAACAATCAATATAACCACAGATATTTTTCAGGGATTCTATATTTAGATGATTTTCTTGCTCCGTAAATGTGCTTTTGTATAATCAAGCAGGAGGTACTGGTTGGTCAGGGTTAGTTAGACTGCCAGGTGTTCAATCCTCCAGGTGACAGATACATAAATGGATGGATTTAATGGCTGAAGAACGCGATAAATGGTCACAGCAAATATTCTTAAGGTCTTCACAGCCATGATGACGTGAGAAGCAGAAATGTGGACTCCAGACTTGTTGCAGCTATGAGTGAGTCTGTTCACTGCTGCTGTCGTCTCTAATTAACTCTCACTGATTAAAGGAAAGCTGCGGCTAAAGTGCATCAGTCCACAGCTTTTACTCCTTTAACAGGTTTTTAGGATTTAAAGAATTCTGGGATATTATGACAACAAAGTGTAACAAACAGACTAACATGTCGTTCATTTATGATTGTGAAAATGCACAAAAAAACCCAAACAAATAAATGTATGGAGAGACAAGTAGTGACGTGTTAACCATTTCCCACCGGAGACAATAAATGAGTTATTCATGGTTGTGTCTGTCTCGCTGTCTCTGTCAGGAGCGAATGAGGAAGCTGTTGAAAGTATACGAGTTATTGGGAGGAGAAGAAGACATCGTTAATCCGACTAACGAGCTCATTAAAGAAGGACACATCCTCAAACTGTCCAATAAGAATGGAACCACGCAGGATAGATACCTCATCCTGGTACTACTCAATTTAAGTCTTGTCTGTTTACTCGACTTGATCTTCTTTTTGAGTTACCGTACTGACATTCGTCTCTGTCTGCAGTTTAATGACAGGTTGCTGTACTGCGTCCCAAAGCTGCGTCTGATTGGTCAGAAATATGGGGTCCGTGCTCGCATCGACGTGGACGGCATGGAGGTGAGACATTAAGCTTTTCCCAGCACAGGTGATTACTCTTCAACACATCTGTATACCTGTGTGGGACACAGGTATTAAAACTTGGAAGTGTGGTAAAATCTGAACATATAACAACCCCAAAGTCTACGCTGGCAGCACTGTCCATGTCCAATAAAAACATAAACATTAAAGGACAGATTCATAATTTTTCAAGTCTGTCTTTCAAGTCTTGCTGGAATCAGTTTATCTGAAGCTAATATGAAGCTTCAGCTGTATTAATTCTTACAGTAGATGTTATTTTGTTGAATATTTAGGATATTTGTCTTTTCTCTCTGCTCATCTGTCTCTGTCTGTCCACCAGTTGAAGGAGACCAGCAGTGTTGCAGTTCCCCGGACGTTTCTGGTGTCTGGAAAACAGCGATCCCTGGAGCTGCAGGCCAGGTACACAAACACTGACACACGCATAGAGACATACAGATTTGATGTCGTTTGACTGATCTGATTTTCTGTTTGATTGTGTCTCTGTAGGACAGAAGAGGAGAAGAAAGACTGGATCCAGGTAAACACAAAGACTGTTTCTGCTGATGTCCTTCTGCAGAGACTGAGTCAGACTGTCCTTTTCTTGTTGTGTAGTGAATAAATGAAGACTGGCGTTATGTCAGGACAGTAAATGTCTTATTCATCCTTCAGTTGGAGCTGTTTGGCTCAATATGAAACTCCTGGTTGAATCATCAGATCAAAAGACTGACCTGTATTTGATTGTAATTATTAAGTTTTGACTACAGCCTTACTTTTGTGTATGCATGTGTGTGTGTGTGTGTGTGTGTGTGCGTGTGCGTGTGTGTTTCCAGGCTATCCAGGCGACCATCCAGAGACACGAGCAGACGGTGGAGAGCTTCAGACATCTGACCTGTTCACTACGAGATGACGAGTCCACACCACCTCACTCCCCGGTAACACACACATGACTGTTAACAGATCTGTAACAGCTCCTACAAACACAGATACAAGTGACATCTGTAAAACTGTTGACAGGTTAAAAACGGTGAATTAAGTATTTGTATTATAAACTTTGAAGAAAATAAAGTTGTTTACTTCAGGGGAGCAAGATATATTTAAATTAATGAGGCAGCCATATTGCTAAACCATATCCAGGTCTCCTTAATACTTCCATGACTTTAAACTAGTGTATAAGATAGAAAACTAAACAAAAATAGTCCAACCTTTTTCAGGAAGGATGAGTTTCATCATGACATTAAAGTCAAAGCTGTCTGTCTGTCTGTCTGTCTGTATGTCTGTCAGAGCTGTGTGGAGTTGGGGAAGCGAGCTCCGACTCCAATCAGAGAGAAGGAAGTCACTCTGTGCATGAAGTGTCAGGAGCCATTCAACTCCATCACCAAGAGACGACACCACTGTAAAGCCTGTGGACACGTATGTTAATCTCAACTACTATAGACATATACAGTATAATATCAGTGACAACTTCAGACATACTAAATATAACATCTGTAACAAATACAGGCATTTATAACATCTGTAACAACTACATACATTTTTATCGCCTGTAACGATTAGACATTTTTATCGCCTGTAACAACCGCAGACATTTACAACATCTCTAACAAATACAGAAATTTCACCTGTAACGACTACAGACATTTTTTGCCGCCTGTAACGACTACAGATATTTTTGCCGCCTGTAACGTTGACAGACATTTTTATCACCTGTAACGACTACAGACATTTTTGCCGCCTGTAACGACTACAGACATTTTTGTCGCCTGTAACGTTGACAGACATTTTTATCACCTGTAACGACTACAGACATTTTTATCACCTGTAACGACTACAGACATTTTTGTCGCCTGTAACGACTACAGACATTTTTATCGCCTGTAACGACTACAGACATTTTTATCGCCTGTAACGATTAGACATTTTTATCGCCTGTAACGATTAGACATTTTTATCGCCTGTAACAACCACAGACATTTACAACATCTCTAACAAATACAGAAATTTCACCTGTAACGACTACAGACATTTTTTGCCGCCTGTAACGACTACAGATATTTTTGCCGCCTGTAACGTTGACAGACATTTTTGCCGCCTGTAACGTTGACAGACATTTTTGCCGCCTGTAACGACTACAGACATTTTTGCCGCCTGTAACGTTGACAGACATTTTTATCACCTGTAACGACTACAGACATTTTTATCACCTGTAACGACTACAGACATTTTTATCACCTGTAACGACTACAGACATTTTTGTCGCCTGTAACGACTACAGACAACGACTACAGACATTTTTATCGCCTGTAACGACTACAGACATTTTTGTCGCCTGTAACGACTACAGACATTTTTATCGCCTGTAACGACTACAGACATTTTTGTCGCCTGTAACGACGACAGACATTTTTATCGCCTGTAACGACGACAGATATTTTTATCGCCTGTAACGACTGCAGACATTTATAACGTATATAACAAAAACTATTGACGTGTTCAGTACAGCCAGGCTCACTGACCATATGTGTGTTTGTGTTGACTCCAGGTGGTTTGTGGGAAATGTTCTGAGTTTCGAGCTCGTCTTTCGTACGACAACAACCGAACCAACCGTGTTTGTATCGACTGCTACGCCACTCTGGTGGGAGTGTTGCCCTCGCCCGCCACGCTGATCAGCAGCACCCAGAGGCGGCGCTCCATCTTGGAGGTCAGTGTGACATCACAATGACTGTTTGCCTACAGTTAATGGAACAATAGCCTTAAGGCATTCAGTCTCTTTCAGATTTTAGTTTTGTTGAGCCAAATGTTCATTGATGTTCAATGAAAAACATTTCACAGCTTCTGCTGTAATCTCTGAAGGTTGTACTGTGCAACTACAACAGTACTATAAATGTTGTATCAAATCTTCATATCACCAATAAAACCAATGGTGGAAAGCTGACTCCTATCTTTCTCTCTCTGGTTGCCATAGAAACAGGCCTCGCTGGCAGCAGAGAACAGTGTGATTTGTAGTTTTCTTCACCACATGGAGAAAGGAGGGGGTCGGGGCTGGCAGAAGGCCTGGTTTGTCGTCCCTGAAAACGAGCCGCTGGTGCTCTACATCTACGGAGCTCCACAGGTACTTTATTAAAGGACAGGTTCACCATTTTTCAAGTTTTCTTTCATTCAAATGAACATTAAAATATTTTTTTCTTAACACACTTTATTTTCCTTCTAAATGTATTTCACAAAGAATTTTTCTTTGTTTCATGGATTTATTATTTCTCCACCAGGATGTGAAGGCGCAGCGCAGCGTGCCTCTGATTGGCTTTGAGGTCTCCTTCCCTGAATCATGTGACCGCCTGGAGCGACGCCACGCCTTTAAGATCTCCCAGAGTCACCTGACACTCTACTTCAGTGCTGAGGGGGAGGAGCTACAGAGGCGATGGATGGACGTTCTGTCTAGGGCTGGGCGGGGGGAGGAGCTTCAGATCCACCGACCAATTGTGGAAAGTCTGGAGGAGGAGGGGGAGGAGCTAGCTGCGGTAGAGGAGGAGAACACGTGATTTCATTGGATGAGGAAGGATGGCTACGACGAGGGGCGTTGTCTTTGAATCCTGGTGAATCCTGTCGGAAAAAATAACCTACAAAACCAGTTGTAGCTGATATTTCTCTCTCTCACACACACACACACTGTATATTTAAAGTTGCGTGATTCGTCTGCATGATTCCTCCCTGCTGTCCACACAAGATGGCATCTCTCTCTCCCGGTTTAATTCACCTGCCAGTTGATGGGGGGGCGGAGCTTCTGGTTCAATCATCATCTATAAATGTGATCATTGTAAATTCTCCCCAGAACACAGAACCACAGGATTCTTAGTTTGTTTTGTGGAATGGCTCAATTATTACATCACACATGAGCCTCGGCTGCTGCAGCTGCTACTATGAAGAAGAAAGTTGACCCAAACGGCAACACAGTCCAACGCTCTCTGATTGGACAATAATGCACATTTAATCAACTTTATTAGCTCCAGTTACAGACTCGCTCACTCTTTTATGTCTCTTTTTACATTTTAGATGTCAGGAAGTAGTTTACGGATATAACTACTAAACTCACTTCATAACAGCATTGGTTATTGTGAGTTTGTCTTGTTTTTAATGTGTTTCCTGACAGCTTGTAACCACAGAGTGACAGTCGGGAGACGCCAACAAAGTGGATTCTCGATCAGCTCACAGTTAAAACTCTTTGATGTTGTGACCAGTCCTCTGTTTTCCATCTCCAGTAACTCTTCTTGTGATTCTCACAGTGTGACCTAGAATCTGCATCACTGCTCATTTATCGCAGATTATTGACCGTAAACACCAGAAACATATTTCACTTTTTCATAAAGTCTAAAGAAAGAAACTGTTGTGTGTATATAATGCAGCTCAGTCACAAGCAAAGGAGTCCAAAAGTGGACAGTGGACATTGGACGTATTCACGTTGCGTGTTTGCGTGTACACCTGACTGCACAGTCAAACATTTTAGGCCCCATGCCGACATGCTCCAGACAAGTACGCAAGCGCTTCGAAGGTACATGATATGGATTTCAGCCGTTGCTGTTCTGCAGACGCCATATTTGGTTACTGCTGTTGTCATGTTTGATCTGATTAGCTTTAACTAACCTATATGGCCTCTTTGAGGACTTAGATTGATCAACGCCACCAGAGCATAAAGGAAAATTTCCCCTTACGACTTTCTCGTGAATTTGATTGTGTTTTTTTCGTCCCAAACAGTCAAAAGTACCAACTGTGCAGTCAGTGTTAGTGTTTCCATGTGTGGGCTGTAATTCCAGTTCTTTACCTTATATCCCTCCAGTCTCTTCTTTTTCAACTTGCAAAAAAAAAAAAAACTTTTACAGACACGTCTTTGCATCACTTTGTGCCACACCATTGGCTGTACGATGTGGAGACCTGCAGTTAACATGACCACAACTATGATCTTAGCCTGACTTAGTCACAGTGACAGACTTCAGAGTAATCCAAGCTTTTACTGATTCGTCCAACATGGATTTCTTTGTGTTGCAACGGGTTGATGTAATCTGGACTCTGGTTGGGTTTTCTGTTCTTCTGTCCTCCATAACATAACAACATTCAACCATCTCGGTGTCAACACACCCGGATGGATTGACAAGCACATGAACATGCCGGAAATGACAGCCGAGGAATCGACCTGATCGTAGCTGCTGCTGTCGCCTGATTCAAGAGATTTAAGATGAGATTCTTCCCTCTTTTTTTTTTTTTTTTTTTTTTTTTTAAGTTTTGTGATGCTGGTTTCCTGAGCTGAAACAGCAGGAAGTCAATATAATCTGTCACACTTGACAGTTGAAACTGTGAGATTTGTAAAACATATAAAGAGATTGATCTGTATTCTTCAAATGCACTTCAAAGACAGTTTATTTTTAACCCCAAATTTTCACCAGAAGAGAAAAATCTCCAGATGTTTAGATGTTTTTTTTTCTTGTTTCTCTTAAATGTTCACACTAACATCCAGTGAGCGCACAGCTGCTGTCTGTCCTCCAAATTGTCCAATCAAATCACCTGTCTGGAGGTAAAGGAGGAGCTGACCTGAAGCCTCTCTGCCCCCTGCTGGTGAAGTTGGGTTTGTCAAGTTTGTCAAAGGGTTTTTTTTTGTTTTTTTTTAAGCATTGAGGTTCATCATCGTCCTTCTTAAAAATCACTTGTTTTCACTTTAAATTAATCTTTCCACTTGTTTTGTGTCTGAAATGTCAAAAAGAAAAATGTGTTGCTTCATTCAATAACAAATGGATTCAATTTATTTGAGGATAAGAAGCAGAGAGAAGAAATTAATGGAGACATTTGACTTTGTAGTCTTTTTTTAAATTTAAATTTTTTTAAATTTTAATCAACAAAATAATTTTATAATAATTTAATAATTGAGTATCTCAAAAACCTTTTGAAACTTTTTGAATTAAAACATTGACATTTGAGTCTTATTTTAAGCAAAATTTTGAAAACTTTGCAAACCTCTTAACCTATTAACTTATTAAAAAGTTAAGTTTGATTAAGCATGACTATTTTTATTTAGCTGATCAATTAATTTACAAAAACTGTGATTATCGATCAATCACTGAAGTCATGTGTTAATTAAATTCAGAAATTCTGCTTCTATCTTCTCAAATGTTTAGATTTGCTGGTTTTATAACTCATATGACAGCAACTTGAATATTTAATTTATTGTGAAACCAAACTACTTATCAGTTCAGTGAGAAAATATCTTGCAGATCAATTGATAATTACAATAATTGTTAGTTGCAGCTCTAATCATCTGTAAGATGATCGGTGGTGCAGGGTTGTCGTTGAGTTTTTGGATGTAAAAAGTCTCTCCACAGTTTTTAAAAAGGAAGACATGAAGAGAGTAAGCGGAGACCAGACTGGACTCTAAACTGTCCCACCGAACACTGAACCTCTCGGGAGCAGGTAGACTCGGTGATGTGTATTTCCTGGATGTTGGAAATTAATTTAGTGATTAGATGGAGCCGATCTGATCTCAATCCAAAAAAAAAAAAAAAAAGACTTTCGTCGTTTTTTTATCATCTTCACTTGCAGTGGTACAGTATTTCTTCTCTATCTTTCTGTCACTCTATAAACACCTTTTGGACAAAATGTTTTGATAGTGAAAAAAAAAAGCAAATATTATTAATATTATTATTGTTATTCTGATGATTCTATCTGATGCTATGATGAACTGAAAAGACAGACTAACTGTTGGATATTTCTGTGTTTATAAATCTGGGTTGTGTTTGTCGTTTGCTTGATGCAAGTTGATGCAAGAAGAAAATACAGAGTAAAGTTTTGTAAATATAATTTATTCACCTGTGACCCCCCCCCCCCCCCCCCCCCCTTCTCCCCTCCTGCAGTCATGTGACTATGTAAAGGTTAAAGGTTAATGCTCGCTGTTCCTCCACACTCTGCAAAACGTCCACACAGCCGGAGCCAAATACATTTACAGTTTAACAGCTGCCGTCAGAGGGGTTAAAGGAACAATATGACATTTTTTGTCACATGTTTCAGATGATGTCGGTTTCATCCGTATGAGTCCAGAACATAAAGAAGTTCAGCATAGCCTAGTTTAGCACAAAGACTAGAAGTTGGGGGGAAACTGTTAGCCTAGCTCCACCCAAAGGGAAATAATCCACCTGCTAACAACTCCAAGCCTGTCTGATTTACATGTTAAAAAACACTGATGAGATATAAAACATTTGATAAGAAATGTATTATTGTAGATGAATTAAAAAGGAGACCTTGTGGTTTTAGCAGTCCCCCGTTTGTTAGAGCTAGGCTAGCAGTTTCCCCCCCCCCCCCTGCTTTCAGTCTTTGTGCTACGTTAGCACGACGCTAAACACGTCCATGTGAAATCTGACTCTTGGAAAACTGCATTTCTGATGTGTGTTTTTTAATGTGTAAAACAAACTGTGGTGGTGTGTTGCTCCTCTCCTCCCTCAGTGGGAATGGAAGGAAATGGCCAGTAACTCAGCCTTACAGTTCCCATCATCATCAGTTGCTCTGATGTGGTGACAAATGTTTTCTGCTTTTGAATCTGGGTTATTTGTTGAGAATCATTTTGTCTATATTTTTACTTCTTATGTATAAATTTAGTTTTTCTTTCTGTTGCCAGAAGCTTTTGTAGAGACTGGTTTTGACCAGTTTTTAACCTGTTCTCACTGGTGTGTGTTGTATCCGTCCAGTGTGCACTTTCTCTTCATGTGCCAAAGCACGTATTGGAAACTCAGTATTCAGTATTCAGAGCTAGTAAAGTTGTTGGCTAATATATATATCAGCTCTGCATTATGTATTTAAGTATTTCTTGTTGTTAACCTGGTCTGGATACCACATGTCGGTTTGTGTAGCTACAGTCTGGTACAGTTTGAACCGGTTATAACGAGAGATAAGGTGGTTCAATTAGCGCATTGATAATATTAGGTTTGGTTTGGTCAATTTATCAAAATAATTATAAATTTGCCTAGCCTAACCACTTCTAACAGGAACACTTCTGCTACAGTAAAATGCACACGCCCAGGCTTTGACTGCATCAAGCAGATATTATGTACTTTTACTTGAGTAGGAACTTTTACTGCAGTAAAGTACGTCGGTAACGTTACTTCTTTCGCCAGTGATGGTAACACTCCTGATAAAACATGACAGAAAGATGAGATTCATATTTGGTCTGGAGATTTATTTTCTATAATAGCAAACTTGAACTATGAAGATTAACAGGATCATTTAATATCTTTTTAACCATTTGGTTTATTTCTAACTCATCATCCTGGGGTCTGCAAAAATAAACATTACATCATAATGCAAAACAATAATAGTGTGATAAAATCCAAGGCAAAAAGGGGAACAAACAATAAATAATTTATACAATGACTCGAAATGAAATTCCTCCTTAATGATCACATATTCTGTAACAAAACATTTTCCTAATACAATTTAAAAGTATGACGTATTTAAAGTCATGTAGCTGTTTTAATCACTATCCAACGACTGAACATGCGCCTCTGCAGTTAGCAGCGTTGTGTCCTGATGGCAGCAGTTACAGCAGGTCAGATCAACCACCACCATGTTATGTCTTGGTTTCATGTTTTGCCTTAACCAGAATTTTATCGAACATTTGTTTGTGCCAAATCAGACGACTCGATCGCTCTCAGTGTTCAACTGTTCAAGTCTGTGGTTTTGTATTTATTTGTATTTTTTAATGCAAAGTGTCATTGTTTTTTTGTTTTTTTATGCCTTTTTTAAGCTTTCTTCCGGCCTGCTCTGTACCTGATGTTTGAGCGTGTTTCCTGTGACTGTGGTTTCAGGAGAGTTCTGTGTGTTTCTGCCTTCACACTGCTAATCATGATGAGTCTTTACAGTCATCTTTACCTCCACTTTGTCTCTGATTTCTCCTTTTCGGATGGTCACAGTGCTATGGACTATTATTGGCTGCTGTTACCATGGAGACCATCAGATTTCAGTTTATATTCAAGACTGAAACATGCATTGAACAAATGAAATAATATTAATAAATGCAGTTAGTGGCAGTATTTTATTCTATATTTCTGCTAAATAACCAATCAGAGAGCAATGAGGCAATGAATGGTAACCGCTGACTTACATAGCTGTTGCAATGGTAACCACTAAGTCCCAGTGCCGCTGTGGGGTCCGGGGATTTTAGTTACCACGACAACAACATCACCTCCCTCTCTCTGTCTCTCCGGGTGTAGCAGCAGCATGGTCGTGTTTTTTTTCTTCCTGTTGTAGTTCTGGTACGTTGTTATTATTGATTATTGAGTACTGATTGCAGGTTATTGGTTAGTGGCCGGCCACTGCCTTCCATCCTGTTGGTGTGTTTCCCATCATGCCATTCTGTAAGAAAATGAAATGAGAAATGTTTATGAGGTTATAAATGAAATAAAAACATAAAAACTGACCTGATGACTGTCACTGCGAATTTATTAAAACATTTATTTTGTAATTTATTTTTTAGAACACCCTACAAATAAAACAGTGCCATCCAGCCAATATTCTATTTAACCAGCCCACATTTCCCCAGTAGAAGACATTTTTACCAAAGTTTTTATAGATACTGATATTTATACTGATAAATAATTTTATTATTCTTATTTTCAAATATTATCCTAGTCTTTCAATCAATGACACATACTGTATATCAACTTATCCAATAGTTTATTAGAACCTTTATTACCCATTTATTATAATATAATCACTAACTCATATTATCTCCAATTATGAAGTTCAGTTTAATTTAACTTTTAAAAATATCATGAGAGATTATTTACACTGCTGTACTTTATTATTGCATAAAAGTGTATTCTAATATTTGTTATATTCTTTTTTTATTTTTGATTATCATCACTGTTCCTGTGATTATTATTGTATTTATTTTAATGTATTATTTTCATTATTTTTGTGTGTGGGAACAGCTGTGTGGTCATAGCAATTTAAAAAACGTTCCCTCCAAATCCAAACAGCTCCGCCCCGCCTCCCGCTAATCTCTGACTCGCTGATTGGTCAGTTTTCACGTCAGTCTGCGCTCGGCTGATCAGTCGTGGTATCCTGACGTCACCCTGGATTTCCCCGCTACACTCACTTCCCGTAACAGAGATGAAAACACAACATGACCGACTGAACTGTGTACAGACCATGGATGCATTAAAAGAGCGGCAGCTCATTGGCTGTTAGCGAGCACAGCAGCAGCTGATTGATTCACTGGAGATCAGTCAGGTCGGTAAAGACCCGCCCCCTCTGCCTGACTCACACATAGAAACAAATAAAGTAGAACCCCCCCAAATTAAAAAAACAAAACAAGCACATAGCTGTTATTAAATTTGACTCTGTTCACACAAAGAAAACAAAGAAATACATAAACAAATTCAACAATTCAACAATGTTTCCCTTCATGTGGTGAAATCAAATGTGATTTTAAAACATGAATATTGAATGAAAACAGCCATATATTACATTTAAAATAGTAAAATAAACACAATGAGTTAGTTTTTGATTGTAGATACTAAACTCTCTCTTTGTTGCTGAAATGAGAGGAAGTCACTCACTCAGTCAGTCAGTCAGTCAAGTCAATCAGTCAATTACTTTATTTATCCCACAACGGGGAAATTCACTTATTACAAGCAGCGGAAGAAAAAATAGAAAACAAGAAGGGGTTTTTTTTTAGTTTTTTTTTTTTTTTTACATATTTACAAAAGTACTACATTAAAAATGTGCAGATATAAGAAGAACAAATAAGACAAACAAGAACAAAAAATAGCAATGGGACATTGCTATTTAATTGACAGGAGACTACAACATTCAGCAGCAGGGATGAAGGATGAAGAACAATAATAAATAAACCTTGATTGTTTATATATATTAAACCTTGATTGTTTATATATTAATGTTGTTTTGTGGCTGAAAATGTGGGCATAAAATGATCAGTTTGAAGATACTTTAGTCCAAGTTGTCCAACATAGTGTGGTCGATCTGATCTGTGTGTTGTATTTCTGTGCTGCTCTTCACACACAACCCCCCGCCCCTCCGCCCCTCTGTCTGTCTGTCCGTCCGTCTGTGTCTGTGTCTGTGCTTCAAGGTGAATACCCAGTTGGACTTGAACCCAACACTCCTTCTATGAAGCTTTATGTACCTGCCGACCTCCTTAGTTTATTTCACGGGGATATAAAAACTCTTTCCGTGCGTGTGAAATATGCTGTTGTGATTTCTCATTGGAGACGTTGATCTTCCGGTTGTTGCTGGGAAATAAAGCGCATCTCTTGTGCTGCTCGGTTTCGGGTTCGTTAAATCCTTTTGTACCGGTGGGAGAAATGTCAACTGTCAGCTCGGACCAGTTAAAGAGCGGAGACCAGGAGCAGCTGGATGCCGGGACCCTGCAGCAGCAGACCGTGTTTGTCATCCTGGACTCCGCTGAAA
This sequence comes from Pampus argenteus, assembly GCA_036937835.1. Classification (NCBI taxonomy): domain Eukaryota; kingdom Metazoa; phylum Chordata; class Actinopteri; order Scombriformes; family Stromateidae; genus Pampus; species Pampus argenteus. The sequence continues at coordinate 5,482,808 of CM072864.1, read as the reverse complement.
CACTCAATCTGGTCCGGTGAGTGCGGAAGTCCCCGAGAGTTACCGTTAACTGCTGCGTGAGGAACATCACGCCAAACTACATTCAGAAATCTGCATATTTTTTCTTGTGCTCAACAGTACAGACTTACACACAACGATCAAAACATGTCGGAACAATGTGTTGAATCTGGAGTTTCTTCTGGTAAAATCGGCATATAAATGACACAGCAAGCTGTTGTCTTACTAATATGTCACTGTGATAACCTGCATAACCTGTGAATGAACTCGTGTGTTCAGCGAGATTTACAGTGTTGCAGATAAGAAAAAACATCAGTTAATATTATTAACATGAATTCGCCTTTGTGTGTAGTATTTATGCCGAATTAAAGTGTAGCACGTAAAGTTTCAGAAACACACTTTAAATCTTGTTTTGAACGTTATTTAAATGTACTGAGAGGCAAGTTAACGTTAAACTGCCACAGTTATGAATGGAGTTTGGTGTCAAGTGTTTTCCAGGTGCAACAAGAGAAGCAGGTTACAGTGTGGGAAGTTGCAAAGTTAAAGTGCTGAGTATGTTTTGTTATGATGATGACAAAGGTCAGTTTGTTAACTTGTGTGATGGTTGAGACTGGTCTCAGGCAGGTTGTTGTTGTTACTGTCTGACCTTTGACCCCTGATCCTCTTTACTTTCTGCTGTAATGAGTCATCCAGGATTAACACATACACACTCAGCAGCTGGTTCTTCTTATGTATTTTCCCAGAGGAAACAGAGAGAGACAGACAGGTACAGTTAAGACCTCGATGTTGCCCCCCGCCCCCTTCCCTTTCAGTCAGACTACCACACCCTGTTAATACACACACACACACACACACCACAAACAAAAATATGTTGATGGAGACAGAAAGGGAAAACACGGAGGAGTGGATGTCTCTGTTTGTGTTTAAGAAACTGACTGAACTAGATGATGAATCTACTAAGGAGATGAAGTGATAAGAGTTAAGCTGTTTAAGTGATGAGTATGATGAAGATGACGAAGATTAGTGTCTCAGTTCAAGTTGTTTCTGCTGCGTTTGAAATTTTTGTTCAAACTGTTTCCAGATGGTCTTTAACTAAAAACACATTCTGCTTTCTTTTTTTAACAACACAGTTTTTTTTACAGTGTGGACCGCCCGGCTGCATCCCTCATACCCCCCTCCTTTAGATTTTCTGTTTGTAGTTCAACAATTGTTGTTTTCAGATTGTGAAACTACTATTTGGGATTATTTAAGACTTAATTTACAATGTGATGTATGTTGATTAAAACATTGTCTGGCCTAGATCGTATTTCTAATTACAGAGGAGGAAATCTGTACAAACTGTCCTCTAAAGTCCTCAGAAAGACTCTTATTAGATTAATTCAGGAGTAAAAACATCAAGTTTATCTTCTGTTTAAACCACAAACTACTTTCCTAGAGTATGAGATCTAGTCAAGGTTCCCAGCAGGAGATGAGACAGATGTTTGCTTGTGAGTGACTGGCTGACATGAAAACACTAAAAGGAGTTAATGTGTCACTCAAAGTGTCAGTTTTTAAATGCAAGTAGTTGAAAACTTTGAACTGTAAACAATGAAAGTGGCTGAACCCAGTTTGACTGAAATGTTTTACAGTGGAGGAGGAGGAGGTGTGTCTCCAGCTCCATGTGGATGGTGTTATAAATGGAAGTGACTCAGCAAGAAAATACACACACACACTTCCTGGAGATATGTGTGTGTGTGTGTGTGTGTGTGTGTTTCGTCCACATTGGTCTTCTCTGATTTCTGTTTATAAGACTGCCAGTCTGCAGGAATGTGTTTTTCTGTCTGTGGGTTTTTCTGCTTAGTCAGTTTCTGGTGGACATTACAGGAAGTGCAGCTGCAGCTGAGGATGCTTCTGATTGGTTCATTCTGTCTGTCTGTCAGGGTGGAGTCTGGGATCGTCGCTGATATTGAGGTTGACAATTTGCTGCCGTCAGATTGTGACACCTTCTACCAGATCAAGAGTCAGCCAATCAGCTTCAGGTAACACATATACGCACGCACGCATGCACGCACGCACGCACACACACACACACTGCCGACCTCTGACCTCCTGACATTTTAGCCTATCACTTCTCAAGAAAAGTTATAACAAACGACATATGCAATGAAGTCAAAGCACTAAACTGTGTTTGTTCTCACTGACAAACTAACATCTTACCTTCACATCTGTTGTCATGGTAACATCACTGTAAGGCAGCTAACAGTGTCACATTTATCTAAAGCACCTGTCACAAGTTCTGCTCTTTTACTAGGGCTGCAACTAACGATTATTTTCATTATTGATTAATTGACTAGTCGATTAGTTTGTCTGTGGAGTTAGAAAGTGATATAAAAAGTAAAATGAAATAAACATAATGATGTCACAAATTGATCTTTTCTCTCTGCAGCAGTACTTCAGCAACAGCCCCCTCCTCTTCATCGTCTTCATCCTCACTGCCGTCAGCCATGTCATCCAGGTAACAATATAACAGCGATCTCACCTGTCAAATATGACGAGGTCAGCCATCAATATGCGTAAATTATTAAGAGTATTTAGAGTTACAGTTAACTCTTACTTCATAATGTCTAACGAAAAGAGCGAAAAAGGAGCAATAAAAACGTAACATGCAGATAGTGAAAGTGGAGGAGGATTCCAATAGCGGGTTTATACCCACAGTCTACATCCTGTGAGCCAGACAAGTGAAAGTCTGAGGCCCTTTTCAGGTTCAGGATGTTATTATCAATCAATAAACACGTTCAGTCAAAGGGGTTTTGAAAATGAGCAGAATGGAAAGCAGCCCTACGGTCAGCCCTGCAGAGGGCGCTGTGCTCCTCCAGATTGATCACAGTTATAACGCTGATTATAGCATCTCCTCTTGTCCTCTCGTCTCCTCTCCCCTTCTCTCCCCTCTCTGCTGCAGGGTTTTGATGCGTCAGGATCTGATGCGTCAGCAGGCTCTGGAGGAGGAGCAGAAGGAGGCGCAGCAGCTCCACCACACGCCAGCTGGCTCCTCCTCCCCTGTCTCTGTCTCTGTGTCCTCCTGCAGACCTCCTACTCAGGTCCCTGTGGAGGTGCTCAAGGTACCAGTCAGGATTTCTTTTCTGTTTCTGGACAGTATTTCAATTTCATCCGAATCCCATCCAATTCCATGTCGCTTGTGTACATGTTGCCTCACACCTCCCTCCACACAGTCACTAAAATATTAAATATTTGACTTAGTAAATGTAGTTTTATGAGTGTGGAATTCAGTTGGAATAATGAGCAGCAGAGGTTCAGCTATACTGACTACATATCCCATAATGCACCTAGCCTCTCTGCCAGTATACAGCCACATCTCCAGTTTGACATCACTATGACATCATCAGAAAACATTATACAGTGTTTCACTCACTCTCTGTCTGTCTGTCTGTCTCTCAGGTGCAGACTCACCTGGAGAACCCCACCAGGTACCACATCCAGCAGGCTCAGAGGCAGCAGGTGCGTCAGTATCTCTCCACCGCCAAGACAGCCAATCTGACGCAAAGCCACTCCCCCCAACCTGGCTCTGCCCCCCGCAACCAGCCTGCAGCTGACAGCCCCAAACATGAGGTAACAGTCTCAAGCAGCCAGTGCCTTCACACCAGCACAGGAGCATCCTGCTTACGGACAGCACTTAAAGGAGCAGTTCACCAGTTTTTTTATCAGCAGTGTTCTTCCTGCCTGAATCACAGTCTGCTGAGTCAGCTGACCAGAGAGGATCTGAGTCAGAGCTGTGGGACAAACAGACACACAGTTTTTCTGTTGAAATCAGGTCATACGGCTAAATAGAATCACAGATCATATCATATATATCATAATGTATAGATAAATAGTTTATTTGTCCTCAAGGAGGAAATTCTTTTCCAAAGTAGATGCACAGGTGGGACAGAATTATACAGAGTTATACAAAATACAGGGTTTACAGGGACACTTGCAGTGGTCGCACAACAGAGACAAACACAACACAGCTTTTTTAGCTCCTTCCAAAACACACCTTTTTGCACATGAGTAGTTTACGCATACGGCCAGAAGCACTTACAGTGTAAATGATGCTGTACGCAGCATATCATCCAACCTCTATTCTCCATTCTGTACTTTCTGAATAGTGTTTCTATGCAGAAATAAAACTGCAGCTTTTCTTCAGAGGAAAAGGGACAGAAACCAGAAAAACTAGTTTGTAGACAAAGACAGCAGCACATAAAAGTAACAATTATAATAATAACTACATACAGTATATGTTGTGATGTAAATGCTGCTGTTCATTCAGATGGAAGAGACGGTCATCGATGACGTCATCAGCCTTGAATCGAGCCTCAACGACGAGTTCCTGATGCTGATCGACTCTGGACTGCAGCTTGCAACCACGGTAACAGAAAACATACACATGGTGTACATATGTATATTGTATAGTTATTTTTTTAAGCTTTTTTTTTTGCACTGATGAAATTTTTGCCGGCATTTTTGATTCTTTTCAGTTCTATGTTGTTCTATGACTTAAAAAAAGTGATGAGAACTCATAATGTGCAGATACTTGCCCATTTAATACATTTTTTTTTTTCAAAAGTATAAATGATAAACACAACAAATTATGTTCAGCATCTCAACGACATTGCGGATTGCAGCTGAGCCAGAGTGGAGGGTTGTGTATGTACAGAGGTTGTCTCAGCTGTTTCTGAGCTACAGAAAGAAGATTTAAATGTACTGAGTTAAAGACTATCAGAGCAGAATATCAGTTCAGTTTTCCAGACTTCCTCGTTTCTGCTGCAGCAGCTGTGGGTGGAGACAGCGCGCCTCTGTGTGTGTGTGTGTGTGTGTGTGTGTGTGTGTATGTGTGTGTGCCAGGGAGATAAGTTCACTGTTAGGGTTTTTTCTCTCTTTCTTAAAGAGACGTTTCCCCATTTTTCAACAGTCGTCCAAACAGAAAGAGGAAGAGAAGCTGCCCAGCTCGTCTCTCTGTGAACGTGTGTGTGTGTGCTTTTTGTGTGTGTTTGTGTGTTAGCGCGAGATCAGAAAAGATGAGGATTTTAGTTTTACTGCCGGACCATGAGAAGAGGAAGATTAAATCGGAGGTAAAGTGTTGTCTTGTTGTCTTAGATCAGTTTGAGTTGTGACCTCTGACCTCTGACCAGCTCTGCACTCAGAGCTTTAATGTTGCTGATCAAGGAAACACGGAGGAAGAAGTATTCGGATGTTTTTAATTAGTAAAAGTAAAACTAGAGTTATCGCCTTTTACCAGAGAGCTGACAGCTGTTTGTGTGTCATTCAAATAACAAACACATTTATTTTTGGAGGACTTTAGTTGGAACATTAAGAACTTGTATTTCAGAAGCAACAGAGTGACTGTTTTAAAACAATCTGCATCAAAGAAAATGTGACTGACAAAAACTAATGTAGACTGGACGTTTGCAAAAGTTCCTGACACCAACCAAAGGTTCGTAATAATTATAATGCTGTGAAGTGTAACTTCATTCAGTGACAGATAGTGCCGTCATCACATGTTTCGTCCGACCAGCAGTCCAAAAAACTCAAAAATAGATCAAGAACAATGATAAGACCCGGAAAAGCAGAAGAGAATGTTTTAGATTTGTACTTAAAATGACTGTTTGCTTGAGTCGTGCTGTGTGTGTGTGTGTGTGTGTGTGTGTGTGCTTGTGTGTGTGTGTGCGTGTGTGTGTAGGTTGGGGGTTATCTGTGTGATGTGAGCTGAAGGCAGCTGTTATCATTTCTGCTGCTTTCCTGTTCAATCAGCAGATTCCTCAGTTTCTGGAGAAAAAACAGCCCAGATCAGAGTTTGTGCTGTTACAAATCACTGCACAAATGATACTCTGAATATAACATACAGTGTATGTATGTGTGTGTGTATATATATATATATATGCTAAAATGTTTGAAATAAAACATTAGTAAACCGTGTAAAATTATTACACAGTGTAGAAACAGTTGTTTAATGTCATAGTGATGAATTTATTATCAGCAGTGTGTGATTCTGTGCTCTGATTGGTTTGTTCCAGCTGCCGGTGGCGGGGAACATGCCGGACGTGTACGGCAGCAGCGGAGGGATGGTCATGCCGACCATCACCGTTAGCAACAGCTGCCCGGCTGACCTGCACACCATCAAGACAGAGATGAACAGTGAGTTTCAGTTTGGTAGTTCTGATGATGACCCCATCCCCACAAACAACAACAGTCTACATCTTCCAAAACACAAATAAACAACAAACAAAACCTGAACTGAAGCTGGAAACAGAACCCTGTTCCCACACATGCTCAGTGGTGTCTGCCTTACACAGAACTACTCTCTGGAGAATGAAAACGTGTTATTAGCCTTTAAAACAGGTTTTAAATTAGACTCTATGTAGATTTAAAAAGTCCAGAGATTCCCAGCTTCATTTCTTGACTTTTCCAGCTCATCAATTTCTTTCTCATTATGCCGAGATGACACTTGTAAAGGTAACAGGTAACAGACAGGACAGCCTGCAGAGCTGATCACTGATTGGCTCAGACAGTTTTGATGTTAGACCTCCCCCTGGCTTGTCCCTTTTTTTTCTCTCTCTGCTGTAAATCTGTTCTTCCTTCAGTTTGATGAGTCAACATCACAACTTCCTCTGAGCACGCACACACACTTGTATTTTCCCTCATCATCAGTTCCCACTTCCTGTTCAGTCAACATGAACATTCACACATTTTGTCTCTTTTCTGTTTGTTTTTTTATCCCCAGTGGTTTAAGAAGTATCCAGATCCTTTAGCCAAGGAAAAGAACCAATACAGCTACATACCTGACATAAAATGAACACACAGGCTAGTCTAGCATGCTTAAAGATGGGGGTGATTATTAGCATCTATCTGGATATCTCCATTAATTGTGCAGTTGTTGAAGTAGTATTCAATCATGTTAGCATTCCTCTCTGCTGGTACAGGTGTGTTTTAGTAATAGAATACAATTGCTTCAAATGCGGCTCCACCAATCATAATCAATGACTGGATCTATCCATTTTATAAACGGTATTTAAATATCTCTCATAATTAAAGACATGTTCAAATCTAAAATGTCATTAAGCTCATATTAAAATGTTCATTGGAGAACAGTTCCAGTGGTCTGCTTTATCCCATTTAAAATACTGGTGTGTGTGTGAGACAACCTCAATTCATTCATTGATTATTTTCTTGTATCATTCATGATGATGATGATGATGATGATGATGTTGTTATTGTGTTTGTAGTAGATATGGAGTCTAAAGCGATAATGAAAGAGAGACAGAAGAAGGACAACCACAACCTCAGTGAGTACTACAGTTTTCCTACACTGATAACTACTTTATCACTGCATTCAGACTCACACTGTGAGGAAGTGTTATCAGATATCTATGATATATGAATGTTTACAGGAAACTTTCAGTTGATGATGATGATGAAAACTGAAGACGATTCACAGCTTGATATTTGTCAGCTGCTGACAGTCTGTTTTCAACATGTTCCTGTTCCTGACGACAGGATCTGTTGTGGTTTTCCTTGCAACATATTTGATCAAATTGTCATGATTTACTAAGAACAAGAGTATGTTTTCAGCTTCTGATTTTACTGCAGCAGCAGATCCTCGACCCAAAGTTTTTTAAGATTTATCTAAAATCATCAAGCTCTTAAAAAAAATTGTATGTGTGGATATTTTTACACGGACAAAGGTTTCAGACACTAAAAGTAAAGAAGACAAAACGTGCGAATATAATCCAAAAATAAAATAATAAAATGTGTATTACTATGAATATTAGTATATAGTTCTTAGTGTATAAGATGAGTGTGTAGTGAGGGGTTGGGGCACATTTTTGAGAATCAGTTCAGCTTCTTCTGGATAAATGTGAAGATACTAACAATAATGTTCACGTCGTTGTTTTTCAGTCGAGAGGAGGAGGAGGTTCAACATCAATGATCGGATCAAAGAGCTCGGAGCGCTCATCCCTAAAGCCACCGACCCGTCAGTAAACTTTTCATCCTGTAGTATAAATACTTAGCATGTACTTTGTTCGAACACTGATCACATGACTTTAGCGTTTACATTCACAAAGTGATGATTTGAATATTCAAATCAATTATTTAAATATAAGATGATTATGACTTATTCGCTGTCTCTACATGTTTCTGTATGAATATGTTAATATATGTAACGTCTCTGCAGAGTCACTCTCTGCCAATGATTTGGTCGCATTCTGTCTGCGCCTCGTTACACTGCTTGTTGCTGTGTGTGTGTTAACGAGACACGGCCTGTGATTGGTCGAGCAGGGAGACGAGGTGGAACAAAGGAACCATCCTGAAGGCGTCGGTGGATTACATCCGCAAACTGCAGAAAGAACAACAGAGATCTCGAGAGATGGAGGAGAAACAGAGGAGGCTGGAGAACACCAACCGAACTCTGCTGCTCAAGATACAGGTACAGATCTCAACCAATCAGTGACCTTCAGCACTCTGATTGGTCCTTCAGAAGCTTCACAGATTTTAAGATGAATATGTGTGAGATTGTCCCTGTTGATAAATGCCACTTTTTATTTTCTTTCTTTTTTGTTTATTTCTCTGTTGCAGGTATTAATAAATATTTTGGCCTAATTCTAGTTTGTATATAAATCCAATTCTCTCTGTATTATGAATTGTTAACAGCTCCACCAAATAGTGATTTTCCCTCTAAACTTCTCACATGGTTTCATTTCAATAAATATTCAAATGATCCAATATTTCACCAAAAATCAAAGATTAGAGAAAAAGTCCAAAAGCTGAAAACAGATTTGTGTATCAGAACTTTGTTTTCTCTTCTTTCCTCTCACATTAATCATCTCATGACCCCTCAGATTTATCTGGTGACCCTTTGGAGGGGCCGACCCCTAGGTTGGAAACCAGTGGACTAGACTAGCTAACTGTCTGTAAAGTAGTTTAAATTAGCTCCACCTCCAGCAGCTACGACAGTAACAACTTGTAATGGAGTATTTTTACATGACTGTACTGGTACATGTAGCAGCTGATCAACAGTATGTTTGTGTTGTTGTTGCAGGAGTTGGAGCTTCAGGCTCGCCTCCATGGACTCTCCTCCTCCGCTTCCTCTCTGGATGTCACCGTGGCTAACCCCCAGACGCTCCTCTCCCCCTCACTCTCTCACCCCTCCTCCTCTATGGCCATGACGACCCTGGTGACCCCTCCGCTAGGTTTAGATGCCCTGAGCTTCGTGGAGCTAGACGACCCTCAAGGGGCCACCGGCGTCTTCTCCCCCGACCTGATGTCTGACGTTGGGCTGACGGAGCTTGATGGCCTCGGAGACATCCTGATGGATGAGGAGGGAAGAGGAGGCGTGATGTCACCTGCAGGAGGCGCCGACCCACTGCTGTCCTGCGGAGCCTCGAAGAGCAGCAGCAGGAGAAGCAGCTTCAGCATGGACGATGACCTCTGATGTCATCAGCACTCTGAGGGATTTGATTGGTCTGTGCTGGAGGCGGGATGCCAGCCTCCTTTTTTTTTTTGTAAATAGAACTATTTTTAATTGATGACATCATAAACTGAACAACGCACAAAGTCAGTGTCACAGGGAATCACTGTCCTACAGCATAATCTTGGCAACCACCGTCCCTCCTGTGTAACCATAGAAACCACTGTATTCTCAGTGTATCCATGGTAACCGCTGCATCCTCTACTCTAACTATGGTAACCACTGTATCCTCCTACTGTACAACCGTGGCAATCGGTGTGTTCGGAACCGTTGAGTTCAGCCCAGAAACAACTAGAAGTTGATTGGCTGTTACTCAACAAACCCACAGCTGATTGGTTGGTAGATGTGCGGCTGGTCAGCGCTCCAGTTGATCAATAACTCTCAGTTCAGTTAAAATGCTCAAATTCAGTTTATAAAAAGTCAAAACAAAACAAAAAAAAAAGAAATATTTTCTCAAGTTTTAGTTCAGAAGAAGTTTCTGATTCTCAGGCTGAACATAAACATCATCAGTGAAGAATTTTAGGTGCCAAAATGAACAAAGTTTGGTTTAAAGTTCTTCCCTAAAAACATGTTCTTTGATGCAGCAGATGTTTCTGTAGGATGGAGGTGTCGTTTTTTATCAGATGCTCTAATATCGTTCCTGGAGATCAAAATTCTTTAACCATTGTAACAAAGTGGCTCTTTTGTTTCCAATCAGCTGTTAATCAAGTGACTTGCAACACTGTAAGCCGTTTCCTGATAGGTCCTGCTCCATCACATGGTCAGCATCAGGGATGCTAAAAACTAGAATCATCATGGAAAACCATTCCTGTCCGGAAGAGTAAAATAAAGGGAAGAGAAATAGAAATAATAATTAATTTTAAAATTTTGACTTGCAAAAGTAAAAATGACTTGTCATGAGTATTTTGTCATTCATAAAGTCGTTCCCTGGTTGTAATGCGCTTCCTTACAAAAGGAAAGACAGGTTTCCAAAAATGTTCCCAGAAATTTTTTTCCGTGTTCTGACCCGTTTAACTACCTGAGATACAAGAGACAACATATCAAACACCTCTGAGTCAGTCTTCAGGTGTGTCATCAGACATGAGTTTACAGAGTAAAGAAGCAGTTTGTAGAATCATTTCATAATGAAAATCAGTCCTATAAATGTAAATATGTACAAATACATCAACCTATAATCACTGTGTGCTGGAAACAAACACCTTGAGGAGATATTTTAGTGAAAGAAAATAGAAAAATTTATTATTAAAGTTTATTAAACAGCATCACTTGGATCTGTTCTTATGAGAAGCTCACTTTAAAGGAGCATACTGATGTTTTTGGCTGCTTCATCACTGTTGACATTGATCTCCTTCATTCAGTCAGTTTCCCTACTAAACTAAAAATCCACCTGCGGAGAGATAATCCAGTGTTAGGAAACTTTGTTATTTTGTCATTTCGGTATTTTGTGATTACATTGAGAGCAGAAACTGTTTTCAAAATCTCGTCCTGTTGAAGTTCTGACGTGAGGTTTCAGTCGACTGTCGAAACATTTTAATGCGATTTTATTTTTATTTTTTACACTGTAGTTTGGAACCAACTGCAAAGTTTCCTCGGTGTTAGCGATATCATCTCTCATCTACGAATTAGTAAATTGACACCAGCTAACTCAGCTAGTTGTAACTGTTAACTACTATCTTGATAGTTTGTACAGTCAGCTAACATTAGGAGTTAACTGTGAGCTATAGATGAATTGTAATTCAGAAGTAGCTGTTAGCTGTAGCTCACTGTTATCTACAAAACAATAATTCCTACAGCCAACTATTCTAAAGAGAAAGGTGGCTATAGCTAAGCTATCAGCTATATTAGATTACAGTTGACAGCTAGGATAACTAGCTTGATAACTAGCTTGTTGTTACAGACAAACTGGTTTATACGGTCAGCTTGGAAACCAACCAACTAACTCCAAAGTTATACAAGTGTTAGCGTAGCTATAGCTGGCTTTTATCTATCAACTCTGTTAGTTCATAGCTTACAGACAGAATTTATAGCTGTTAGCTGTAGCTCACTGCACAGAAAGCCAGCTACAGTTAACAGTGAGCTAGCACAATTGTTGGCTGGAGCTGAAAGATATGATATGATATGTTTGGAGCCAACTGATAAGTTAGCGGTTAGCTCAACAAAATCAGTTAGACACAAGCTAACTCACTGCTGTAGCTAACAGTCAGTTAGCTTTGTCTGTAAGACATTAATATCATCTGCAGACTGATGTGAGGCAGCAGGTTTCTTTGGTGTTGTACGGAGAGTCAGGACTGATCTGATGTCTGTGACTTTGTGACTCCTGAACTTTAAATGTCAGAGGTTTTAATTCAGTGGTAGTACATCCTCATGACACTTAAAACAGAACACATGTTTAGTTTTATCAGCTTCTCACTGAAGGAGAAACACAGAATAAAGAGCCATGAACTGTCTGGATGTTGCATGAGATGGTTGTTATAGCAACAGCAACCGTAGAGCATCGGTTATCAGATGATAACTTCTTCATAAAGGGATTTCTATTTGTCATTTATTAATGTTTTTAGTATGTTTTTAATGACATTTATGTTTACACACAAACAGCTCAGTGTTTCATGTAGTCTGAATATGATCTGAGTATGTTTCATTTAACGTCATGTTTGTTTTATAGATCCTTTATGTTTCAGGTTTAAACTTTTATATCGAAATAAACACATTAAAAAAACCTTAGAAAAATCTCTTTTGTCTTTTGTTACCTCACAAAAACCAACAAGTACACCAGCTGTTCTCAGTCTGTTTCCATCATATCATATATATATATATATGAGAATATAATTTATTTACACCATTTACACTTATCTACACATAAAAAAATACATTAAAACAAATGTATAAATAATATTATACCAAATGAAACTCAAACTTTAATCAGGGACATTTGTTCATTTTGTCTTAAGTTTTGGTTTATAACAATAATTTGTGTACAAGATACTCATCAGAGAAGATGATATGACACATTTACATTTGAATATATTCATTAACAATACATAAATCTGTATGTTGTCCTCAATAGTTCCATACTGAACATTTTTGAATGTTAAATGCTTCACATCTTTTTCTTTACAGCTCATTGACAGCTGTTATTATGTCATTATCCAGCAGAGAGCAGTGTTTGTCTATGTCATTTTTTAAAGGACGGGTTCGCAGTTTTTCACAGTCTTAAAACAACAGTCAAGTGCTCATATGAATAGTGACTGTAATCACTTCTCCTGTTCATACTGGCTGTTAAAACATCTCCTTCAAATGTGTTTTCAATACAGTGATGGAGGTTAAAATCCACAGTGTGTCCACACACAGCTTCTATGAGGCTTCATCAATTTGAATTGATCTCCAAAATAGTTGCTTTTTCATTTTCTTACACTCAACTTGTCATTTCAGTCGTATATTTGTGCCTTTCCTATTTTCACCCTGATGTTGGAAATGTTGCAGCCTCTGATGAAGATTGTTTACGTCTTTGAAAAAGAAAAAAAACCTCAAAGCATTTGTGTAACTCTTATGAGAAATATATTTTCATTTTATAGAGAGAAAAGACCTGTGGTAGCATTTTAGGGTATGACATGTACTTGGAGAGTTAAAACTGTGGGAGTGAGATGTTTTCTGAAATGTTTTGACTGGTATAAAATATATATTACTTTGTGATTTAATAATTTGTGCACAAATTAATATAAAATCACTGGAATATGCTAGAAAACAAAAACGTAATAGTACACATCTTCTAAATGAGCTGCACAGCTGTGTGATTGTGTGAGATTTTGTGTAGTATGTCGTGACCACTCAGATGAATATTGTGGCCTGTTGGAGGATCTCAACCCTCAGGTTTGAACTGTTTAGATAACAGTGTTTGGGCAATGATGTGAAGAAATCAGTGGGAAAATCAAACTGACTGTTTTTTAATCTGACACCTGATAGTGTGTGTGTGTGTGTGTGTGTGTGTGTGTGTGTCCTCTCTTGATCTCTTTGATGTTGGCCGTCCAGGGGGTCGGAGGTCAGGTGCCGTTGTCATTTCAGTGATTTCCTGTTTCCTGTTTGGACGCCCTGACCCGTCGCTTTGACAAACACACACTTCCTATCCCAGCAGGAGCCACTTCCTGTCCCGCCCGGCCCAGCCCGGCCCCCTCCTGAGCTGTCAATCACAGACTCAGAAACATCATAACAATGTTTCACAGCAAGAAATTCAGGAAATACACTTTATTTCTGCTGCAGTAGCATAAACTCTGTTTGTAATACTCTCTTTTATATGAAACACATTCACAGATGTTTTGTTTTCATCAGAAACAAGCAGTGAACACAACACATATCATCAGCTTTGAGTTGATATGTGGAACTTGTTAGCAAACAGTTGCTTATTTCCACACAGTTATTGGAGCAACATAATAAATCATTTAAACTCGTGTTTGTGTCCACTTGGTGAATTTAGGTTAAATATTCACTCTCTCAATCCTATGTGACCTGAATGCATCATAATGTTAGGAAGAGATGGTGGTTAATAATAAAATGAACAAAAATTTCATTTTCAACTTTTCTCACCCTCACTGTCTCTACAGAGACACACCGATGCCCTGCAAACATGTAAATCAACTAATATACATGTCTGTGTATGTGTCCAACTCTTCATTAAAGAGGCAAATGTCTAAACAAACACTGCCATACAATTTATGAGCATATTCCTGATCCAAACCAAAATCCTGATGTGAAAATGTGAAAGGACAAAGCTGACCAAGTCTGCACTTCTTCATTTTGTTCCACATAATCATCTGTTCAGACCAAAAAAAGATTTTTACACTGTGCGTATCCACTTGAAGTTAGCACATCAGCTCCTTTATCTCTCTGACATCATCTTGTAGTCTGTCTCTGATTGGTTGCTCTATGTGGGGAAGCAGATGGAGCAACACTCCAAACAGATCTCCAGGCAGTCGGACGAGCCGCAACAGTCCTCCAGTAGCCCACAGTCCAACACGGCCTGACATGCCTCTTCTGTACAGGCCGCCTCCATGCAGCAGCAGCAGCCGCAGCCAGCGGCAGTGTCGCAGCACACGGCCACGTCCCCTCCGCATGCCAGACATCCCCCCACAGCCGAACACATGGACAGCAGCTCGCAGAACAGACATGCCAGGAGACAGTGAACGCAACAGTCTGCAGAGACAATCAGAACAGACAGGAGACAGTGAATGCAACAGTCTGCAGAGACAATCAGAACAGACAGGAGCCAGTGAACGCAACAGTCTGTAGAGACAATCAGAACAGACAGGAGACAGTGAACGCAACGGTCTGTAGAGACATTTAGAACAGACAGGAGCCAGTGAATGCAACAGTCTGTAGAGACATTTAGAACAGACAGGAGCCAGTGAACACAACAGTCTGTAGAGACAATTAGAACAGACAGGAGCCAGTGAACGCAACAGTCTGTAGAGACAATCAGAACAGACAGGAGCCAGTGAACACAACAGTCTGTAGAGACAATCAGAACAGACAGGAGACAGTGAACGCAACAGTCTGTAGAGACAATCAGAACAGACAGGAGCCAGTGAATGCAACAGTCTGTAGAGACTAAAAAAAATAAATAAAGTGTCGGTAGAAGTAGGCGTGGAAATTAGACCAACTGGTGCGAGGCGTGGTGTGTGTGTGTGTGTGTGTGTGTGTGTGTGTGTTCAGAGATAAGCAGACCTCCATGTTAGAGGTGTTCAGCTGATAAAGAGTTAGATGGAGTTTTTTCAACTTTCTGCAGTTACTCAAAACAAGTGTAACTATTCCAAAGTTAATGCAGAGGAGAAGGGTGGTGATTTGAAGTTTTTAATCCAGTCCCTCTCTGTATGTGGCTCATTTTCCACCTCCACCCCAGTAATAGTTACAGCTGTGATGACTGTTTTTCAGTGAACTCGCTGCTCATTTAAACCCCACCTTTGTGTTTTAAAGTGGATCTTTGAGCCTTCTTGTCCATATTAGTCATCCATCTTCTAAAATTATCTATTAGCAGCTCTGTTTACAGTGTAGCTGTGGGTGTACTGACAACTATCACTAGATTACTGTGATACTAAAGAAAAATAACAAGTTCTGCAGCCTATTTTTTCTCTGGTTTCTAAGATTCATGGAGATGAACATATAATGGATAATATCTTCACGAAGTTTAAGTCACACTGTATAATATCAATATGTGTTGCATGTCCAGATTTGACTTTCAGTTCAGATTCTAAAACCAAATATTTAACTTTTGAGCAGAATTCACAGTAAATTAGGACACATTTGACATGTTCCCGGAATAGATCTGATTGGCTCACCGTCTCCTGCTACTTCTTTAATGTGGGCGGCGTCTGTCTTGAAGGAGGTGTGGCTTTTAGTGGAAGACAGACGTTTCTGACTGGTGCTCTGATGATGATGACGATGATGGTGATGATGACGAGGAGGAGGAGGAAGGCTGCAGCTGTGTCTGGAGGATCGAGTAGGAGGAGGAGGAGGAGGAGGAGGAGCACAGGTAATGGAGGAAGATGGAGGAGTAGAGATGGGTGAAGACGATGACGATCTGTCCGTACCTGAGAGACAGAGATAATGACATCAAAGATGACATCACGCCAAGTCATGTGTCAACAGGTGTTCCCCAGAAGTGATGATGTCACCTTTCTGTTTTTGGAGGGGGGCTGGAGAGGCAGGCAGGAGACAAGAGACGTCATTGGTGGAAGAGCTGTTGGTTAAAGAGTCATCACCGCTGTCACCATCCTCCGGCCTATGACAGAGCGGGGGAGGGGCCTCCTCTGCAGGTAGATGATGTCAAACATTAGATAAAGTTGGTCGGATTATGAACCATATATCCTTCTTAAGTTATTAATGATGACTAACGCACCATTAAAACTTAAAGAATAGGTTGCTAGGAAACACCTGTAGCGCTGTCCAATAAGAAGCAACCGATGATGTGAACAAGGCATGATGAGCTGTAATATGAGTTTTAGGGTCTACACAGACTGGTAAAACATACTTATTAGTCTGTTTTCACATGTTAAAAAGAGCGCAGCTTCCTGAGGAAGGACAGCCGGCTCTTTCCAGAACAGTCAAAAGTGTGTTTTAGAATTATTAGTATTCCTGCAGTTACAGTGAGAGGGACATTTCCAGTTATGCTAAGCTAACTGTCGCTATTTGGTCATTTATTTGTTTAGTAGTAGTGGTTTTCTGTGAAATGTAAAGTGTCAGGTCAGACATGTCAATCATATTCCATATTACCTCTGTCACAAAAACATTTTATTGGATATTTTTTTTCCTGTTTTATCCTTGAGTTATGTGTTATTTCCTGCCTGTCAGTCTCAACTTAGGGCAGAAATACAGACGTCCTGAGACAGGAAGTTCCCTCTCGGCGTCCTGCGCTGGTTCAAGAGGGAGGATGCGCGATTACTCTCATGTCAGGGTGAGTTTAACATTCGACAAGATGGGATCCAGTGATGTCCAGTGATGTTAGATGTGTTCGCTCTGTCAGGATGTTTGATTTATTTTACATTGACAGATGATGATGACAGGACATGGCTGGATTCCTCTAGAGATAAAATGATTAGATGCTAAAATGCTAAGATGATTTATACAATGACCTAATGTGTATCAATATAGGGGTCCTTGACATGAAAAAAAGAACCACTGCTGTTTTTCATCCAATAAATTTGATTGATTGATTAATTGACTATCTGACCTGTGTTGTGATGTGGAAGCGTCCCGTTGGCTGTTGGCTGGCTTGTGATGCATTCTGATTGGTTTGATTGGTTCTTATCAGCTCCGCCTTCGAAGCCACTGCGGTGTGACGTCACATCCATCCTGCCAATAAGACAGAAGATTCTGCTTATATGAATGTGATGATTATATATATAATTAATACTGAAGCATCAGTGTTAGAGCAGCATGTTACTGTTGTAGCTGCTGCAGGTGGAGCTAGTTTCAACTACTTTATATACAGTTAGCTAGTTTAGTCCAGTGGTTCCCAACCTAGGGGTCGGGGCCCTCCAAAGGGTCACCAGATAAATCTGAGGGGTCGTGAGATGATTAATAGGAGAGGAGAGAAGAAGAAAAAGTTGCTCTAATCTTTGATTTGTGGTGAAATATTGGATTATTTGAAGATTTATTGAAATGAAACCATGTGAGAAGAACAATTTATAGACATCTGAAATGTGACTTAACTACACACTGGTTTATGTAAGATGTCAAAAGACAAAAAGGTTGAAACCACTGGTTTCATCTTTAACAATGTGTTGGATTTGAAAAGTTTGTTATATTATTCATTGTCTAAAATCTTCATCTGAAAAGTAACTAAAGCTGTCAGATAAATGTGGTGGAGCAGAAAGTACAAGTCGACGTATAAAGTAGTAGTAGTAGTATCAAATGGATATAATCAAGTATACTACATCTAAATACACCTCAAAATTGTACTTAAGTAGAGTACTTGAGTAAATGTACTTGGTTACTTTAAACCACTGCAGAATACACATGTAATGAAACTATTAAGATATAAAGAGTCACTTAGTGCTGTCATCTTGCACACATGTGATATAGGCAGATGAAACATGCATTTACTCTTTATTTCAATACGTTTCGGTACAGTCAAAATAGCATATAAAAGCATAATATTTCCCTCATGTGTGACAGATGATAAAACCTCAACATTCAAATTCATACAGTATCACCCGAATATTAGAATATAAATATTATAAATATCATGTAGATTAATCAGACTGACCCACAGCTTCAGTTTGAAATGACACAAACATACATGAAGTTTAAACATGTCAAAGAAAAGTTGTCCCACCTGCAGCCTGTGAGACAGTCTGTCCTCTCTTTTTCTCTTCGTTCTGTCGCTTTTTGGTTTGAAACTCGTCTCTTCGTGTTTCTGAATAACTGTTGTCTCGACTGGTCTGGAGACTCCTCCTTCCTTAACACACACACACGCACACACACGCACGCACACACAAAAACATGTCTCACCAAGAGTTATTATTTATGATTAGAATTATTATACTTTAACACTCAGTTATCATGAGGCTTTATTATTTTTATCATGTGTACATGTATGTATATGTGTATATTTGATATTTTATTGGCTGTATTTGGCTGTTGGCTGGCCCATGATGCACTCTGATTGGTTTAATAATAATGATGATAATACTGATATTGACAGTAACAGAGGCAGTAAACAGTTAAAAGAGAAAAGGTAATAAAATGAGGTGAAATCATTGATAAACATTATAATCACCTCTTTATCTGAAAGTCTATATAAATTATTGTGAAGCTCTGAGAGGTGAGATGATGTTAGAGTGCTTCCTCCTGCTGGACTCATAGACAACTGCAGCTCCATCACTCACATGTTCATGCTGAGGATCAATACTACAAGTTACTTAATGTACTTTATGTCTATGGGCTGCACTGTTCATTAGTAGCTGCGTTATTATTAAATATGTAAATATATTTCATTTCTGAAGTTTTCCTGCTACTTCATTCACAGTGTAAGTTGAATATTGGACCATGACTGGCTTCTACTTTTCTAATAACGTTAGTTTACTTTGCAAATTCTGATTAATAATACAAAATATAATCAACAAATAAATGATGATGCAAAATTATATGATGCCTTATTTTATTGTATTTATTACCTCTCAGTATTTGTCTTGTGCTGCTCTGACATATTTACAGATCAATAAAGTTTTATGTCTCAATATTTTCATATGTTGCTTTATTCATTTATGTATATACTTGTTTCTTTTGTTTTATCTTTCTTTATTGACGTATAATGATCATATATAAAATATCTATATCAATATCATCAAAGCCTGAGCTACTTTTAGCGCATATAACTATATGAAATAAAAAGCATGTATGTATAGTTTTACAGTCTTCAGATGTATGAAAACCAAGTGTAAATTTACTTTTATCTATATGTTGCCAGTAAAGTCATTTATGTATTTGTATTCAGTGCATCATAGTAACGTGTGTAGTTCAGTCTCCGTCCTGCAGGTGTCGCTGCTGCAGCGGCTCCTGTCTGACGGCTGCCTGCACACAAGAAGAGGAAGAAGAAGAAGATGAAGACGAAGATGAAGCGGAAACAAAGAGATTCCTGCAGATTTTTAAAAAAATGAAATATGAGTGAAATGAAAGCGCAGCTCAGATTATTATTTAACCGGAGGACAGTTTGTTGTTCCTGAAAGCAGCGGCTGCAGCATCATGGTGAGTCTGACAGATGTTCACAGACAGATGTGTTACACTGATGCAGAATAACGGAGCAGCTGTTTATTAAGCTGCAGCATCGCAAACACAAACAAACAAAAAACCAACAAAACAAAACAACAACAACAGATGAGTCAGAATATGTTTGGTTTAACAGTGGGGAAACAAACAAACTGAACACAGAAAAAAACACATAAATATGAAAAAAATGTAAAAGAATGAACAGAATAACTTCACAAATCTTAAAAATGGGTTTTTATTTAATGTTAATTCTGTTTAGCGCTGCAACAATTAGTCCATTAATCAAATAGTTGCCAACAATTAAATTAATCTGCAACTATTTTTGTAATTGATTTATCATTTGGAGTCATTTTTAAGAAAAATATATCCAAAATCTCTGATTCCAGCTTCTCAAATGTGAATATTTTCATAATAATATGTTTGTTTTTTAAGTCCTCTGTGACAGTAAACTGAATATTTTTGGGTTGTGGATAAAACAAAACATTTGAGGACGTCACTTTGGGTTCTGACATGTTATGGATCAAATAACTAATTGATTAATAGATAAAATAATCGTAAATTGCAGCTCTGATCTATTCAAAAGTTTTGGTCCAGGTCCAATTCTTTTCTAATCTGGAAATATGGTCTGATGTGCTCTGGATGGAGGAATAAATAACAGTGAAATGAAAACCTTTTTGAAGGTTTTACACATTTGAAACTGTAAAGTCGCTTTTTTTGAAATGTTTTCTCATTTGTTTGTCTTGTGTTGCTCTTCTGTCTGTTTTGTTGTGTTTGAGGCTGAGGTGGCAGCAGCAGCAGAGCGAGGAGGTCCAGAGGAGGAAGAGGAGGGAATAGGAGGAGAAAGAAAGGTCCCAATGAAAACCCCCCATGCTCCTGTATACTGTGTCTGCAGGAAACCAGACATCAACTGTTTCATGATGTAAAATACCTCATCTTATCCAGCCATCCATCCATCCATCCATCCATCCATCTGTTAACTCTAACCTGTCTGTGTGTCAGAGGGTGCGACAGCTGCACTGAGTGGTTTCATGGAGACTGTATCGGAGTTTCAGAGAAAGCAGCTAAAGCCATCAGAGTGTGGTACTGTGTGTCCTGCAGAGGTCAGTGTCCCCAGTATCTAAAATCACTTTAAAAAATAAAGTTCATACTGAAATATATCAAATATATTTCATCTATTTCTTTTAACATGTTGTCTGATATTTCCACCTACAGACAAAGACTCATCTTTGGAGATTAAATACCGTCCGAAGAAGACCAAGGAGGTGGCGGAGAATGAGGCGGAGCCAGAGAGGGAGGACAAACCTGAGGAAGACGGGAGCTCCACCCCACAGCCCAAAATGGATAAGAGGCGTGGCTCACAGGTGAAAGACGTTACCCTTTAATGCCAAGCCCCCCCCTCATGAAGAGCACCAGGCTGTGAATCCGATTTGACATAGTGGTCAAACTGTGTAATTACAACTTCTGTGTCTTTCATGTGATGCAAACTGGTTAAAAAAAGTATTTTTCTTGCACACGATCACTGGAAGAAGAGCAACATTTATGGTGAATGAATGTTTCAGAGCAATAAGACTCGTTTTACTATCAGGATTTGATCCGTTTGGTCTGATAACATTTGAAAAGACTAAATTATTTCATCCCCATTGAAAATCACAACAGTCGGAAGCTAATTTTTTTGGCTGAGCAACTTTCATAACTTCGTATGTTTTGTATGTTTCATCTAACGTAGAGTTTATGGAAGAAATCTTTTAAATCTTTTACACTTCAACCAGTAATTTTCATTTTGATTTTTGATCCTGTGTTGGCATTTCAGCTTGTGTCACTGCTTATATTACATTCATATCTTCTTTTAGGAAAATTTCTGGTCTGTTCTGGTTGTCTTCTGTATTGACAACATAACATATATATATATATGATTGATTACATGATATTTCTGTGACATTTGTTGAACAGATCAAGCGTTCAGCCCGGATGTGTGGTGAGTGTGACGCCTGTCTGAGGACGGAGGACTGCGCTCAGTGTGACTTCTGTAAAGACATGAAGAAGTTCGGAGGTCCAAACAAAATCCGACAGAAGTGTCGAATGAGGCAGTGTGAGGTCCGAGCCCGGGTGAGTGATCAGTGATTCTTTGATCTGATACTTAAACAGTGATCGTTGAGTTTTAGCTTTTAGCTAGTTAGTTGTTAACTGAACTATTTAACTGGAACCACTTAGTAAATATGGATGTAAACAGTGCAACACCTGTTAGAGCTTGAAGGTACAATGAATGGTTGAAGAAAATCGAAGGACATACATACATACATACATACAATATATACGTACATACATACAGAGACTTATTCCTTTATAGTTAGATGTATTTATTTTTTGTTCGAGAAATGATTTGATTATCTTGTTTCTTTCCTTTGAGCAGAAGATGCTTCGTGTCAAAGACGAGGAGATCAGTCGGAGCAGTGGGAGAGGGCGGGGCCTCCAGAGAAAAGGGGCGGGGTATCAGACAGAGGAGGAGGAGGAGGAAGACGAGGAGGAGGAAGATGTGGTGTACAGTGAGAGTGAGCTGGAGCTGTACGAGCAGTATAAAGCAGCCGGATACCGAGACCTAGTGAGTGTTTCTGACCAGTCAGCTCTCAGAACCTGGACTTCCTGTGGTGTGATGCTTCTTCTTGTTGCAGGTGTGGCACAGTGAGGAAGAGGACGCTCAGTCGGACTCTCTGAGGAAGAAGGCGGTGAAGGTGAAGCACGTGAAAAGACGAGAGAAGAAGACAGAGAAGAAGGTGAGAGTGGCTTTAAGTGGCAGAGGACAGATGATGTCACTAGTAATGTAATTTACACTCTGATGATGTCATTTCTTGCAGAAGTCTGTCTCTGCTCCTAAAGAGGAGGTGAAGCTGCGCCGTCACAAAGCGAAGCAGCGTCACAGGGAGCGTGTGCGGCACAGCGAGAGAGGAGGGGAGAGTGGGGTTAAGGAAGTAGGTGGGGCTCTGCGGCAGTGTCTCGGTCCAGGCTGTGTCGAACCGGCAAGGGTCAACTCCAAATACTGCTCAGAGGACTGCGGCATGAAGCTTGCTGCCAAGTGAGTCTCCTCCTACAGTTTTTAAACTTTAATACACCTGCAACAGACGTGTAACACACCGGCAATACACTTGTAATACACCTGTAACAGACATGGACCACACCTGTAATACACCTGCAACAGGTGTGTAACACAGCTGCAACACACCTATAACCTATAACACTTGTAATATGCATATAAAACCTGTAACACATCTGTAACAAACAGGAAGCATGCAGGGTTTCAAGTTGTAAAAAGGTGGGTTTTTATTTATTTATTTATGAAAAAAAGTAAATATCAACTTAAAGAGGGCGACAAAACAGAACTGAACACAAAATTTAGCAGCAGAACTGTGTAGGTTAACCAAACACAAATCAAAAATGAAATAAATAAGAATAATCACACATAACCCTAAACATACAGTTTGCTGATAACTCAGTTTATTTCCTAATGTGAATTAACTACAACCAGGGACAACTGTCTGTCTGTCTGTCCTTCAGTCGCATCTATGAGATCCTCCCTCAGAGGATTCAGCAGTGGCAGCAGAGTCCCTGTGTTGCCGAGGAGATGGGGCGGAGACAGCTGGAGCGAATCAGGAAGGAGCAGCAGGCAGCAAGGCTCCGCCTCACTCTGATGGAGAAACGATTCCATGAACTAGAAGGCATCATCGCTAACGCCAAACTGCAGCAAGTCCAACATGATGAGGAGGTATGACATGGTGACACAGAGTCACAAAAAGACAGATATATAGCTTTTAGTCTTTTAATCATCTGTTACTGTCATCTGTTTTACAGGTGACTGAAGGTGATGGTGACGACACAGACCTTCAGATCTTCTGTGTTTCCTGCAGTCATCCCATTAACCCGAAGGTGGCGCTGCGACACATGGAGAGGTGCTATGCTAAGGTCAGCTAACAGAGACAGGACATGTATGTCCACTAGGATAGTCCCCAGAGGTCAGGTGTGTCACTTCCTTTATGGTCCCCAGAAGACAGGTGTGTCACTTCCTTTATGGTCCCCAGAAGTCACATGCTTCAGTTCCTTTAGGGTCCCTAGAACAGTTACAACTTAGTGTTCACAAAGTTTTAACTTTTATGTAAAGTGGCTGAATCATTTAACTGACCTGTCTCTCTCTCTCTGTCTATCTAACAGTATGAGAGTCAGACGTCGTTTGGTTCCATGTATCCAACACGCATAGAGGGGTAAGAACACCTGTCTGTCTGCCTGTCTGTCTCTCACTGGAAAAGTTTTATGCTCCTAGAGTAAGACCTGTATGTCTCTGTCCGTCTGCCTTTCAGAGCCACCCGGCTGTTCTGTGATGTGTATAACCCTCAGAGTAAAACGTACTGTAAGCGGCTGCAGGTTTTGTGTCCTGAACACTCCAGAGATCCAAAGGTTTATCATCTCATCTTTTCAACAGTTTGGTCACAAAATGCTGTTTATCTGCTGGTTATATTTCACTTCTTTGATTTTGTATTGAGGTAAATGGTGTTTTTGGGTTGTTTGAGCCCTTAACTGCCAGTCTTAAACATAAACATCCTTAACATTAGCACTGTTCAAACATGTCAACATTGCTAATGTTAGCATAGTCCAAACCTGTAAAGAATACTTGTATTGGCAGTGGAATAAAATAGAAAACATTTATCCTTGTAGCCTGGCTGGCTATCATTTGCAAACTAGCTAATTTAGGATAGCTACTTTTTTTAGATAATAAAAGGAAAAACAGGTGCATTGTGAACCAAAGCAAATGTGCTAACTCGTGTAGCTAGCTAGGAAATGTTAGCCAGCATTGTTGTTTTTTTAGATCACAATTAGCCTTCACAAAGTGGTTTCTGGTCTTCCAGAAGTTCACACCAAAAAAGCAACAACAAAACAAACAATAAGCAAACAAACAAATGAATAAAATGAGAAAAAGCAAAACAAATCAAATCTAAAGATCAGAACAATAAAATAACTTAACATGTGACGAAATGTAGACAGTGCAAAAACTAAAACCGAATTTACTAATGCCAGTTAGCATAAACTGACTCTCTCTGTCCCTCAGGTCCCTGCAGACGAGGTGTGTGGATGTCCTCTGGTTAAAGACGTCTTTGAGCCGACCGGAGAGTTTTGTCGGGTTTCTAAGAGGAAGTGTAACAAACATTACTGCTGGGAGAAACTTCGTCGCGCTGAGGTTGACCTCGAGAGAGTCCGAGTGGTACTGAACGCTCAACGAAACTTTAACATCAGCTTTCAGTAGCAGCACAGTGAAAGCAGAGCATGTTTGTGTTCATAACAGTGGACAAATGAAGGTTATTTGTACATTTGTAGTTTGTGGCCTTGACATTATTATGTCTCTAAATGTCTGTCTCTCTACCCGTCTGTCTGTCAGTGGTATAAACTGGACGAGCTGTTCGAGCAGGAGAGGAATCTGAGGACGGCGATGACGAATCGAGCCGGTTTATTGGCTCTGATGCTGCATCAGACCATCCAGCACGATCCAATCACTACCAACCTGCGCTCCTCCAAGGACAGGTAGACAGACAGGTGAGAAACATAGACAGGTAGAGAGATTTATAGAAAAACAGGCAACAGACACTTCCCCAGATATATCTGGATTTTTTGTTTTTTGTTTTTTGTTTTGTTTTATGTGTTTCATTATTTCAGTCTGAGATCCATGGATGCATTGTGAAAAGCACAAAACAAAACAAAAGTTTGAGACCTTATGATCTCTCATAATTATGACTCTACAAAGCTTACAAGATAAATATCTTTCAATTATGAGAACAACTAGATTTTGATGAAAATTACATAATAAGATCTGATAATTATGAACCAAGAACCTCTAAATTTAGAAGATTTTCCCACCATATGTATATGTATTGTGTAATTACAAGATAAAGATCTTTTGTAATTATGAAATAATGAAATATTTCATTGTAATCATGATATAAATTTCTTGTTATCATGAAATAACAAACAAGACACTTGTAATTATAAGTTCTCATACTCATTACATTGTATGTAATGATGGGAAAAACAACAAAAATAAGACTTTTGTAATTGTGATTCTTTCCTATTATATACCCATATACCATATGTACACTAATCTTATAAGTATAAGATAAAGATCTTGTAATTATAAGATAATTTTAGCATAATTAGAATTTTTAGTTTGATTATATGTATGCAATAATGTTTTTATAATTGTGTGTAGTTTTCATGTGATCAAGAGATACACATCTTGTAGTAAAAACAAAGATGTTGTAATTACAAAAATATGACTTTTTGTAATTATGGCATTTTTGCAACATATATATCTTTATCTTTCTTTTTCTTGAAATATTTGTGATTACATGATTACATGTGTGAGATATGGATCTGGTAATAAAAAAGAAAAGTGTTTTCATAATTATGGAATAGCTTCCACGATATACACATCTTGTAATAACAAAACAAAGATCTTGTAATTATGAAAGTAATTATATCATAATTATACAGTAATCTTATTGTCTTTTAAATATTTGAACTTGTGATTAGGAGTCAAGATCTTGTAATTATTAGACATTAAGTCATAATTATGAGATACATGAAACATAATTATGCAATGTATCTTATCTTTTTCTGATTTTAGTGGAATGAAACTGGTGTTTTTATGCTCACTGACACTGTGAGTTCCTTCTCCCAGCATCACATAATAAACCTGCAGATGACGTGCAGGTGGAGTTTTTAATAATCAGATGTAAACACATCGTTTATGTCCACGTGTGGATCCTCATCAATAATCAAACAGTATTACAGCTGTAGTTCAACCTAGTAATGAAGCTGAAAAATGACCAAATGCTGCTGCGGAAGCTTCTTAAAAAAAACCACACCAGTGACCTCTAATGTTCTGAGAAACACAACACTACAAAACGCTCCTCGTGTGTTTCTGTAGGTGAGCTGGCATTCAAACATCCTGCAGACACAGACAAAATAACAATAACACTAAACACAGCTGAAATTTTAATGTTCTGTTTTTATTGCACTTAGTTTTTTATCCTGATGTTGTTCTTATTCCTTTTTTTTAAATATTTGTATCATTTTTTATCGGTATTATGCTGCAGTTGTTTTCTAAATGTTATCTTTTGATCATATTATTGTTTTTATATTCAGTGTCTGTTCATGTTGTTGTATTCAAACCGATGCTTCATTAAAAGCCCATGATGTTTAATTATTTCTGCTATTTTTTTTATTTTTTTTTAAACTTTACATCTGTTTTATAGTTATAGTTATACAATAAATATGGTAAAGATGAAAAGAATACGGTATCTAATTGTCATACTAACTGGAGTTAGAAAAACAAAACAATATTAGACTGTAATTCTGTCATTTATTTTGATTGAACATTGAACAAACAACAATACAGATTAATTAATTAATTAATATTAATACATTAAATAATGTATATAATAAAAATTACGTAAACAGTCTTTCATAATGATGAGCAAGACTACAAAAAAGAAAAGTTTAGAGTTTGAGTTTGTCCAACTTTGCGATCGCCATCATTCCTGCTGTGGTCAGTAAAACCAAACTGAATATTTTCTCATTTAAGACAAGTAGGAGCAGTTTTGTCTTTGTAACACAACAAAATATTTCTTTTGCAAAATGCCGATAAGTATAACTATTTCTTAACTTATAATCATTACTCCTGTTCATACTGGCCGTTAAAAATCTCCTTCAAATGTGCTTTCAATGTAAATGATGGAGGCCAAAATCCACAGTGTGTCCTCATTTAAAACAGATGTGAAGTTTCTATGAGTCTTCATCAGTGTTGAGTTAGTCACATCAAGTGGATATCTGACACATTTACAGTCTGTTTAACATCAAATTCTCTCTTTGTGTTTCCCTATTGAGCTGTGATGGAAGTAAAGGAACAAATTTAAGGAATTTTGACACTTAAAACACTGAAACATTGAAACATATCTACTGGATTTGACTCATTTAGAAACTTCATATCAGTTTCAGATAAACATTTAATTACATGTTTGCACAAACTTTCATTGTAAGTACATTATGAATCTTCTAATGGTCAGTATGAACAGGAGGAATGATTACAACAATAAAGACATGTTTCACTGTTCATGTTGATTCCTGACTGTTGTTTTAAGACATACTTAATAAACTGTGAACCCGTCCTTTAATGTTGTGTGCTTCCTTGTGCTTTTAGTGTTTTTGTTTTTTTTTGGTCCTGATTAGAGCACAGACATAAATCACGTGGTGTATATTTATTTATTTATTCATTCATTTATTTATTTATATTATATTTATTTATATTTTTATGTATTTATATTTTATTTATTTATTTATTTACGTGATACGTCACCAGGCCGCGCCACCCCTTCCTACGCGGTGACGTCATGTGTAGTGGACAGTTTCAGTTGGCGCTCAGCAGCTCCGACAGAAATACAAGCTCTGGGAAGGAAAAGCTGCCGTGAGTCTGAATTTATTTGTTTGAAGGTGTGAAAAGGAGGACGGAGTGTTAACTGACTTAAATCAACTTAACTGACTCATTATTCTACACAGCGGAGAGCTAACAGGGAGGCTAGCAGGTTAGCTCCGCTGCTGTTTACACTGGTGTTATCATTTGATTTTTTATCATGTAGCAACGTTACATTCAACACAGACATACAGGAGTCACAGTTTCAGGAAAAGACATTAAAATAAAGCATATTTTATTGAATATTTTTTCCACCCAGATGCTCTGAAGAGTCCTTTGAGATTCTGGAAACACATTAAGTGACAGTAACAGTGATATCTATTATTTTGTTGAATTTGTTAGATTAAGATTCAATTTAGAAAGAAATGTTTGTTCCTGAAACCCACAGATTAGGTTTCACTTCATGGGTGTAGATTCGGATATGTATGATGTCAAGGTGTTGATTACCTTGTTGTAAAGCCTTATGAGAAGTATTCACAACCTCTACCTCAGTAAAAGTACCAGTAGAACATGTACATATAATACAACATATTCTTCCCAACATAGGGGTCGGGGCCCTCCAAAGGGTCACCAGAAAAACTGAGGGGTCGTGAGATGATTAATGGGAGAAGAAAGAAGAAAAAACAAAGTTCTGATTCAAATCATTTGAACATTTATTGAAATGGAAAAGGGGGGAAAAATCACTATTTGGTGGAGCTGTTAACAACTTATAGACAGTAGTTTATTGTTGACATGTTTCAAAAATGGAAAATGGACAAAACGAACATGAGCTGCTGCTGACAGGTGACGGCAGCCTCTCATGTCTGCCTCGTACTGCTGAATCATCTTCTCCACACCCGCACTATCGAAAGCAGATTCCACTCTGGTCATGTGGATGTTAATGTGAAGTCATGTAAAAAAGAGAAAAGCAGCAAATTGTTAGGGGTCTGTCACCATTATTGATTAATCTGCCTATTATTTTCTTGATTTGATTAATCGTTTTGTTAGTAAATAGAGCTCGTCATAATTTCCAAAAGTCTAAGTTTGCTTGACTTGTCTTCATGTTTGAGAAGCTGCAACAGCAACTTTTTGCTTTGACTTCGGTTAACTGTGATTTTACAATGCTTATACAGACCGACAAGTTAATCAATGAATCACGAAAATAATCAGGCAGATTAGTTAATATTCCTTCTGCACGTCAGCAGTTTATGTGTAGATGTTTCTTTCAGGTGGATCAGAGATGCAGGCTGGATCAGATCCTCAAGGATCTGGACTGAAGTCAGTCAGAAGATCTCCTCGTCTGTCTCCTCAGGTTAGTCAGCTCACAAACACACACACACACACACACACACACACATATCCTGTCTGTTCAAACTAACCAGACCTGCCTTTGGTCAGTAAACGAAATAGCTTTGGTTGTGTATTGTTAGTCTGGACAAAATAAGACATTTAAAGACATCATCTTGGGCTTTGGGAAACAGTGATTTTATGGACCAAACATCTAATCGGTCGATCAGATCGGTCATAAAGCAAGAGTAAAACAATAAAAGTAGTTGGATCTACTTCAGCTTTTTCTTGATCTAATTTGTCAGGAAGTAATTAATGTTGAAGCTGAACTGATCCTGAGGATCTGTCCTGTTGCAGACCTTATTCTAAATCTAGTTAAATAAATAGTTCAACATTTTGTCAAACACAATCAGGATGTTGTTAGCCTGTGTCCTGTATATTCAGATATGGCTTTGGCAGTGACAGTGAAGTGATTTTTGTTTGCTTCAGTTTAGCGGTGGTGATTCACGTTGTTTATAAACTATGATGCAGAGTGATCACAAGCACTTTGATGAATTGCAAAGAGCTTCTTGGCTTAATCACAAAAAAAAAAAAAAAAATCAGTGTATTTGGTCCTGGTACAAAATGATAAGCTAACGTCATTTCAGTATCATAATAGTTAGTACAAGTCAGTTTAAGTCACGCTACCGTTTTCTTTTAATTTTAGGAGCAGATTAATTGCTATAAAAGTCACAGACAATCAAGACAAACTGTTTACCGAATCATATCAAACTTCAAGGAGACAGGTTCGTCTGCAGCAAAAAAGGCTTCAGGATGTCCCAGAGTGTCCAGCAAGTGGCAGTACGTCCCCTCTTCAGTAGTCAGTTACATAATCGTGTTGCCACCAGTGCAGAGCTTGTTGAAGATTGGCTGCAGGCAGGTGTGACTGCATCTGTACACACAGTGAGGCGATGACCTTTGAACAAAAGACTGGTGTCAAGAAGGGCAGCAAAGAAGCCACTTCTCTTAGAGAAAAACATGAAGGACAGACTGAAATTCTGCAGGAAGTATAAAGGGTGACACGCAGAAGACTGTGCAAAGTCATTTTCTCTGATGAAGCCTCCTTTCGACGATTTGGGACATCTGAAAAAGCAGCTGTTAGGAGAAAAGGTGAACGTTACCACGAGTCCCTAATCGTTGCAGCTCTGGTCTGCACATGAGATTTGAATAACAGCAGATTTTAACTGTTTCTGTTAAATAAAGAAACGCTAAATACAGAGTGCTCTTGAACGCCTCTTGAATGTCCTGGAACATGATGAGTTAATTATTAGGAAAGAGTAGGTGTGGTCTTTGTGGTTTTTAAACTAAACTGGTTTTTAACTATCAGTGTGATTTAGCGTCTGAGATATAAACAGCAGCTGTTGATCATCTACCTGAGCTGCAGTTTGACCGCAGATCAAATAACTTGATTCACTTCGCAGTTTCACATAGTGTTTTATATTAATAGATCGACAGATAAGGATTTGGACTGAGTTAGGTCAGACAGGAACTCCTCGGTCTTCTGTTTGTTTTCCCCTTTTTTTGACGTGACATTTCAGTGTCTCAGCAATAGACACTTGATCAGAAGCTGAGAGCTGAAACTGTTGAGTGGTGTTCGTTTTCAGGGCGTCAGCGGCAATAAAGGAGACGGGGAGAAGAAAGGAGCAAGCAGCCTGCAGGAGGCGAAGAGGAGAGGAAGGATGGAGAAGAGCAGAGAGGAGAAAGAAGAGGAGCTGCACATCAACCTGCAGCAGCTGGTGAGAAACTAACCGACACATGTCAACTGTTTATCTGATCTCGTGTGGAGAAGTTGTCTCGCTCTGTTGGAAGTACAGAAACATTTTGGTTGTTCAGAGGTGTTGCAGAGGTTCTGTCCTGCTGCTCCAATCAGTGTGACATGGTGAATACTCGCTGTCAGAAAGCACCTTAAAAGTAAACCTGTGAAGGTTGAAGACTGTGTGTGTCTGTGTGTGTCTGTGTGTGTCTGTGTGCGTCTGTGTGTGTCTGTGTGTAGGATCTGTCCAGCAGGGCAGCAGCCAGTGGAACAGGTCTGGTTTACACCGAGACCTTCACTCACCATATGAACCTGTGGGAGCCCAGGTAACCTTCACTCTGTGTTTATTATTCATTATTAAATGTTTTACATCCAATTCACACATTTAATTTATTGTAATTATTATAGTTTTACATCATTTAAAGGCTTTGGCATTACATCTTTCTTATTGTCAACAAATCTCATGTTTGGAGCCAAATCAACAATGAACTGATTTACTAACTAAGTATTGTGTGTGTGTATCCAAAAGCCGTTTACAGGTGATTAGTTATTGAGTGACTTGTGTTGTGTTTCAGTCATCCAGAGAGTCCAGACAGAGTGACGTCCATCATGAAGGAGCTGGAGAGACAGGAACTGCTGTCTCACTGCATCAGAGTCGAGGTCTGTCTGCTTGTGACATAAAATGCATTCTGCCACAAAACAAAAACGTCGTCCTTAAAACACGTTTGAGTTACATTTTACTAAAATATGCATCATTGAAATATAAAATCCTGTTTGTGTGTTTCAGCCCAGAGAAGCTACAGAAAAAGATCTGCAGCTTATTCACATGTGAGTCACAATAACATCTAATAACATTATCTACTACACTGCAATGGTTATTTGAATAATCACAGTTATATATTTTGATAATCAAATAATCATGTAAATTTTTTAAGCAAAAAAATACTAAATATTCTGTCTTGCAGCTTTTCAGATGTGAACTTTTAAATATTTTCTTTTCTTTCACGCATGATGTTAAACTGAATGTCTGATCAGACAAAACAAGACATGAAGATGTTTGAGCTTTCTTTTAATTAGTCTTAGACTATCAAGTATCAGAAAACAGTGAAAAATGTCCTCAATGGCGTCTACAAATGTCTTCCATTGTCCAACCAGCATTGTAGGGTTTTTCTATTATCAATTATTATTAAATCTGTCAACCTTCTTGTTCAGTTTTGTTTGGTCCATAAAATGTCAGAAAATGTGTGAAAAATGTTGATCACTAATTCAAAGTGCAATATATTCTACTCTGCTGCTGGTCTTTAATCAGCTGTTTGTGCTCCTGCAGGAAACATTACGTGGACCTGATGAAGTCGACTCAGACGATGTCTGAGAGTGAACTGCACACTCTGTCTGACGAATACGACTCTGTTTACCTCCATCCTGTAAGAACATATGCACACACACAAACGCACACACACACACACACACTTACACAAGTAAAGTAACATCTAGCAGAGCATGAACAGAAAATCACAAATACAAGATTTAAATGTGTGAAACATTAAAATAAAAACGGTTCTACAGAGATTACACATTCACAAACACACTAACTGCTGTGTGTGTGTGTGTGTGTGTGTGTGTGTGTGTGTTACAGGAGACCTTCCAGGTGTGTGTGCTAGGGGTGGGTTCAGTCCTGCAGCTGGTTGATCAGGTCATGACGTCAGAACTCAGGAATGGATTCGCTGTCGTTAGGTAACAACAAGAAGTTGCGCTGTGTGCTGTGTTCAGGTGCTCCTCACCGGCTCGTAAAACTCATATCTTCCAGTTTATTATTTTTACTGAAATATCTGATATTTATACATCAAAAACATCAACATCAACATCAGTTTCCTCAAAAAAAGAGGTTTTTAAGAAGTATAACAACAACTGTTTAAATGTGTTGAATATCGTCTTTTTCCTGTTGTAGATACCATTACTTATATGTTTGGGGGCTGTCGGGAGACGTTCTATGAACTACAAAAGAGACTTTTGTGGCAATAAATTGTGCTACAGGAAGCTGTTGAATGTATTTTTCTTTTGCATTTTCTCCTGCTTATTTGATGGTGAAACAGGTGCTAAATCATGTTCTCTGTGGTCTTCAATAGTCTTAAATTTAACTTTGTGAACCTGCCGACATGTCAGCGAAGCACAAACGGTTAAAATCCAAACAGAACAATAACATCTGTCTCTCTCTCTCAGGCCTCCAGGTCATCACGCTCAGTGTAATCAGTCCAATGGTTTCTGTATTTTCAACAACGTGGCCGTTGCAGCTCGTTATGCTCAGACCAAACACAAAGTCGGCAGGTACGTTTGTGTTTCTCTATTTACGAGGATGAATTTTAGTTTGTCACTATACAAATACTCTCAGATTAAAAATCAAACAGGATTCTCATGGTGTCTGTTATATACTCTGCTCTGATTGGCTGATGGTCACTGTGTTCTGTCAAGGATGTTATTATTGTTGCTGTTGCTCGAGTCTGGTTCTCTGTTGTTTTGTATTATTTCATACAGTATGTGTTAAAATGTTGACTCGTTGACTTGGTGCTTGTGGAGAGAACGTGGAGTCTAGCGGCCTGTGGTGACACTTTAAGATACTTAAGCTTCAATAAGTGGTAGCTGCTGATTGGAGGGTACATGTGCTGGTTTTATTCTGCTTTCTCTTCCACATGACTGCAGCTGATTGATGAGACAGACTTTAATGTCTCTTTTCTGTGTGTGTGTGTGTGTGTGTGTGTCTCAGGGTGTTGATAGTGGACTGGGACGTTCATCATGGTCAGGGCATTCAGTACCTGTTCCAGGAAGACCCCAGGTAATTCTTGTTCCTCCATCACAAATTCAAATACAATATTCAAATATACAAATACAAATTCTGAGCTCAAACTCAACTCAGTGAACTTAAGTGTGTGTGTGTGTGTGTGTGTGTGTGTGTGTGTGTGTGTTGTAGTGTCCTGTACTTCAGTGTCCACAGGTTCGAGCAGGGATCTTTCTGGCCTCACCTCCCAGAGTCTGACAGTCAGTTTGTCGGCAGCGGACCAGCTGAAGGACGAAACATCAATCTGCCCTGGAACCAGGTGAGTCCTCACCTGCTCCTCATCCTCCTCCCACTTCATACCTATATTTCAGTGTAACAGCAGTTGCTTCTTATAAATCACAGAAAACAAATAATAAAATAAACTAATACAAAAATAGATAATATAGAATAGAAACAAAAAATTCACGCAAACTAAGAAATACCAGTTGGCTAAATACCTGGATTCATTAAGCTCTGACGCAAACACTAAAAACTGTCGTGACTCTGCCATCGAAATTTGTTAAACACCTTTGAGTTTGAGTAACCTTTTTACTTGCAAATTGAATTGAAATTAATTCAACTTTAATGAGCACACTGGTGAAAATGAAAGGTACATTTTACTCAATAAGTGGATTTGGATCTTACTTCATTCCTCATTTGAACTGAACACACTTCACTATGCAGAAACATGTAGAGCTTCAAAGCTTGACTTCCTCCAACACTTTCAAGCTCAGACTTTTCTTTCTTACGTTGTTTATATTCAGACGGGGATGACCGACGCTGATTACATCTCAGCTTTTCAACAACTGCTGCTGCCTGTCGCCAACGAGGTAACACACACGCGCGCGCACACACTGACTCTAATTTCTAACCTTAACCTCTTCCCTCCTCATCTATTTTTGAGCAAATACTAAAATGACATGCAAAGTAAACCAAATTAAAGTGTCTGTAACTCCTGAAGCACAGTGACTGTCTGCATAAATCAGCATGTATCACCTCAAGAAACACTTAAACAACAACAACAAACAAACAACAACAGAAACATACAGAAACAGACCAGAAGATCTTTGAGGTCAGTTAAAAAAAAAGATCCTGTTTGAATAAAAATGATGTTTCAGTCTAAACAACTGCCTTTGTCTTTGTCTGTAATGCTATGATACAATGGATGAGTGATGCATATTTGTAATATAAGAATAATGAGGTGTGTGTGTGTGTGTGTGTGTGTGTGTGTGCGCGCGCGTGCGTGCGTGTGTGTGTGTGTGTGTGTGTGTGTGTGTTCAGTTTCAGCCTCAGCTGGTTCTGGTCTCTGCTGGGTTTGATGCTTCAGCTGGAGATCAGAAGGTAAGAATGACACAGGTCTGAGTTCAGTGACGTGATTGTTTCTTTAATGGATTTAAATTAACTTTCTGTATGTGTGTGTGTGTGTGTGTCCGTCCAGGGTGAGATGTGTGTGAGTCCTCAGTGTTTCCATATTCTGACTCACATGTTGATGAGTTTGGCTGAAGGTCGAGTTATTCTTGCTCTTGAGGTAAAACACTCATATACACATGATCAGTTTACATCAGTGAATATCAACACACACGCTCCCCTCATCTCCATTAATTTGTGTGTGTGTGTGTGTGCGTGCGTGTAGGGAGGTTATAACCTGCAGTCGACAGCAGAGAGCGCTGCAGCCTGTGTTAGAGCTCTGCTAGGAGGAGCCTGTCCTCCGCTGCCTCTGCTCACCACTCCGTCTGACAGGTACCTCACGAACACTAATATGTCTGCTGATTGGCCAGTCATTGAGTCACCTGATACTCCTACTTTCCAATCATGTGATGTTTGATCAAAACAGCCACACAGAGACAGCTTTCTTTAAAGGGCCTATGTGCACATGATCCAACTCTGACTCAACAAGGTGTACTCAGCAGCTTTGAGCTAACAGTTGCTAGCGGCTAGCCTGAGAATGAATCAAGGTCCAACTAACAATGAAGTATACCGCTGCTTCTTCTTCACGAGTTTTCTTCCTGTGTTTATGTCTTCACCTGTCCCAGACACATCTGACCAATGACAAGAGAGGACGTTCTCACAATATTTAATGATGCATTTTAGTTCGCCTGGATTTCTCATTCTTTGATATAAACACAAACACACAACAACATCACTCATGACCGTGCAGTAAAGATTTCAACAATGATGCTGTTTGATTTTTAATCACCTCTCTGCAACTCTCTCTCAGTGCTCTGCAGTCCATCTCTCAGACTACCTCCGCTCTTTATCCACACTGGGCCTCTCTGCAAGTCCTGGGTAGGACACACATACACACACATAAACTTACCCTCTCTACGTATTATGTCATATTTTGTGATGACATCATTTCCTTCCTCTTTTCCTGTTTCCTGTGCAGAAGGCTGCCCATTGGCAGATGGGAAAGTCATCAGAGCAACAACCAACAAGGAGAGCATGCAAAAGACCAACTTTAACCTCTCCGTTACCACGACGACAGGTCTGGTGTATGATGAGAGGATGATGGAGCATCTGAACATGTGGGACAGGTGTGTTGTCGTCTCTGCGCTTCATGTGCTCATGTTGATGTGATGAAATAACGTAAACATTTGTGTGCAGACATCATCCCGAGCAGCCGCAGAGAATCTTCAAGATCTTCTCTAAACATCAGCAGATGGGATTGGTTGACCGTTGCCAACGGATACCAGCTCGCTTGGCAACTGAGGAGGAACTTGCCATGTGTCACAGGTACATACACACAATAAAACCCATAAATACACCTGATGAAGAACATACTGATCAAACTCAAATTGTGTTCGTCTGTGTGTATGTGTGTGTACACAGTGTGCAGCACATCGAGCAGATGAAAGCAACCGCGGTGATGAAGCCCAGAGATCTGAACAAACTGGGAAACGAGTTCAACTCCATCTTCATTAACAACCAGAGCTTTCAGTCTGCTCTGCTGGCTGCTGGAAGCTGCTTTAATGCTGTGGAGTCGATACTGACAGGACAGGTAACACACACACATTCACACTCACAGTTGTCAGTGAGTGTGTGAGTCATACAGTGTAGGTGGCTAACAGTTTCTGATGGACAGGAAGCTCTCCTGGTTGAATCATTGGAACAAAAGATGAACAATTGTGTTGAAAAAGTTTGTTCTTGAAGCCTGTTGACATGAAAACTGGGCTGCAACTAACGATTATTTTCATCATTGATTATTTTGCAGATTATTTTCTTGATTCATCAACAACTGTGATCACTGTGTGTTTTTGTGTGTCTCTCCAGGTGAATAATGGCGTGGCGATTGTTCGTCCTCCTGGTCATCACGCAGAGAGAGACTCTCCCTGTGGTTTCTGTTTCTTCAACACGGCGGCACTTGCTGCACGCTACGCTCAGAAAATCTCCCATCATCCACCGCTGCGAGTCCTTATCCTGGACTGGGACGTTCACCACGGCAACGGGACGCAGCACATGTTTGAGGACGACGACAGGTAAAGAGGAAGATTTAACAAAACGATGAAAGATGTTTTTAGTGAAGCAGTGATGGATCATTGTTTTCTCTCTTGCCTCCAGCGTCCTCTACATCTCCCTCCATCGCTATGACAACGGCATGTTCTTTCCGTCTTCAATTGACGCCGCTCCTAACAGGGTGGGCGTGGCCAAGGGGGCGGGGTTCAATGTCAACGTGGCGTGGAATGGCGGGCGGATGGGCGACTCCGACTACCTTGCTGCCTTCCACCACGTTGTCATGCCGATCGCCACAGAGGTGACAACACACACACACCACACATATGCACTTCATTGACTATAAGTGACTGAGTCATGTGACTGGGTGATCATCTCTCTGTAGTTTAACCCTGGGCTTGTTCTGGTGTCGGCGGGATTCGATGCAGCACGGGGGGATCCGCTGGGTGGATATAATGTGACCCCAGAGGGATACGCCCACCTCACACACCTGCTGATGTCACTAGCTGGGGGGCGGGTCCTAATTATACTGGAGGTGAGTAGTAATTTAAGTGAAGAAAGGCTGCAATGATTAGTTGATTAATCGATTAGTTGTCACCTTTTAAATCAATCATTAACTGTTTTGATAATTAATAATAATTCATTATTTAACAAAAAAATGTTTCTGTCTCTGATTCCAGTTTTTCATGTGAATATTTTCTGGTTTCTTTAGTTGTCTATGACAGCAGTTCTTCGAAAATCCACTTTGTTAACCTTCAGGTTTCTCTCTCTCTCTCTCTCTCTCTCTCTCTCTCTCTCTCTCTGCAGGGAGGTTACAACTTGTCATCCATCTCTGACTCCATGACGATGTGCACCAGTGTGTTACTCGGCGACCCCCCTCCCTCTCTTGTTATACCCCTCCCTGCTCCTCACCATAACGCCACGGCAACGATCAACGAGGTCATCCGACACCACGCTCCCTACTGGAGGTCACTGAGGATATGCAGTCAGTACAGGAGTTTATATATTTTATTTTATTGTCTTTTATTTTCTTGGGTTTTTTGAATAACTTCCTGACCTTTCTCATCAGTCCCAGAGTCTGTCCGGGCTTCCTTGCCCTCCCCGAAGCTTCGTGGGAAACGCAGTTCTAAAGGAAAAGGCAGGAAATCAGAGCAGAGCAGCACAGACAAACCACCACTGCCCCCTTCAGGACAGGAGGTCACAATGGTACACAGTCAGGCAGACCACAGTCTGGAGCAGCTCACTCAGGGATTGGCCAGTTTAGACATCAGTCACACCTTGTCCAATCGCACTCCTGATATATCCACCCCAGGGGGCAGGGCCAGGCCAAAGGTCCGCCTCAGTGAAGAGAAGGTTACCTGTAAAGCTGAAGTGAATGCAGAGTCAAGTGAGGCAACACCTGAGCAGAGCCAATCAGCTGAGAGCATGCAGCCTCAGGTGAGTAGTGTTGGAAGTCCCTACACCTGTATTGATGATAAAAGCTGTTCTACTAAACAAACAGCTGCATCCGGTTCATCTCTTCAAACTTTTGATTTTGTAGATTTTTATGTTTTTTATGTAGATTTGTGTTTTTTATTGTGAAGTTTAGTCTATTTAGATTTAAGAGTCTAAAGAGATGTTGTTAAATGTCAATGACACTGCTGAATGGAATTAATAAAAAGTTAATGAAAAAAAAAAAGAAAAAATATTATCAGGACCCTGAAGCTGAAACCTTGATTATTTAGAGTGTCTGTTGTACTTTATATGTTATATTCTGTCTTATGTTCCAGACTCTTGCTGTTGCCGTGGCAGCGTCAGATGCCGTTGCAGCTAGAGATGAGGCCGCTACTGGAGCGGAGCCGGAGCCAGAGGCAGAGGGGGCGTGTGGTTGGTCGAAGCCACAGAAAGCGTTTGAGCTGACGTGTGAAGTTCAGATGGATGGAGTTAGGAAACTTAATTTATATTCAGTTTGATCAGTGAGAAGACTTCTCTCTCTGTGTGTCTGTCTAACCTGTCGGTCTGCGTCTCTTCAGGCCTCCATGTTCGTAGTGAACCCTCTGTCCTGGTGTCCTCACCTGGATGCGGTGAAGCCCCTCCCTACCTCAGGTATAGATGTCTTCCGGCCGTGTCAAGACTGCGGCTCCGAGGCTGAGAACTGGATCTGTCTCACTTGCTACCAGGTGACCTGTCTCACTATATCATCAGGAATGATTGTTATAAGCTGTTGGGAAGTTCTGATAAAATGTGATATTGTAATAAATAATTAGTAGATCATGTCATCATCCTTTCACACTTTGGTTGGTTTAATGGTGAAACAGGTGTTGAATTGAATTGTCTTAAATGTAACCAGCAGAAACTTTGTGTCGATGCTATAATTGTGTCACCCGTCGATGATGATGTAACATGTTTCATCTCATGTTCTCAGGTGTTCTGCGGGCGTTATGTTAACGAGCACATGGTGACTCATGGCACGGTGTCAGAACATCCGATGGTCCTGAGCTTCTGCGATCTGTCTGTGTGGTGTTACCTGTGTGAGGCGTACATACACAACCAGGTAACAAGCAGCCTGCGCAGTGTTATTACTTTCAGTTAAAGAACACGATAACGTGCAGGAACAGGTTATTTCAGTTTGCTATGTTATAGTCACGTCACGATCTGGGATTTTACCCATAAAAATATTATCACACTGCCTCCAGTATAAATCAATACCGATATTTTCAGTCACAAAATATTGTTTAAACACTATCTACCATCAACGTTGTCAGGAGGAGCTGCAACCAACACCAAGAAGCACACTTTTTATTTCTTCTAACCATGTGAAAACTAATGTAGTACAACTGCATTAAAACACAAGTGTTATGTATGTAAAACATGACACTCGTGTAGCTGTGATATCAGGTTAATGATTGTTTTATAATTGCGGAAAAACACAAAAACTAATCATGTTGTTTAGTATGTAGGCCAGTCAGTCTGAAGTGCAGACTTTTGAGTCGACTGTGAATATTTGAAGTCATATTTTCACTTTTAGTTTTTCATTATGGGAGTGGAGGTTGATTGATGGGCAGAAATGGCAATGTAATCCTTTTTATAGATTTTAAACTACAATACAGTGAAGTGTACAAAAGTTAAAGGGGTTTGAATGCTCTGAAGTCACTGGATATGCATCTCTATTGGTCAAAGATGCTACATGTAATTCTTACTCAGCCTTTCAGACGACGACTTGTGTTTAACTGTTTCCTGTTAACTCTGACTGCGCTTTAACTGATGTTTGACACATTTTCATCTTTTTGCTTAAAGATGCTATAAATCTTTCCCGTCTCACTTCTGTGTTCAGATTCTGTTTGAAGCTAAAAACGCTGCTCACTGTGCCAAGTTCGGAGAGGAGATCCCTCCATGGAGCTGAGATGAGGAAGAGGAGGATGGTGTGAGAACCTGAAAGTTGTTTCTGTTTTTCTCTTATTTTCCGTCTTTCTTCAGCAACAGTGTGATTAGACTGTTGTATGTTGCCATGGATACTGCATCCAGCAGCAGCGGTGCTTTGTAGAAAACACAGTTGAATCCAGTGACATCTACGATGTCCCACATCTGCCAAAAAAACTAAACACACATGCAAAAACAAAAATAAAAAGTTTTTATTTTTTTTATTTTTTTTTTAACTGCGGCTCGGTGCTAATCACCATTAGCTGGTTGTCTGTTCGATTTCCTGAAAATGTGACGAATCACCAGCAGCCTTTGGACGGTTTTATTTAGAAGATTCTGGTTTCTGGTTTATCCGAAAGATTTAAATATTGTCAACAGAAGAAGGAGTTTAGTATGATGTCACAAAGAGGCCACAGCAGCTCAAGAAATTATTTTTTAAATTTATTTATTTATACAAACAAAACTGATCATGTCTGAATTTTCACTGTAATTCTGTGATCATTTATTTGGCACCTTTATTTTTTTATTTTTTTTTTTATTTATTTTTTTTTTTACACCAAAGGTTAGCAAAATAAATAATTTGAGCTGAAACTGGGTCCTAATATGGATAAAAATTAAAAGTGGATAAAAATAAATAAAGAAGAGTAGCTTTATAAAATACTGGCAACATGTTGATTCAAAATATTTGTGATGCATCTGCATATTTCTTCACTTGTTTTAAGAAATCAAACTAAATACAGAAACACCTCAAGGAGATTTTTGTAGTTTTTGCCTAAAAAAGTCTGAAAACACAAAAAAGAACAAACTAATCTCAATAACAGTTTGTGTTAAACTGTGAGTTTTGGGCAAATAATTGGAAAAAGTTAAAATATTAAAACATCATATCGTTCAGCTACTTTAATCTCTGAAGATGTTTTAGATTTTAATGTTCTAAAAAAATGTTTTAGAAAGGTGCGTTTGATTGTTACACCTGCAGTATGTCCATGTGTGTAGACGGTTTTCTTTGAGGTGCGTTTGATTTACAGACTCTGTGACGACAGTGTTACCGTGGTGATAAGAGGAGGCCTGTGTGCTGTGCAATATTCTGTTTCTGGAAGAAAAAAATGTATGTTCCTTTTTCTGTCTGTGTTTTATTACCATTAAACATTTATTTGTATGGACTCAAACATCCTTCTAATAAACAGTTTGTGAGATAATATTCACAGTCAATGGCTGCAAATAACGATTATTTTTTATTATTGATTAATCTGCTGGTCTTTTGCATCCTTGAATTATTTAATCATTTGGTCTATAAAATGTCAGAATATAGAGAAAAAAAGTACTGTTGTAATTTCCCAGAGCCGTGTGTGTAAGTGTAAGGTTAGAGGGTGTCATTATATGCTGCAGTACCTCTGTCAGCCTGCAGGAGTCTCTGTGGCGCAGCTGCGCTCTGAAAGAAAAATCAAAATAGAATTTAATAGAAATGCAGAAATCAAACTGCCTCCGTTTATCATAATGTATAAAGGTTATTATTGTGTCTGTATGTGTATTCATGTTAATATCAATGCTATCGTTAGTATTTAAAAGATCAACATCCGGGCATGTAGAGCTGGAAAC
This sequence comes from Pampus argenteus, assembly GCA_036937835.1. Lineage (NCBI taxonomy): Eukaryota > Metazoa > Chordata > Actinopteri > Scombriformes > Stromateidae > Pampus > Pampus argenteus. The sequence continues at coordinate 5,440,234 of CM072864.1, read as the reverse complement.
GGTCCTCCTCCATCTCTCGTGTCTCCATCCTCTCCTCCGCCTGCATCCTCTCTTCCTGTCAGACAGGTAAACATCTCCAGCTGCAGGTTTGTTTTATCTTATCTTCCTCTTTTTGTTTCAGTCAGCTGATCGTGTTTACCGGATCAATCTCCTTTCTCCTAAAAAAAAATCACAACGCGACGTTTATCAGTGAATAACTGCTCGTGACGTAATAGCCGTCAGTAGATGAGCTCTGTTTACGTTTTTAATTTCTGGTTGATTTATATCTGAATGCTGATTGGAGCCGTTTATCATTTTATTGTAAATAGAAGAAGCTCAACCAATGAGACGACACGTTTATTCAAGCAGGTTTAAATAAACCACATCTTCACTGGTGGAAAGTAACTGAGTACTTAATTGTGTCACCTGTTATTTACTTAAGTAATTGTAGGCTACAATTTTGAGGTACTTGTACTTCACTTGAGTATTTCCATATGATGCTACTTTAAACTTCCACTCCACTGAATTACAGAGGGAAATATTGTACTTTTTACTCCACTACATTTATTTAACAGCTTTAGTTACTTTTCAGATGAAGATTTGACGCCATTGATAATATAACAAGCATTTAACATACAACACATACTGAATACACACGTCTATGAAGTAGCTACAGCGAAAAAGTCCTGCATGAAAAATAATACTTAAGTAAAGTAAAAAATACCTCAAAATTGCAATTAAGTACAATACTTGAATACATGTACTTAGTTACACTGCTTTCCCCTAGTACCTTAGTCACAGGTGGGAGGAAAATCTTGATCAGCAGCATTATCTAATATCCACTTTGTTAACCTTCAGGGTGACTGAACTCTCTGTCTCTCTCTCTCTCTCTCTCTCTCTGTCTCTCTGCAGTCATGTCGGTGTCTCCCGCCCTCACTGACCTCTCTCGTCTCTATCAGACGGAGTTTGTCCGCAGCGCCCGGGCGGTCGGTGTCCTCTGGGCTGTCTGCACGCTCTGCTTCGCCATCATCCAGGTGGTCATCCTGGTGCAGCCATCCTGGATCGGCACTGCAGACACCCAGCATCATGGGGTAGGACAGGCCCCACCCAGTGGCACCCTGGGACTGTTTGAGGTGAACATGAATCTCCTCCTCCAAACAGCACCTGTCCAATAATAGCTAATCACAGCAGGTGTATACAGGGGAACTCTGTATATAATTTTAGTCTTTCCATAACCAAAACATGAAAGCAAAACTGTAAGGAATTAATTAAACAGTGTGTTTATCTGCTCTAACATTAGCATGTCCAACTAGATTACTATCTATTGGTTTGTGAAGTTACTGGATTCATTGTATGGACGCCTGGATGATACTATATCAGAGTTTTGCTATTTTTGCACAAAATAACTGTGGATTTTGGCCCCCATCTAACACTGAACCTGTCTTTTAATCTGCTAGCCAACATCACTGCCTGTGTGTGTGTGTTGTCAGGTGTGTCTGGAGTCAGATTGGCCCGTCCCGGACTGTCGTGGCAGTCTGTCCACGCTGACACCTCTGTCGTCCTTCCAGTCTGTGGCGGTGTTGGTGGGTGTGTCTCTGTGGGCGGTGTGGACCAGTGTCCTCTGTCTCTGTCTCTTCAGGTTCTGCAGCGCTGCCACTGTCTACAAGATCTGCGCGTGGCTGCAGCTCACTGCAGGTCAGTTAATACTACTGTTTCTACTGGTACTGTATGTGCTACATGTACCGCTGTTTAAGTCAAGTCAATTTTATTTACATAGCGCCAAATCACAACAAAAGTTATCTCATGACACTATTCATATGGAGCATGTCTAGACCTTATTTAATTTACAGAGACCCAACCTGATTACAGAAAACTCCATCCAGAGTAGCTTTAACATTAGATAATGTGTTTCTACTTTGGTTTTAATAAACTCAGTTTTGTCTGAGTTTAGCAGCAGGTCATCCAGGTCTGTATGTATAAATTGGTATATAATTGGGTATCATCTTTATAGCAATGAAAATCTATGGAGTGTTTCCTAATTATATCACCTATATGAAGCATATATAAGGTGATTAGGATTGGTCCAAGTACAGAACCTTGTGGAACTCCATGTCTAACGTTTGCACGCATGGAGGATTCATCATTAACATTTTACAAACTGAAATCAATTTGATAAATAGGACTTTAACGATCTTATTGCAGTACATTTAATGCCAACTAAATGTTCTAGTTTCTGTAGTAGGATGTGATGTTCAGGAGTAGCACTAAGGTCTACCAAAACAAGTACAGAGAGAAGTCCTTTGTCTGACACAAACTAGGAGGTCACTTGTAACTTTCACCAGTGCTGTCTCAGTGCCTTGATGCTTTCTACATCCTGACTGAAAATCCTCAATTAAACTTTTATTATGTATTCTTGAGGATCTTAGAGAGAAAGGGAAGGTTAGATATGGGTCTATAGTTGTCTAAAACACCTCAACCAAGAGACTTCAAATGACTGTGGTACATATCCAAGAAATTGTCGAGGTTAGTTCAGGAAGTTTGGTTGGTAGTGGTACTACTGGTACAACAGGACACTACAGGCCCTACAGACTACAACATCTAGAGACTAATGACTGAAAGAAAATACACAAGAAGACCAGAAAAAGACAGAGGACAGAACAGAGAGGAGGAGGCGGGGCTTCACTCTCTATACTACTGTAGATTAGATTATAGTCGACCCTCATTCCTTCCATCTTCTCTGTCTGTGTCTTCAGGTTTCTGTCTGGCGTTGGCTTGTCTTCTGTTTCCAGACTCCTGGGAGAGTCCAGAGATGAGAGCTCTGTGTGGAGAATCAGTGAGTATCACGAGTATCGTCTACTTTACTTCCACCACAGCTCAACGGGGAAACACAAAGAGGGAATGTGATGTTAAACAGACTGTAAATGTGTCAGATATCCACTGACTTGTTTTAATACACACTCGAAAAAGTGTGAACTTGTTCTTTAACAATTTATATTGTTAGTTAATCAAGGATATTTTATAAACTGATCATGTTTTATGTATAAAATTTTGATCTGACGAGTAACTAAAGCTGTGAAATAAATGTGGGGTAAAAAAATATTTTCCTCTGAAATGTAGTGGAATACAAGTATAAACTAGAATAAAATGTAAAATAATCTACCTCAAAATTAGTACTTAAGTGCAAGACTTGGGTAAATATAAATACTGCTGGTACTGTATTGATCACATGGTTCTGTATCGTTCTCCAGGTGGGCAGTTTCTCTGCAGGTAACTGTTCGGTCCACTGGGCATACATCCTCGCGATCCTGGGTGTGTTGGACGCTGCCATCTTGGCCACACTGGCGTTCGTCCTGGCCAACAGACAGGACGCTCTGCTGCCGCCAGATGCCAAGGATGGTGAGACGGGGGTGGGACATCATGAGGGGGGTGGGGCATTAAAAGGTAACATTACTGATAAACCTTTCCTCAAACAGTTTGATCATTAACTGTGTGTGTGTGTGTGTGTGTGTGCAGTGACCACAGGTCTGCTGATGTCAGCGTAGTCACCAGGTGAGTCTCTTCTTCTTCTTCTTCTTCTCTACTGTCTCTTTTCAGCACAAATATTTGACTTGTTTTCTTTCTTTATTTTTCTCCTCGTCTACAGATCTCTTTATTCTTCCCTATCACCAGAGGAGACAAATGTTAAGGAAACAAAGAAAGGCTATAATAATAGAAGAAACTCAATAGTTAAATATCTTTAAAAAAGCTAGCAGTTCCCCTCTGCTTCTAGTGTTTGTGTTGAGCTAGGCTAACACAGGGCTGAAAGTGTTATCTGTCCGAAACATCAGGAGGATTTACTAAAGCATCCGACTGCTCTGTTAGCATGATCTTTGACCTTTTGTAGCACATAAATAAAGTAAACCTGCAGTTATTCAGACCCTGGTTCTTCCAGTCTGAACAGATCAGCTGTTTGTTGTACCTTGAACTGATTGTGTCATTTCCTGTTGTTACATTCAGTTTTGCTGTTATTATTATACTATATACTATATTAAAACTGAACAAGACTTTATTTTCATAGAGCATGTATAACTGTACATAACTACATTTTAAGTATAACATTAAAGTGTTCTTTTCACTTTTCAAAATAAACAAACCATTCTTATCTCCACTGAGAAATATAACGTCCCAGATCTGTAATCAGGTCTGTTTTTCTTAGCTCATGAAAAGTTAAACTATGTGGAGACACAGAGCAGCAATGACAATTTTAGTCAGTGATTTTTAAGTTAAAAAAAGACCTTAAATTAAAAAAAAAAAAAGATTATTTGTTTTGTAGAAATTTGCAATTTTGTAGAAAAGATTTATATGCACCTTATATTGTTTGTATGCAGAATGTATCATGTCAACATATTGCATGTCTAAGCTACATGTTAGTGTCTCAGTATATTCAGATTGCGCAGTAATGTCTGCAAAAAGCACATTTATTTATGTATTTTTTATTCGTTTTTTATTGTAATATTTTTTTTGTTTTCCATGTGAGAATAAATGTGAGCAGAAGCAGATAATACAGAGTTCTGTGTGAATCACTTCACAGTGTGTGCAGGGCAGTACAGACAGTAGACAAACTTAGTAGCAAGAGTATGTAATTTACTTTGATCAAAAGGGCTCCGATGCATACAGTGATCAGAGATTTGCAAGAACACATTTTTATCTGGTTTGAGCTAAGAATTCACATATGTGTCTTTATTCTTAGACTAAGTCATCTTCAGGATAAGGTGACGGAAACTTAGATGTTCCCCGTGGAATTAACATGTACTGGTGGTGGGAATTACTGTCCTGACAATGATGTTTCATTTACATTTACCCTCTGCTGTGATCACGTACCCTAGAAGGGGATATTTGAGGTTGTACAAATTACCTCTTGCTTGAACTGGCTTTATTTTTCCCCGCTTTTAGTTAATGACGTAACGTAATCACATAACATGCTTCCTCTGTGGGGGAGCAGATCATTAAATCATCCACATATTGTAGCAGCATGCTTCTACCTTACACAGTTAATGAGTCCAGGCAATCTGTAAGTGCTGCATTATAAATTGCCGGGCTGTCTGTATAACCTTGAGCTATGTTTTTTCCCTGGAATGAGAAAGCAAACCAGTCCTGTGAATGCTGAAAAATGCATTTGCCAAATACACTACTGAGAAGAATTTTCTACCAGTATTGACTTGTGATAGAATCGTATAAGGATTAGGCACATTTAGCGCACTGCTTCATTCACAGCTCCCAAGTCTTGCACAAATCTCCATTTATCTGGTTGTCCTGCATCTTTTTTTTACAGCAGAAATTGTTATGCTGTCAATTGCTTCCTGTTTTAGTGGATACCATTCTTTACACAGTCTAAATAAAGACTTAGGCTATATTTCCAATGGTTGAGCATTTATCATCAAACCTCATATTAATGTTGAGCCCACAAAGATTTGGGACCTGATTCAAGCTCCAGAGAGTCTGGTGTAAGGGCCTGCTGTATCATGTTTATCATGTGTATCCTGAGATTAGATTTTTCTATCCCTACCCTTTCCCTGCTGCATGTTTCACAATCCTTAATCCTCACTTCCAGCTGTACTACACTTCCTGGTTCATAATTAATTACAATTAACTTCATATTTAGGCTGGGCAGATAGGCTTTCTTCTCCATCTCTAGCTCTTTACTACATTTGTATCCCATTCAAGTCCCACAGCTCCTATCCTATTTGTCCTTGGGCGAAACAGCCACCCCTACACACTGCAGTTGTGGGATCTGACAACACAATGACCTTCCCAACTTTAGCTGGCGGATCAGACAGTACTTACCCACTGTGCAGACACTGTGCACTCTCCTAACACCGAAATGCACCATACACGCCTAACACCATATTTTAATTTTTATCACAGTGACATCAGCAGTCTGCATGACTCGTTATCTAACAGCCGATCAGAAACAGAGAAGCAGCTCCTCCTGTTGTTTAGGTCATGTGACTCAGTGTTCAGAGTCGCAAGTGCATGAAAAACTACTCAGAGAAATAAGAGGAAAGGACCTGATCGGATGAAATTATGTTACCACGTAAAGATATCACTTTAGCTGATGTTACCCAGTGATGCGAGTCCTGTTCCACACTGAAATAACACTGATAAAATCAAATAAAATAAAATAAAATAAAATAAAATAAAATAAAATAAAATAAAATAAAATAAAATAAAATAAAATAAAATAAAATAAAATAATATAATATAATATAATATAATAATATAATATAATATAATATAATATAATATAATATAATATAATATAATATAATATAATATATATTCAGAAATAATATTCAGAAAATCCTTCATCAATCTACATTCAATATCCCATAATGACAAAGCAAAAAAGATTTAAAAAAAAACAACTGAAATATCACTATATCATTGATGTAAGTATTCAGATCCTTTTATAGTTTTATATTATAATTTTATATTGGAAATTATGTAAAAAGGAGCACACCTGTCTGTATAAGGTCTCACAACTGCCAATCAAAACCAAGAGATGAGTTCGAATGAACTGAGAGCTCAGAAACAGGATTGTGTCATCGGCATTGGCTTATCACCTGCCCAATACCATCCTGAATACCGTCACTGTCAATGTAAAATATCAGTTTTTCCTTTTAATAAATGTGCAGAAAATTCTATAATACTATGGTGTATTGATTGTTGATGAGATTGAGGGAAAAAAATAATTTAATTGATTTTAATATGTGAATTACTATTATATTATATAACATTAATAAAATGAAGCTACCTGGTGAGGTGAAGTCACCTGCGTAAGTGATGATTTTTACAGGAGACAAGGCACACAGACAGATGACCATGTGGTGGATACTGGCTTTAATTCAGAGTGTGAGATAAGTAAAATTAGTGTTTTTGTTTCACCACAGACAGACGTGATCACACTGCTGCACACAAGCTGAAAATACATGAACACAACAGGAACAAACCAATCACAGAGCTCATGAGCTGTTGCTATAGTTATTGTTACTGTCCATCATCTGTCTGACTTTCCCCAGAAAGAGAGTCACACTGATGGAGGGGAGCTGGAGTCAGTGTGGAGCAGTTTTTCAAGGTAATTCTTTCTTTTTTTTTATAGGAAAGGAGAAATGTGGGCGAGGGAGAAAACTCCAAGTCCCAGAAAGCATTACTGTAAGAAATATCCAATCACATAGCTTCAGACCATGAAGTTAAGGTGAATTCAGAGAATATGTTGGATAAATTTACAAATTTAAATCATCTCTCAATTTATCTTTTAGATGAATTCAGCGGCTGTGAACTCAATGTTGTGTTTTGGGCCATTCCAGAGACTTCAGGGAAAGAAATAATTTGGTAGTTATTATTAAATGAGACAAAGTTTACCAGGAGGAATTTACTTGAAAGAAGGCCTCCATTTAAACTTAAATAAATATTAATTCTCTGTTTCCTGCAGAAGAATGACTACAACATCCATGTTGTTGTTGGCAGTTATTAATGCTGTAAAATCTTCTCAATCTAAAATAAGCCCAAATGTTTTTTTTAAATGCTGTTTTAGTGTTTGTTAATGTAGTCGTGCATTGTCATTACACTAATGATCAGTTGACTAATTCTTTGTCTGATTTGTACCAAATTATACCGTCCTTTCCAGAAGACGTTTTAGGATTTTATAAGGAAACTACAAACCTGTAAAATAAACTTCCCTGCTCTACACTTCACTTTACTCCTCCATCACTTCATCATTTCTCCTCTTTTTAACATCAAACGATTGAACAGGTACGCTTTCACCAGAAGCAGCAAAAACATTAAAATACAGAAACAAAATATGAAAAACCTGAAAGACAACAACAAAATACACCTTTTCCTCATTTCTCCTTCACCTGTTCTTTCTCCACCCTTCCAAGTTTCTCCTCTCCTCTCCTCTCCTCTCCTCTCCTCTCCTCTCCTCTCCTCTCCTCTCCTCTCCTCTCCTCTCCTCTCCTCTCCTCTCCTCTCCTCTCCTCTCCTCTCCTCTCCTCTCCTCTCCTCTCCTCCTGTCTGTTTCCTATCCTCCTTTTCTTACTCCCTCATGTACGCTACTATCTGATCAATCAGTATTTGAGGGTCATAGTTCAGGGCGGCTCTCCTCCGACGCCTATGACTCTCATGATTCAGTTCTTCCATGGCGACGGTTGCCATGGTATCGATACGTTTCATCCTCTGCAGCCCGGCGGTGGGGTGAAGCCTCTCCTCTTCCTTTTCTTCCTCCTCTTCCAGCCTCTTCACCCTGAGCAGAAGGGGGTTTTGGCTTGGTGACGGAGGGGCCACATCGTCAAGAGAACGACGGGTTCTCCTGTGGGCGGCGCTGGCGGGTTCAGCTGCTGTGACAGACAGGTCCCTCCTCATTCGGCGACTGGAGGAGATCACCTGGGCGTTGTTAGGGCCAATGCTGGATAGTATCCTAGCAACCATACGTCTGAAAATGAGAAGACACAGGTAGACTACCGTTAGTGGTCCTGTTTCTCTTAGAGACTAAATTTCCCATCAGCCTACTGTCTTTCAGGTCTGGAGACTCCTGATTGGCTTCAGAAAATAAGTGCAAAAACACTTTATTCAGCGAAATTAATGGGAATTAGATTTGTTTCTACAAACAAATGTGTTACTGATTGATTGATGATAAAATGATTCCCAAAAAGTCTTTTTTTTCTCAAGATCTGTTGCTACATAAGCTAATGACATTGATTAGTAAAACTTTAGTATTGACTTTCTGTGTCTGTGGGTAAATGATTGATCACCTCAGAGTCTCCTGGTCTCTATTCAGTCCAGATGAAACACGCCCTGCCTGCTGAAGTTTCTCCTGTCTCGCTCTCTCCAGCAGAGCCTGAGCCACCTGAGGCTCCATCCTGTCGCACAATCACAGGTCAGAGCTTCAGTTATTTAAAACTATTACTGACAAACCTGAAGAGATTCAATAAACAATTAGAAGGATGCTTAATGCTGGTCACCTGTCCAGTAGGGCTTGAGCCAGCTGGGGCTCCAAGAGGCCCCACCAGGCAGCGGGGGGCCTCCCCATGCTCAGCCCCCGTCCCGTCTCATCGTAGTCTGGGGGAGCCATGCCCTGGAAGTCCCCTGGTGGGCCCTGATCGTCCTCCTCATCCTCCTCCACCTCAACCACTTCCACATCTCCCGGACCGACCAATCCCGTACTCTCTGCCTCGTTCAACAGGCGGAGCAGAGAGGCCAGGTAGGCTGCGGAGACATTTGATTGGTTCGTTAGTCGAAGTTAGTTATTAGTCGTTCTATTTCTTTAAGATTATTAATGATTTATTCATAATGACATGGTTCACAGAGAAGATTTCAAAGTCAACAAAAATACAGATTGTTTAGTAAAATACACGAGATTTCATGAAAAAGTCAAGATAATATGAAAGTAGTTTTGAGCGTTGCCATTTTTTAATATGTAAAAAAATATTTTTAGAGAAAAAAAAAAAATGTCGACCAGGATTAATTGTGCGTAAACTCTCTCCAACCTGCTCGCTGCTCCTCCTCCTGATCCCGCCTCTGGTCTCTCTCCACCAATCGCTGCAGGGCCTGGTCCAAGCCCCCACCCCTCCAGTCATCTGACTGGTAGAACAGGTCGTTGGCTCTGCCTCCTCCCTGCGCAGCAGGATATGACATCATCTGTTCTTCATAGGGCATCAGGTTACGGACATCCCTGCGCTGGCGTCTGGCTCCTCCCACTGAGATATCCACGCCACGCCCACCACCATGAGCTGCAGGTAGAGACTGAACAAGCGAGAGAGGCTAATTACCTGTATTTAAGACATATAAAAATTACAGTTCCCATAAGGCTTCAACAGACTTTTAATTTTAGGTCTTTGTTTAGAAAAACTCTCTAAAATCTATAAAAGTGCTTTTAAATCCTCCACTCACCCAATCAGAGAGCAGCTTTACCTTTTTCCACAGTGTGTCCACACAGTCATGATTTAAAAGTTAATGAGGTTTCATCAGTCTGTCATATCAAGTAGACATCTGACTTTGGCACTAGCCAAAGCTAGTAAAAGACTAACATAGATAACAACAATAACAAATATGTCTACTGCTGATTTAATGCCTCCATTAACCTCTCCTCCAAATGAGGAAATCTCTCCACATATTCTTCTTCTTATTATCAGCTGTATAAGGGCATGTCCTGAATCTGAAGTATCCTTTAGATTCCCAGGATATTAGACATTAAGAAAATAATATATCTATGCATGAAAAAAGAAGTCATGATCTCCAGATAAAAAACAATCTGAATTTATTTTTGCAGGTGAACACAGCTGAAGACAAAGAACAGAGGATGAGTTTTATTCAGTATTCATCACTTCACCTCCCACTCATTCATCACTGCACTTCCTGTGAGTCACAGCTGAGTCACACACACACACAAAAACTGCAGTATGTCATCCCAATATGATGAATAAAGTTTCTTCTTTTTGAATGTTGTGACTGAGGCTTCTCATTATGACCATAGATCATTTATCAGGCTACAAGCTCCGCTCTGCAGTTAAATCTTTCCACAGGTATCTGGCTCTGGTGCATAACATGGCCAAAAATATGTGGACAACATGAAAGCTCTACAGCTGATATTTTATAACAACTACATCTCCCACGAGTCTTAGCTGCAGGTTTCTGACTGTGTGAGACAAGTGCAGCTCTCAGCTAAACAGTTTACACTACATTAAACCGCAATGTAGCTAGAGGAAGGGGAGTGGGGCTTAAAGAGACAGGATCTAAAATGGCCTGTTTCATACACACAAATGCGAGTGTGTTCAAAAGGCAGCGTTGGAGAGTGATGTCGGTGTGAAGTAGAGGCAGAATGATGGAGTGAGATGAAGAGAAGGAGTGAAGACAGATTTAGATTTATAGAGAGTTATTGATCGACCAGGCTCATTTATATCACTTGTATGTCTTGTTTGTATGTCTGCACATCTGAGGACCACCTGGTTGTATCATATTACTGATGTGAGCGCAATAAGGTGACTTCTTTGTTTTATAGCAGCATGACATTTATAGCTAATCAACAGTCTGAAACATAGCCTGTATGAATGCACCGAGGTGTGACGTCACCTCAATTATTTGCCAACCAAATAAGGAGTGCGGGTATTGTCTTTTGCGCTCTGGAAACACACCCTGCTACCTTACTAGCAACACTAAGTGCTACACATTTGGGCTAACGTTAGTTGCTTTAGCTAAATTGCACTAATAGGGCTGCTATTATAATCAAGTAAAATTAAACTTGCACCCACATAGCAGACATCAAAGGTCCTATAAGTCTTCAAATCTTATGAATGGAGCAATAATTTCCAAAATGACGATCAGCACACTTATCGGGTCTTTACAGTCAGCGACAATGAGTCGCTGTCAAGTGTTGCTCAAGCGCTGACATGGTTATGGTGACATGAGTTTGTGTAGCATCTAGCTAAATAACACACTATCACAGATAGCCGTGGTGTGTCTACCTGGTACTCCTGCAAAAGGTGCCACCCTCTGCTAAGCTGCATCTTTTCTGTTAATACCATTGCTACATGTCGCCAGCTTCCATTGAAATTGAACTGTAGCCTGTGGCTTTGTCACCAGTCTGAACACAGTCGTTAGCCTGAATTTACCGCATTGAATTAACTGTGGTATTTGTTGCTTGGTCTGAACAGTGAGTCAGCAGTCTGAACAGTCAGTCAACAGCCTAAACAGTCTGAACAGTCTGAACAGTGAGTTAGTAGTTTGAACAGTAAGTGAGTCAACAGTCAAAACAGTCTGAACAATGAGTTAGTAGTTTGAACAGTAAGTGAGTCAACAGTCTAAACAGTCTGAACAATGAGTTAGTAGTTTGAACAGTAAGTGAATCAACAGTCTAAACAGTCTGAACAATGAGTTAGTAGTTTGAACAGTAAGTGAGTCAACAGCCTAAACAGTCTGAACAGTGAGTTAGTAGTTTGAACAGTAAGTGAGTCAACAGCCTAAACAGTCTGAACAGTGAGTTAGTAGTTTGAACAGTAAGTGAGTCAACAGTCTAAACAGTCTGAACAATGAGTTAGTAGTTTGAACAGTAAGTGAGTCAACAGTCTGAACAGTCTGAACAATGAGTTAGTAGTTTGAACAGTAAGTGAATCAACAGTCTAAACAGTCTGAACAATGAGTTAGTAGTTTGAACAGTAAGTGAATCAACAGTCTAAACAGTCTGAACAATGAGTTAGTAGTTTGAACAGTAAGTGAGTCAACAGCCTAAACAGTCTGAACAGTGAGTTAGTAGTTTGAACAGTAAGTGAGTCAACAGTCTAAACAGTCTGAACAGTGAGTTAGTAGTTTGAACAGTAAGTGAATCAACAGTCTAAACAGTCTGAACAATGAGTTAGTAGTTTGAACAGTAAGTGAGTCAACAGTCTAAACAGTCTGAACAATGAGGTAGTAGTTTGAACAGTAAGTGAGTCAACAGTCTGAACAGTCTGAACAGTAAGTCGGCAGTCTGGTCAGTCTGAACAGTGAGTCAACAGTCTGAGCAGTAAGTCAGCTGTTTGAAGTCATTCAATAGTCTGAACAGTCTGATCGGTCTGAACAGTCAGAACAGTGAGTCAACAGTCTGAACTGTGAGCAATAGTCTGAACAGTGAGTTAGTAGTTTGAACAGTAAGTGAGTCAACAGTCTAAACTGTGAGCAATAACCTGAACGATAAGTCAGCAGTCTGAACAGTAAGTCAACAGTCTGAACAGTAGGTGAGTCATCAGTCTGAACAGTGAGTTAGTAGTTTGAACAGTAAGTGAGTCATCAGTCTAAACTGTGAGCAATAGTCTGAACAGTGAGTTAGTAGTTTGAACAGTAAGTGAGTCAACAGTCTAAACTGTGAGCAATAGTCTGAACAGTGAGTTAGTAGTTTGAACAGTAAGTGAGTCAACAGTCTAAACTGTGAGCAATAGCCTGAACGATAAGTCAGCAGTCTGAACAGTAAGTCAACAGTCTGAACAGTAGGTGAGTCATCAGTCTGAACAGTAAGTTAATAGTTTGAACAGTAAGTGAGTCATCAGTCTGAACAGTGAGTTAATAGTTTGAACAGTAAGTGAGTCATCAGTCTGAACAGTGAGTTAATAGTCTGAACAGTAAGTCAGCAGTCTGAATAGTCTGAACAGTGAGTCAACAATCTGGACAGTGAGTCAACAATCTGGACAGTGAGTCAACGATCTGGACAGTGAGTCAGCAGTCTGGACAGTGAGTCAGCAGTCTGAATAGTCTGAAGAGTGAGTCAACAGTCTGAACAGTGAGCAATAGTCTGAACAGTAAGTGAGTCAACAGTCTGAACAGTAAGTTAGTAGTTTGAACAGTAAGTGAGTCAACAGTCTGAACAGTGAGTCAGCAGTCTGAACAGTCTGAGCAGTAAGTCAGCAGTTTGAAATCATTCAATGGTCTGAACAGTCTAAACAGTCTGAACAGCGAGTTAGTAGTTTGAACAGTAAGTGAGACAACAGTCTGAACAGTAAGTCAGCAGTCTGAACAGCAACATTTAGATTATAATAATAACAACAATGATATTAATAACAAAGTAATTGTAGAAGAATACACATTAATGATAATGATAGTGATGATAATGGTAATGATGATAATAGTAATGATGATGATGATAATGATAGTGATGATAATGGTAATGATGATAATAGTAATGATGATGATAATGATACTTATAATGATGATAATGGTAATGATGATGATGACAATGATAGTGATGATGATGATAATGATGATAATAATAGTGATGATGATGATAATGATGATGATAATGATAGTGATGATAATAGTAATGATGATGATGATGATGCAGTTCCATAATAGAAGTAATTAACCAGCAGTCTGTTAACTCTGTAAATGTTGTAAATCATTAGATTTCTTCTCCTGCTGAGTGCTGCTGACTTAACAGATATGAGATTCATTCTTGCAAGAAATGAAGCAAATTTAATTTCCTGCTGAATTATTTTTGTGTTTGTCTGAGATAAAGAGCCAGAAGCTGCACACACACACAGTGTGTGTTTATCACAATAATATCTCATTTCAGATTTATGATGCAGAGCTTTATAAATCTCATCAGCAGATTTGAATGGAGAAGAGGAGGAGGGAGCTAATGAGTCCTCTGAGGCGCTTCACTCTGACTTGCTGCAGAAATTACAGCTCTGCATGGATAGAAATATTTCAATACTTATGCTTATACCATACCAGAATCCATGTCTTACTGTGAGAAATATGTTTTTATTGAGCATAAGAAGACAAAGTCTTCAAATTATAAATGTCTAAAAACAAGCAGCTGTTATTCATGTGTTTAAATGCATACTGAAATTGGAGTAAATAATGAATCACATAATATATCAACAGAGAGGTAGTTGTTTTACTAGAAAAGGTACGACAGTGAATTTTGTTTCCATCCGAGAGCTTGCTTGCTTGCTTTATATTTGAATGAAACCCTGCATGTAGAGCATATTAAAGGGCAGGGTTGTGTTTTTTTCAAGTCTGTGTTAAAACCACATTTAATAGGTCAAATGACCATTGAAACATGTTTTTTCTTGCTGTAATCATTCTTCCTCCGCTGTAATCATATTGACATTAAAAATGTATTTAAAAGTTCACCTGAAGCTTCAGTCGTCTAAATTAATCAAATCAAGTAGATGTCTTTCAACATTAAAGTCTTTTCAGTGCTAAATAGAAGTGGAATTCAATGCTAGAAAGACTAAATGTGGCAGATATTGACTTAATATAATTCAGACTGTTGCTGTTACTGTGTTGCCCCCACTATTTACATTGAAAACACATTATCATTTTAGTTGTTTTTATTAAGACTGTAACTAAGAATGGTGGATGCCCAAAAATGTCCTCAAAAAGGTCCTCACAAGCATAGAAGAACAGGAGTACACACACACACGCACAGCCATCAGGTGTCAGGGGACCTACTGTAACCTGTGTGATATATGACCCTGTTGCCATGGGTTACTGTCTCCTGTCACTATGGTTACCAGGTGCTGAAACGAAATGTTCCTCCCGTCTCAGTAGTACACACACACACACACACAGACACACGTTTGTCTTTCTATTCCTGTGAGGACACACAATGACATCATGCAATTTCCAGCACCTGACTCAAACCTAGACCGTCACAAAAAACCTAACCCCAACTATTACCCTAACCTGATCAATACATATATACAATACAATAAACATAATAAATCAAATGTAAAATAGAACAATCATGAATGCAGAAAAAGCCTATGTAACAGCAAGCAGGTAGATAAACAGCAGCGACATCATTCTGCATCACTCTCAGGTTACCGTGACGACACAGCAGCATGAAGATAGAGACAAACATGTAAACAGACATGTAGTCTCTCGCTCTCTCTCTGTTTGTATGTGTCATCAGTGTGTGCCATCCTACCTGAACGGTGTGAATCAGAGCGGTGCTGAGCAGCAAGAGGCCAAGAGACGCCATACTGACTGAACACACACACACAGAGACACACTGACTGAATCTACATCAACTGATCTGATAACGCAGAGAGAGGGAGAGAGGGAGAGAGGGAGAGAGGGAGGAGATATTGAGCGAGGAGAAGAGGAGGGGAGAGGGAATGAGGAGAGAGGGAGAACGGGTGGAGCTATGAGAAATTTAAAGAGGGAGAAGCAATAAGAATGAGGGGAAAGGAAGGAGGAGCTTTAAGGAGAGGAGAGAAGGCAAGCTAGGAGAGAGGGCGTGTCAAGTCATTGTTTTAAAAAAGAAGCTCTACTTACTATAGCTTCCAACCCCCATTTTCTGCTTTCTTATCCTATTGCGAAAACATACACAACTCGAACTTCAAAACTAGAAGTCCCATTGAAAACAGAGCATTTCACAGTGTTGTACACCATAGTCTCAAATACACATTTTTGCAGGATGCAATACCTGGCTTTGCAGCAGCATTGGCTTGCTACAGTTACACATTTCAGACTGCTACCTAAATAAATTCTTTTCAGCTTATTACCGTTTATACGTTGGACATTGCAGAGAATTAAAACTATGCTCGGTACAATTACCACTCCCAAATCCTTCACACAACTGCTGCGGTTGTCTCTGTGACTCAACAATCAAGTTCAAGGGCACAGTGTAGAAAAAAAATCAGTATGTATACTGTATGTCAACATTTTTTTCAGCCGGCATTACATTAACAAACATATCTTGGGACTACTACTGAGTTCTATCTATCCATCTATCCATCTTGTACATCTGTGTCTCTATCACAGGTTCCACTGTTACTGTAATAATTCATCATTCATTGTAACCTATTCTTATCATCCATTGTAATTGATTATAATTCATTGTGTGTATACAATATATGTGTGTTGATTTGTTCTGTACATGTGACATCATTGCACGTCTGTCCATCCTGGGAGAGGGATCCCTCCTCTGTGGCTCTTCCTGAGGTTTCTTCCACCTTTTTCCCTGTTAAAAGGTTTTTTGGTGGGAGATTGTAAAGCCCTCTGAGACAAATGTATTTTGTGATTTTGGGCTATATAAATAAAATTTGATTTGATAACACGTCGATGTTCCGTCATCTAATTCATCAACTGAAACAAACAACAAAGAGGGAGATGAAAAGAGAAGTTAATGTTCTTTAAACATATATTTTGATCATTTTAGATGTGGCATGTTTTTAATTATAACCCTTACATGACACTGTTTTATGCAATTAAATACATGTATGTATATTGTATATGGGTCAGTGACAAATAAGAGTTTGCATTATGAGAAATTAAAAAATGTTTTAATAAATAGTTTTAAAAGCTTCCATCAGGTTTGCAAAAATGTATATTTTGTATTTCTGTTGGTTTCATGTAATTTCAAATAGCTTTTGAACTATTTTTTTACAAAACAAAAGACTGTTTGTGTGATGGCTCGCTGGTAGTGGACCCAAAAATGCAGAGGATCGGAGTTTTGCCAAATAAGCAGCCGTTTATTAGAGCACAGGGAAAGGGGGGGCCGGGGGGTGCCACGGGCCCCAGGTAGGCAGCTGGGGCAGGGGAGTTCACGGGGGGAAGCTTGAGCCGGGGACGAGGTAGGGAGAGGCCGTCGAGGGGTTTAGGCTGGGGCGGACAGGTGCAGAAGCCTGGTGGTGAGGAGGGCGAAGAGCTGGAGTCTGGAGACAGAAATAAAAGTCAATACTCAGTTAAATCACAATTTTCAAAGTCTAAAGAGAAGCCTAGTTGCGCTACCACGATGCGGTGACAATCTGGCAGCAGCATGCAGGAGACCAGCCTCTAAATACTGCTCGAGACGAAGATCAGCTTCCGGTGTGTGCAGACAGCTCCACAGCACCACACCCATCCCTGTAATGAGAGCACCTGGAGCCCAACCCCCAGCCTAGACACCACAGTTTGGCCCTGAAAATGTCAAGTGGTGTAACCACAATAAAAGGAGAAATATTACCTCTTTATTTCCACCTAGAGTGTATGCAAGTGTACCTATAAAAACAGTAACTTGATTTTAATATATCACTTGAAAATAGATTTTATTAGGATTATTTTTAAATAAAATTGTATGCGTTTTTGCAATATAGAGCAGGACAAATTCTGAAAACCTCTGCCGTTTTCTAAATAACATTTGACAAATTATGTATAAACTGTTAAAAAATATGTTAGCACATTGCAATAGAGGATTACATCTTATTCCCCATGAATCTTCCTGTAAATTATAACATTTTTATGAAAAATACTGGTTACA